>JALJVW010002597.1:11222500-11822500 GCA_024865655.1 Emberiza elegans
AAGAATTTCTTTTCTTGCCCAGAATTATTACTTTTAAAAAAGTGTATTATTTTAGCTGTTGTGTCCCTTAGCTAGGGGTTCTTGGGTTATGTCTATGTGAATTATGTCATTCTGAGCTAACAGTTACTTTTAAAGAATGCAATGTGTTCCAAGGTCTGTTTCTTGTCTTGCCCAATGCTCACACTTTAAAATCAAATAAACTTCATGGACTTCATTTTTTTTAAAAATTAATCAGTTGTGGTCTCAAAGAGGATAGCCAATTTCTTCCTTATTTTTGCTCCTTCTCCCATTGTACACAGGTAAGCAAACAAGAACAGTGAATACAAGTGTTAAGAGAGATGCCTGTATAGAAAGTTGATTTCCAGTCTGCTCAGTGATTTGAACTGACATGATTTCATTCTGTTAGTTTCAACATGTTAATGGAGAAAGGAGAAATCAAGGAGAAAAAAGGAATTGCACATCTCTGCACATGCACATACCACAAGACTGGAGGAAATATCACTGGGGAAAAAGGTGAATTGCCACACTTACATTAATTGGTTCAGGAACAGGGCATGCTTTCAGTCACTGCTTTCATTTATTCATTTAAATTAGGGTCATGAGTGTGTGTGTTGTTTCCTCCAATTTTTCTTGACTGACCAGCAAATTAAACTGCATGGCTACAAGAGCCATATGATTTTTGTCTTTGGTTCATTCCCAGTTCTGTTTCTGACCCTACTGGTGAGACAAGCCCTCACATGTATCCCCGTGTTCCTACTGTGACTTTATATCTTTTAATTAACTGCATAGCAGCAAACCATTACTCTTTCTTCCTGCAGTGTCCCCCAGGTTACACGAGAGTAGCATCACGTGTCACGCGTTTTCACTTGCTGAAATATCTCTGTATGGTCATGAGAGAAGGGCAAACAGCATTTAGGAAAGATGGACGAGTTCTTTCCCGGGTTTTCTCTAATTGAGTAACGCAAGCTGACACTGAGCATCTGGTTATTGCTGAAGGACTTTGTCAAAAACATTATTTAAGAAAAAGCAAAAACCCAAAACCAACCTTCTCTTCCCCAAACAAAACCAACCCCTCCAAAACCCCAGCCTTCTAAATTTGAGTCCTAATGTTAAAATTCTTAAAATATTTAGAGGAAAAAAAATCAGTCTGTGACCTACTGGTGAATTATTTCTCCATCTTTCACTTTAATGGTTACCTGGGTGTGATATTTCTTATCTTACTTACCTGGCCATTTTCTATTTCTTTTTCTTTTGATTTTTTCACTATGTTGAATTAGAATATTTATAATTCTTTATTTTGGATTAAATCTGTTTTTGTTTTTTTTTTCTTGAGCAGTTAGGGCAGTGATTTGCACGTGGAACACAACTAAAATATTACAGAAAATTATTACAGCTGAAAATTATACTCTGATAGAGTACAGACTCTGTAATGTGGTGGTAGTTATGATAGAATTTCTACATTAGTTCTCCCAGTGATAACTGAGAGGGCAAAAAACACATTCCTCTATATTTTTGAGGGAAATAATTGCACATTAATATCCAACATTTATGGGGAAGAAAAGGGAAGAGGAGGACAGAGAAATCACTAAATCCTTGAGGAAGGGCAGATAATCGGGTAAGTGAACTGTGCTGAGAATGATGTTGCTATAGTCAAAATCCAATTGATCATCTCTAGGTTTTGAAAAAAACCAAATGTGGCAGAATAAGCAAACCTTCTGTCAGAGAATGAAAGGTATGATTTTCCTGGAGCCAAACTGAAACAGGAGTCTGTAATCTGGACTGTTAAGCATTTTTTGATAGTCTTCTTTTCTCTCAATTTAAATCATGAGCTCTTCCGGACTCTCTGCTTACAACAAGTTACAAGGTAGTACTTGTCAATATTAGCTTATTTCCTTGGTGATGCTACAGAGAAATGAAGTATTTAAAGTCAGATATGGGCACTCTTTTGCTCCCTGTTTGACACCAGAGATCTAGTTCTCACCCTATGTTTTATTGTTGACAACAGTTTCTGTAGCAGCAATCCTCAGTAGGGAAATCTGAGACAGCAGCTGCTTACAGAATAAGAAGAATATTGTCTAATTAGACTGTGCTGGATTTCTGAAGTGTCAAACCTGTTGTCCTTCTGTCTTCTCTTGGTAGATCCATGTCTGATTTTGCCAGGTTTGCTGGAGAAATGCTGCTGAGGAGAGGGTGGTGGTGTTTGCCTCAGTGCTGCACACTCCTTTCCCCCGCCTCTCCCTCCCCTGACACCTCAATTCTGCTGAAAGGAAAATGCATAAGGAAAGGCGTCTTCTGCTATGGGTGTAGAAGGGAGCACAGAGGAGATGTCAAGATCTGAGGGCAGAGCTATACCTGACCTGGAGCAATATCCAGCCCTCTTGGAGCCTCTTCTCATCATGCTCATGGCACAGGACCCCATCTCAGTTCATCCCAGACTCTCAGTCCCTGCCCATTTCCCTATCTCATCCTTTTGTACTGTTCCTTTTTTTTTTTTACTTCTCTTACTCCAAAACTAGACCCCTCTGCTTCTGACAGCTTCTTAGGTCTGTGTTCTCCATCGATCCAGAGACAATCCTGTGGATTTGCTCTGAGGATTCCCCCTAGTTATCCGCTCTCTTTAGCAATGAGCCTGGGAATACCTGTGTGATATTGACAATCTGTTGAAATGAAATGAAAGGTAATGATGAACATGGCACAGTTGACAGCATCAGAGCTTTGTCTAGGTTGGGTATCACACTGCTCAGTGGCATAACACCAGAAAGGATTGCCCAAAAGCAAGGGGTTTGCATGAGTCTGAGTCTTCATATTTATAGGTTGTGACATATGCAGAAAACTGTCCATACTCTTCTTTTTTTCTTTATTTCCTTTTTAATTTGAAACAAACCCTTGATCTATTTGAATATGGAAAAAGCTTTGAATAGCTTTGAAACCTGCCATAGAACTCTAACCTTTAGGTTTGGAAGCTGTCCTGGCAGCCTACCTGCTTTCTTGTTCTTGCCCACTCCACTGTCTGAACCTGAAGAATTACCAAGTCACTCTTTCACTAAGCTGCTGGATCCTTTTTTTATCCATCTCTTTGTCTTGGAAATGTAATTCTAACCAAACTGGGTGACTCAAGAGGGCTTTTATATCTTTTCAATTGTTGTTTCCAATGTATGAAGTGTGTACACTATACAATGTTTACACAGTACTTCTGAAAGTTATTTTGGATGATTCTGCAGTTAAGATACTGGAGTGAGAAAGAGATTTAGGGTCATTAGCTTTCATTAAGGTAAGCACAAAGGTGACTAACAGTGACCCAGTAATCTGTGTGTCTATATCTACATATATCTTATCTACAGAAAGGGAATTCATGACATGTTACTGTGGGATAGTCAAACTGGCATGAATTTAAGATGGAAGAGGGCATAGTGTGGAATATTTATAGCTCCTGCACATGCAAATTTTATCTAGGCTATTCAGAGACTGATTTTTGTGCAAGCTTTTATAAATATTTTAGAGATAAAGGGGAAGAATATGATATTTTGTCTTCAGCCAAAGTGGTGAAAGGGAATCATGATAAACATCCCAGAATTATCTATAGGAGTTCTTGAGAGATTTGTCAGTTGTTGGTTTAAAAAGCCAGTGCCCCACAAGACTGTTCAGTTCGGAAGAGCAGTCTGTTTCCAGAGAAGTCTGGGCACATGTGCTACCCTAATGTCAACTTGCTAGATTTGCATGAAAAGCAACAACTGAAATTTGAGTCATTTGCATGCATTGCTTACTACTGACAGCCTAAGACCGAATTTTTGTCTCGTGCCACAGGCCATGTGTAATCCTTTCTATGTGTAGGGAAACCATCCTTGGAGGGTGGGCAGAAAGGTTTTTATACAAGGCTGATTTTTTGGGTTTTTTTAATAACATTAGTTAGTAGATGTTAAAATGTCTGGTAGAATTTTTGCAATCTGATGATGGAGAGAAAATAAGAATACAGATATGTAGGCAGACAACTAAGCTGTTCTCTTATGCTATTGTGATACCTAACAACATGTAGTTCTTTCCCTTGTTCAGTGAAGAAGTTGTTTCCTCTTAGGAAAAGAAGCTGCAGTTTTAATGAAGAAGAGAGTGATTGAATCCTGTTAGCTCCTCTCAGAGTGTCAATTCTTCTCTCCTTTGGATGCAAACTGAGCATTCAAACCTGAAGTCACTTTGCTGTAATTCACTGAAACTCAGTTTCTCTCTGCCCTATTAGAGCAACATTTAACCTCTGGGCATGTGTAATAATCTTCATTGTATGTAACAACTATTTATTTACATCTACCTTTGTATATGATCTTGAAAAGATATTTATGGAGCTGTTCTTCTCTTTTGTTTTAGTCTAGACTGAAGAAATATTTAGAAACAGTGCAATGGATTGTCAGACTCCATAAAGTAAAAAAGGTGACTAATAGAACACTTCTGAGTTGAGCAGAAAAGAGAGGTGGTACAAATTATGTCATTAAGGTTCTAAAGGGCCACAAGGAAAACCAATCAAAAATTACCTCAGCTTTTGAGATTTTTCCTGTTAGTGTAATCAAAATGTGCTGATATCTAATGAAATCAGATGTATAATATTTCTTATACTTCTTTTACTCCTGGCCTTATTTGAAACCAGTAGGTGTCAGTGGAAGACTTTCTAAAGTGTTAGAGATGTCTCAGGGCATGAAACCCTCCAGCTGGCAGAAACACAGTAACTGGATTTCATGCCTGTGATGAGGAGGTTAAACCCTGAATCATGTGCTTTCAAGTGCCCTTGCTAAGCTTCTTTTCAGCCTTCACTGTATCAGTCCTGAATGCTGCAGTTATCCATACAATAGTCCAGTCCCTCTTGGAGGTTTGCTCAGTGCTTTGATTCAGTAACAGCACAGAGGTTTACACTCTATTGTTGTATTGCTCGAGAAAGCAGTGTCTTTTGATAAGCAAGTCTTTTGATCTGTAAGGAATCTGTATTAGGATCTTCAAGTAGGATAAAAAAACATAAATCTGGAAAGTTGTGGAAGAGTAAAAAAATAAAACAGCTGATTGCTGATAAAGTAGGAATGTCACATGAAATGTCACCAGGATAAAGTACAACTAGTCTGCCTATAGCACATGTGTGTTTTATGGCTTTAGTGAAAACCTGTTCTGAAAGCCATTTTCCTCCAGAGTGTGAGAACACACTGCTTAGTAAATTGTAAAGTGGTAAATAAGGAAATAGCTGTTCATGGGGTGATGTAAAGTTCCTCTTTGAGAGAGGAGAAAGATCCAAATCTTCTTCATCTTCTTTCTGTGTAGTGTCAGGAACAGTCAAACCAGCTGTGGTTGTGTTTTTTGTTTGCTTCTCTTCAGCAGCTAAACTGGCCCAAATTTCTCCCTAGTGTAAATGTCTTCCCATCAATGAATGTATGCCTGAATGCAGCTGCTCTGATTATGTTTGTTTCTACAGCATGGTACAGAATTTGATTTCCATTGCTTTGCAGTCGACCACTAAAAAAACAGTAAAATCAGTCATTGGCTCTGGGTCTCCCACGGGGCTAATGAATAAAACAAACAGAACTCTCCAGGCCAAGGCATATCAGAGGAATAGTTTTGCATAAAATGAGCTAAAAGGCATTTAAAGAATGGGTAAAGGTTTCTCCTTTTCTCCTCCTTGCCAGGTACTAATTTCAGAAGTAGTAACTCAGTTAACCTCAAACTTCCCCTCCCCATCTTCCTCAATTACACATTGAGGAATTAAAACTAGCCAAGTCAGAAAGTTGTTAATGTTGCTGTTCTTTTTGTCTTACTGCTGCATTTAGAAGCCCAAGCCAAGAAATTTGGGCCACATGTGCTAACATATGCTGGCACTATAGAGAACAAAGTTTTACAGACATTGTTCAAATACAGTTTGAGTGGTTTTTTTTTTTGCTTGTTTAGGTTTTTTTGGTCTTTGTTGATTTTTAAATTTTTTTTTTAATGTGGGATGTGTTAATGTAAGCAATTAAAAAAGTGTTCAATAAATGTTAACCTGAAATGAGAACTTTAACATTTTCTCAGAGGAGAAAAGGGAGATATGAGTATATTTAAACATTGAATGAAGTTTTCTTAATATTTTTTAAAACAGAAGTCATCATTTTCTTCACTCTGGATAAATTTCTTTGAGGCCCTTCCAGGACCTTATTCTGATATACAGAGTGAGACTATGCTCTTCTATCATTTACAGTGCTTCACACAAAAGGCAGGATCTTTGAGAAGCTGGGGGCTGTTGGGTCCCAGGGCAGGAGCAGCAGGAAGCATGGTCAGGCCCTTTCCCCACATGGGGCAGTGCATCCCTCAAATGTGGCTCACACTCTTCCTCCAGCCTGCCTCACTTTTCATCAGAGCTGTTGGCTCCCACGGGAGCTATTGAGTGAGTGCTGATTCCACAGGCAGGCCAGAGGGATGGAGAGGAGGGCTGCCTGCCTCTGACAAGCTGCTTGGAGAGTAGGAAATTTAGGTGTTCTGTGATCTTCAATGCTGGGACATCATCATTACTCAATATAGTGCCTAGTCCTGAATCTGACACCCTGGCACAAAGCTGTCACATGTCAAATATGGCTAATGAATTCCTGCAGAGTCTGAAAGACTCTCCCAGATCCAGGACAGCCCCTCGGTCAACAGGATTTTCCTGAGCTGCTGATTGCAGGAGTGAGACAGGACAGAGAGCAAGGCTAGAAGCTCTCACACAGCAGAGAAAGGGCCAGCTCCTCCTTTCCATGTTCTCACTCCCTTCACCTGTGCCTTTCCTTTCTCCTTCCTTCCCTTCTGCAACTGGCAAAGCCTTGGAGGAGTAACCCTGCACCCATCTTTCCTGGCTATTCCATTCTCCATAGCTTCCCTTGCACATGGACACAGGTGTGGGAGACAGATAAAGCAGGACCATCCTCAGCTGCACAGCCACCAGGGAAAGGAAGTTTATTTATATTAGTGAAGGGCACTGTTTGTGCATGCAATTCCTCTCCTTCCCTAGATGAGGAGCTGGCAAGGGCTGTAATGCAGCTCTGGCTGCAGCAGCAGGGACATTGACAGCCTGCAGACGAGCTTGCTGACAAGCTGTGAAAAGCCAAAGAGGTCTTTGCCTCAAATAAGATCCTGGCTGGACAGAAGCATGAGCCGGCCATGTAGGATCCTGTAACATAACATTATTGACTTACACTGAGGTGAATGGGTGAAGTGACAGTGAAGTTGGCCTGTAAAATTCTGAAGTGCACTTTTTTCTGGACTCTCCTAAAGGAGTACAGCATGTTTATTCTGCCCCGTGTGCGCTAATATCTGTTCTTTGTGCTGGGCCTCAGTAATTTCTTCCTTGGCTCTGTTCCCTTTGTGTCAGAGCCTGATTATTTTTGCATGAAGGATGTTGGTTGGGGGTGACTGTGAAAGGTGAGTGGCACAACCCACTGTGAATGTGCCAGCATTCATTTCCTGGTGGGAATAAAGTGTGGGTACGGGGGCTATGTGTATCCAACAGAACTGGGGACAATGTTGTGGGTGCTTGGCATGGTTAACTCAAGTTTATAGGTGGGTATACCTACTAAAAGTCCTATGGACACAGCCATGGATGACAATTAGCTTTGCACTGCCAGCTCTGTCTTTAACATTGTGCATGTACTTTTTTACTCCTGGAAACCTGAAGCAGACATGAGACGAAGAGAATAGCAAAAACCTGCTCTCTGTTTCAGAACAGCTTGAATCTATGAGGTGTAAAGTTCTTGATAAATGGGAAGAAATGAACAGACTAGAGACTGTGAAAAAAGAAATAGTGGTTTATGCCTTGGCAGTGCATATAATGGCAAACACTCTTAAAAAATACAGGCAAAAACAAAATTATGAATTCTAAACACATCCTAGTAAGATTTCCGAAGAAGTACTGGTGTCCGTGTAGGTACTACCACAATGGACCTTTTAGCACTGAGATATTGCCCCTCAGTGGTTGGGTGTTCTTGTTTGGGTGTTCTATGCTCACCACAGCATCTTAGCCTCTGCCCCTGCAATGGGAGGCTTGTAGGCTGACCCTCACTATGTCAGATGGTGATCTACAGACATAGGGGTTATTTCTGTATTCATGCTGCAATTCTGGGGATTTGCATGTAAATATACATTAAACAACAGGATCATTATTTTTAAACTTGCTTTTTCTTAGCCTGGAGAAACAAGAAGGTTCTGGGTGGGATTTTTAAGTATTCCAAGTTGGCATCATCTATCCTTGAAATGAATGCTGAAATGCCTAGTGACTTCAAGGAGGGAGAGATAGGAGTGTCTCCTGATTTCCTTTGAAATCCCATTTCTGGATGCTGAAATAAACAAACATTTCTGGAGTTTATTCACTAGTATATAGGAATGACCACAGCTGTGAACACATTTCAGATGCAGACAGGAATGTCAAGTTTATGTCTAGATTGTTTCAGAAGTCTTTGAATTCTTGAGATCAAGTAATTGATTTTTAGTAAAATGACAAATATTTCCATGAATGTTTGTTTGCAGAATACAGATACTTGTTTGTTTTTTGTCATTCACTAGGCTCCACCATTATTGGTTCAGCTCTCATAGACATTGGTGCTGTGCAAAGCAAGTAGTGGGAAATAGCCTTGTATTGAATGCTGTGTAATCCAAGGTACAGAGTTTGCAGAAATTTTTTCATGTGCTAAAATTTACATACTGAAAGTGGCCTGTGTGAGGACCACTTAAACTATAAAACATAGATGGTTGCAAATTTCTGCAGGATTAGTGCATTCAGCATTTACAAACAGTATTTTTTTTCTTCTGGCTGTTGTGCAGTTAGAAATAGCACAAGATTTCAATAAAGGCACTTTAACATGTCCTTGTCACTGGTTATGCTGATAAGTGTTCCAGCTGTGTGAAGTGAGGAGGTAATTTCATGCAGATAAAAGTATAGTCAGCATGAGTAGGGGATAATGTGTCACTCCTAATGGTGGGCAAACAGCAGTTGTTCATGTAAGGCTTATGTTTGACTAAGCATCTGAAAGGTCAAACATATCTCCAAACTTACTGTCTCCTGAAGCAGTTATACCTGTTGACAGGACATGAAATTAATTAATTAAGTATACCCTGAAAAAACAGGTGCCAAAAAAGTCCCAGAAAAGCTGAAAAAAATTTAATAACATGAAAATTTCTACCTGCAGTGTTCTTGTTATATGTTTGACAATCTTTAAATTCAATGACATATTTAAAATAATTGGTTTTCCTGCCTAATTTTTCAACCAATCCTGTGCACTGCTACCTAAGAGTGCAAGAAAGAAGTTTGTCACTTATTTCTAAAGCACTTAGCAGGCCTTCAACATCGGAGAGCTTTGGGAAATGAAGAGAATTCTTGGTTTGTTTAGAAGATTTACTTGGTATCAAGATATTAAAACAATGAACAGCATTAGTAAGTCATGAAATCTTCCTTTTTTTTCCTTTTTTTTCCTAGCAAATAGGACAACTTAGGATCCATTTGTCTTATGTAAGGTTCCTGTGTAAGCTCTCTAAGATGTGTCCCCCCATGGCGAGATAACAAATGAAATATGAAATATGGTCCTGTAGGGGGATAGACTATAAGAAAATAAAGATGGTGTAGAAAGAAATCTTACCTCTAAGGAGTTGCAGCTGGGCCAGTTATCAAAGATTGGGAACAGGCCTGACTTTACCAGGCCACAGCTGTACCAATGAGAAGAAGAGTCCTATAAAAGAGTGGGTAGGGTGAATGCAAAGGGAACTGGAGTCAGTGGCTGCTTTGTGAAGAAGAAAGATTCAGTGGTCTGAGAGCTGCCTATGAGAAACACCAAGAAGGTATGAAACTTTTGATATAAGGAGACAACAGTAGGGAACCCCTGCAATAAGATGACAACATGGTCCTCAGAAAAAATATCCACTTTGGGAAGTCCTTCTTTTTGCTTTTTTGAAAAATAGATATAAATATTCGGAAGGTCTTTAAATATAAATTGCTGGTTTATAGAGTGAATTTTTTGGGGAGCTGAGCTTGTCTGCCCTGTAATGAAAAGAGAGAGTCAGCAGATGGCAATGTTGTATAGTTGTCCCAGCAGGAGACGGCCACATCAGCAAGGGAGGGAAACCTCTTATACTCCTTAAGTGGCCATAGGGGAAATGGAATGGCCCCTGCAGGCCTTTGGAGACTTGGCCCTTCAAGCATACTCCGGCTGAATCCTTGTGTAGGCTTTCTGAGTTTGTAATACCATTTGTAACAGCAATTCAACGTTTAAAACCCCTCATTTGAAAGGGAAAGCCCACTATAATTTAAGAACATTCTAATTAAACCAGAGTATTGCTGTAGTCCTTTAAAAACATTTCACAATGCTACGTAAGTACAACATGTTCTTTGCCACGGAGGTTTTATTTTTAAAAGATAAGTGTGTCTGATGCATTTTCTTTTTCTGGAATGTTAACAGATCTGTTTAACTGATCTGTCAGTGCCTTTTTATGCTCAAACTATGAAAGTCAACTCATCAAACACATTTCTCCAATGCCAAATAAAAGTTATCTCCTTAGAACCCAGGGTGGTTCAGGCATACAGCAAACTAGTTTATACATAAGTTACCTTCACTAGCTCTAATCCCAAATGAATGGAAATCTTCTCTTTGGCTCTAGCAAGTTCTAGGTTTGTCCTGCTGTGCTTTGCCTTCTAGAAAGCAGAAAGGTATTAAATATAATCACTTTTTTTAAAATTTCCTTTTCCTAAACTACTGTGGAGAGCTATTAGAGTACTTTGATCTAAATATGTAAATCAAAGCTGCAAAATCTTTCAACTGTACTGGAGGCACTGGAAAGAGGTAAAAGCCTGTGGTAGATAACCCTGACATATAAAAATCATGGAACAGCTCAGCAACAGGAACTTGGAAAGACTTCTGTAAAATATAGGAACTAACAGATGTCTCAAGAGAAGTGAGTAATAGTTTGAATAAAACAATTTTAGGTTCTGCTGTAGACTCTGAAATCTGAAGCTCTATGTCAATAGCGAAAAAAACAGGCATTTCAGATATAGGTGAAACGTGAAGTACAAAGCTCATTGGATGCAGAGCTTTGTCTAGCAGCTCAATCTAAAAGGCAGAAATGGTTATGGATGCTGAAAGACAAAATCAAGTCATTTGTAGCACAGTACTGGCTGTAGCAAAAAAACATGCTGTGAACACCCTTCCTTGTTTACAAGGTAAGACCTGGTTTCACTGTCGGTTCAGTTTCCCCAAGGTAAAAAACTGGCCAGAAGAGAGGCTCTATGTCAGCCTCAAAGATGTATGTAACTTGAGATGTAGTGCTAAATTAAAACTCCTGTCACACAGAGACTACTTACTGTAATTTATGTCAAGGTTAATGGAGTAAAAAACATTGGAGTATTTTAAATGCTGATCAGACATGTTGCCAATTAGTATTGCTGCAGATTTTTTATTATATACCGAAAAGTATTTCAGTGTTTCTAACCTTTTTGTCTTTTTTACAGCAAGTAGAAGGAAATAGCGCAGAAGTTTTAAATAAACTGAAAATCACTTAGGAAAATCAAAGGTGAGTATGAAATGTTCAAATATCTATGTCAGTGTGGTTGCACAGAAAGTTGTAATTCTGGTCATAACAGCTTTGGGCCAAAGTAAGACAAATTAGTTACTGATAGGAGATGCATGCAAGTGTTCATTGCAGAACATACACAGTAGCAGCTGGGAGTCATAATCAGATATTATAGATTTGACTCCAGTGTAGCTCAGAGAATTAAATAATAAAAATTATGCACAGAGTTTAATTAAAAATTCTGATTGCTTCAGTTTCTTATTTGCAAAATCAAAATATTCAAAGGTGGAAGGGACCCAGAAGGACCATTGAGGTCTAACTCTTGGCCCTGCTCAGGACAGCCCCAAGAATGACACCATGTGCTCAAGAGCATTGTTCAAACACTTCTCCAACTCTGGCAGCCTTGGTGACATGACCATACAGGTACAGAACAGACACAATATGGCACCTAAAGACTTACAGGTTTTTGAAAACATCCTGCTGGTGGTTTTTACACCCAAAATGGAGAAGTTCAAGCCCTTGTCTCTTCTGACATTGCTCACTAGTGACACTTTTGGTAACTTCTTTGTGCAGTGCAATTTTCTTTATATTGGTATCTAGCTTGAGATTTTTAAACTTCCTTGACGTAAACATTTCTTTATTTGAAAGGGGTATATTATGGGACCATCTCAAGCATTTGAAGTAACATATTTTAAGAAGTTAAATCATGCATGTTTGATTATTGATGTTGCCTGTCAGAACTAAGTATTGAATATATTTGTTTCAGTAGTACTTTCAGTGTTTTGTTTTAGCACAAGACCGTTTATTTCTGCCATGTTTTTAGTCTTGCAAAGCTCTGTTTATTCCAAAGCTTTGGATGAGGAGCCATCCAACCTAAAGCATGATGGAAGAGATGCTATCCCTACTTATTTTTCCACTGTCAAGATCATGAAATGCACATACATATACAGGTGTTTGGTTCATCATATTTAACATAGCTTCAGATTGGTGGTTGTGAGTTTGCAGTGTTGTTTAGAGGTTTGTTTTTCTTACCTGAAGTACAGTTTTACAGAAACTGAGCCAACGTCAGCCAGAACTAAGGCTTTATATGAGTGGAAAAATATATCCATAAAATATTTGAAATATCTAGTTTGATGTGCATGAGTATTTTTGTAGCTACAATTTACCAGTATGAGAAATCACTGCACCCAGGCAAATCAGGTAGTGGCAGGCTGCAGTAAATTTAATTCCTTAGTTTGCTGCATGCCTAATTTGTTAGTTTATATCTGCGTGAGTAATGCAAATGATTTAATCTATCAGCTGGAGGTGGACATCATAAGTTAATAAAAGGCCTGAGGACACAGGGAAAGGATCACTGACCTGAGTGCATTTTGGGTCAGCCTTTCAGGATTTCAAACATTAGGCTGACATTATGCAGTTGTCTTCTTTGGTTACAACACAGCACTAAGAGAAATGTTTCTCTGATTTAGATGGCAGGTGGTGTTTTGTGCCATAGGGACCCCAAATGGTAGCTGCAGGTTCCTGTTGTGTCTGTGACCTATACACTTCCATGTACCATTATGGCATTGTTGGTTAGAGTCCAAAATTATAGTTACAGATTCCAAAGAATTAGATGCATTAATATCGAAAGAATAACTCTATTTTCATCTTATTGCCAACATTTGGTGTCAAAGGGGATGTTGTAATTGCTGACACTTGCAGAAATTTTTACTTTTAAATTTTATTAGGGAAGTAAGATAAGAATTTATTTTCAAAGAAGATATGAATGTTGGCAAAAAAGAATCCTGAACTCAGATCTTATGAAATATCAAAGTTTTCAATTCAATTATTTTTTCAAGCTTAAGATAGAAAAATCAATAATTCTATTAGTCTATGAAGTCTTACATTTAAGGCTTAGCTTCTGTTAAATTCTCATTTCTAGCTCTTGATTGAGAATTGTGTTAGGTTTCATAAGGTGCTATGTACAGTTATGGACACTTGTGTTGTTGGAGGGTGGCAATGGAAATAGCTCTCAATTCAGGAGTTGGTATCTAATAATCTAAGACCACTAACACACAATAATTTTATGAACATGCAGAGTAACCACTTTATGGTATGAAGTTATTGTATATCATGTTGTTATGATTTCCTGGATGGTTGCATTCATTAGACTTAATGAGGGGGAGGGGAGGAATTGAAGAAGGAAAAACAGTAAAGCAAAGCATGAAATCTAAATGAGCAGTCTCCCCACAAACAGCAAGGAGAGCACTTGCTGGACAATGATTTTTGTTTCACTTCCTGCTTAAATTTGCAAGGATTTCTTTGCAAGAGCAGAGTACCTAGTAGATCTAGAAAGTTAAAGATGATTACAAAATTATGTGCAAAATTAATGTGGTTTGGTTTGTGATAGTTACATTCCCTTCAGGAACTGAACATAAATCAGCATAGCTGATGTGTTAGAGGTTATAGAAAGGATCTGTATGAATAGAAGAGTTCTTTGCTCTTTCCCTTCAAAAAGTATTGATGAATTATGTCCTAAGAACATGAGCAACAGAAGAGGTACAAACAAGGTTATAAGGCATGATCACACTTGCATCTGCTTCTAAACTGCAGAAGTGTTAATGAATCTACTTTCTGGTATTTCTTTGATTTTTGAATTGAGAGTTGCATGATCTGCAGGTCAGGTATGCAGGGACCCAATGGATAAATGTCAATGTCATTTGACAGATGAAACTTGGACAAAAATAAAACTCAGTTATTTCTGAGAGGATGATAGGATATATTTTGTTAAAAATTGAAATTTGAGAACATTATAAATGTGAAATAATTGGTCAGCCAAAAGGCTATTAGAAATAAAACATAAAAGTAATTAGTAGTAGGTATAGTGGAATACAAGTTTAATTAGTCTCATTTGTATGATGTTAATAATTGAATGTAATCAGCCCTGGGATACTTACAGAAGCACTCTCACTAAATGCTTTAAAAAATGTAACAGAAGGATTTTTACATTTTGCTTGAAGCAGAGATTATGTATAAACCCTTTAAAGTAGCACACTGTCTTGGGATATTTGCATAACAAGATACTTTGTAAAATGAATGTCCAAAATTCTGCTCTCCCCTACAATGTTAGGAATCACATTTCTAGAACTGGCATTATTCTCTTTCTCCAGGAAAGATCAAGAAGACCAAAACATTAATGATAGCATGAGATTTCTGAATCAAAATCTGTCTTGAGGCATAATTAGTGGTAGGTGTCTAATTATCTGAAGTCAAAACTGTATCATCCTTTGCCCTCAATGCACATAAGATAACAGAGATGACATTTAATTAGAGGCAAAACATGGATTAATACTTATTTAATAGCTTCAATAGGAGCTTTCTTCAGGTACGAAGAGATTGTCCAGTGAATTGGGCAAATATTTAGCCTGTGCCTGGAGCCAGATAAACAATTTGCAGCCAACACTTTACTTAGCCAGTTTCTACTGTTTTTGCAGTAAGAATATGATTTGTCCAGGCTTAATAGCTATCTTTGATTTTTTTTTAATTTTAGTTCTCATTTGAGAAATAAAAACTGCTTGAAATACAAAATTTTGCACACTATTTTTTTCCTCTAAATGGATGAAGTCATAATATGTTTTTATTGGTTTTGCTGGTTAGAGGGTTGTATCCACAGGTCTAGTGGATATAGTAAAACCTATTTTGGACTTAGCTTTCCATTCTAATTTGGATTGGTCAGCTATCTCACTATTTTGTAAAATCTTTGTTGTCAGTTCTTAACAGCTGTATTTGATCCATGCCTAAGTCATTGTAGGAAAGGAAGGCAGCAGGAAAGCAAGTTATGCTGTGGAAATGATGGTGTCCACACTCTGCATTATAAAACTTTATGGGGCAGTGCCATGGATATAAACCATTTTTACTTTCAGTATATAATACTGTATCTAGAAAAGGTCTCTCTTATTTAGAAAGGTGTAGGGGAGATGCTTTCTAGAGCTGCTGCATCAAGGCAGGTAGCTTTGTGCCCAGATCCATTCCAGCAAATTTCAGTTATCTAGCAAGAGGTTGGGGAATATAAACCAATCTCTGGAAATTAATCTTTCTCCGTTTACAAGTAACTTTGAGTGCCCAAAATTAGATTAATTGGTCTTAATTCCTTTTATGGCTCATAGTGGGAAGACCCTTGGGTGCTGCCTGTGCTAACATTGGAATGTTGACTGTCACAGGCTCAGTTTCTTGTCAGTGTTTGTGTTGGTTATATGCTGTATTTCTTTTTAGAAAGATGTGGGAGGTAGTAGGGGGAATTTTGTTATCTGAAAAAGAAAAAATTAATTTCTGAGGGTCTAGAAGAAATTAAGTAAGGAGAGATAAATACTCACCACTTCAAACATACTCCTAATTTCTTGAGGGTGTCCCAATGGAATCCAGGTTCAAAAACCTACTATTGAACCCCAGAATCACATATTATAACAAAATGTCAAAATCAGAAATGTGTTTTCATTTTTACATACACTATTATGGATAGCTATACTGTCTGCATAAAGAGATTTTATCATATAACATTTCTTAGAAAAGGTCTAGTGCTGATAATCATTATGTTAAACATCTGTATTATTCTGTACAGTTTTCAGTAGTCACTGCCCTCTTTCCATCATGGCTTCTTTCCATATGGGAGCACCAGCTAGTAGTTATACTCTCAGGACAGAACTCCCATGTGGAAGTTATTTAAGTACATCAAAGCTGCATCTTCTAAATGAGGTCTGGATACTAGTTTTGGATCATGCCTTGAACTATGTTAGCACATACTGGCATATGAATGTTGATTGTGTGAGTCTTTTCATGGCCCCCAAATTTTGACTTTAATTTTAAGAAATCCTACTGTGGCTTCAATTTTTGGTTTTTTTTTTTAAAGCATAAGACAGGTTCAGATCAAGTGGAAACATCTGCTGGATTTTAGAGAAAGCCTGAAAAACCAGGTCAAATAAAAGAAGTAGCCCTTTCAATTAGAAAGTGTATTGTTTAATACCTGTAATTAAACCTCTGCTATGAAGAATGGTTGTTTATGAAGGAATATGAAGGAAAAGTAGGAATAAAACAGATCAGACCTACTATGTAGTGTTATGCATGCTAAAGGAACATCTCTTTTTCCATGCACTATCAACCCGTGGAAAATGGATTTTTTTTAAATTTAATAAGTAATCAAATGGAAGGCAGACATAGAAATAGTCACACTTTGTAGCAAACAAGACAAACACAGATATGTTGATGTGTCAAATGGATATATTTGCATTCACTGGAGGAACATTCATTCCTAGACTGTACATCCCAGTTTAGGCAAAATGCATAGTCTATTGCTGGCAACCTGGGATACCTCTATTGAGAAAAAGAAACCAAAAGAACCCAGCCAAACAAAAAGCCATAAGGGAAACAAGAAATATCAAACCCACCAATTCCTAACAGATAAAATGCCTACCCCAAAACAGCAGCCCAGGGGTCTTCAAATTGCTTGAAGTTGATTCTTATTTGCTTGGTGGTTTTTTTGTTTAGTTTGGGGGTTTTGTTTGGTTTTGTTTTATTGTTTGTTTGCTTTCATTTTTTTGGGTTTCTCTATTTTATTTTTGTTTGATTTATTTTTTTTGTTGGTTTCTTTTTGGTTTTTTGTTTGTTTTTGGTTTTGAGGGTTTCTCTGTTTTATTTTTTGTTTGGTTTATTTTGTTGCTTTGGGGTTTTTTTTGTTTATTTTTGATTTTTTGGGTTTCTATGTTTTATTTCTTGTTTACTTTGGTTTTGTTTTGTTAAGAGACTTTTTTGTTTGATCAAGTTTGATGAAAATGTCACTGTAGTAGGTGACATTGTAAGGCATCAAGTTAAAGAAGTTGCATCATGGAGCTGAGTTCTTAGGATTTTGCCTTGTTTTAGATTCAGGTCCATCAAAATTTGTAGCTGCTAATAGTAAAATATCCTTAATGGTCTTCCTCTACCTTCTTTTTTGGCTCAAGCCACTGTCTGAGATGAAGCCTAAATTCTGCGGTGGTACCTATGGTGTCTCAGCACTGATGTGTGTCACTTGCACAGGGCTCCCATGGGATCTACCACTGAGCCACTGCTGCCCCTACCTGATGCACAGACATCTCAGGTCATGAATCCAGCATGTCCTAAAAGATGTCTCTTAAAATATTTTTTAAATTTTATTTTAGACCTTTGGGCCTTTTATCCTGTCTGCTGAGGAAGAGTAGAAGAACAGAGATTATTAAAAGAATTAACAGTGCCTCCTAAATTCTAGTGAATTACTTTTTCTTTGGATCTGCCATCTTCTGCCATCCATGCTACTAGAGAGAATTTAGACATGTCATTATGAAAAAGGAAGAAAGAAAGACAGAAGTATTACCTCCATGACTTGCTGCCCAAGATGCCATTTGTCTGTGGAAATCTGCTGTAGAATGACATTTTTAGAAAGAAATGAGAAGGATAGGACTTTTTATGGGTAACAAGGGCAGTCAGAGTTATAACAGTTATGGCTGAAAACAGGAAAATTCTTGAAAGTAAGCCAGAATCTCTCAGTAAAATCTAATATGTGAAGTAGGAAGGGAATATCCTATGGCAACATATGGTGCTGCTCACTGCTGGAGGGTAGCACTCTTTGGAGAATGTTTTCTGAATTTGGGCCCATGGTGTCAGGTCCTGTGTCTGTTTAGAGAAGGAAAATAGAGAGATACTGCAATATGTGACTGCCCTGAAATATATTCTGTGAAAGTAATTAAAAAAGAATATATAAAAAATATAAATTTTGAAAAAAATTAAAGCATTTTGGGTCATTTCAGTAAAATTAGGGCGGAAGAAAGTAAGTGGCTTTCACTTTTCAAGGACAATATATGCATTCACTTCATAATATGAAACAGTCACTACCTGAGTCTGATCTAAACTTCTGTACAAGTACTGATTAGTATTCTGTGAACACAAATATGTTTTGAATGCACTAATTATTACAGCATATTTTTAATAATTCTCTTCTTGTAACTCCAATTTATCTGTATTGCATTTATGAAATAAATGTAGGAGCTCCCAGAAGGTGAATGTAATATTATTTTGTGCTCACCCCTCATCAGAGACTCTGCCAGAAGTTTACAAACATCAATTAAGTTTCACCTTACTGCCATCTGGGAAATAACTCTTCTTACACCCATGTTACAGATGGATAAACAAACAGGAGCTAAATAACTTGGCCACAATCGTGTTGCCAATTGGGAAGAGAGATTTCACACTGTCTCCCATCCCTCACTCAGGTCTAACCAGTAAGCAGCTGCCACACAGTTTAGTTACATTTTGAACTGTTTTTAATGTTTTTAACTAAGTTGCCTTTTTTTTCCTGAGTCATCCCAAACTTACCAACATTTTATTTTAATAAATAATACTCAGGCCAATATTATAGTTAAATGTAATGTTTATCATCACCTTTGGTTGGCTCTAAGATTTGTGTATGCTGCTAACACAGGATGATGGCAAACAAAGCATAAATAAATTTTTGTGGTTCCCTTTAAAAAGAGTATCCACTGACAGCTGTGGATGTGGGCTGTGGAAACAGGATATGAGATGAAACACACAGGGCCCAAGGAGCAGGACGTGTCAGCAGATGACCAGTGCGAAGTTAAGCAAGCAGTAACTCAGGTAAAGGAAAGCAAGGGATGCCCATATATGCTGAACTGTGATGATTTTGCTTAAGCAAGAAGAACAGTGTGTTACCCTATAAGGCAGTGTTTTGGGTCATTGGATGATTGTAGTGTTAATAAGTTCTATATAAATGCCATGCTGGGCCCTATAAATCAGCTTCTGATCATCAATCAGCCATCCCTGCCTCTTGAATCCCTACAGACAACAATGGCTTTTGGGTCAGTTTCTCAGGCTTGTATTTTAAATTGATCTCTTCAATTCCTCAGGTAGTTTATTTTTTCCTTGCACAGAATCCCTTCCCTTTTCTAATGTTTGTTGAAATGATTCTAATGTTTGGTTGATAAGGCATGCACAAGGGATGAGGAGATTTTTTTTTTCTGTTGGGTATTCTTCCTGTGTTGTTGGTAACCCCTTTGAATCTAATAGAGATGCACCTAATTGTGGGCAGAAATACAAAGCTTCTAGTTATTAAAATTGTTCTCTTCCCATATCAACTCTAGGTAATTAATTTTTTTGGGTAGGGGTGGGATTTAAAGGTCATTTCAGTTCTCCCTTATGTGTACTATTAGTTATGAAGGCATAAGGATCACTATGACAGTATTTGCTCTACAACACTGGAGGATATACTTCCATGTGAAAAATGAGTTGTTACTGTCAGACTGCTGGACTTACTTTTCCTGGAGAGAAGGTGGTGCCAAAGAAAACTTTTTATGTTCCTGTAGTGATAATGTCCAAATTTTAGGGACATTCTCACAGAAGAAAGTCATCCTTTCTAACCTATGAAATTTAGGAATGTCAACTGGTTCTTTTTGATTTTATCACTGAGATGGATGATCATTTAAACAGATGGATAGATAGACTATGATAATTCTCTTTGTAATAAACATATTTATTATTTCAAAATTTGTCTGATAACACCTCAAGTGTCAGCTTAGGGAGCAGTCAGGGAAGGGCTGGTATTACCCTGAAGTGAGTAGTTACTGTTATGTCTGTTCCCAAGTGAAATCCAATCATATGGTGGATACATTAATCCCAACAGGGTGACTAGAAAATATGATTAATGAGGTTAGCTATGTCTAAAGTATACAGGTTAATAGCATAAAAAATATCTGCATCAATCAAATCTAGGATTTGATTCTGCCCAGACAGGCCTTTTGCTTTATAAGGGGCTCCAAGTCTACCAAGCACCACAGCACTCAGAGCTGACTGCTTGCCATTGGGACAAGTGGTAATAATCACTTTTAATCATGCCCAGGGAAAACCAGTGTTTCCCAAGCAGAAGTGAGCAGCCAGAGGGTGGGAAATCATAGGACATCTTTGGAGGAAGAAGTGATGGGAAGAAGATTTGCATGAGAAGATCTGAAGTTTTGAGGAGAAGCAGAAAGTAGAGAATCCCAAGTCAAATACTCTTCTGTTTAAAAGTTTTACATCTTCTAATTGTGCCAAGCAACTAGATGCTGGGACCTCAACTATGAATGTCTAACAGTGGGTTCCATGTAAACCTTTGGAGCTGAGAGAAGTAGGAAGCTTTCTTTGCATATTTAATTTATTTATGTATTTATTTAGTAAAATATTTAACTTTCATCTACTTAGCTTCTGTCACTAAACTGTTCATTTTACATTTACCTTAATTTTGATTGAGTTCAGGTTGATTTCAGGGTGCTGGCAAATGTCAATATCCCTTACTCCTTTTGGGGAGAGAATTTCAAACTTGTCTGTAGGAATTTAATTTTTTTTGCACTGTCTTATTGGTTTTCATTTCCAAAAGGAGTCTCAGCATCTGCCCAGGTGCATTGGCCACTTTGCAAGATGATGATAGAGATCTGTGTGAAAGAAGCCTCTTTTGGCTAATGGCGTAAATTAAGAACAGAATAGTCTGATCCTCAAAAAAGTAGTTTGGATCCAACATTTAATTTACAAAAAATTTTACAACATTGAGTAGGCAACCCTTACTCATTTTTCCCAAAATACCCCCCTCCCAAAATAAAAACAAGGACAAAACAACAAACAGACAAAAAACCCCAAAAAACCAAAAAGGCTTTTATTCTTATACTTTGAAAGTATTAAAGCATTCATGACATCAGCTACAGAGGATAAGCTAAAGAAGGGCCTTTTGATGAAGGTAAGAATAGAAGAGTACAAAATCTCAAGTATATTAAATGAAGTATTAAAAGGCAAAAGACACTGCTCTGATGCATTTAAGAAACCAAAAATCAGTCCCAGGCCTGGAAGCAGATTAGAAGAGATTTTCTATCCCTGAACATGCAAGGTTTTGGTAGATGCTTGCACAGGACCCTTGAAATAGAGCACTTCTCTCCTTAATTCCCAAGAGAGTGGGCTTTCTAACTGGGTTTTAAAATAGTTGGTTGTGACTTTTAAAAACAGAGATATTTCTCTTTAGTAGTAGAATTGTTTTTTTCTTCTCATGTTTTTTTTTTTCCTGCGGTCTGAAAATCAACTAAAAATGCAATGTAAATATTATTTTATTCCAGTTCTATTAATGAAATGAGAAATTATATTGAAAAAGAATGATCTTTAAAGCCAGAATTATTCTCATAGTGATAAAGATGATACAGACTTAGATGGTTATTTTCTTCTTTACCCTGTTCTATTCTGATATGTCAAACTATGCTTAATCCAGCAAGCTGAAACTTGCAGAATTTTTTAATATACAATGAGTTTTTTAATAAATGATGAGTTGGGTGCTTGCATCACAGAAACACAGAGCTGGAAGAGTGCTCTTGAAAATAACCCAAGTCCCAACAGCAGCTTAGCCTGTTAAAATCTTTAAAATGTAGAGGGTAAAGTAGATTCTCACCCTCTATAGCTTGTCTCCTGTGCTTCAGTTTCCTGACTGTTAGCTAAAACAGTTTTCTCTTTTAGAAAGTCTCCGTAGAAGCACATCTGGCTGACTTTGCCTTGCAGTCTTTGAAAGGGGAATGAATTACTGTTTAATGAGATTTCAGCCATGCAGTTTGATGGAGGGAAAAAGACTGCGTCCTTCACTAAGTGAAACATCTTTCAAATAAAGAAAAGAAACAAGGCTTCTGAATACTCATGTGAACACTTTGTCTTAAATAAAGGCAGAACTTGTTCAGTGGCCAAACTCTCACCGCTGTGCAAGCAGTACTTGGATTTCATTCACAAGTTTTATATCATGGGCCAAATAATGCAGAGGTAAGTCTGTTTGTTTCCAGATTGTACATTTTAACAGGTAAACATAGAGAAATGTAAAAAACCACCTCCTTCTAAAGGGATGAACCCCATGGGGAGGGTTTTGGCATGAGGAAGGCTTTGTCAGCAGAATTCATTTGAAACTGGAGGAAGTCTCCTTCAGTGGCTCATTCTGTAGAATTATCAACTTGCACTCATTTTGTAACTATCCAGGAAGGGGTTTTCTTTTTGCTTTAATTTCAGATGCTACTGACCCTTAGACATGTCTTTACAGTGTTGTGGATGGTTTTTCAGGTCTGCAGTACACATGGTTTTCTTGGTTCATATCCCAGGCAATGTTCAGGTTTGCAAATTATCATCAGCTGGGAGAAAAAAGGTTCACTCTTCTCTATTACCTTAAAGCAAACAACCTCAACTACTTAGATTTTTATGGTGTCTATCTGTCTTGTACTAGGGAACTACTTTATTGTAGGCTCCAGGACTATATTTCTTCAAATGAGCAAGTAATTCCCCCTTATTATCTGTCAGGAATGGGATATTTACCTAAATTCACTACAAAACCTGTACATAACACACAATCATATTGTGGAATGCCTTTCTTCTATGTTGTTTGTTTAGTTAATTAAGACATTATGCAAAGCAATTAAATTATTTAACCTAGAACAGTGGGTATATTTAATCTCTTTTACTTTTTTCCAATAAATGAATTGCAAGACACATGTAGTAGTAGCAGTAAGATATTGTAATTAACATTTTGTTCTGTTAATGAAAAGAAAAAAGAAGAACCCAAACATGATTAAGTTAGTCAGTAACTGAAGTGAATTCTGAAACACATTTAAAAATCCCTGTTTATGCAGTGAGAAAACTAGATACTAAGTTACCACAAACTGATGATGATGAACAAAGTGATGCAATTGTTAATGCCTACATTGCATCATCTAATTAGGAGCAGATTTTAGTATCTAAAATCTCCATCATCCTTATCTCTTTGCTTGTTTTTCATAAAGCACTGTATTTTGGGCTGATGTCTTCAGTAGGAAATGCTAGGTAGCTCTGTGAATTACTCCTATGTGTTCTTTAGGAATTTACAGAGTAGACCCTGACGTGAAGATAACAGTTGAGGGCAGTGTGGACATTTCAGGACCTGTAGGTGGGTATGGACAGGATTGATGGGGTGCCCAAGAGCTGGGTGGGGGCACAGCTAGTGGTATTTTGTGACAGGCTGAGTTTATTAAAATAGATAACACAGCTGTTGTGAAGCTATGGCAAAAATCACAGTGTAATGAGACTTTTGGGGTCTGCAAATTGCCTCCTTCCAGTTTGTCCTCCCGCTCTTAGAGGTTTAAACATCTACAGCCCATCCTGATATCTGCAAGCAAGTCTTTCTCCATTCAGACCTGTTTGCTCTGCTGCTCCTCCCTCTTTCAGGGTTCACACAGGTGTTCTACTACGCTGCCTGTGCCTCTCAGATGGCCTTTTGCCTAGCTCTCTCACACAAGTTCCCTTCAGAGAAGGTGCAGCTGTCCCAGATACAAGGGCACCAGCACAAGGGGAAGTTGGTAATGCAGAGGAAGAGTTGCATATTATTTATCTGTGTGTTTCTAGTATAGCATTTATTTGCATAGTATTTAAAGGTTGTAATAATGTAGCAGATCTGGTTACCAGACAGGACCGAGCTGTGGAAGAACTTTGTTCAGCAGGTGTGCTAATTGCCCAAAAATAAAATGAGGCAAATGTGCAGTTGCCAAGAACAAGATGCCCTAATGAGAACATCCATAGCTTGCTGATGCAATGTAAGTTCAAAGTAGAAAGCTGCTTTTTGGAAGAGGTAGGCTTTTATATAGAACAGGTACACTTGCATGCTCTACAGCTTTAAAAAGAGTATTCATACATAAGACTGTGTTGCTTATTTTTCTGAAATGAAGATAGAAGTGGGGAAACAGATTAATATTTAAGTAAGGATGCAATGAGTCAGGCCCCAGTAATAAGTGACACAGACTCCCAAGGTATTCACAGAAGGCTAATTTCTTTCTTAAGAAACCCATTCCTTTTTATACTCTAGTACTGCAGGTGTAGTACTACAGGTGGACCTGATTGGTCCTTTAATTAAAACATGTCACCATTTGACAATTAAAAAGCCATCCTTTTGGTAAACAAATCTCCATAACGCATTCCATATGTTAACAACACCAGGTGCAGAAAGGTAAGAATTGTTTATAATTCTCTCTGAGCTTCTCACAGCCTTTCCCAGAATGATGGCTGGGAAAGTTGTCTGTTTCTCTCTGTGGCCAGAGAACTGCCACCACAGGGATAAGAGGAAATGGACTCAAGTTTTACCAAGATTTAGATTGGATATTAGGAAAAATTTCTTCGCCAAAGGGTTATCAAGCATTGGGATGGGCTGCCCAAGAAAGTGGTTGAATCAGCATCCTTAGAGGTACTTAAAAGATATATAAATGTAGTGCTTAGGGACACAGTTTAGTGTCGGACTTGACAAGCTAGGGGTTGGACTCAATGATCTTAAACGTCTTTTCTGACCTGAGTGATTCTGTGATTCTTCAGGAGTCAAAGAATCACTAAGATTGTAATTAAGGATGCTATAAAGGTAACGGGGGTGGAATGAAATATGTTAGGAAAAGAAAATGTGCAGTTAAGGCATGGTGAACTTCAGACTGCATAACAGGATGAAGGGAGGTAGAAAATAGGGTAAACAGAGCAATAAACTAGAAAACTTTATGTTGCAGGGATGTCAGAAGCTGCTTGCAAAAAGCAGGAAAATCTGGTTTTTCTCTTTGGGATTTTATTAAGTACTGTGGATCTTTTTGAGATGGCAGGGAGAGGTGGGGCTGTGTATTTTATCGTTACCTGGGTTGTACCTGGTGTGATGGGCAGGGGTTCCAACACACTTGGGCTGCCTTATAGCTCTGTACTGGAGTTCTGCAAGGATATGGGCTTCAAAAAGAGATCTTTCCAGTGTATCCTCCTGTTATTTTATTTTAAAAGATAGCAGCTCTGTCTTCCTTTGGCTATGGGGCAGGGGTGTGTCTGTGAAGGAAGTCTTTACTGCCCATAGTGTAGTGCTCAAGGCATATTTGTATCATTCCTAGAGGATAGACTTTTTTAGGATTTCTGCTTGTGCCTGCCATGTCTGATGTATCTTATTGAGCTCCTTGGTGTTTCCTTCTCTGCCATGAGCTGTCTGAATCTTCCGACTTTCAGCAGCAGCTGAGCTGTCCCAGTTCCCTCCGGGCAGCTGAGTGATGTCCTGTGAGATTCCAGACACTCCTGAGCCTCCCAAAGCAGCCTCACAGTTCTACTCAGAGCTGTTTACAGTGGAGCAGGTAATACATTTTTAAGAAGTGTTTCTAGGTAAGGTTATGAATAATGTTGAGTAGAATTGGGCCTTTAGGAAGAATAATTTCTTTTAAAACATTCTAGTATGGTCTGGGTAGTTGTCTAGGACCTGTAAATATGTGATTTGTGTGTCCCATGTGGAGAAATGCTTGAGACATCTCTTCTGTGAGAAAGGTGGCTGCTGATTAATTATTTTCTTCCTGTGTGTGTGAAATTAAGGAATTTTGGCTGCTTCTATGAAAAGTGGACGGCTATTTTGGCTGTGTCAAAAAGTTGACTGTGTCATGCTTACCTAACATTTTGAAATTGAAGCTCAATTTGAAGTGATAAAACAATGCCTTTCTGTATATACTACTGCTAACACTGCAACTGGATTGGGAGCTGCAGATGTTGTTTTAACTCACATGAACACCATTTTGGCACTAGCAATTTATATACAAACATGAACAGGATGGGACAAGTGGAATCAGCGTCGTGAGTGGTTTATTTCAACATCAGTCTCAATGCATTGTTATGACAATGGAGACAGAAGATGACTAGTTCGCTGATCTAAACAGCATGCTAAAGAAACTTAATGTTACAGCATAGCATAAGACAGTCTCAGTTTAAGTTTCAGCCAATCACATAGGACAAAAGTATATTGACAGTAATTCTATTTAACCATATGAAGCACATGTACCTGTGGTTAAAACAGCAGCGTCTTATTCTCTAACACAATGGCTCGTTTATAAAAGACAAAGCACAGAGCTCTATTCATGATTAACTTTCTAAATTATACACTAAATAAACTTGTTGCAACTTAGAAGGCTTATCTACATAGCTCTTTTTATTCTATTTCCTGTGTCTTTACTACAGCTTAGAAAACTTTTCTGCTGCCTTTGCACTGTTTACAAATCTGCTGTCTGAGGCCTGTCTTTTTTTACAAATTTCCTAAAACTTTCTGATTTTTATGGATTCCTACAGTTTTATTCATGCTTTTTGTAAGTTTTAAGCTAAGGCTGGATTTCTGTAACATGTAAATGTGCACAAGGATAATTCTGCCATCCATATCTATGCCTACATACTATAAACCCAAGTATATCAGTATAAAACCAAGCTATTAAGTAGACTAACTGCTGTCACAACTTTACATGTCTTCTCAGTCTTGTTAAGTGTTTTCTTTTGTTATTACTGCTTAGCTGAGGAGAGGAAACCACAGGCATTCTAACCACTAGGGTGTTTTATTTTTGAATTCCAGATCCCTTCTTAGATTAAGGTAGTAAAGACATCTATCCCATCTCTTTTTTTCTCCTGCAAGTTGATGCTCTGGATTATAGGCTGACACTCTGGCTCAGTTGCTGTCATTGTTTGTTTTTAATGTTGGCTTGTTGTTTTGTTTGGTTGGGAGATTTTTTGGGGTTTTTTTGTTGTTGTTTGTTTGGGGGTTTTGAGGTCTGGTTTTTTTGGTTTGTTTTAAGTGTTCCACTTTAGGTATAAAATGTTGGAATATTTTTGCTTGTGAAGACCAGAACCTAAGCATCCCAAACCTCAAATGAGTGTCCCAGTGATCAGTTATCTACTTGTCTCTTCAGCACTTGGCAAACATTTCAGTATCTCATCAAAGAGGATCAGCATGCACAGCAATGACTGCTGCCATGGCTAGGATGTCCTCCTCTGCATGATGCAGCTCTGTCCAGGCAGAGGAGGGAACTTACATCTGGCTTCTAAATTTCTCTCCTCAGCCAGTAATGAGCTTTTCCTCATGTTCAGGTGGTTTTCTTCTGATCTGTTCATTTGGAGGCTTAAACATTGTTATTTTATACTCTTTCAGCTTGAAAAGAAAAACCCCAAACTGAAGAAGATGAAAGTGGCAAACACTCTGCTTTAACTGAGTTGGAAAGGGCATGACTCTTTATGCTCTAAGAGAAAGGATTTTCTGTGCTAATTATATTCAGATTTTTTAGCTGTGAATATTTGATCTTGTGCATGCAAATTATGTTGATTAGCACTTCCAGGAGTTTCTCTGTTTGTCTGAAGTGTGTACATGCACAGAGGTGAATGGCTATTATGCAATGTATTATCATTGTTAAATATATTAATTTCTCAGTGTGTGTGTGTTGTAATTCACCATAATTTTGTGTGAACTTGAAAGGCTTCTTATGCATCCTGAAATACATCCCCACTGTTATCTTAACTGTTGCTCTTTGCCGCAAAGTCAAAGTACATTTGAATGTAAGGGCACTTACAGCATATTTATATCATCCTGGAGCAACCACAGGGAGAATTTGTAAGGCTGTAAAGTCTAAGCAACCAGTCACCATCCATAATTGTGGACTTTTGTTATTAACCCCTGTGACCAGAGTACTGCTGGATGTGGAATAAACCACATAAAGTATTTATTAAGAAATAATAAAAATGCATTCCCCAAACAGAACTTTCACCTGCAGTCTCACAGACTGACATTGTGAAACAAAGGAATTGAAAAAACAGCCTGCTGGAAACTATTTGCCACAGGGGATGAAAAAAAAAAAAAAGACAATAAATCTGCAGCTGAAAAATATTGTCAGACAAATGGAATTAGCATTTGTATAAAAAAGTTTAGAGCAAATTAATTGCTCTCTTGAACGTTAACTTCCCCCAGCATTGAAGCCTACAGATAGGATGGAATTTTATTTTGTTCTGGTAACATTTATGTGTTCCAACTAATTGTCAATTTTTTTATTGCATGGATGGCTGAACAAAACCTGCTGTTATGTCTAGAGTCAGATGAAGTATTTTCAGTGGCATGAAGCTAGGCAAAATTCTGTTTCTGCTGCCTTTGAAATAGGCCTCCAATGTATTCATTGAAACAAACACCTCTGCTACTTGATACTAAATTGTACAATGAGGCAACAGAGTGATGGGGGAAAGATAAGTGATAATGCTATAATCCTCAGAGATAATAGAGGTTCAGATAGTTTGATTGATATTATTATCTCACTTGAGAGTAATCTGCACCCAGCTGAAGAGGAGCACTATACACTGAAAACCAGTGCTGATATTTTAGTACTTCAGAGGTGTCCAAGCGTTCTGCCTACAGACTGCACCAGGCAAACCTTTTTTATTCTTTTCTTCCCTAAGATCTGAAAACCATCTAAATTATTTCTTTCTTCTGTCCCCAGCCCACCAATGTTGTTACAAAACCCAGGGATGATCTCTATGAAAGACAAATTTTATTTTTTGTGGGTTAGACCTAAGTAAATTATTTTTCTTGAAAAAATTGTTTTGACTCCCATATTGGTCTATGAAAAGTGTCTACTCTCAGGAGATAACTTCAGACTTTCTCCTCAAAATTCATGCGTTCAGCTGGTTATTTGGTAAACAATCAATGATATACCCATTTCCTATTCACTTTTTCTTTGGTATGAGCATTCCCAACAGGAGTGGGACTCCACAGCTGAGGAAGGTTGAACACTTGTTAAATGTGGAAATGACAGGGTATACTGGGAGCTGAGTCTGGCCAAGGAGCACGGTTTTCTGCTGAGGATACCCCTAAGGCACTTAATTAAAACTCCCAGCAGGCAACATCTATATAAAAACGGTTTTGGTTTTGGGGCAGTCTAGAAATTTCAGATTCCTGATGAATTTTGTACTCTCCTCTCCCCTCATCATGCTCCCAGTGAAAGTGTATTCTCTCATGTACATGAAAACAGACAACATGGGTTCCATTAAAAAACTAGGAAATTGTCATGTGGTATTCTCACCATGTCTAGCATAAAGAGGAATGTCAGGACTGTAGTGGCAATCACTTGTGTGTGCATGCTGGATTTAGCACCATAAGGGCAAATAGCTTCTGCCTTTTCATGTCCTTGAAATTAGCATGTGGGAGAATTGGCCCAGCTTTTGAGTGGCAATACTGTGTGATGCTTATTTGGTTCCTAGTTTAAAGGTATTACAGGGGCAAAAAAACATATAAAATAAATGAAGTTCCACAGGCAGTGTGAGAAATTGCTAAATCGTATTTGAACTATTATATTCCAGACTGCCGGGGCAAGGTACCACTCAACAGCCATGGCCATTTTTCCTGTTCTCTCCTGCTATCCCTGCCCTAGCAGTTCTTATTATTGACCTGGGACTGACCACAATTAAAATTTTTTTTTTCAGTTCTTTCCTGCCCTCATCTTTAAACTTGATGGGGATTTTTTAACATCAAAAATTCAAGTAAGAAAAATTAATGTTCTAAAGCCTGGAGTGGATTATTAGATTTGCTGAAAATGAAAGGAAAGACTAATCCAAGTAGCAGTAATGTTTTCAAACTTTATGTCACAGGTGGTATAGTCTGCTATTAGAGGCCCTAAAAAGCAGTTTTCATACTTGTTGCAATAAATCCCATTTATATGATGCCGAGGGAAGAAGAGAGATAAGAGAGATGAGTGAGGTCACTTGAGGAGGAGAACACAAAATTCTCAGAGGAAAAGTATGGTGGTTGGCACTGGTTTCCTTTGGAAAGGGACAAGATACTGGCAGTTTATCTCCCTGTTGCTACTGTGTGTACATGCTTCACCAGAAATGCGTACAGTTGAAACTATTTTTAAATACCAAAAACCAAAATAACAACAATGGCTGGAGGCCATGACAGAAAGTATGAAAACAACTTACAATTGGTTTTGCAAGAGCCAGAGAAGATAAATTAAAGGTAAGAACTGTGATATTGGCCATAAAAAGAATCTGAGAAAATAGTTAGTACTCAATAACTATGTGTTAGGAATAGTCAGGGTATTTGAAAAATATGTTGGACTCAATGTAAAATAATATTGAACCTGTTTGAGGATATGGATTAGGTCTGGGCTACTCTGAGAAGTCCTACAAGTTTAATGATTCTATCCTCAGAAGTTTGGCTGGTTGGTGTTATTTCAGTAGTTTTATATTTGGGATATAATTATATTCTAAGACTTCATTGAAAGCTAAAATTTAGGAGGTGTTATTCAGATGTTAAAATACTGGCTTGAATAATCAAGTTTCACTGCATATAAAATAATTGAATATTTTCCTTTTCATGTATTCACATCTTTGTAATGAAAAAATTAAATTGTTCTGTCAAAATATTTCACAACAATGGAAGCAGGTGTTGACTGAGAAGAAGAAAATGTTTCAACCCTTATAAACTGGTGAGAAAAATATTTTAGCTTTTGTTCTAAATCAATGAGTCACCTATAGCTATACTAAAGTCTGTATTAACTCTATTATTTCACTTCGAGTTTTGGTGAAACATCTTCGTTTCAGCAAAACATGAATTCTGAGTTTGTTCCCTCAGCTATCCACATGGAGAAGGTAACTTTACATTGGTTTGCAGTGTTGTCGACATTTGCATTGTCAGCAAGTCATGAAGACCAAGTTTCCGAAGACAAAGCTCAGGATGAAATTGTGTATTTGAGCAACTTTTTTATGGAGTACCATTTCTTATGAATTTTATGAATGCTCTGAGTGTACTCACATTTATCTGAGGTATGAAACCTTTATTTCACCCTCAACAAGTCTGAAATCTTGCTCTTGCACTCTGATTTCATTTTCTCACATCTATGATTTCATTTGTCTTCTCTTTTAGGTTTCTGCCTTGACAATAGCCAGTTTGTGATATCTTTCAGAAAGAAAGGAGCAATTCAGCCCATCAGAGCTGAACTCTGCATTTCTTAAGGTAACAGCTGAATTTTTAAATGCTGAATTTATTAATTTGTAAGTGAAGTTTGAGTTTGATTCACTGGTGAGTGCTCATGAAGAATAAATGCAGAAACCTCAACGAAACCCCTATGGGTTTACTTCAGATTTCTTCTGTTTTCTTTCTTTTGTGAGGTTAACTAAAGAATTTTAAAAGATCTCTGGTGAATAAGCATATCAGATTCTGGCTTTAGACGTGGAAATTCTACTGTAAATGCCTTTGAATCAGTATTTTAATTCCCCCTTCCCTGTTTGATTATTTATCTAATATTTATCTAAGTTTTTCCTCTTTCACAACATAGCAGTGTGCTCCTCTGGTTTTGTGTTTGACTTTCTGACTACTTGCTTCTGCATCTAAAGAATATGGGTACTGGGTAGAAACTTGAATGCCTTTTTTTTTTTTTTGCTTGTTTTGGGTTTTGTTTGGTTGGTTTTGGTTTGTTTTTTTGGGGGATTTTTGTTGATTTTTTGGCAGGTTTTGTTTGTTTTGTTTAACTGTATTAGTACTTTCAGTTCTCCTCCTATCTGCGTAACCTTCTGTGGTGGTAAGGGAATTTTGTCCTGAAGTCACAAAATCCAGGGAGTAATCTTCAAGACTTCTTGACACTTTTATAGAAACTTTGGGTGGATATGGTTGGCCCAGGTCTTGCCAGTGAGAAAACTGAGCAGAAAGGCATCAAAGCTCTCATCTGCTAACACCACACTGCCAGGTAGGATGTAGCAGGGTGACAAGAAAACAGTTTTGGCACAAAAAAAGGAAGAAATAATTCTTATTATTACAAGTTGTTATCAGTGGTGTTTTTCAGGAAAGCAAAGGCAGTGGGAACTTTTACTCACTGAGAACAGGCATTGCTTTTAGTGAAGCAGGTTGCATGCATTTAGTTAATAGGGCGCTTAGTTTTGGTTTTGGATGGGAGCTAAAATTTCTGGGCTAGCGATTTCACATTTACTCAAAAAGTTGTTTAACGAGATCTATATGCTTCAACCAGCATTCATTAACGCATTTGAACTCCAAACCTATTATGATAAATCCCCCAAAGAACAGCATTGAACTGTATGTTCATTGAGTACTATATGTTTAAAATTGTCATTAACAGAGGAAATCCCAGTCTGCTTCTGTAGAATAATGTTTTTTTAGCTAAAGTATGTTACCCCATGGTCTGTATTTTCTGCCTATTTAGTAAACTTCAAGGCAATGAATTGCTGTTGATTACATTATTCAGCTCTCAGCTTGTTTTATTCCCTCAGAGGGTGTGGGAGGAATGCTCCAGAAAAGCCTGTTGGAAAGCAGCAGCGCTCCTGCTCCATTTATTCAAGCTTGGTCTGGTTCTTACTGGACTCCTGTGAAATGGTGGTGCTGTGGTACTTTAAAAAGCAAGGAAAAGGAGGAATCAGCTTTTAGCCTGTGATAAGAAAGCTGCTGAAAAGTTGCATTTTGTTTCTCTCTTTTCTAACATACTAACATCTGCACTTCTGTGTTTAAAGTGATTTAAGTTGAGTCTTCTTCCCACAAGAAAAAAACTTTGTATTTTCCCCTGAATTTGTCTCCTTTTTTGCATATCAGACTATTTCCAAGAACCCATTGCTTTCCTCTTCCATGTAGGATACAACTATGTACTCCTCCTGCAATCTTCATTTGTATTGCAGATGATTTAGCACCACTTTGCTCTTCTCTCTGTGACACCAAACATAAGCCATAGCTTTACTCTTAGGACTTAAGTGACCTTTCTCCACATACCCAAAGCTCAGCTCCCATCTCCAGGAACCATCTGGACACCAGCAGTGCCAGACACTTGCATACTAATTTTTTTTAAGTTCTTGGGCAAGTACTTTTGTGTTGTCTCCTGTTAGCACAGGTGCTTGTGAGCAGTTCCAGCACTCTCTTCCACCACCTCAAAGTGACCTCATTGTTCTCTTCCAAATGTCTGCTTGTGATTTTCCTTAAAACTTTCATAATACCTACCAGAGACTTGGCAGGAGCTGAGCTGCCATGCATTGGGCCACCAACAGGCTGGCTGGCATCAGCTGTGAATCTGAGTGCTCATTTCTCCTTGTTTTGAGACCCTTGCCTCTTGCCTGTGTGCTTGCATTCAAACCCTAAAGCTTGCAGGCTGTTGCTCTGAATGTCTGCCTATTTTATGGCTTTTATGTGCAACCAGCAAGCTTGCCTTGCTTAGAAAGATTAGAAATTAGAAAGATTAGAAATTTGTGCCATGGTTATTGGGTAACATCCATCCACTCCCTTGTTGTTATGTATCTAGCAATTCAGTTTTTCTTGATTTTTTCAGTATATAGGAACCAGAAAAGATGATGCAATGATGTACCAGTGATATTATAAAACTCATTATAGAGGTACATAGGTGTTTGGAATAGGTGCATGACAAGCTTCAATAATCATGGAAGGTATTTGTTTGCTGTATGATGTAAGCTGTAGTGCCACCCAGATGTGTGCTCAGTACCAGCCCGACAGGGATTTCCTTCCATAGCTCCTGTCAAAACTGGCAGCACTGTGTTTGGGTTGTCTTTCTGGCAATGCAGGTTTGTGTGAACTTTTCCTGTTTTCTTAACAAACTTTTGTTTGATTAGTTTTAATGGGGTCTGTTTATCAAATGCACTAATACAGGATATAGGTTTGTAAGCTGAAATCTGTAGTTAAACTTTGTTATTAAAAGTCTCACTTTTAGCTGGTATATACAAAGACAACCTAACAATAAAAATTCCAGTTATTCTTAAGTTAATCTCTCATACTTACCCAGCTCTTCCTTACACCTGCTTTGTCAATGCAAGAAAATACTTGAGCTATATACATTCAAAAAAAAAAAAAAGAGAATAGAAATTAAAATCCACTCCTTACCCTAGATTTCAGAAGGACCTAAAAAGACTGATATGTACTATTTTAAAATAAGTCATTATAAAAAAATCTCTAATAAAAATTGCTTATTTCAGTCTGTTCTTCCAAAAAAGTTAGGCTTTTCAAAAGATTTTTATGCTCGTGCCATCTAAATGTTAGTCAAACTTTTCAATAATTGAATACGGATGGCTAGAAAAAATACATTAATTATGCATCTCCTAGGCCACAGAAAGAAGCTGTTTTAACAGGCTACAAAATGATTTAGTATGCATAAAATTTAACATTTAATAATACCACAAGAACATTTATTTTAAATGTTTCCATGTTCCAGTCCTGTACAATTAATATTTAAATGTTAGTGCACTGATTATGCTCTTTTTTCTCTTGCTTAGTGCAATTGAACTTTTTCACTTAACAACCATTGGCTGAAGCTTAAACCACAGAGCAGAATAAACCTGGCTACTTGAGGCTACAGACTTGAGGACCCCAAGGTACCTCAGAAGAAACGTTCATGAAAAATAGTCTTTAGGAATGCTTTCTTTACAAATATAATCTATTGTGTATCACTAACAAATTATACAGAAGAGGGCTTGGAAGCTATTATTTGATTTAAAGAAAACGTTGCATCCATCAGTTCTGCATTTTCATGCATAGCTGCAGAAGCAGTGAAGATTGTTTTGGCTTGACTGGCATTTACAACTGTGCACTGGAGCAAGTGTTCTAATGCCCTCTTGAATTTTAGTTCCTAAAGGACGTGATGCACTTGACAGCCTATTAGACTCTTCAGGAGCAAAGCCAAATTGTTAAGCCTTTAAGCTGAACAATTATTTTCTGTTAAAGTGCAGAAATGTTGGTTGTAAGATAAGCAATGCAAAGAGGAAGTATAGATTGCTCTCAATGACATGTTCTCATAGTCTCTTGTATGAGTCTTGTCCTTGCCAAAATAAGACCTGTTGTTGGTGGTTTTTTTTTGTAAACAGATATACAAATCAGAATATTACACGAGGGGTGGAAACCACTATCATACTTATTAAGAGAATGTGTCATTAATTTTTTTTTTTTGTTTTGTTTCCCCTTGTTGCTGATTAGCTGGTATAATTACAGGGTTTTTGGCACTACAAGGATGTGGTGTGGAGTCTGGACCAAGAGCTGGGAAGGAGATGAGAGGGGATGCTTGGGAAAAGATGCAAAGTGCCATTGCTAAGGAGTGTCAGAATAGGCTGGCTGCTTTGTAGATCTGACTGCAGCTCAGAGTTGCCAGCCTGTGAGTCAGTGTTGGACATGCTTGGCATTAGTGACTTTGCAGTTTCCATTATGCATGGCTGTGCCCTTGAGGCAGATAGCAATTCTGAGCTTGGTTTCACTTTTTTTTCTACTAGTTTCCAAGACATCTGTGACAAGAAATGCTGTGCTTCTTTACTTGTGGGGAAAGAAAGAAATAATTATAAGGAGACAGCACTTCTGATTGAAATCTCTGCCCTTTCATTTCATCTCTAAATCAAATATTATTTTAATGTTTTTTCAGTACTCTGCAAGAAAAGCAAAGTTAAACTATTGATAAGGCTTTATCTACAGGCATTTCCTTTCATTGTAAGAAAAACAGGTTTTAGGGACCTGTGAGGAATTACTTCCTATTCCCCTCCATAGATTTGATGAGTTTTTCAGTTAGAAAGTGGTGGTGAAGAGATAGTTGAGGAAGACAGAATGAAGAGACAGCATCTACCCATCTGCAAATATGAAATGTATTTAGATTTAATAAAGGCAGTGAGCAAAGGGATGGGACTTGAGCAAGTGGAAAGCCTTGATGACTTTGACAAGCCTTTTCTTTATTCTCTTGAGCTAATTGAGTCACTTGACAGGTTAGCATCAGGGTACAGTCAAATTCTGACAGGCTAATTTGAGCTTCTGGTTCCAATGAAACATACGTACACACTCACTATATTTAGTGACAATCAGTGTCATTTTCTGCTTAAATGCAGACAGCTCAACACATTTATTCAGCTGCTTATCTGGAAATGAAGCAAGCAACCCAGTGATGAAGGTGAAGCCAAAGGGTTAGGTCAGGGGGTCTATTTGCACTCTTCATAGTGCTTGGTACCCAGAAGGAGGATGGGAAGTTGACCATTAAGCTGGTCTGAGTGACACTGGTAGAGGGGCACAAGGGAGGAAACTGCCATAACTTGCCATGTGATGTGGTAAACAGAGGGATTTTTCTTTGCTACAATTGAGCTGGAGATTCAAAAGGCTGGTGAGAAAACTATCCCTGCTTAGTAGCACCTTCCTCCCTAACACTGAGTAAGCATAAAACACTCAGCATTGCATAAGCTTAACTACCTTTTGGAAGGGTTTTGAGGAAATTGGCCAGCTTTGCTGAAAGGCAGTAATCCTCAGCCATGAGCTGTCCTTGAAAACTGAGGAAGTTAGACTCTATGCACTCTGACACAAATATCCATTAGTATACTACAATTCTGCAATCAGAACTCTTAAGTGATAAATAACTTTAGAAAACTCCTTAATATTCTTTTTGTGCAAATAGTTTGCACTTGCTTGATGTCACCCTTGTATGACTGCTTTGGCAAATTTGATTTGGGCCCTAAAATTACTAGATTAATGTTTCCTGAGGGCATAGGGAAGAAGGAATATGCTTTTTCAGTGTTAGCTCATGTTTGCTAAAGTTCCCATAACTCAGAGTCAAGACCTGTTTTGTTACATCATCTTTGGCTAATGGTAAAATCTTAGCACTGTTGTGCTATAAATCTAGTGAAACAAAGACTCCATGATATTTTTTCTCCCCTTTCCAACTTTTAAATTCTCTGTTGGTAGAAATTATATTTTTGTGTTGGAGATGTAGCTATTCAGTGTGATTGTAAAATATCTGAAGTATGAAGTGTCAAATCCCTATTGTAGCAAACAAAAAAGCATGTATGCTAGTAATGCTGTAACATAGGACTTATTTATTTATTTTTGCTTATGATGGTTGAGCTCTGTGTGTGAGCAGGGACAACTAGTGCCGAGATTGTTATAGCTGTCCATTGCTAAGTTTGTTGTGACTGATACTCTGATGTAGTTGTAAAGGCAAGAGTTGGAGATGTCTAAGACCTGTTTGCTTCAGGTCCCATTCGTCTCAGGTTCTCAGGAACCACTTTTGTTCACTTGGTGTAGCTGTGTTTTGTATCTTTAGGAGGCCTCTACTTTTTTCTGATCAACAGAAAAAAGATGCGAGATGTCTGTACTAAGCTATAACTGGTTAATTTATGTAACATGACAGACTTTGGCTTTGACTTCCAGCCTATTTTCAATCTTTGTTTGACAATTAACAAAATTCAGTTGTCACTTTGGGGACAGAGAGAGAGAGGAAGAGAAATTTGCAATGAAAGTTTGCAGCTGGATATCCAGGATTTGGCTTTGATCTGCTCCTACTACCCATGGCAGGACTTCTATTCTAACTTTTTATTTGTTTTCCAAATGCCAGTCTCCTCAAGAGTGACCATTTTATAGAAGTTGAAGAAAATGTATCTGGTATCTTATCTGGAAAATTTGATAATTTTCTGTAGGCTTTATTCCATTTTAAAGTATTAACATGTTTCTTTAAGATGTATCCCTGTCTTCCATCAACACAATCTTTCATTTCTCTACAAGGTTATGTTGATTATATGCTAATGTGATTATGTTGTCATTCAAAATGAAGATCAATCTTTTAATGCTAATGCAGTAATTTCAGTTTTGGAGAAAAACCTGTAGTTAGCTCCGTCATGACAACTTTGTGTGATATATGTCACCGTTTGGAATTGATCCAACTAAGTGTTATGTTGTAAACACCGTGTTTCCTTTCCAGTGTTCAGAGGCTGAGATGTAATTTATTCCAATCAGGATGTACTTTGACAAGCCAGCTGAATGGGATGCAGCTGCTGTTGTTAAATATTTCCACCTCTCCCTGCTTTTCAGGTTTTCCCAGATGTCATAATCTTCAGAGCTCCCCATGCTAGCACTACAAGTAGCTCTGTCAAGGGTTAGGAGGAAGCGAGAGTGGGATGTGCTGGAAGGAAAAGTAGCCCATTATGCTCATTATAGGAAGAGATGGACAAAGAGTTTTGATTGGGAAAAGCCTTCTGCACTGATGAATAACTAATTCACTTGGATTCTAAATCTGACAGTTATTGTGCACTTGATGAATGCTTTGGAAATTCTATATGTGGAAAGACATCTCATAATAACATGACTCAGAAACAGTGAAGCAATAAGCCTTTTAAAACCAGAGAGCCTACCTGAGCTGAAATTATGTTCGTTCTGCTTTGGAATACAAAAACTTTGAGACCTGGTGTATTTTCCTCCACTCCACAAGCCTAGCAGGTAAAAGGCATTGCAGTAGTCTTTACATACCAACAGAAATATCTGTCTCCTAAGCTATTCCTCCTAAGCCCGTGAGACTTTAGCTGGGTAACTCTTTAGAGAAGCTTTGTACAACTTTTCATTGTCCTTTTGCAATGGAATGAGCAGTGGAGTTATTCCATGAGGTCTTTGGAAAATGTACCAGTGGGAAATAATGTATGAGGATGTCTGCATCTCTTGAAATTGAGTCCTTGCCACCTTTTGACTGGCAAAGGAACAGTAAAGCTTATTTGTATTTTGTTTAGCCATAAGTATCACACAAACTTATTATCCCATCATTGGCTGAACACATTTCTTAGGGTTTTCTGTGCTGTGGATTATCTGACTGGCTAGTTGACTTCAGCAGAGCTCTGACTTTCATTTTAAATGAAATTTAAAGAAATTTAAATTTTTCTCTGCCTGTCATTTTAAATTACGTCAAAAATAACAATTTCTCAACAATTTAATTTCTCTTATAAAAGCTAATTTTGCTTGTTGTCTCTATAATTTTTTCCAGTGGTCAATATTTTTTGCTTTAACAGTGAAGTAAATTGTGAGAGAGTTATACTTTGTTAGAGCAGAGCAAGTGAAATTAGAGCTGGGTCGTGGGTTTCATTGACTCTTGCAGCCTTTGTTGCTCTGATTTCTAGAGCTAGGAAATAAATTTTAGTTTACTACATTCGATGTATCCAAACATATTTACAGGGAGAGCAATGCTTTGACTGTTGCTTTCATGGTCTTTTATTGAAGGTAAAAGTAAAGATCACCAACAATGAACGAATACTTTTCCTCTTTGAGATCAAACTGCAAGGAAGAAACAGTCGGGCAGGCCTACTGTGGATTACATGATGAAGCCTTCTCAACTCCAACACATGCTGCAAACTGCTTTGGGAATTGCTCTGGAAAAGAACTTCCATTGATGGCTTTTAGGCATTTCTGTTTCCTCCAGTATGGGACAGTAGTAAGAGTAGTCTGGTTTTCTGTTAATAAAGATATCAGATTTTAGAAGTTTGGCTGTGAATTCTCTGAGTAGACACAGCATAGGGGACCTAAAGGGGCTGTGAACAGCTGAGTGCCAGCCTCTGCTCCAGGCAATCAGTGGCAGAACAAGAGGACATACTCTTAAGCTGCACCAGGGGAGGTTTAGGTTGGACATTAGGAAAAATTTCTTCACAGACACAGTGATTAGACACTAGAATGGACTGCCAAGGGAAGTGCTGCAGTCACTGTTGTGGTGGTGTTTAAGGAAAGACTGGATGTGGCACTTAGTGCCTCTGTCTAGTTGACATGGTGTGAGTTCAGAGGCTGCACCTGATGATCTAAAAGGTGTTTTCCAACGTTATTGATTCTGTGACCCCCCCCAGAGGATCCCCTACTAAGATTTAAAAGGGTAGGTAACTATGTCCATTTGGGTAAAGGCCAACTGTATTGCTAAAATACCAATTAATGTGGCTTTTTATACTTCTGTGGTTCATATTCAAGCTTGCTACAGGTTTGGTTTGTGCTATTGTTTCATGACTTGATGGAAATCACATCATCTTTCAAGTCTGCTAGTGTTTATTAAGTTCTTGAGAAACAACCTACTTGTTTCTGGTTTGTGTGGTAGTTTCCATTTTCCTTTGTTTCTTCATTCTGCCTTTATGTTTCCTTTTCATATAAGGCAATTGGGAAATAAATAATGTAAAAATAAGTTCATGTTTACTTTTGTCATGATCCACTGATTCTGCTCTGCAAAATAGGATGATTTATGAAAGTGACAAATTAGGGCAAAGTTTATAGGTAAAAAAACCCACTATCAAAATCTGATTGCTGACAGGACAAAGTGAATATTTTTTTCCTGAATGCTGTCTACTCCTTACAATTACAATCCACAATACTGCCTCTATAAATCCAGAGTTTTCAATGTTTAGATTCAAGAAGGAATGTGTATAATATGCCTTTATTTTCTGAATAGCTTTTCTACTGAGAAAAAGTCAAGGGTAACACTTGCTTACAGATGGGAACTTCTCAGATCTTTCATCAGGATAATCAGCTTCTGTTTTATTACAATCTATCTTGATTTCTTCCTTCATAATTGCCCAGTCCTGAAAAATGAAGTGACTACTTGAGTTAAATGTGCAGGGTGGTGTAAGCTGGGCTGAAATCTCCATCATATGGTTTATTTCAAGACATTTCTACTTTGAATCTGGTGAGCAAAACAGCAATATATTTTGGGTTTTGGGGGGTTTTTTAAATGTTTGGTTTGGTTTTGGTTTTAAAATTACCGTGATTTAAACTATCTAAGGGAAACTTTCAGGATTCTTTGTAGTCACTGAAGAAATAGGCAGTGGGCACTCTTGTCCAGAAAATCAACTCCGAATTATTTTTTTTCCATCTGGAATTTAATATGTAATTTTTCAAAATATCATATATTTATAATATGATTCACCTCTGTGGTATTATTTTACGACAATCAGATGCTTTAGCGAAGTATTATCAAATATACACAATTCTGCAAGCATAAATGACATCTATATTATAAACTCAATAGTTTCTGAATTCATAGACAGGTGCTCTGCTACATGCCATGTAGTTACTTTTTAAGTTCTTTCTGCTAGATTCATTGCTTCTTACTGGATTCTTCCACACCCCGATGTAGGGAGGACACTGGGTAGAAGTGCTCCTTTGCTGGGTTTTTTCTCTTTCTCTGTTAAATTTCCCTCAGACAGACCCTTTTGGGCCTAGAGTAGTTTTTATTGAGAGTCAGCATAGATTTTTGTTTCTGGGTACAATGTGTAAACTTCTGGTGCCATCATTCACTCTTTGTAAGGGCTGAATTGACAATGGCAAATACTGAATACCCTTTGGTACAAAAACTGAATATAAGAGCTAAAGGTACTTTCACTTCTTTCCTAATAACCTCACAGATTGTACACTTCAAACCTTAAAAAACCCCACCAAAGTTTTGGACAACAATGACACCTGCTGAAAAGTGACTGCTTTTAAGTTGCTAAGCAGAAAAAGGTCAACTTTCCTGTAATAGCTCAGCAATTAGAGCACTGATTTTAAAATACTATCTGAATGACAAAAATTATTTTTCAATCTCCTCCTTTTTATAACGTCTAAATCGTTCAATAGCTTTGTGCTTAATTTTTTTCTGCATTATGATGATCAGAAGTTGAGATATAAAGATTTTTTTCGTGAATGCTAAATTTATTTGTGGTCAGTAGTTACTGTGTCCTAGGAGTTTATCAATTTTTTACTGCGTCTTGAAATAATCTTACTTCGTTGAAATTAGTCTGGGTTTAACAGAACAGCTTGTAAATCCTGTTCAGAACAATGGATACAGCTGGCAAAAAACAGCTCCATGTAAATGCATTGATCTACTCCTTCCCTCCTGCATTCCGCACTGCAGTGGCCAGCCTGCCATCATTCATCAAAGAGACATTGATACAATCAATTGATACAAGAGGCAATGATGCAATCACTGCTGATGTGGGTGCAAGACTATAGAGATCTAAAGCTCGGATCAGCTTTCATTGTTGGCATCAGAAATGTCTTACCCAGGTAGATAAAAAAATTGTGTACTGTGATGTGCACAGATGTGTTTTCAACCCTATGCAAGTCCAAAATGAAAAAGCATTTTCTTCTCTCTTCTAGGAACTCCTGTCTCTGGCATTTATGTCCAGGTAAAGTAGACATAAACGGTTTTTCCAGAGCTAATTACAGGGGGATAAATTGCTATATCTTAGAGTAATTCCACTTCCTGGCTTAGAATTACAATCTTTAAAACTTAGTGGTATTTTATCTGCTTTATTTCTCATACCCACTACTGTTTCTGTCCTGTTCTCTTCTGCCTCTTCTCAAAAACAGTCTCATTCTTCCACCCTATGTAATGGAATGACTAATATTTATTCTTCATGAGAATTCTCTTCAAGATGGAGAACTGAGGGGATGCTATCTTTCATTATCCATTACTCCATGTTACCTCAGACTGCTAATGTTTTTGTCTTTGTTTTTCTTGTCTGTTTTTGTAATTCCTTTTGCAGTGTGGCAATAGTGGTTTTCGTATGCTTTTGGTGCCAGAGCTGCCACAGGCAGAGTTCTATTGATGGTTTGTCAAAGCAGAGTGGAAAAAGATCTTGGGTAAAAATATTAAAATGGCAAGTTCCAGCTGGTGCAGACCAATCTGAACAATAGGATTACAAGTGGACTGGCATGCCATATTGTGAAGCTGTTGTCAGAAAATTATTATCCAAGAATTTACACATGGAAGATTGAAAATGCTTTCAGGCTGTTCTTCAAAGCACAGTTTGCTGAAAGGGAGCAACCAGAAATGGGAGCAAATAACCTGTTCTGAGGACAGAACTTTAGGAGTGAAGAGTGCTGCTTGGTATTCAGAGATAAATGAAACTATCAGGTATGATTTTTTTTTTTAAAGATAGGCCTGTTTTTCTACTGCATTTGTCAGAACTGTTATCTGACATAACACTCATATCCAAAATAGAAGCTAAATATATATACTGAAATAGTTCACCATAACTAAAAATTTCACTGATGTTGCTGTGGGGTTGGGATTATTCAAAGATTGTGGTGACATTTATCCCTATGAAATTTAACCTAACAGTACTGGATAGAGCAGGACTAGCAAGTTGGGCCAATGTCTTTGGTAAATGACATGTAAATCACCATTTCACTACTGGTTCACAGACTTCTTCCAGTGTGGCTTCCCTCCTCCTGCCTTCATGCTCTTAACAACTTCTTGACCCACACAGGCTCATGAAGCTGCAAAACAATGCACAAGTAGATGCCTGAGACCTCCTAGTGGATTTTGCCCCAATAAATAAGGACAATCAGTTGTGTGGATATGCTACTAAAGTGGCTCTAAAAGGCAAAGTATGGTGTTGAATCAAAAGTTGCAGAATTTGCCTGAATTGAAGGTTTTAATGTGATCATTCAGACTGGCTCCACTGAAGCAATTCCATGGCTTTGTGTTAATTTGTCTGGGAGACATTTATGGTATTAATAATGTTGCAGGTTGGCCCAGCATTATGTTCAGTGTTGCAGTGGACTCTCACAATAAATGGATGTTTGGGCTCTATGAAAACTTGACAGTGCTTCTATTTCCAAAATATCCAGTAATAGTCACTCTTCCTAGAAGTCTATTATGTGCTATGAGGGAGTTTTTATCAAAGCAGGCGTAGTACAACTCCATGTTATGGATTCTTTGTTTGTTCCCTTATTGCCTCTTTCTGGTACTTCATTGCCATCAAGCTGCTTGTGATTAACACAGCACACCTGTTTCTGTATGCTTCCTGTTAGTCTACATTTTTTTGCAATTAGGTTAATCTTCTAGAAAGTGATTTTTTTTTCTTTTACAATTTTTCAGAAGCTGCTCAGGAATTTACACCTTTATGCTGAGTAATAAGTGCCTGGAACGAAGGCTGTAAGGCTGTACAGATGGACCAGCTCTGACAGGACTCTGATCCCATCAAGGGACTCACCTTATGACTGTGGAGCAACTGAAGGATAGTTGTGCTTGCTGCTTTGCTTTCCTCTGTCGTGGTTCTGTGCACATCCTCATTCTGGCCACAAACAGAAGTAGAAATGACACAGTGTGATGAGATATAAACTTCAACTGGCTGGACTGGATAAGCTTTGGTTAGCACAGGACACATTCCAAAGTGACACGGCTGGGGCCACTTGAATATGTCCTGTTTCAAGATTTCTTTCTTTCAGGAAGAGACCCTGGTAATAGTGGCAGGTAATATTCATTCCTGCGAAATGACTGGCATCTGACTCCAAGGCTTCGGAATGCTGAACACTCTCTTTATTGAAACTATATTATATTACATTATACTATACTATATCTATACTACAAAGAATACTAAAGAAAACTCATGACTGTGTCCTGACAGTCAGGACAAAGCTTTGAGTGATTGGCCAAGGAAACAAAACAATCCTCAGCAGAATCCAATTACCAAATTCCTTCAAGTAAATAATCTTCCAACACATTCCACATGTTCAAAAACACAGGAGCATCAAATGAGATAAGAATTGTTTTGATCATTATTTTCTCTACCTCTCTCACAGCTTCTCCCTGTTCAGAGGGCATGTGAATACCACACTTCCCCAGGTCCATTTTCTATTTGTTGGATACTTCTCGTGCCTACATTCTCATGTTCTTGTGTTGCTGTAGTGTTGGTGGGGGCTAGACTTTGCTGCTCACTCTCAGCTTCACAGCCTAGCTCCTGCCTGAACTTGTCTGAGTGTTCAAGGAGACCTCATGTCTTTTATTCTAGCAGTGTCAGATACATGAGGCTCTTCCACTGCTTTGTGCTGTGTTAGGTACTTGGCCTTGGCCCGGTCTCTCGGCTCATTTAATGGGGGCAGAAAGGAACTTTTCTGTGAGGATCCAACTCATTTTGGCATGCAGATAGCTCAGCTTCATGGGTGTCACTTTTCCACGCTGTTCTCTGCATTGCTACTGCTGATCAGGACCTGTAATCTTGCTTCAGCCAACCAGCTCTTGCACCCTGTAAAGCCTTCACTTTTTCCCCAGAATGCCCCATCTCAGGGAATTCTTTCTGCTTCTAGGCTTAATTTCTGTCTCTCTGTTCCCTCATCAGAGTTTCAGAGTATAAGCTGTCAGGACACACACTTTACCATCTCGATGGGATTTAACGCCCTCCCTCCCCAGACTATCATTTAGAATAACTTTAGTACTGCTTCATTAATGCTCTACTGTTTGGCCTTAGTAATGGGAAGGGAAAATTCAGGACATCTGTTGACTGACAAAGTTTTTTCTGTTTTGCTATTGCTGTTTTAGGGTCAACAGGGAAGCAGAGATCTGTGTATGTTAGGAAGCTGCTAATTCAACATTAGATTCCATAGCCATATGCTTCTTAAGTCCTTAGGAATACTCAGGAAGATCAGTCTCCCTGATACATAACACAGATCTACAGACATTTATGGAATTATTACTAATAGCTGAAATTCTCAAGGATTTAGCCAAAGACATGCTTTTGACAAATATGGTGCTGAATGTTGTCTTTTATATTGCCAGCTGGTGGCTTTCAGTTGACATTGCTGATCAGGGCCTGCAGATTTGCCACATTAGAGAATTTTTGTCTTTAAAATCTAGACCATATTTTCAGCCAAGGTGAGCTGACACCTCCTCCAAACTGCATGGTACCCTCTGAGAAATCTAGCCCTTGATCTGCTCTCTATTTCTACTTATTTGGTGTTGGCATATTTTATAATCCTGCCTTGGAAATGGAAAGCTTGACTGTTTTATTGAACTCTTGCTAACAACTGGCTCTGTATTAAAAATCACCCCTGCCAGGCCTTGGAAATATTTTACTGCTGCAAGAAACCTTATGAGCGTTAAGCTGAATGTGGAAATTTTGTAAGCAATTCTAGGAAGTTTAGGATTTTTTTTTTTTTTTACTATATGTCTATATCTATAAAATCTAGACAATCATGCTGTCTGTGGCTTGCAAGGGACATGTATAACAATTTCCATGCAAGTAAAGTAGCACACTATGAAAATAATTGTGTCAGCAGGATCTGGAGTAAACTCTAGAGGTGAAAGAAATCTGTGAATTAATTTCACTTGACAATTATAACTGTGCACAAAACATACTAATAATGAGGCACTGTAATTAGTGAAACTAAATAGTGAAACCACCAATTCAATATGCACCCTTACATTTTTATTTCCTTTTCTTTATAGCAATATACACTATTGAAGACCATAGTATTGACTCAGACTCTATGCCAGAATTCTAATTTTCTAAATAATAATTGTATATATATTGTTCCCTTATCAAAGGATCTCCCAAACCTTTCATCTTGAACAGTAACTTTTGCTATAGAAAAGTACCAGCAGTCCTTATTCACACTGCTAGATGGCAATCTTTGGACTGAGTGGTTTCTGGAGGTCAAAAAGCTGGAGGAGGGTGGGACTACAAGGTAAGCTCCATGAGAGCTATTTCTGGACAGAAAAAGCTATGTATCTCCCAGGTGCCCATTACAGAGAAGAACCAATAGCTGTAGCTCAGTTTCAGGTGTAAGATTGTTAAAATTAATGTCACTTTTGTACAGAATGCTAAACCTGAGTTCAGCATTATGTACAAAATAGCCAGCTCATTTATCCTTAGCTGTTCTGCTATACAACCTCAGGGAAGCCAGATTTTCACCTACTATGTGCTTATGGAAATTCACTATTCTGTATTTCCTACTTGATTTTCTTTTTAAAGTACCATCCCTCTTCATTTTTGTACAATTGTTTTTCCCCCTCCATCATTCCCCCTTCCCTGCACCTTTTATAGCTATAAATCTATGGTTTAACCAACCAGATCTCTTCTTATCTCTTAGTTATTTGAGTTACCAATTTATTACGTTATTTTCTTTTCCTCTCTTTTTTCTTTCTTTTTCCTTTTTCTTCCTTTTCTTCTGCTCTTTGTACAATTAGAAAATTCTTCAGTAAGTCTGGGAAAATGTTAGTCCTTGTGATGGGAAAGGAATCTGGGATTAAGTGTTTATATCCGACCTGCCACGGTTTGTGAATCCACTGACACTTGGACTCGTAGGAAAGGTCAGGAAAAGTAACCTTTCTCAGCTTTACCACTCCTTAATCTCATTAACTAGCTCAAAAAGTTGTGCTTATTCTTCTGGGGTAGCTGTATTAAAATATCTGTCTAAAAATGTGTCCGAAATCAGCTGCTGGTGGATAAAGCACTATCCCTGAGGACCCAAAGACTTCATACAATTTCATACATTCAAACATGCAGAGCACTTAATCAGAATTTGGAGTAGTGAAGAGAGAGACACTAATGAAGGTCAGCTTACCAGCTGGTGATCCCAGTCACTAGTTCCTGACATCTTTGCAAAATTATTCTCTCAGGCACCATCTTTACGTGGTACCATCTTTTTTGAACAATGGGCGAAATTTCACAATATGAGGCACCTTTCCTGAAAAGTTGAAGTGTTCTCTAAGTGTAGGGCTGCTTGGATGATGCTACTTATGATCAAGTGTTGTTATTTGCTTGTTTATAGAACAAACTTTTAATCTGCCCTCAGAACATTTACTTTTTTACACCTTTCACACACAAATTTGTATTTTTCCTTTTTTCTGTTAAAGGACTTTCTGCAGAATTACAATCTAATCAAAATAAGAGGAATTAATATAGAACTTGAGTCCATTTTAGTGTGATGTGATATTAAGCTTACCTTCAGGAAATCAGAATTTGAGGTCACACTTAAGCTAAGGCTCAACCTACAAAAAGCCTCTTTAGTGACTGTACTTTGGGAAACTGGAGCAGTGGTCAGATTTGAGGAGTTTTGTTAGATGTTGTCATTGTGTGTCTAATTTTTTTTTTCCTTGTTCTTTTTGTTTTTCTAAGAGCCCATGGTAGCAGAAGTTTCAGTGTAAAAGACTGACCTAGCAAAAAGTGCTGACTTTTATCTTGGAGAAAACAGGATAAAATATTTCATGTTGGGTTTGTAGCTTACAGAAAAAAATGTTCTCCGTCACGCATACATCACAAACAATGCTGTAATCAATACAAATTAAAAGCTGGTGTGCTACCCTGGTGGCAAGCAGCATGTTTGTAGTTCAAAATGCGATCTTCTGTTTTTTTCTGGATGTTTCCCCAGCTTGTGATTTGGCTCTGATTTAGATAGGCTCTTGGACAACTGTATTTTCCAGATGATGTGAATTTCTGTCAGAGGAGTTGAATTTTTTGTTTGCATTTTTAATCTCATCTTTCCCAGTGAGACAATTGTTTGTGGAGAGGACTGCCTTTGGAGGCTCTCTTTTCGCTGTTTTATTCATAGCAGTGCTATAGCTATGTATTCTAGTTTCTCATGTGTCTGGACAATCTACACCTCTTTTAGTTGCTGGATGTAATTTAGTCCTAGATATCATCCTTTATTCAAAATCTTATTGGCCCATACCTACCTTGCAGAGCTGTTTTAGGAGCATTATGAGAGGTGTAATGTAGTTTTCAATGCAGATTTAGTAGCATAATCCAATTTGATATCACATGAGAAGAAAACACCTTGGTAACTGTCTTTCAACTAGCTTGCAACTCTGCCCTAGTACTTCGAGGGGCTGGTCTCACCTAAAAGTAACCTTCCTCTGAATTTAGTGAATTTACATGTGCTTCTTGTTAACTAGGTTCTGGAGAGGGATTTATTGATACTTAAATTCTGGGGTATATTTGTAGCTGGGACAGGTCATATTTCTGTTTGCCTTGAAGTTTCTGATAAGATCAAGGCCTAAAACAGAAGGAGTGGCAAGAGAGATGCTTGTGTGTCTACAAGTAAAAATATTTCTCTGAATGAACTTCATACCAGTATTTGTGAAAGTGTATTTTTATATGAGTTGAATGACTAATCAAGTACAACAAGGACGAGTAGCTTCTGTCTTCATCACTGCAATGCATTTCAAAGAATTTTTAGAGTAAAAACTGTGTTGTACAGTGAGACTTCTGGAACTCTTGTACAGAAACTGTCATTCTATTTCCTTCTGCTACTTGATGTGTGGGGCCATGCATAACAAGATTTTGGAGTCACAGTTTAGTCATGTGAAGGACTTTAAATATATGGGTTTAATATTCAAAGAAGAGTGGTAATAAGTTCGGGATGTGTTTATGTCCTTAGCCTGACTCCTTGAAACTTCAATTACTTTTAAAGAAATCAAATAGATGGGCTATTTTAATCTATCAATTTAGATTTCTTATGGGAAAAATAAACATATATATGGAAGAAGGGAGAATAGAGAAGTATTGGGTTGGGAAAAGCTGATCGAAGACAGCAAGAGCTCATTTTGATTTGTTCCGACTTCATGAAATGTAGATTTTAAAAATGTTTGGGGTTTCTTTTGCCATTTTAAAAGTCAGTTATAACCAACCTCTATATTTCAAGACATCTGGTGCTTTTAGAAAAATTCAGAAAATTTTCTCTTGCTGTTAGTTTTATCAATAATCTTTCTGATGTTGACATCTTTTTAATTAGAGATACCAAATACTAAAACCAAAGAGTTTTATATCAAGTTCTCCTCTACCCTTCTTTATGACCTATGCCTTTTGTATGCCAGCAATGAAAATTAACAATTTCTATACAGAAATATTTCTATACAACATTCTTTTTTTCCTGCTCTGCCATACTCTGCTTCACAGATACACATGGCGTGACTCTTACTCAATATTGTGTTTAGTAAAGCCCGTGAGAAAATATTTTCCTACAAATTCAGAAAACAGCTTTCAAAGGTAAACTTGCCTTTTTTCCATCTTTTATGTTCTTTTACACAAGGCTTTAAAGGAATTTTCACATATGCCCAAGGCTTCTGACATTAAATGTTGTCTGAGCATTGAGAAGCCTACCAAGTGGTCTGCAAAGAGGCAATACATGGCAATGTTATGGAGAGCTTGTAACTGTGGCAACAGCAGATATATACGATCCTATTGACACGTTTCTTCATTACTCCATGCTCATGGCACAGCAGATGTAAGCTTTGTTCTTTTTATGCATTCAGCCATGGCAAACAATCAAAGTTCTGGCTGTTGCAGGAAGGATTTGTGTAACTCATTATTTGGATGGTAGACCCTTGTCCCAGAGTCATCTTGTAAACTCACTGCAGCCTTGCTTATGTGGTGTTCACTCAGTGTTGTGGGACTCTTGCTTAGGATTTTCTGTTCAGGGGGTGGCAGGAGCCAGGCACGCCTCAGTTACCTGGCTTTGTAGCTGTTTTGCAGTGTGCAAATGAGGAGACATCGATCTGACTTTGCCTGAGTCAGAGCTTGCGGTTCCGAGTTGCAGGCCGCTGTTGTCGAAGAACGAGCAGTCTCCTCATGTTGTGTTGGTAAAGGAAAAAGCCCTGTTTTGCAGGCTGTCTCAATATGCTTGGCATAATGAGCCCATGATCACAGCTGACATTACATCCACTTGAGAACAGGGTTGTGTACACAGGACCTCGTTATATCTAGACACTCCATTACCAATTAGAGCCAGCTCCTGATGCTGCACCTCCTAGTTCCTGAGAAAGGCAGGGGAGGGAGGGAGGGAAATTCCCCTTCCTTTCCCATAAAGTTCTTCCCCTTAGCCACTAAAGTTCCACTAAAGCTGTCAGATGATGAACAGTCTTCTGCCAAGGAGCATTATAGAGGACTGTGTTGCAACAGGCAGGCACAAATTCCCCACTAAGGTCAGTGTGATAGTGCTTGCCTTCTTAGTGTGTGCATCAACTTTCACTCACTCTTTTCATAGACATAGAGGAATCAGATTAGAGCTTGGTTTTTAATAGCTGAGAATTTTTTCTCCTGCCTTTTTCCTCATCTCCCAGTCTACCCCAATGGTGACACAAGACTCAGTCTGGGTCTGTCTCTTATTAGCAGAAATGTTGCTGATGCCAGAGGAGAGATTCAGATGAGCAAAATATCCAGTTCCAGGAAAATCATGTCTTCAGCTCTGGGATGTGATGCATAAATGTCTTTTTTGCTCAGCTACAGGAAAAGTAGATGTTACTTTGACATTTCTATTCAGTGCCATGGCCAGCTGGAAAATGTTAGGGTCACATGTAGGTTCTTCTGTCTGCCTTTTTGGAAGATTAAATGTGGTTCTTCTAGGGCAATGAACAGGCAATGAAATTGCTGCCTTCTCCTCACAGCAGCCTGCTCCAGCTGTGCTAGGAAAGGGTGATGTGTTACTGCTTCTAATGCTGTATCTCAGGCTTGCACTCTATCACGGGCTGTAAGCATCTAAACCCCTTCAAATTCCCTGGGAGTCACAAAAGTCAAAGAGCATATGCAATTCAGGGATTATGCTCTTGTTCTTCAAAAGGTAAGGGTGATGCCACTGTTGGAGAATCTGGTGAGGAAACAGAGACATTGAGATCCCCTAAGGTTTCCAGTAACAGCAAGTGTTTTCTTTTATTACACTTCCAAACAGAAAATATCACGTAGAAAGAAGAAAATGGGCTTCCTGACTTGGTTTTTAAATTTTCTGAGTGAGAAATAATGAAGGTTTTGAAGATTAGTTTTATTTTAGTTATAACTTTCAATGGCATAAGTCTAGATGGTATAACTAACCCACTCCTTGGGCTCATGTTGAATTACTGTGTTTTTACCAGGCTCTTTGGTACTCTTTGCCTCTGATATGTAGTCAGGGACTATGTTTAGAGCCCCAGCCTTTCCTTTTTTCTTTGCTTGCTGAGTCAGAGAGATAGGGACCAGAGAAAGCTTTCCCCCTAGTTTATTCTGCTTTCCAAGCATCTCCTTGCATATGGAACTAGGGCTGGGTGAAGTAATGGAGAACAATGAGAGACAAAGAGATGCATTCAGGGACAGATCTGAACTCTGATATTCCAGGTTTGATTCTGGGCCATAGGAAGAAGCAGGTTAGGAGACTGATTCTGATGGAGGATTAATATTGGCACAGAAACCTAGAGGTCTCTGCAAAAGTTCCCTATTTCTTGGGAACAGCTCAGAACAGATATTGAACAAAGAGGATTAAAAGTGATTTTAATTGCCTTGCAGGAAGAGGAAAGGGAGTGATGAAAGTCTACATTAAGTAGAAATTAAAATGTAGATCAAAATTCATTACAGAAGACAGGAAGATACAATAACCACACTGTTCGTACTTGGATATCATGTTTTTACATGACTTGATAGCTGAAAAAGTTTATCTCCATAAAGGGTATTCCTTCTTTCCTAATTGCTGGGATCTGGAGACATGCTTTAGGGAACACCTAACCATGCTTTCTCTGATTTTGCCTTCTTTCCCAGCCATGTGAGCCAGATGAATGTCTACCCTGAGTTGGTAGGACCATTACTGCAGTAGAATACAAATATCAGAAACTTCCACAGTTTGGACCTTTTTCTTCATATGGACAGACCAATAAAACCAAAAAATTTAGGAAAACATGACTGAACTAAAGCATTATGAGTACTCTTAGTGTTATTCAAGCACAACTTTTGGAAAATACAGAAGAATCAAGTGTATCCTTTATTGTTGGCTTTCCCAGAGTATTTTGGCATTGAAGAACTTAAAATAGCTTTTTTATCTTGAAAAAGAATGATCATGTTTACTGTAAATGGGAGAGATAAAAGTTTTTGTCAGAAATGTTTAATCCTATTCTTCTCAGAATGCATAAGTAAATAAGTTTAACAATCTCTTTCTGGAACTTGATGGTGGACATCGTATAGCATGTTATGCAGCATAAATGAGGCATAATTTCTCTAGCTTGGAAGAATACTTGACTGTAGTTCTGCCTAAATTCATCTCTCTGGATTTTGAAACAAAAGGGAGAGAAGAAATTGCAAAACAGCTTGCAGGAAGACGCTCTAGCATGTAATAAGCTGGTTTTAGTCATTTATCAGCAGCCCTTATCAATCAGGGAGGCCCCAGTTGACTGGAAGTTAGCAAATATGATGTTTATGATGTTTATCCACAAGGAGGGCCAGAAGGAGGATCTGGGGAACTATAGGCCAGTCAGCCTGACCTTGGTGCCAAGGAAGGTCATGGAGCAGATCTGTTGAGGGCCATCACAGAGCATGTGCAGAACAACCAGGGAATCAGGCCCAATTTCATCACCAAAAGAGTTGTCCAGCCTTATTAAAGGCTACCCAGGGAAGTGTTGGAGTCACCAACTCTGGAGGCATTTAAATGTGTGTAGGTGTAGCATTTAGGGATGTGGGACTTGGCAGTGCTGGATTTGCAGTTGGACTTGATAATTTTAGAGGCCTTTTCCAGCCTAAACAATTGTATGATTCCATAAAAATATGCGATTTGTGTGTTAGCTCAAAGCAAAGAGTTTCTTTCTCAAAAAATCAATCTGTGTCTATCACAGAGGATGAATTGTGAGGGCTGTCTGTTCCTGAAGCACAGTCAACTTTAACCAGAGTTACTGTACTGCTTCTGGTGGGTGGATATAACAGTTCCTTGGAGCACATTTTCAACACTCTAGTTGCAGACCTTACAGACTTCAAGGGAAGAGCAATCTTAGCTCCAAGGAAAGAGAATGAACTTCTCAATGGGCAGTGGGCATGAGAATATTTATATATTTCCTAGAAGATGTTTGCATCATATTTTTTTCTGAGTTGGAGTTGAAACATTCACAGAGAGGAAGCATATGCAAAAGAGCTGAGCTTAGGTCCTTGTTCAGAGTTGTGCTGGATTTATTAGGGTGCTCTGTGCTATATATAAATCAAAAATGGATTAGGGTAGTCTAAAACAGAAGACATGACTGGCAGTTGTATTTCTGAGCCTTGAACTACTCCATCATTTATTATGACAACATGATATTCAATAGCTTACAGATTTTTTGCTCACTTGACTGCTTAAATACAATGTTGAGGCTGTTGTTGCCAGTGCCAAATTTAGGCCTGGTGGTTTGAGCACCTGCTGGGTTAGACAAAACCCTTTTCTTGAGTGACTGACTTACTCATCCTCCTGGGATGAAGGACTGCTAAATTGGCTTTGTCAGGCAAAGATCTTTGTGCCTCAGTATTCTTATGCAGCTGTCTGCAGCCTTTACTTTCTTTTCAACAGTTTTCTGTTTAAGCATCACTCATCTTGTGTTTTGCACACCATGGTCTCTTCTCCATGGGCAGCTGGTGTTGATAGTGTTCAGCAGCAATGGCAGATGAGTTCATCCTGTGCCCGTTGCCAAACATAGAACTTTGCTGGGCATAAAAATCCTTGAGGTGTGACGTCTCATAGCATCTGAGCAGTGCCACACTGGGTCCCTGGTGCTGCCTGCTGGGGCTCTTCTGGGCCTTCAGGATGTGGTGACAGCCTGCCAGCTGGAAGACCAGATAGGAGCACTAAGCAAGAACTATAAAACTCCTACCTTCATTTGAGTAGGTACTGTTTTTGCTGGGAGCAAGAGGTATTGCCCTTTGCTTTGGTGGCTTTCCTGCGCTGCCAGAGCCATAACTGGATCTTCAGACTGTCGCTGATTTGCTCGTTTGCCTCTGAACCTGACAGCAGATACTACATAGCTTGTGTTGGAGCTGGCAGCTGCAGGTTGAATCCAAAGATGTAGGATATTCAAGGACTTATTATGTGGCAGTACTTCTCACTCCTTTTTCCCCTTTCCCTGCCACCTTTTGCAGAGCTGGCAGATGAAGTTTCCACAGCAGAAGGTTCCTGTGTACAGCCCCGTTTGGGCAATACAGAGACTGCACCAGGGCTGCCTTTGGGGTTTGGGCTCCCAGGGTTCTTGACAAGACCAGTAAACTTCTCTCTGCTTGGTGAGGGGCTGCATCACAGGACTGGGCCCTGCCACAACAGATCCTGTTGGGCACCTCCAGCCACCAGGGAACCCCTGCACAATGGTGACACCCTGCACCTTGTGACACCCTGTACAATGAACCATGCAGAACACTGAAGCTTTCCAAGTATTTGTTGGTGTGGACTCAGTTCGGGTGCCATGACATGGTTGTAATATACTGTGCTGGATTTGGCTGGGGTAGAGATCATTTTCTTCACAGTGCTGGTATGAGTTTGTGCTGGAAACAGTGATGATAACACAGGGTTGTTTTTGTTATTGCTGAGCAGGGCTTGTACAAACACAAGGCCTTTCCTTCTCATCCCACCCAACCAGTGAGTGGGCTGGAGGTGCACAAGGAGTTGGCAACTGTGTCATGACACCCATAATATATGGAATTATGCTCTGCAGATATAGCTGTGAAAGAAGTAGGAAAAGGATATATGTTGGAATCACAACATTTGTCTTCCCAAGTCATTGCTACATGTGATGGAGCCCTGCTCTTGTGGGGGTGGATAAATACCTGCCTGCCCATGGAAAGTGGTGAATGAATTCCTTGTTTTGCCTTGCTTGCATGCATGCAGCTTTCACTTTACCTGCTAAACTGTCTTTATCTCAGTCCACAAATTTTCCTACTTCACTCTTCTGATTCTCTCCCCCACCAGCAGGATGGAGCAGTGAGTGAGTGGCTGTGTGGTGCTTAATTGACAGCTGGAGCTAAAACATGATATGCACAAAGCTTAAAAATATACCTGCTGAGTGGCTGTGTAAATGTGTAAGGCCTCATGTTACGTGCATCCTGTGGGTGTATGTGGTTTTCTCCTTAATGAGCTTGGCAAGGATTTCTGGAATGGAAGAAAGGCAGAGGAGAGGAAGAGTTTGCCCTTCTTTGTACCATGTGGCCCACTTTCCTCTTAAGCCAATTTATCTAGCAAATTATTTGTAATTGTGGGGACCTGTGACACTTGGCAACAGAAACAGAGTTATGTCTTCTTGTGGCACATTGCAGTAGACATTTAAAAGCCACAATAAAATGAGCCTTGTATTTGCCAGGAGGTGGTGGGTAGTGTAATGTGGGCTGTGGTAACATGTAGGGAAGATGTTTTTATGGCAGTTCCAGAAGAAATTGTTGTACTTTGCTTTCCTATGTGGGTGTCTCGGGTGATGTTTTCAAGCACTAACCTGTCTGAAGCACTAACCTGCCTTTGACAGATGATGGTAGGTCAGATCCTGCAGACTTCAAAATCCATTTGATTTCCAATAACTCCTTCTAACCAGTCTGGGTTTTCATGTTGCCCTTGATAAACCTGGAAATGTTTTAGGTTAGATATCATACACCTAGGGAATTTTGCAGGTTTCTGCTTTCAAATAAAACACCCCTAACAAATGAGAGTACTTCCAACGTACAATGTGGCTTTTCAAAGGTCCCTAAAAGATTAAGGAATATGTCAGGGGGTGAGTGCAGTGCCATTTTTCTTCCTTTCTGTGAGTTACAGCGAGTGGTGGGTTTATCAGCTGTTTCACATGTTTTGATAGAGACAATACAAGCAAGCGTTTCTAAATCTGTGCTCTGGTAGCTCTCCTGCTCTTCCTTCACTTGCAAGCAACCTTTTCTTAATGGTTATTGTTTTATTCTGTTCCATTATGCCCTGTTTGTGTGTTTTTGTTTTTTTTTTTTTTTTTTGGTCACCTTATCTGTCCCAAGAAATTGTAGCTTTCTGTTTTAATGCATAAAACAGGAGTGTTTCCAGGATATGTACAGCTATGCTCTTGAACTTGTGACATTTAAAGGGCAATAGAATGCTAATGTGACTAATAAAACAGGAAAAATGGCTTTATATAAGTCAATGTGAAAATGGCTCAACCTACCTTTTAAATGGACTAATTTAAGCAACATTCATTCATGGGGCATGGAGGGAGGCTGCAAAACTTGGGTGATACAGATAGAACAATAAAAAGCAAAGCAAGCCCTTGTCACTCTCTTTTGAAACCTTTAAAAAACATCCAACCAATTTTCCTATGATGGGGACTCCTTACCGTTTATTTTCTGCAGATGATAATTCACAAGAGGAATTGACTGCATGTATTTGTTTTGTTTCCATTCTGCTGTGAAAAATTTTATAACTTAAAAGCAATTTTATTGGATTTTTTTTACATTGAATTTTGGATTTTTCTTTAAGTATGTACAGTAAAGTTCCATGTTTTATAGTTCAGTATTTCTAGCTAATGCTGTGAGGCCTATGCAACCATCTATTTCACTTGCAGGTCAAATCCTTTCTGAACAATACTAAGGCTGTACTGATTTTAAATGGATGACACGTGGTTGCTAAATCATGAAATTATGTATATGGATTCAAAATGAAGGAAAGCACCCATAAGTTTTAACTTTTTGACCTATCCTTTCTACCCTGATCTAGGTTTCTCAGTCAACATAGAAAAACACAAAGATTGTTTGTTTATTACAATTGTGAAAAGGCCTCAAATAACTAGAAGGATTTGTGATTATGACCCATATAGAATATGTAATTCTAAGATATGTTATTATTCTAAATACAATTGGTTTATTTGATTAAAGGTATACATGCAAAGGAAATTTGTGGGCTGAAAGTTGGGAATGTCCCACGTATGTGTGCTAAAACTTTCCACTTGCATTAAGAGAATTATAGGCATTTTTCCTATTTCTTTAACAACAACAAGGAACAACAAACCCCAATTACTCAGAGAGTAAAAAGATACAGATCTTATATGACAGCTTAAAAGTACTCTTGACTAATTAACATTAAAATCTTATTAAAATATTGTTTCCTTTAATGCAAGTTATTCTTTCATCTTTTCCAGTAATGCATCAGCTATTAAATTTTTGATGTGGAAAATTAGTGCTTCAGGTCTTAAGAAAGTGACAAGCATAGTGTTGAGAGAGTGACAAGAATACTGTCTGAGCCATAATTTTAGGATTAATAATGCAGATTCACCTTTCCTAGTGGAACAGAAATGTGGACACCTCATGAAAACTCCATGCTGTAAGTTAAGTTTTGTCTTAACTCCAAACAATGAGTGATATTGATGTTTTCTTACACTTTGATTTTATATTATATAGACAGCTTTATTATGCCTCTTTTTTGTCCCAGTACCTCAAGGTGCTTTCTCTTCTGTCTGTGTGTCCTGCTCTTGTTTCTTTAGCTTAAATGCTTCCTGCTGCTGAGGAAGCTTGTTTTGTTGGTTGGTGTCTTAGTTCTGGCTAGGACAGAGTTAATATTTTGCAGCACCTGGGTGTGGTGGTGCCCACCTCTAGTCCCAGCTGAAAGGGAGGCTGAGCCCACTGGATCACTGGAGCCCAGGGATCCTAATTTCCTTTTACAATTTTTCCTAGGCTGCACTATGCTGTGTGAGCACATCCAATACTGTAATGTTATTCTATACCATCCTGTGCCATTGCCAGTGGTGGGGAAAGGGGACTGTGGCTTCTTCAAGGAAAAGCATTCCTTTTCTGGTCAGGAGAAAGCATGCTGTGATGGGATGTTTGGTATTTGTCGTGGGTTTTATGTGTAAATCTGTGATTTATATGCTTTGTTATTAATATTATAGTTATTAATGCTCATTTTCTTATCTCATTGCTCTTTCCAGTAAATTAATTTTTATTATCTCGGTTTGTAACACCATTTGTACCTCCAATTCTCAACTCCATCCCCAGAGCAGAAAGGGGAAGGGGAGTGGGGGAGTCCAAGAGAATGGTATCTGGTTTGGGGAAGTGTCAGGGAAAGTGGGGTAAGGGAAGGGCACTAAACTGGGGAGCGTCATTCCTAAATCATGACATGACAAAATGTGAGTTGGCCTTTTCAGTTTTGCTGGGTTTTGTGAGTAGCAAATCCATGAAGACTGGATGAGTTAGCATAATATATTTGCCGTGGCCATCCTTTGTGAGCTGACTCACATACTGTGGCCTGTAGCTCAGGATCTTTGAGTCCTCTGTGGAATTATTTGGGAACTCTGTGTGTGTGTAAATAAATCCACATTATCAGGAGTTGTCTTTCTTCTAAAAAGTGCATTTAGTCTTTCTAAAATGAATTTGATCTCTTGGGTGATCGTGGTTACCTGTTCACTAAATTGTCACATACAAGGTAGGCACTTGAAGAATTTCCTTCAAGTTTGAAACTGAATTTTTTTATAAAGGTAATAACTTAATACCCCCCCCCCAGTCATTTTGCCTAGTATCAGTTGCATACAAATCCTTTCTTTTACTGGACAAGTGCCTCTTCTTGATTTCTCCCTTCTCCTTTTGATAGCTGGATGCAGATTTTTTCCCCTCCTTACTGGAGTTTTTTTTTCCTATTTCCCCTTGTCTCTGGGAATAGAAAGACAGGGGAGAATGATTGCCTTCTGCTCACTTTCAAGATTCAGAGCACTGTAGAAGACTTTATGGCAATCTGTTCTCCAGCTGAAAACAGCTGGTATAAACTCACTCTAGAAGGAGTGGTAGTTTAAAGATTGCTCATATCTAGTGCTGAAGATGTTAAAATGTGCTAGAATTTTGCAGGAAATCTTTATTGAGCAAAATAAAACTAACAAAACTTGAATATTGTTCAATAATGTTTATCTAGAAAGACTGAATGTCATTCCCAAGATGGTACAACTCTAAGACTGTAAAAGAAAGGAAGTTTTCTCACTATTGTAGCAAAAACTTATCCTGAATTCATGTGGGGCCTTGCAACTTAAATCCTACTTTTTAATGTCAGAACCAGTTATCTTAATCTCCCCTGACAAAGCTTTTCCATGAAATGTGTTTTCTATTCATATGCTTTCCATCTTAGTATGCCACACACTTCTCACACCCGCAGCTTCATGACGACAGTACACGGTGCTGCAATCCCTTGAAAGAGATTTTGATTTGGCTGCAATATTTGTGGTCATGTTAGATGCTTGGCTACAAAAATAAGGTCTGGACCATTGTGTGATTTTTGCTTTGCTGAAAATTTGCACAAGAACTTTTTTTCTTCCTTTCCTGTGTTAAAAGCTATAAATACCATGTCTCTAAAGGGAATTACAAAGAATAATATAAATGAGTTAGCAGAGTGATATTGGCTGTGACCATCTAAGTTTTTTTGTGTCCTGGAAGGGCAACTCTCCTGTACCTCTTGCTCACATATCTGATGAAAGCACATTGTCAGCTCCAGAAACTTTGTGGGAAGGCAGACTGGGTCTTTTAGCCTTTGTTTATATGGTTGTAGATACAACAGGAACAGGATGAATTCAGTCATAATTAATGTGTGACTTAGTGTTTTTTCTGAGGATTTTAGCCACCCAATCTTAATATTGTCTTGAGCCTTACAATGTCATAAGAAAGTACAGCTGGTTAACAACTTCTCAGTAGCCATTTTTTTATTCCATGTAGCCAATACTACTTGGTTCAAAATCATAATATATATGGATGATTATTCATTGTGACAACACCTTTGCTTGAAACCTACTGAATCTTTCAAAATACTTCAGAAATTTAGGAGCGGCAGATGATATTGATCTTCCACTGAATAGTTGCGTGTCACTAAATCTTTTGAAGCTAGATGGTTTTAATAGAGGTGTAATAGTTCAAAATTACACCTCTGTCTTTAAAATTTGGGCACTAAAGCCACAGGACTTAAACTAAAACAAACTAGTGATAAACATAAACCATATTTCTGTCTGACTGTGGTAAGAATCTGTAAGGAATGTGTAGGCCAATGAGGCAGTGGTTCAGAAAAAAAGACAGTGGTTGGCAAGGGCTTCTGGGCTGAAGGAGCAACAAGTGCATTCCTAGGAAAGCAGTTCCTGGCTCCCAGCCCTGCAAAGTTCAACAGGATCCAGGCTGAGCCTTGGACTGACAACTGTGCTATGCATTTCCTTATTTCCCTTACTGGTCAAGGTGCATATTTGATTTACTCCAGTCATTCAGGGAGGAAGACAGCAATAAAAGGGGTGAGAGTTTAGGAACCTTCTCAATTATATGCTCTTTCTTCTGGGAAATCAGATTATGGGATTTTGCTGCTTTTCTGACCCTAGAAATAGTTGAGCCCTTTCAGTCAGTTTTGCAAAGCTTTGTTAAAAGAGGGATGGAGGTCTCTAGCTTCCTACCTACAGTCTAAGTTTTGTAGCAGACTGGAGGTGTAATTTAGTACTGAGGGTAGGAAGTGATGGCCTGGGTAGAAAATATACAACTTGTAGGAAGACACACTTTGCTGGGTCTAGTGTTCATGAAATAGCATGATGATTTCTATTAAATGTGGCAGTTTATGAATATTCATAGCTGCTTTAATTTCCTCAAAGAATAAAAAATATTTTAAGGGATATGTGTTATTTTTACATTTCTTTCTGCCTTGTTAAAATTACTGATATTTATTTTACTCAACATTGCCTATGAGTTGTGCTCTAAGCCATAATTAAAGTTATTCAATTTGGCTCATATTCAGCCATACTCCAAAGATGACCTATGCTAGAGATTACAGTTCATCTTACTTTTAAAATTTATTTTATTTTTTCTAATGTTCTGCTAGAAAATATGTGTCTCATAGATACTTTGCTTTTTAGCAGTGAAGCGCGTGAAATAGTAACTCTCTTCCACTGTCTTACTTGTCACTATATGTTTCTCTTAATCAAAGGGCTTGGTCTCTGTAATTTTCTAGTTGCTAGTAAACCTTGACAAGGTAAAGAATATATTTTTGTTATACATCACTTAATATAGAGGGGAAGTAAGGGAAGCCCTACTATTTTGAAGTCCTCCGCGTTGCTCTGAATGATTGAAGTTAATTGCTGTCAGGCATTAAGGGGTGATAAAGCAGTACTTCTATCTTTTTGCTCTTTTTTTCCTGACCATGTGAACTTCCCAGATGAACTTTTTTGCAATGCAGTTTTTATTTGCTTTTTTTTGTTTTTCCTAATAGTTCAGTTCTTTTGAGACCATCTATGCCTTTTTATTTGCTTAAGCCATACTTATAGCTTATTTTTAAAATTATGTTTATTGAGCTTTAAAGTAACTTATGAGTAGCCACTATTGAGGCAAAATTTGGGTTGGACCCTGGACAAGGCATCCAAGGATGATGAAAACTGTTACTGTCCACATACAATGTCAGCATTCAGATAATTTCTTTCAGCCTGACGAGAGAGAATAGCGCACTTAGGACAAGGAATAAAGCCTCAAAATACAATTTTTTTTAATGTATCATTTTATAGTCAGACATTGGATGCTGTTTCCAAGGTAAGTGAACTGACTTTCTGCAGGTACAGTTATCAGAAACTGAGGTTTTTACAAAAAGAAATAAAATACATGAAGAGTAAGTTTTTTTCTTGCCATTCCACAGAAGAATATGCCAGATAAATGAGAATGAGTTTTATGTGTGTAGCAATTAGTCTTTAGCTTATAGTAGGGGAAGGGTTCACTTTAAAAAGTTCAATAAAACTGGAACTGGAGAATGTCTAGATGCCATTCTTGTAGTGTTTGGGATTCCAGTCCACTGGGGCAAAAGATCACATCAGTACAAATATTTTATGAGCAGGCATCAAGTGTGCCACATTGTAGATGTCTGCAGGAGTACAAATACAATTTTTTATGTAATGTAATATGAAGTAACTGTGATTAAAAGATGTACCAAAACTTGCAAGCTTGGAAAGAAAAGAAAGATTTTCTTACTTAAGAAGCTTACGTTGCAAAGAATAAGAATTTTTTATATGAGTGTTATGCAAGTGCACTTAAAACAGGAAACCAACCCTCTGAATAAACAAGCATAGGTCTTTGTAAAATTTTGAGTAGTATCAGATGTAAAAAAGAGAATAATACAGCAACATTCTCCAACCCCCAAAATGCTAAATGGTGGATGCACTGTTGAATCTGAATGAGTAATCTAGGTTAGACAAGATAAGGCAAAAGATGACTCAGACAAAGCCAAATTCAAGTTTTGTTAACAAGAAAACAATGCCATTGGATGCTATGAACTGCAATGAAATTCTAAGGAAAACTGAACTAAAAATTCACATTTTAGAAGCACCAAACTGCAGCTTTCACAGCCAGTGTTTCATTGGCTTCCTTTGACCTTAAGACCCAAAAGTGTTTCATAAGGCAGTGTTGTTGCTTAGATTTTATTTAGAAAAAGGGTTTATCTGAGGCATCAATCAAACTTAAGAAATTTTCTGTCTTTGAATAGAAAGGACTTGGAGACATCATCTGTTTCTTCTCTCTGACCTGACACAGAGCCAATATTTCTCTACCCTTGGTTGAAAGGCTGTAGTGATGTAGAATCCATGGCCTCACTTTGCAGTGTAATTTACTGGTTGGTAATTACTATAGTCAGAAGGTTTTTTCATACCCTCTGGGCTAATATTTTTTGCCTACAACTATTTCTATTTGACATGGTCACAGTGAGCACAAGGGATCTTTGCTTTCTTTTCCTTAGTATGGGAAGAAAGACTTTTACCTACTGAGTGACTAGAATACTGTTTCCTTGCCCTTTTTGCTATTCTCTTTCTCTTTCACCCCCTTCTCTTTCTCTCTCCAGAGACAAAATATCTTTGTCTTTCCTAAGAATGCATATCACCAAATTTCTAAATCCAGAGTTATTTCCACCATAGTCTTCAGCATCTCTCTTTTTTTTTTGTTTCCTCAGTTCTGGACTCTGGGCTGAATTCAACCAAAGCTTCACAACTGCCAAGGACAGCAAATGAATGTGTTACATGTACCAAATATATTAAGATAGTGCAAGAGCCTGTTAATATTTGAGCCACTGCTGCTTTACTGATTATTTCCCATTTTCCATTTGTGTGTTTAACTGTTTCTTCCCAGATCTAAACACGTATCTTTTTTATTACATTTTTTCTTATTAGGATTGTGTGGGAGTATTGAGAGAAAGGAGAACTACATTTAAATGGGAGAATTGCTGTGGAAACCTGGCAGGTCCCCCTTGACACCAATGAGGAAGTCATCAAGAAGAAAAGAGTCAGACTCTGCACAGGGCTAGGAGGATGACAGACTATGGATGTGAGTGGAAATAAAAACAGTTGAGCCTGAATATAAGAGAAGACTTTTTCAAAGTGAGGACAGTGGAACAGGTTGCCTTTGGCAGGTTTGTAACTGCAGTTTCTGCTGTCTCCATACTTGTTTTTGGCCAGTCAGGGCTTGAAAACCTTTTTGAGAAACCTGGTCTGATCCTTTGTGCAGGATGTTAGACTAAAGGTCTCTTGAGGTCCCTTTCAATTTAAATTTTCCTGTAATTGTTTCTGTGATTCTCAAAGGTTCTGACTTCATATCTGAGATGCTAACAATCCTTTTCAGCAAGAGACTGGACTAAATACTTTAAATAAAATTTTATTTCATGTTAAATCATTATTAAAAATACTGACTAGCACTGGATTCACTGCAGATCCCTCCAAATCCCATCTTGAGACTGAAAATTCTGACTTAGGACGTGAGCGTGTTTTAAAATCAGGTATTCGTGCACTGACATTTCCTTTGAATTGTATTTTCATGATGTGAGAATATCATGCAGGTATGTGAAAAAGTTTAGGTAGATTACATAAATGTCATACCTGTGTCTTTCTCCTTATCATCTCAGCCAGTAATCCTACTACATATACCAAATTAAACTGTCATAATATAACTTATTGTTTTATTAATGCTTTTTATTAGCCTATTGTCTTTTTGGTCATAGTAACTAATATTTTAAGTATTTCTTGCTGGTATTTTTCTAAGCACTGGCAAAAACTCCATTAATACATATTAGAATGTTATTTTAGGCAGACACTGCTGGTGCTGGTTTGGTTTTCTCTGTTTCTGAGAGACACTTTTGTCCTCTGAATTGTTAGGGATGGCTTTCACCAGTTCCTGAAATTCTTTAGGTGAGCTTTGTCAGGACCAGCTATATTGAAAATATCTATCTTGCCTTGGTACTTCTAAGATGTCCTTTCCTTATTTTGGTCCATGTTCCTCTCTCCTTTATTATCCATTGTGTCATTCTAAAAAAAAGGCTGGAAATGTCAGTATTTCAGTCTTTTCTGTTTAATACGTTATTTGTTGTTCCAAAGATATGGTGCACGTATTTTTTCTATTTTTTTCTCTTATATTCAGTAAAAGTATAGAAGTGTTTCTGATGCAATCAGTGGACTTTTCCTTGAAACCTTTTATGTTCCTTGCCAGCAGTAACTCGCTTTGTGTATTCCTCTTTTGATTTTATTTTTCTGGGCTGCGTTACTCCCTTATTCATTCTTGGTCATATGTTCTTGCTTCCACTTTTTGTGTGGTCCCTAATTTTCATGCTATTTAAGAGTTATGAGTGAGACATAAGACAGGTACTGAAAACAATTGGTAAAAAATCTACAAAATAAAGATCTACAAGTACTCATGTGCATCATCCTCCATCAATGGTCTGGCAAATAAGATATACCCAATGTTTCTTTCAAGGTTGCTGGAAATAGCAAGATGATTTGAGTGTATATAGTGGCACATATAGAGGTGGTTGGGTCATAATGCCTAGGTCACCAAGAACTCCTTTTTTCCACCCCAAAGGACATGCATGACCAATCTGGAATCAAAGTCTGTCTGTGGAAACCCAGAGGGGCCATATACCAGTCAAACTTGACTAAGTGTTTCAGAGATCATAGAATTAATTGCAGTAACAGCTAAATTCAATTGCAGTTTCCATTTGATTTAATTGCAGTTAAATTAAATGCAGTCCAAATAGCAGAAGGAAACAATGAAAATACAAGGCATTCCCAACAGACCTTAGGGAAAAAAAAAGGAAATAACCTTTCCACTACAAATTATACAAACAACCTCATTATTACAGAGTTCTCTGTAGACTTCTGGGAACTGACTGACTTCTTGGAACAGTTATGGATAAAGAAATAAAATATTTGGGCAGAAATGTAGTGCCAAACAGTACCATTTGAGATAATGAACCTCAGTGTATTCATAGCTGGTCTGCTCAATTTACTGTAAAATAGAAATTGAGCCATGCGTTCTGCCATAAAACAACAGCCACTCATCACTGTTAAACTGAGTTAAAACTGTTAAGGATTTGAAAAACAAAATTGTCAAAAATCAAAGCATTATAAACATATATGGCAAATAATTTTGGAAATGAGAAGAAATGCTACCAAAGGCCTGTTTCATCTGCAACTTAGCAGAGTGCAGGATGCTGCATTTTTCTGGTGTGCCAGGGCTGAAAAGGATGCTGGAAAGAGTTACAGGCAAAAAAATACAAAAGATCAAAGCTTGCTGCTGCTGCTTCTAATAAACTTGCATGAACTACAGCTGATCAGGTTCTTTGGTTCTTTAGGACAAGTGAGATATTAACTGGGAGTTGGTATCCATTTAATATATAAGCAATCATTCATATTAATATCCCAAGAAGTGAAAATACTTGTTTACTCAAAGGACAGCTGTATTGGACCATCAGAAATTCAATAGGAATGTAGTTTTGAAGATACTGAAACCTGTATTCCACTGTGACTCAACAAGCAGGAAGCAGAAGGAATAGGAAACAAGTTATCATTAGACATCCATACAGATTTGCAAAATAACATAGAACTGGAATAACACGGGAGATTAAAAAAAGGAGTATCCTGCCATCATGTGAAAACCACTTGCTCCAACACAAGACTGTTTAAACTATTCAACAAATTGCAAGGCCAGATGGTTTTATCTTGTGTTAGACACTTGAGGAGCGATAGGGATGTAGACTACTGAAGAAGGAAAATTATTACAGTGCATTTAATTTTGTTTCTTCAGAGTAATTTATATCACTATACCATCTTATGTATTTATACATCTAAAAAAGGCTTGAAAAACATAATGTTAAAGACTGTGTAGTCCTATTTAACATGTGAAGTACCAATGACTTCAAATTGCAGAGAAAAAAATAAAGCATGCCTTCTGTACCCTGGCAGCCTGAGATTGTAAAAAAAGCGTTTCACTCTTCAGATGAATGATATAAATTTTAAATCTATGTAACAAAATGATAAATATATAAGTAGGTCATGGTATTCCTGGTGATTATACAGTCTTGAATAATTGTGAAAAAAGTCATGTTCAGGTGGATAGCCCCTCAGTAGGGGCCTTGTAGTGCAATCCCATCTTTATATACAAGATGATGTCTAGAAAGTGTTTAGTAAGAGGGGGCAGTCAGTGGAGGAAGGAGTAATCCTGAGCACTGCAGTGGGTTGCCTGTCACTCTTGGTTATGTGTGAATGCTGAACACTGCCTGTGCCATGCTTCGGGTACCTGGCTCCTTTGCCAGTTTCAAAACATGAGCAGAGACTGAGGTGCACCCACATGCAATAGGAAGCTTTTCTCCCTGTCTCAGGCTTAACATCACTGCTGCCTTGTTCCAGTGGGGCTCACGCTTGAGCTCCACACGCAGGCCTGGTTATTATCGCGCTCCCTGGACTCCACCATTGTGCTGGTGCATACAAGCTGTGTTTTCAGTCTGGCTGTGTGCAGCTGGATGCTGGTATTGTGTGTGCCAGCATTGTGTAAACCCCATCCATTTGCTGAAGTCATCCAAGATAATTATACTTTTAAATCCACAGGGCTGTTGCCAAAGCATGCACTCACGAAAGGCAGATGCTGTGAATTTTCCATGGAGTTCTGCAGCAAATCCACCGTGTGAAGGGAGCGAGGTGCATTATAAAACTTCCCCCTTGTCTTTTCTAATGCAGGAAGGGTTTAATTAGACATAAATGAGTTTGATCAATGAATCATTAACTTCCATTAAACTTTAAGTAGATTGCCTGACCCGGCTACTTCATTCTGAATTTAATCTGGTATACACTTGATAATTAGAGTTAAAGGGACAAGGGCTGGAGGCAATCCTTCTCAATCCTTCACATAAAATGGAGTTGAGTCAGCTAATAAGTTAATTTTATAGTCAGTGTGTAAGGACAGAATTGGCCGTAAAATGTAATTTTCCTAGAAAAACGGATCAGGAAGCAGACTGTCACTTTGTTTTCCTTTCAGAATTACCTCAGGAATTACCTGCCCGGGGTCTTCAAAGCCTTCACAAATCCCATCCTCCTCAGCACAGCAGCTTGGAGGATTAGATTTCATGAATACAGTCAGAAACCAGGTGGCAAGGCAGGAAATCTTTTCACGTCTTTGTGAGAATGCTGTGTAGCTCTCCCTGTGGTTGAAAAAAATTCATCTGCCTTTTCTAGATCCATGGGCTGGGGAAGGAGTGATGGAATGGAGCTTTCTGGCAGCTTCCAGCCTTAGGAAAGGCAGAGCCTTTGATCTGCTGGCTTTGCCAGCACCTGGATCCAGATCAGCAATTGGTGCTTCTTGTGTGTGCCTGCTGTTGGTTGTACCATTTGGAAAAGGCAGGCTTGCTGGCTGGGGTGGCTCTGCATGGCCCTGTGCTGTGCTGTGCAGGAGGGATGGATTCTTGGGAGGTGTCAAGCTCATATATGAAATGTTTCAATTACCAAAGCTGACTTAAAGAACCAGAGGTTTGCTACTTGTCTTACGTCTACAGAAGTGTGTTCTTTTTGTCCTTCCTCTGAGCTATGTTACTCTGCTTTCTGGGTTCAGACTAGGTTATCTTGAGGGATGCTGGATGATTCAAAGTGGACTCCCTTTGCCTGATTTAGTATTTGCTTTATTGCATCTGAAATATGTGTACTTGACAGAACATATGAGCCTGTTTTGAGTCAGATGTTGTGGAAACAAAAGTTGTGCTGACACTGAGGTATCAAAGACTGTTGTGGTGGGCAGTCCTGCTGGTGATATGTGTGGCTGCTCACAAAAATGCTTATTTAATGGAATGAGAATGTTGCCTAAAGATGTACACAAGCCCATCCGGGGAAAGAATGCCTTGAAACCCAGAGCTATTCAGCCTGATGTGAATACCTTGACCAGTGCTGAAGAGTGATAAAGGAGAGGGCTGGCACGCCACCTCTTCCTCTCACCTTTGTACTTATTGATAGTTAACTATGGAATTTCTTTTGGAGTGCAGTTATGAGATTGCTCCTGAGAAATGTAGCATTGCTTGGACGCAAGCTCTTTTGTGTGCAACTAGAAGCAGGTATTTTCTTACCTGTAAAGAATGCAGGCACAACTAAAAGTGGTGGTGCAGAGTTCCTAAATTTTGGAGTTAGACTCTTAAAATGGCAGACAGGTTTCAAAAGGACTCTGAATATCGGGCCTATGCTTTTCCCATTCCTTCATCAGCCTCGATATAGTGTGTCTGAATGCCCAGTGAGTGCCACAGCCTGGGGCCGCTGAGAGCCTTGTTCTGGGACTGTAATGACCTGCGAAATGTCAGGCAGTCCTGGGGCTGGGGTTTTGTGGCACCCCTCGCTGCTGCTCTGAGATACAAGGGCAAAAGTAGCAGCTGATTACCCACCTATTTAAGGAGGCTTGTCCATTCTCTGAAGTCATGCTGAGGGAGCCTGAATTAAGGGTTGCTGAGTTAAGGTCATGCAGACAGCCTTAGTACTGCCATTTTGAGAATTTTGAATGCTGGATTATTTGACCTTTGTGGCATTATTTTTCAAGTATTTTATGTGGATTTGATTTTGTATATTTAGGTCAGACAGTTGCTAGCAATGTTCTCTCCCTCTAAAATCCACTGATCTATTCTTTTTAATAGCACTGCCAGTATGCAGGGACAAATTCTCCTAGAGCTGATGAAGACTTGTAAAAAAAGTCCCTTCCCAGTGTTTTAATGATGTTGTTGTTGATAAATGCCTGCTGGCGTGCCATTATTTATCTTTCAAACTCTCCACAGCCCGGCTCCCATAATAGATGACAATAGCTGCTGGGGTTTGGTAGCAGAGAGCTGAGAGTGCCCTGTTCCCACAGTGCCTGGCACACCTTCAGCCCAAGTCAACACTGACCAGCATTAATTGCTGCTGACTGTTTTATGTTGCCTGTGTAGTGTGTGGTGTTTGGTTCCAGGCTTCTGTAAAATAAAATTGCCAGTGCAGTCCTTTTATCAAAATATGTTTTTTCATCGAAAGGGCACCTAACTTTTGCTGCAGTAAATGGTGACTTGTGGTGATTTGGTTTTTTGGATTTCCTTGAGAGGCCTTTCCAGTAGGATATTTGATGCTCACTTTGGAGAATGTCATAGGGAACACCCGCTGATGGTGAACATTTTGTGCTTTGCTGAGCTATAAAAATGGAAGCTTAATTCCCCCCAGTGAAGAATTGCTCTTACCAGTGCTCACAGGGTTATGCATGTGAGTTGCTGTTTGCCATTGGCAGTAAGGGATTTACAGCCTGGCTTTCTGGGAATTGAGAAACTTATTCTCTCTAGGGTGCTTCATCCTGAACCTTTTTACAAGCATTTAAAAGTCAATTCAAGTGATAAAATCTGTTATTTATTTTGAAGAAAACATGTTTTAAGGCATCAAAACTGCTTCATTATTTGAAAATACATTTAGAAGACATGCTTGCTTTCCACAGAGCTCAAAAGACAAATTTCAAGTAACAAAAGCCTTCCTAGCAGGTGGTGGATAAACATTTTATGTTTCCAGTAGAAGATGGGCTTGTCTCTTGCTGCTGTAAGCAGTCTGAAAAGATAGTTGTTTACAAAAAAGATGCAGAAGCATTTGCTACCAGCCAAGCCTAACAATCAACTACATCTGTCAGAATATGACTAAGGAACTGCATAGGTCTGTCAATAAAAATAAACATTTCTTAACTATATTTAAATTTACTTTATTATTTTTTATTCTATCATCTCTTAATTAAAACTTTCCCTCATACAATTCCTTCTATTGAGTTCATTACTTTCTTTCTTTTTTTTTTTTTTTCTCTGAGCCTGCAAAGAGAGGCTTTCCCAAGTGATTTTCTCAAAATAGAATCTGCCAGAGTAATGCAAACCCACCCTCACCTGAAGCCACTACTACATGGATCTCCATGGCAGTTGTATCCATCTGATCTAGAGCTGTGCAGCCCAGGAAGTGCTAAACTTTGCAAGAAAATGAAGTATGTCCACTTCAGACAGAACCTTCAGAGATTTTGCTTGCTGGATTTTATCTGAGTGTTTATGAACTGTGACATTTTGATGTATTTTAAGCCACCAGACTTTTGCAGTCTTTCATAAGGATTGGAAAAAGTACTTTTTTGACCCAAAGCAGAACCTGTCAAAATTTCTCAGATTGGTTGGAGTAATGGGTTTCTACTTGTCAGTTCAGAAATCGTTGTATCATTTTGACTGAATTTTTCCACAAAGGGTTTAGCCTCAGAATGGTATTAGTAGGGAAAACTGGTGTAAGTAGAGGAACCAACTGAAAAAAAAAGAAAAAGAACAAAAAAATCAAAAACAAACAAAACACCCTCAAACAAGAAAAAATTTTAAAAAATTAAAAACAAAAAAAAAACCCAAAAAACACTAAAACCCCTACTAAACCCAAACCAACAAGACCAAAACAAATTACCCCAGAAAGAGAAGAAAAATATATAATGGAAGAACCAGGAGGTAGCTAGATACTGGCAAGTTTTGAATCACCATTGTGAGCTGAAAGTAAAGACAGATAACATGTTTTTAGGGCACAGCTAGAAAGTCAAAGGAAATTATTGTTCTCCTCTGTTTAGCACTTGTCAAACTGCATCTGGAATACTGTGATCAGTGCTAGGCCTCTTTTATTGGAAGGAGTCTGTTAGACAGCCACAGAGATGTTTAGCTAATGGAAAATGGCAGGTTGAGGGAGCAAGCTGGGCTTGGCTGGGTCAGATTGTGCTGGCTGAACAGATCTGTGCTGTGAAGAAACACCACTCTTTGGCTTGTTGGCAAGTGCCTTTTCCTGACAAAGGTAGAACAAGGGGTGGTGGGTTGTTTTTTTGTGGAGATACCTACATAGTTTTTGTAAATAACTGTGACCTATGAGAAAATCCTATGTAGTAAATTCTTCAGAATGAGAAATCAGCTTTTGAGCCAGGTGCACTATTATTTTTACAAAGTACATATCCTTTGCTGTCCACTTTCCAGTTCATCCTTTATTTCTGGCACTCTGTTAGTTGTAAATAACAAACCTTTTGCAAGTGCAGTGGTTGCTATCTGAGAGGCCCAGAAAGGTGGCAAAAAAGCTCTTGTGTGTACACTGTGTGCATAGACAACTTGAGGTGACAGAAAACACCTATGGGGAAGGGACTGGTCTTTTCTGGGGATTATCTCATCTTTTAGGTCATTTTCTGTGGCACACAGTGGATATGAGACCTCAGTGTCCATCTAATGGAGTGACTGGATGCTACTGTTTAGACAAAAGAAGTTTCAAACAGCGAGAAAATGAATCTTGGAGTTAACTCCAGACCTTGTGGTAGGTCTGAAGTTTTCACTTTTTCACTAGAGAACATGCCTGCATGTGAGGGCTTGTGGCAAACAGTGAACATGGCCTGCAGGTTTCTGCCTTCCACTTCTCTGACAGCAATGGCATGGCCACTGCCACAAAGCAGTCACCCCTCATAGTTTCAGAGCCAGGTCTTCTGCTGAAGGATGTCCATTAAGAGAGCAGCACAAAGAAGTGAAGGGTGTTCTGCAGCCACAGAACCAAAAAAAGGGAGATGGATGTCTCTGGTCAGATCAGATGGGAAAACCTGTCAGAAATGAAAGCTGAACCCACATTTCTTGGTTCTCTGTTCCATACTTTAGGTCTCAGAGCATCCTTCCTGATGTGAATATGCCTCTGTGCTAGCTAAAGAACCGTATTTTTCAGTCTTTCTGTTGTTTAGCACCCTTTCTCTATTTCACTCAATTTTGCTTAGAACCATTTGTTCCTTTTTTTCCCTACCACCTTCCAATGACATCTTCTGCCTTTTGTTGTATCTGTTCCCCTCAGTCTAACTGCTCCTCCACATCACGGCTCTGGAATGTGTTTTGGCAGGTATGATGAACTGAGCAAGCTGTCAGAGTGGCTCCAGCAGAGCCTTCTTTTGGAAAAGCACACCAAAGCCGATACAGCTGTCAACATGAATGGTAAGTAGAAAGCACACAGGACACCAGAGATAAGAGATCTCTGTTTTCTTTTCCTCCTTCTCCCTCCCAATCTGCCTCTGTCTTATATGCCTTAATGGACAGGGCCAGTGGTAAACTCACTCCTCTTGCATTGTTTGATGCTGTTGGGGCAGTGGATGTTCTGTAGCTGCTGCTCTGCACCTGTGCAATGCCCTTTCCCAAGGATGAGAGCTCACAGAGCACCGCCACAGCTTCTTGCTCCACATGTAAAACCCTCTGATGTTGCCTTAACTAATATTAACAATGGTATACAGACTTTCCTAAAGGAAAGTATCAGTCTCCCTTGCCCTTGACAGAGAATGTCTTTTTTTCCCTTTTTTTTTAATTTCCTTTTTTTTTCTTTTTTTTATTTTTTTTATTTTTCTTTTCTTTTTTTTAAATTTTTTTTAATTTTTTTTAGTGTGAGGACAGCCTACACAATGTTACAGTGCAGATTCAAAGCTACAGGATAAGAAAGGTGATGTAGCTTGTAGGACTGCGAGTCCAGAGAAAAATGGTCGCAAGGAAACAAGAGGCTGTGAGGAAGCCCAGAGCACAATTTGGCTGATTCTGGAGATGGCTGGGATGACAGGTTAGGACAGCTGTTTTTTCTTTTCTGTCTGATATTAGTGGTGCTGGAGGCAGAAACAGAGTGAACTGAATTGTGCACATGGTGCTGTCAGATTGCTCTCCTCTCCCCTTCCAGACCTCTTCCCATCACACACAGAAATGCAGCTGGCTAGCTTCTGTTCTCCTTTCTACGTAACTGCAACTTCAGTGGAAGTGCTAGAGTAGTTATATCTGCTTATTTGCTTGTTTTAAATGTGTCTCAGGTGATTCACAGGTTTGGTGTGGAAGGGTTTTGCTGCTCCGTTCCAGTCACTGTGCAATATAGGGGAGGGATTTCACAGTGCAGAAGATGCTGCTGCTCTTGGGGTTGTGCACAGTGTGAAGCCTGTTGGATCCTTGCCCGTTTAGCAGGTTTGATGCTGCCTTGTTCACTGGTACAGGAAAGGCCTGCAGGCCACACTGCTGTTGCAAATTATGTGATCAGCTGATTGTCTGTATCAGGTATACCAAAGCCCCCACTGAATTCCTTTGGAACTAGGCAAGGCATTTGGCCTGCAGCACTTGAGTGAATAAATGCATTATACTATGGGGAACACAGAAGGAAAGCTTTAAGCTGTCTCTTTTAAAAGGTATTTTCTTCAGTAAAAAATTCAGCCCAGCACAATAGTGTGGAACAAAAGGCAATATTTTACAATACCAAAAATTATTTCATATTTTTAATCAAACAAATTCTAATTTTTATTTCCTCTGTCAAATATGACTGGCCTGTCGAATGACTTCTTGAACACATGTATTTTGTACAGGTATATGTGTCTGTAAATGCAGGCTGCATTCCTTGTGTGTTCTGTACTGGTCACTGATAGTATTTGCTTTCATGGCTAATGAGAAACATAAGGAAATCCTTCTGAGACCAGGAGCAAGGAGCATGCTGCTTTATTACTCTGAAGAGTGTTTCTGTTTGGTGCAAGCTCTACACAGTTTAGTAGTATGAAATTGTGTAACTTAAAGAGGATTGTAATGTTGAATGTATGGTACAGTATATGCTTCCATAAAACTCTTAGTTTTACAATGAAAGAAAAACTAAGAGGAAGACTGCAGGGAGGAGAGAACTTTAAATATTAAATTTTATTTTATGGGAGGCAGTCAAATCTAGAGAGAGCTCAAAGCTTTAGATAGTGTACTGGCATTGGGAAGCACTTTTTTAGATGATCCTGTTATATGAGTGAAACATCACCTCTGAAAACACTTTCAGACTATTTTCTTCTGTAAATTCAGTTATTGTCTGGCTTCTGTTGCTCTTGAGATCTAATGGAAGATTATAGAAATCAGGATAAAATCTTCCCAAGTGACTCTGATTAGTGGTGACTTTAATCTTCCTTCACAGAAGTTGGAATTTTGTAGCCTTGAAGAGTGTTGGCAAAACAGTGATAACTCTTTTACAACTGTTTTGGAGCAAGTAATTTCCACCTTTTATTCATAACAGTAAATGGTATAATCTTACTTTAGAAAGACTTTTGCTGCCACTGTTTCCCACTTGCAAAATTCATATATAGAGCTCTCTGAAAGGGATTTTGTGAAACTAAGTGAGCATTAATTAGAAGTAGGAGTGTCAGCAGTCTGCACAGAGAATTTTTCCTTTTAATGTGTCGATGCTTGTTTCCTCAGTAAATGAATCTAATGCAGACACATTTTGCCTGTTACACATGTCTTGATTCTGTAGAAAAGATCTGAACCCATGGGGCTGAAGTGGAAACCCGACAGATAGGTATGTGGATAGGGAAGAGTCCCAACAGACCCAATAAAGAAGTTGTGGTCTTGACCCTAATAAGGCATTTGAGGAGCAAAAGCTGCACATAATGAGCATTTAAAAATCTCCAGCCATGGAGAAAGCATTGACTGGGGCTTTTGGTTTTTACACATAAGGAAATTCAGGGATAAAGCACACATCCATAGGAACCTTGACTTTATTAGTTCCAGAACTGACTGCTCCCTGGTGTATGACTTCAGGAGATGTGTTTTGATGTCCCTTCTGTTGCCACTTGTGATGGTAGTTCCATCGAGAACTTCAGGAAATGGAACTCGGACCACAGTTGATTTTATTCTTTCTTCTCTTCTGCTTAATGTTTCTTTATGCTATAGTTAATGTAAATGCTGTTCACCCAAACCCCACATTTACAGCTTCATTCTGACTGCTTTTACCTGCAGAAAATGCCAAGGAAACAGTTTCTCTTTTTCTAGGACTATAGTTGATGGATTAAAAATTGTCATTGCATAGGAAAGAGACTGCAAGAGAAAGGGCAACTGCAAGCAGAGATGAGGAATTCCTAAACCCAGCAGTTTTCTCTGAAATGCAGAGAAGTAGTGTGAGAGTCTGTGAGTCAGCTGCCTAGAGAAAACAAAAGACTTGGCTTTTCTGAATGTTGTCTCAGAGCTGTGGGCAATTTCCATGGTTTCTACTTCTTTAAAAATGTTACTTTAAAAATCAGCATCCAGATTATATGCTGGAAACTGACATTGCAGTGTCACACTTCATTTTGTCACATGATGCAGAGGGAGAAATGGAACTGAAAAGCAAGATCCCTCTTCCAACCCTCTTTTTTTCCCCCAGCAGTTCTAGCAGTGCCATGGCATTGGAGCGGGAGGCCACGACCCCATTGCCCTGCCTGAGGAAAGAGAGAACAGCAAATACACCCTGTTGGAATCTGCTTCGGGTGCTGGCACCAGAACTGACAGTGGTGCACCTGCTTCTGCTTCTTGTCTGCTCAGGGGGATAAAATGTACAGAAAGCAAGAGGATGTGAGGAACTAAGGCAACAGCTGCTGGGCAGTATCAAGTGATGCTCCTGGAAATGTCTGAGCTCCATGCACAGCAGCAGTAGGTCTGGAATTACTACAGATGGTTTTTTCTTTTGAATCCATCACTGCTGCAAAGACACAGCTGCACCAACTGCAGAAAAGTTGTCATCCTTCTTTCAGGTATAGATTGTCAGTACATGTTGTTTATTGATAGTGCATTGCTTACCATGAGTGTTCCACTCAGGGCTGCCCTATCACAGCTAAAGTTTCAAATGGATGTGCACAAGTAGATCAGAAACTGCTTTTATCTCCTCGTTCAGAGTGGGCTTGAACACACATCCATCCTTACCCTGTATTGCTGTGGCTCCCAGTCATTTATGTTCAAACACAACATCAGACACAGAAGTTTTGATATGGATGGGCAAATGCTTGCAGAAGAACTGCTGGGTTCACCTGACCCTCACAGATATGCAGTCTGGAGTGAGATTTCCCGCAGAGATACTGCAAACCCTGCAGTCAGAAGAGGACATATAGGGATCCTGAAGGTCTCTGTAAGGCTGTTGATGCACTTCTAGACCATCTGTACTGATAAAGTATGCACATTAGTGCTGGATGAGGATCCAGGAAGGAATTTTATTTTATTATCTTGTTACACAAAACCTATGCTGATCTTAATGGCATTTTCTAATCCTTATCCTACGGTGAGAGAAGGTTGACAAATTATCCTGTACTTAAAAGGAGAAAATGTCTTTTTCCATGGCATGCTGCTACGACTTTTCTTTCTCTTTTCTCCCTGCAGATATTTCTTAGTCAAAGGATGGTTTTCTCCAACCAACCTCCTTTGAGACACCGCTTGGTGAAATAGTGTTACTGGGTTTTCCCCTTTCCTTTTCTACCTAGAAACATAGTTCAGATTTGAGCTGTGGAATGAGTCTTGAAAGAGTGCAGCTGAACAGAGTGGGATATGGGAGACTCCATATTTGCAAGAAAGAGGTGGAGATCTTAACGCTATTTGTTTGGGCAAAGAGTGGATTAGAAGATAATTAGGCATCTGAGAAGTTCATTTATCATCTTGGGGAGATCAGAGGGAAACATAGATAAATTAATTCATTACTGCTTAATGAATTAATGAGATAGATAAATTTCTGTACATGCTTGGAGAGGAGGTTTCAGGGTTAATTGTGGCTAATTCAGTATGTGGCATTGGCAATAAAATGTGAAATAGTGGTTTAAGAAATGTCCCTGAGAAAATGGTTTTGTACCCAGACCCTATCCCCTGATATATGTTTCTGGCACTGTCACAGGACTTACGGAAACTAACTACGGAAGCCATGGAAGCAAGCCCAGCTTTAAATGATTAAACTGCATGGTAGAATCACCTTGATCAGGGGACTTGATACCCTTGTAATCAGGATGCTGGACAATTTAAAACTGGGCATGGATCCATGAGCACAGAGAAGTACCTGTGACAAACATGCCAATATTCTATGCCATCATGCACTCATTGCCAATAGTAAGTAATGTAGAACATCTTTCAAGGTGGATTAATCAAGGGGAAAAAATCAGCTATATTTGTGAATATTCCATTTCTGGAAACACGCCAGTAAGGCAAATTTCTGTCATGCTAGTTTTCATTTAAAAAAAATACCAAATGTCTACACTGAAACAATTAATCCTCTTTAGGAAAAGCTGGGTTTCTTTGTTTTGTTTTTTTTTTAATAGAAGAGAAAATATTGAAGTTATTGACAGCTGATTTTAGCACCTTATGACATTATGAGCAGTCACCTCCTGGAGACTTCTTCTGCGCTTGGAGTAGGAGCAACATAATTTTAAAAAGCACTGAAAGACTGAATATACGGAAAAGTGAACTGTACCACAGATAGCTCATAATGGCTGAAGAGGCATCGAGGTGATTAGAGGGATGAAAGATCTCTCCTATGAGGAAGGCTAAGAGAATGTTCAGCCTGGAGAATGGAAAGCTTCAAAGTGACCTAATTACAACCTCCCAGTACTGTAGGGAACCTACAAGAAAGCTGCAGAGGAAGGATTTACAAGAGCATGTAGTGATAGGACAAGAAGGAATGGCCAGGGTTGGATGAGGTTTTGAGCAACCTGGCCTAGTGGAAGGTGGCCTTGCCCCTGACAGGGCAATTGGAACCAGATTATCTTTGAGGGCCCTTTTAAACCAAGCCATACTGGGATTCTTTGAAGATTTTCATGGTGCATATGAATGAGTCTGAAGGAACTTAGCCTGGAGAAGAGAGGTCTTGTTGCTGTCTAAAATTGTCTGCTTGCAGGACACTGATAAGAGGAAGTGAGACTCAACTTGGAGGCACCCAGTGGAAGGACGGGAGTCAGTGTGTATCAGCTGGAGCATGAGAATTCCTGACTGGGTGCTACAAAAAACTTTTTCATGGTGGAATTGATCAAGCACCAGTTTCCAGAAGATGTGAGGAAATCTCTGTTGCTGGAAGTGTTCGTGACCCTAGGCAAGGCGCTGAGCAGTCAGATCTTTGAACAACAGTCTAGCTTTGAACTAGGTATTGCACTAGGTAGCCCCTGAAGGTCCCTTTCAGTCTAAATTACATTTTCAGACTGTCTTTTAGAGCTATTTGGGATTGAACATCATATTTGCTTAATGACTTTGCTCTGAGTCATACACAACTTATGTATGTGTCAATCTAGACCGGGGCTTTCTGCCAGCTTTTCCTTTGTGATGAAGACTATTGTATTCACTACTGGCCAGAAATGTCAATGGACTGCCCCTGATGGCGAGGGTAATTCAGCTTCTTGTTAATACATCCCTTGGGACAGATTAGAGAGAAACAACACTGAATGATCAGTGTTTATAAATATATAGATATGTAGCATTTATTTCAGAAAAAAATGGTAGCAATGGAAAACCAGCGTGCAGCTGTTTTGGTTAAGATTATCCACAGAAATATAGCAATATAAAAGCATAAAAATAACACTTAAGAAAATGTGCAGGGAAAAATAAAGATTGATAAAGAAAGGATAAGAGTAGGAAGATATCACCACCATCAAGGAGATTTGATTGTTGCTATTTAGCTGTCTACTGGTTAAAGTGATGGTCACAATCTTGATGCATTGGGGGTGGGGGAAAGCCCATAAAACACAAAGTTCAGTGTGTCAGGATAGTTTAGGTTTACATGGGAACCCCCTCTGTCTTGTGAGGATCAGAGGTTTCACCACCACTCATCCAAAAACTTTCCTGCTCCCTTTCAGTTGTGGAGGGTGGGGCAAACCTGGCCAATGTTTTGTGTCATTAATCATTAACATTCCAGTCTCTCCCAGGAGACAAGGATCTAACAGAAAACTGGGACAACTCAGCAGACATCCTGCCCTGCTGGCTTCGGGCTGTATCCTATTCAGAGCAAGGTATGACTAAATGTGACAAGTGGGACAAGTGTGACATCAGGGACAGATGAGAGCCTGGGGTGTGTCAAGAGGAATGCTCCACAGTGTGTACTTCAGGCTAACTCTGATCTGTGTTTGCATAGTGCTAAGCCTGAGCTAACATACCTTTTCCTTCAATCCTGGAAGTTCCTCTTGTAGATGTTAAAGTTGCACTACCTTGGTTTCTTCAGATCACAGCACACTTGCAAATATCTTGAGTCATCTTGTGTGGCTGTTTTAGATGCTGTAGTCTTGTAATAAGTAGCGCTCCCTAGACTTTTAGGAAAGAGTATTTTAGAAACATTGTTAAACTTCCTGTTGCAGTGATGATCAGTTTTTATGAAATGAGGTGGTATAGAAACAATAAATGGCAAGGGGAAAGAATAATGACTCTGACATATAAAGAAAACGTAGAGAGATAAATCAATCAGCACAATGTCGCACAAGAAGTTGGCAGAAGTTCTGAACTGCATCTAGCCTTGAGTCTGTACCCTGGACTCTAACTGCTCTGTGGAATAAAGTCCAAAATTTGGAGTTACAATAGCATCACAAATATCAATATTGCAGTCCCCATTAACATACTAGTGCAGCAAAAGACTGAATACTGAAGTTTTATTACTGGATGTTGCTGATTATTTCATCAATATTTTGGTATACAGAGAGTAGGTGTTGGTTTTTTTTCCTGTATGATGCATGATCATAAATAAACTTTAAAAATTTTCTGACACTTCATTTCAGTATTGTTGTTGTTAAATAATTTCTTTCTTTATTTTGCATCTGGTGAGGTATCTTTAATGATGCATGGGTTTTGTTTATAGGAATAACAAAGCTGCCATCACAAAAACCCAGCGACAGAACCTCAGATTCTGTCCCAACTTCAGTTCAGAGTAATTATATAAAATGGATGTAACTTTTTTGTCTATGTATGACCTCTAAGGAACCCTATGCTGGCTAGGGGCTGCCAAGTTGCTGTGGTATTGAGCCCTTCACACACCTTTCTGGGCTTTTTGTGATTCTATAAATGTGCTTCTCCATCAAAATATGAATTGTCTCTCTATAGTAGCTGCTGTAGCATAGGGAGTATGAAAAGAAACCTTGCAATTCCTCGAGGAGGAAAAGATTCTCAGCTGGACAGACTTTGCTATGCAGATTTTAAAATGACGTTCAGATAAGAAGATGAAACATGATTGTTTCTATCCTGAGAATGAACACCCTTATTCTGTTCATTTTTCTTCTATCTTCTTCCTATTTTTCTATCCTAACTGCAAGTTTGGATAAAGATTAGCCAAGCATATGGAACTTAAATTCCTGCTCTGTGAGTATGAGTTCACTGTAGAAACATGAGTGATACTCAGCTGGCCTCTGGTTCTCAAATCAAAAAAGAAATATTATGGATTTATTTTTCCCCAATTATCTCATAATTTCAGGGTCTTTCTAATTAATGGAAAAGATGAGGGAAAAAAACAACAACCTCAAATAATCAGAGCAACATTGTTCTTTTCACCACCCTGAGCTGCTTTTTACATGTGACTTGTTAAAAATAACATGTGACTTGTTAAAAATAACATGATTCTCAGGGCATGGAAACAGAGACCTTGTTGGCTGCTGACTGCATTCAATTCCTGGGGATTAGCAAGATTATCAGGACTTCAGGTAAGCAAGGAGGGAAGTCATACAAGACATTTAATGGGGGCATGTGCTCCAAAAAGGATTGAGGCTGCAAACAGCAATTTCTTTTGTTGCAATGTATTGCGCTTTCCTGCCTGTGACTTCCAGACCATAAGACTTCCTTTTGTAAGCTGATAGAGTATAAATTGTATAAAGCTTTTATTATGTAGCCTTACTTGGATCTTTTGCACTTCTGTTCCAACCTTGAGTGGTCTGTCTCTTTTTCTGGCAAAGAGCTAAATGAAAATCAAGCTCTTGTTTGTGGCTGCAGCCAGGACTGTCAAGTTGTTGGATCTGGCAGCATGATCTTACAAACCATGAAAAGAGAGAGGGGAAAAAAAAAGCAATAGTCTGTGAAGAATAATTTTGACATAACTGGATTTGGGAAGGATTTAAATGATTGTTACCTAAAGGAATGTTTGTGAAAATCAAATGGTAATAATACCTAAGAAATGATGTATTTACATTTTTTCCTTTGTTTTTGTTTGGATGAGGAACTACAGTGTCAATTTTTTGGATCATTCAGGAAGAAAATTATATTTACAAGAAAATTAATTTAAGAGATCAATTAAAGGTTACTTTGCTGCTGGCAATCAGAACAGCAGCTATCCTGACACTCCTGCTTAGTTGCAAACATTTTATCTTCCATAATTTCTGTGACTATCTGACTTTTTAAATATTTTGTGTTATTTTGTTTGGTTGGGCAGAATGTGGGCTAGACACTGACTTTTAAGGGCACAACTGTGACAGGGCATGTGAATATTTCATTGCTTCCTCCTCTCTTGAGAAGGGGGAGAGGGTTGCCTAATTGTGAATGTTACTGAGTTAAAAAACCTCTGTATGTGCTACTCTGAGATTCTGTTTTGTTTTAAAGTGAAGACAGAAACTTGTCACCAGTAAAATCCCAAGTGGTTGGGGGGGTCTGTCCTGAAAGAACATTGGATTGGAATCTTTTGGTCATGATACTACATCACAACACAATCCAGAAGCTGAGGAATAAAGGGCTGAAATTCTTGGAAATTACCCAGTGGAAGGAATATTTCCCATGGCTTTGAGGGACCATAAAAGAAATTTTCTTCAGGGTCCTAGGAGAATTTTAATCTCTGTGCATTGGTTATCCAGAGCATGCTCCTTTATGGGCCATCAGTGTAGGAGTAAATTAGCACATGACTCAGCTATTAGCATGAAACTCAGTTCTGTTCTTTTGGAAAAAGACATGGACAGGCTAGTGAAATTCTTTTCCTAGTCCCCTGCTTCTGATGGCCACAAACCACCTTTTGCAGCTTCTGAAGCCGACTCAGTACTGGCCTGAAGGTAATTCAGCTTTTCTGGCAATAATGATTGAGTATGTGCAGACATGGGTTTTTTTCAATTCCTTTTATTTTTTTATTTTGCTTTCTGCATCTGAAGAATGAGGTAGTTAATTACCGCAAAGACTACATCCTTCATTTTTAAAACAGGTATGTGATTGTTTCTTCTGAATAAAAAAATCACAGAGCAACAAAACTCTCTCATAAAAATCATAACAAAACCCCAAACCAAAATGAAAAAAAAAAACCTAGAGTTTTGTCATGTTATCATATTTTAATCCTGTCTTGCTGACATGTAAGGGCTTTTACCTAGAGCAAGAGTACAGTTCCAGCTTCTGTGGCCACACAACCTTCAGTCTGTTGCCCACCTAAGCAGGTTGGCAGGCATTGCTGTCAAGAAATGGCCGGTTTATGTGTTGCACAGGAGGAAATGGGTGTTGCTACTGTCTGACTTCTGATCTGACAATTTATATTATGATAGTATTTTCACAATGGCCCTCTCATTTTTTAGGTTGTCTGGATCCACTAGTGGTGTAGAGTTTCTGTTTCATAGTTCTGTTTCCATTGTGTTCACAGAAACTTAGTCTAGTTTTAATTTCTCCTCCCACACACCCCACACTTCTGATCAGAATAAAATCAGTGAATAACAAAAAAATTAATTTTTCATATATTATAAATCTAATTTTTAATGTGACATAGTAGATAATTCACATTTTGTGATGGTAAACAAAACAGAATATTTTGATTTTTGGTTGTTGTTAATTTCTTGTGTTAAGAACTAATGTTAATGCTTGTATCCCAGTCATACAACTAAAGCAGGGACATTTATTACAACTGAATAGTGCTTTTTGGAAATTATTTTAATGAGTTTTAGTATAAGGAAGATTTGGTAGTTTGGGAGACTTAGGTGGGACAATATATATTATAAAATTACTCTAACATAAGGATTAAAATTTGGATACCATTCCCACCTCATAATAGCCTGTTCTTTTATTTGTCTAGACCCAGAACTGCTGAAGCTATTTAACATCTTAATTTGTTCCAGCCAGACAACTATGGCTTCAGATTTCACAGTGAGAGCATAACTCATGAACAAGGAATCAATATTTCCATGCTCACGGTTAAGTAAAAATGGGTTTCATATCAGTAAGCAGATCAAATTAATGCTTACATCTGTAGTTTTGTAGCTACCAGCACTGCAATTTTAATTGGTGTTGGGATCCACTGCTCTTGGTCCTTCATATACACTTGCATGCATGAAGTTTCAGGTGTGTTTCTTGTTCACAGAAGACAACTAATGCAGAAATATCTCTGGTTTAGAGATAAATTTTTTAAAAATGATATGCATTTTTGAATAAATGGTTGGCTTTTGGGGTTTTTTGTTTAGTTGGGTTTGGGGCATTTTTGGGGTATGTGTGTGGATGTGGGTGTGTTCTGGTTTGGCTGTTTTATTCCCCAACTATTGCATAAAATATGTGAGGGTAGCAAGCCAGCACCATCACAGAAAATATCTGAAGGAGATTGATGGATAATTTTCACTGTGCAGAAAAAACCCCTTTTGAATATGTTAATTCTTGCTTGTATTTTTTTTAATACAGTGTTGCCAGTGAATATTACTAACTCCATCTTTCATTTTTCTTCAGCATAATCTGGCATAGTGCAGTTGCTATTGTCTATTTTATATTAATTTATTCTATTTTTTTTTCTAAAATAATGAAAATGAAGATTTACAGTCCCCTCTTCCCTAGATTTTTTCTTTGAATTTCTTAATTGTTTCATATTCTGAAATTAAGTGGGGAATCACCTGTTCTGTGATTTTTTTGGGAATTAAATTCCCTAATGCAAGGCTATATTTTTTATTTGTTGAGTAACTGCCTATTCACTTAGGGAAACCATAACAATAGAATAGTAACACAAAGCTGTTAGAAGACAGTCCATATTCTGTATTTGGACACTCATTATATTTCATATACTGAAGCATAATTGTTTTCATTTTAGTTTGCCTATGTTTATACTGCACATATAGAGAGGGAAGAGCCCACGTTTCTGCATCTACAGCAAATGCATCTCTGTAAGTCCAGGTGAAGGCTGGATGGTCAGCCTGGCACTTTGCTCTTTTCCTTCTGTATTTTGTGACCTGGTAAAAGTAATCTAGGAGAACTGCCAAATCTGAAAAAAAAAAAATCTGTTTTTGAAAAAACTCAGTGAATCACGATTATCAAACTGCATGACTATAAAAAAAAATCAGGGGAGAGGGAAATTGTTTAAGTCATCTGAGGAGAATTGTGTTGAAAGCTCTCAAGGTTTCCTAAGTGATTACGGTGGCAATATTCCCTTTATATTCTTCTAGGGTATGTAAATAAATTTTTGCATAATCTCTTGGTTCCAACAAGTGGTTCCTCAAGAGGTACATAAAATATCTCTGGAGTAATGGTAGGTAGAAAACAGCCTGTGGTAGGATACAAAAATAAGAAGCAAATCTACTTTAGGTAGCTGAATCTTAAAAAGTGAATTGAATCTAAATAGGTTATCTTTCTAGGTAAGTGCTGTTGGCAAAATCTAGGAGAACTGCCAAATCTGAAAAAAAAAAAAAAAAATCTGTTTTGAAAAAACTCAGTGAATCACGATTATCAAACTGCATGACTATAAAAAAAATCAGGGGAGAGGGAAATTGTTTAAGTCATCTGAGGAGAATTGTGTTGAAAGCTCTCAAGGTTTCCTAAGTGATTACGGTGGCAATATTCCCTTTATATTCTGCTAGGGTATGTAAATAAATTTTTGCATAATCTCTTGGTTCCAACAAGTGGTTCCTCAAGAGGTACATAAAATATCTCTGGAGTAATGGTAGGTAGAAAACAGCCTGTGGTAGGATACAAAAAATAAGAAGCAAATCTACTTTAGGTAAGCTGAATCTTAAGTTTGTTTTCTATAAAAGTGACTATTGAATGGTACTTATTATCTAAATAGGTTATCTGAGTACTAACAACTTAGGTACAGTGCTGTTGTGGCAAATTCTGGTTTTCAATGAAAGATAAGATTGTGAGCCCTATAGGGGACCTCAGATGTACCTTATCTGAGCTGTCAGCGTCCTTTGAGGTTAAAATAATTTCAGACAGCTAAATGCCTTTATGTATGTGAGGACTGTTACATTTTGGCCTGAGAGAAAATAACACTGGTAACTAAAAGGGGTTTTTCTGCATATTTGTTGCTTAATGTTGCTAAAGGGCTCAACACTGTCAGTCTTTAAACATATTTATTTTCTGATTTTTTCTCTCTTATTTCTCTTCCCTCCTTTGCCCTAGTTTTCATAACTGCCCCTTCCCACCAAGACTGTCTTCCTACCTGCTTCAGCACTGTGATGAAAGCAATGTTAAGGTACTCCTGACATCTGTCCCTAGTGGCTAAGCACCAAACACAATTGTGCACACACTTGATCATGTGTGATAAAATGCTATGCCTTTTCTTCAGCTCCAGCCTCAGGTTTGATTAAGGTCAAAGTTAAATTTAGCAGAATACTGTGAAGAGGGAAATATATTTACAAAGATTCTGTCTTGCTGTAAAATATGTTAAACATGATAAAATATATATGTGATGAATCTTGGTTATTTTCCCAGGGAAATATAAATAAATTGACCCTCATTACTCTTGAGGGCTTGTGTAAATTCCTGTTGCCAGGTCTTAGCTGCAGGGAGTTCTGGCTTCGTCATCTTGTATGATTTATAGGACAAATTCTGTGGTAGTGATGAAAACATATAATAACATTAGCTGGCAAAAAAGTCTCCCTCTTCTTTTCTCAATTTCTGGTTTTAATCATAGCTCTTATCACACCATTGATGTGTCTATGTGGATAATAATGTTGCAGTACCAGAATTAAATGTACACCAAAAGAGCAGACTCAGTACTGCGGTTCATTCAGGGAAACAAGTCCAGATGCTGGCTGGTTTCCTTCCAGTTTCGACATCTACAATTTCTAGTGAAGAAATCAGTACCATATTCAAGACTCTGAATGTCTTCACTGTTCAAAGGGGCTACTCAGGTTTGCATCTTGTGTGTGGCTTTGGATATATAATCTTGACTGAGTTACCTTTGAGTCAGCCCTTTCAAAAAAAAAATAGAGAGGAGATGTTTGCAACTCTGACAGTGAATATGTGCCTTCACAAAATTATAGAGGCTTGACATATTTATGTAGCTTCTTTATAAGTACACACTAATAAAGAGTACAAGGAAAGATAGATATTCTAAAGAGTGTCTGAACTGCCCATGTTTACTTTGATGAAGGGTCTGATATCCCTGGAAGAACAGTGAACTAGAAACTGAATGTGACCACAAACTATTACGAAAACTCCATTCAAGCAAGAAAGTATTTCAGCCATGCAGTATATTAATAGCTTCCATGACTACTCTACATTTAGGGGAGAAGATGCTTGACATGTTTAAAGAGGTTTGGGTTTCTCATCTGAATTTTCCATTACACTCGATAAAAAGTTGACAGATCAATTTTATTTTAGGAATAAGTTGCACAGAATTTCATTGAAAATTAATATGAGAAAATTTTTTCTTAGGCAAGAGTACTGTATATTGTGAGAAATTCTGAATGTACTGCACATGACAAAGAAAGACTTCACTGTTTTCTGCCATTCTGTAGCAATTGCATGAGTATATTGGGCTATTGCTGTCACATTTAAAACAAGAAAATAGCTGTCTGGAACCAATGAGAAAAAAACTTATTTGGTTTGCTATTGAATTTTTGCTTTTCTGTCTTTGATTAAAGATAATTGAAGATGCAGTACATGAAAAGCTAGATGACAAGTTTTGTTTCTAAAACACATTTTTGTACACATTTGTCTTCGACAACTTAAAATGCTCAGCCCAGCTTTTTGGTGGTTTGGTTGCTTCTTGACCTTGTCAGGTCCAGACTATCTAAATGACCCTGAGTTGTCCCTTCACCCTAGTGATTGTCATATTGCTGCAAGTTAAGGGTACCAAAATCTTCCCTTGGTACATCAGTTTGCCAGTGTTGTTGTTATCCCTATATTATCCCTATCTATCTATGCAAAACAATGTCCAGGAATCCCATCCAAACTCAGTGATCTTATAACTCTGTACAAAATATGTGAGGTATATAATAAGAAATGGGTTGTAGTGGAAATGCTAAAAGAGATGTAATGTCCTCCAAGTACTTGAAGAAACCAGGCAGAAATGTACTTCTTAGACTCTGGAGAAGCAATAAGAAGACACCAGCAATATAATTTCTGAAAAAAAAAGAAAATATTTTATGCAATTCTGTTTTGATGTTAGATGAAATCACCTGAGAAAGAGAAATAGAAATGAACTGACTTGCATTAGGACTTACAAGACTTCCTGAGCTGCATGGCTTTGTGGTATGGATAAACAACTCTGTAAAATTCCCTTCATGCTTATCTACTGTAGAAAAATCATTGATTGAATTGCTAAAAAAGGTAAAAACTGGGTTACAGGAATGCCAGCACAACATGAGGTGCAGCTACACAAAGGTTTGTGTATTCTGATATTGTTTTATCTGTGACCTTGTCTTGTGGTTCCTTCCTCATGGGAGCAGGAGCTGTGATCTCACACTGATTGCCAGATGGCAGCAGGAAGCCCAGAGTGCATGTACTGACAAACAGTGGGGAAAAAGCAGCTGCACTGAGTGATTACACACTGCCAGCAAAGAGGCACTGAGCTGGAGCCCAGAGAGAGCATTGAGATACCTGCCAAGTCTGAAAACACAGGTGGGAGCAAGGGTCTGCAGTTCTTTTCCAAATGACACTAGAAAAACTGGACAAGTTTGACAAGTGCATGTAACCAGGACAAGTAACTGTGAACTTGTTGTGCTTCTTATTATTCTCTGTAACAGAACATTTCCAAACAGGCCAAATATGGAAGTTATATGATTTTGTATGCACATGCATAGGGCTACATTTTCTGGTAGTTAAACGAGCCCCAGAGAGTAGCAGGGCTCATTTGTGAAGTACTGAATAAAACCCTAACAATCTCCTGTCTGTGAAGTGAAAGTCCCTTTCTTATCAGTCTTTGGTCAGACAGCAACTTTGTCCTATCAACTGACACTTCTGTCAGGTGACAATTCGTTTATTATGTCAGGGATTCCAGGAAGATAATGCTTGTGAAGGTCAAAACAGGCATGGCAAAAATAGAAAAATGTCCTCATTTCTCCTAATAGGGCAGCTCACACTCATCAATTCATACTGATGTAGCCTTTTCCTTTTTTGTGGGCCTTGTCTTGCTTCTCCACAAATGTACAGAGAAAATGAAGAAAACCAGAGATGTCGAAGGGAAAGCTTTCAGCCATTCTACACCCTTTTTTGTGTTTCCATTCGGTTATCCACATCTTATTCTGATGTCTTGAATCCTCATTGCTGTTGTATGTGTTATTCCCCTGTTGCTCCTGCCTCCAGGAACATCCAGATGATGTGCTGTCATGTGCAAGACTATTTCTCTTACTGCATGTTTTGGTAGTCTGTTATTTTTTTGCAGACAGCAGTTCCCAGAGTTTCTAATTGGCTTCTATTAACATAAAGGATGTGTCTTTCCTTGAGATGCTCAGGTATTTCTGTTGGGTTCTGTAAATGTCACCAGGTTTGATCAAGCAGAAAGAAGCATGTGACACTGGAGTGGTATTGCTGTCATCTGGAGGGAAGACTTAGTTTCCTGGAAGACGTGGTGCATGAAGATATTAGAAGTTTTTTTAAATCTTCCGGTGCTTGACACCCGCAGTCTGCCTGGAAACAAATCTTTAATGCTATTAGAGAAAAGAGACTTCTTTTTGCTTTATTACTTTTTTAAAATGTGAAATTTATACTGTTGGAAAACCATCACACTGATTCCATTATAGCTAGGGAAGAAGCCTGGGATAAGGCAGAGGAGGGAAAATGCAGCTATCCCAGAGCTTCCAGAAAGAGTGATTTAGGAATGCTTTGGGGAGGTCATTTGCCTTCTGGAAAAATTCTCCAGTTTCACTCTGCTGCTTTACCTAGTCTATAGCTGTCAATTTCCCCTTGTCTCTTACCTTTGGGGCTGACCTACAGGTTGCAAAGAATGAACCCCAAAGGTTTATGTGCTTGGTCAGATACAAACCCCTGCTGGATGTGCTGCCCTGAGAGGTGTACGGTCCGCACTGCACAGCTGGGAGAGCATACCTGTAATTGCCCATCTGTGGCCAAGGAGGCAGCAGGCAGGAAAACTCTTGACTGCCTGAAGCTTTCTCTTTGTCCATGAGTCAAATCCTGTCTTTAATTTTTCTGATGAGAGAAGAAGCCGAGAAAGAGCTCCCACTGCTTTTGTGCCCATCCCATTCGATATCAACCTAAAGTTTTATGTTATTACAAGTGCTGATTCAGGTTGGATTTCAACCCATTGCCTAAAGGAAAAGAACTTGTTTTTTTCTAGTACAAATTTTGGGAGCCCTTTATTTTGTTTTTCATTTTATTCTTTAGGCAGCCAATGCAACTTAAGATAAGAAATTAAGAATTGATTTTGCCAAGAATTTGCACATTTCTTTAAAACTGAGGACTAATCCAACCTAGACATGTGAAGAGAACCAGACTGCTCTTATGCTTGTAAAATGTGTAGGCACAGTCTTCATTGGCTAAAAACTAGGTGCATGGAAACTTTTTGACCACCAGCAGTCTAAACTCAGTCTTTACATTGAATATCAGGATGGATTATTTTAATCATGAGTAATACAATCACACTCTACCTGGCACATGTGTAAGCCCCACAGATTTAGCTACGTTTCTTCAAGTGTGACCAATGGAAATTTTCACAGCAATGCTGTTGTTCCAAAGGACAGACCATGCCTAACTTTTCTATTATCTTATCTAATTCTGCAGGATTAGCCAGATAGGGCTTTGCCCCTAGGGCAGGCTTACTAGACAGGATGTACATCTGGCAGGGTTTTGATGAGAAAAGCAATTTTGTTTTGTGTTGGTCATTTACTTGAGTTCCTAATAGTAGTTTCAATTGTTCAAATTTTTTCAGGTTTGAAGCTCAGTTGTTTGGAAGTTGTTTTTCAGTACTGAAAAACTGTACTAGTACAGTATAATCTTGTCAAAGAAGAGATAACTAATTTCTTTGGTACCTGATGAAACACAGAGAGGTTGAAGGAGTTGCTTCAAGACTTCTCAATATTTTTTCAATGTTGCTTTGCCCAGAAAATCAGCAAAAGTAGCTTTTGTTGAAATGGAGTAATTACAGCTTTCAAACTTGACGTGTCTTTTATTAAGACTTCTCATGTTCATCCCTTATAAGCTGGAAGGAAAAAACTGGTGGTGCTGAGGGAAGCAGGGTCAACGTGGGAGTAGCTGTTATCCCCTATTGCCCATTATCATGTCAGGATATTGAAGGAGGAGACAAGATAGGAGACATGATGTTTCAAAAGTGAGCAACTAATGAAAAACTCATGGCTCCCAGGAGTGGGAGTGCAGTGTTGGAGTGAAGAGTATCTTTTACAAGGACTTCAGTACTTGCAGTGCACCCAGGGTTAATTTAAGTGTTCATTAAAAAAGACTGCTGGTTAAAATAATTTTTTTCTTATAAATAAGTAGTGGAAAAGCTAATGTAAATGAAAAGAATTAATCCTCTACAAAGCCTACTTCAACAGTGCTTTAGCATGATTGCTCATTTGTTAGTAAATTAATGTTAAAATTGACATAACTGAATTCAGTTACAGAGCCTGGGCTTCTATTTTGCATTTTTTTTTCTTGGTTGTTTTTGTATCTGTTTGTGTAATTATATCTAGTTGGATTTGTTGGTGGGGTGTTTTTTTTTTTTTTTTTTTGAGAAAGAGAAAATCCTTCTTTCAGACTTTATTTCTTATTATTTTCATCTCCCTCCAAATCCTTCCCTTTCATTTATAAGTCTCACGCCACAAGAAGACAAACAATTTATCTCCAGCATTCTAATACAGACATTTTCTCTGGCTAAATTAGAGGAAGCATTTTTACAGTTATCAGCAACAAATTGGATAGCAAAATTCCCTCTGTTATTGAATTGCATACCCCAAATGTTCGAGGACATCTGGTACAATTAACACCCTCCTTCTAAGAAGAAGAAAGTGCTACTTCCTGCTCAGTGTCTCTTCTTTATTGCTCCTAGCTACGAGGACATGTGTGACAACTTCTCATATCCTCTCATGAAGATGAGATGCTTTATCACAAAAGCCACCAGAACCCCAACAAACTATACTGTGTTATACCCAAAGTTATCTGGGTGGCACAATGAACCACTGATCTCAAACTGCCCTTTCTTCTTTTTCAGTGCATTACCCCAGTGCAGAATGCCCCACTTTTTCTCACCAACTCAAATGTTCTTTGGACTGTATCAACTGTAAAAAATGCACTTCTCATACTAAAAGGGGAAATTCAAACACCGTTTTTTGTCCCAGAGTTTCATTTCCTTCTTTAGGGCAGACTTCTGACATGTGAGACTTGGTTATGAACAGCAGTAGGAATGGGAGGTGTTGACACCCTTTTGCCAAGACATGCTCCCCCATTCTTCTCTTCATCCTGAAAGCACTGAATGCAAATGAATTTCTAGCAAATTAATTTTTATTCCTCACTGCATCTGCTTTGTTCAATCCTCATTGAAAATGCGTACTCAGAGACTGTTCCTTGGTATAGTTGCCATAGCTTTGTATCATGCCCATCAGGCATATGGTTTTGGAAGGGGAAGAAAGGCAATCCTCTCTGAAAAATGGAGAGGACAAGACTGAGTGAATTTCAGAACACCACCTTTCCCCACTCACTGCTGTATCTAGTCAAGTGTCACCATGGCCCAAAGACAAGGCTGATGTTGGCTGATGGTTTGCTAGATTTCACTCAGATCTCTGCTGCCTTCAGCATCCTGTTGGAGGTGAGTCTCAGTGAGAGAGAAAAGCAAAAGTCTTGCTTTATAGCTGTGTCAGTTGAACTATGAGGGGTTTTGGTTGATTTTTTAAAATTTGTTTTGATTATTTTTCAAGGGGAGGAGTGTTCTTTAATTGTTCTTTCCTTTTTTTCCCCCAGGTTTTAAAGATATGTAGGAACTACTTCTACTAAGTAAAGGGCAGGACCTCCAGACATCCACTTTAGGGCAAGGAGAGTGTTTTGCTTCAGACCTGATTTGAGAAGCTAAAGGAAGTGGAGGAAAAGCTGTGACTCATTAAGTTAATACAGCCTAGGAGTTATCAGAAATTTAATTTTTCATTGAGCTTTTTGAAACTAGTGTATCCCTTGCTGAAAAATTCATCAATAGCTCTGTGTTAGTACAAAAGAAAGCCCATTGAAAAATTCTTCCAGATATTTATAGAGTTTGTATTCCATCTTTTTCCCAGTTTAAAGCAATTAAAGGAATTTAGATCTGTACAAAGTTAATGCATACTGAGAAGTTGGGTTCTTCATAATCTTAATATTGTTTATTAATTATTGATTTTGAAAATTCTTATGGGACATAAAAGGTAATGGTATTTCATCTAAGAAAAGTTTGGATATTATGACATTGCAGAAGGTTTAAGTACATGAGCAAGAGTTCAACTGTTAACAGATTCTACCAGTGTCTGAGAAAATGAAATTGATTGGCAAGTTACCAAGAAAAATCTGTATCTATAAGTCAAATGCAAAGACTAAACAGAATCAAAAAGAATTTGGCATTTTCTTCTATCTTACTTGTGAATATACCAAGAGCTGGATAAGTTATCACTTAATCTTTTATAAGTGTATTTTGAAAGATATTTTAATAAGCTACCATTATAAATTATAAGAGACATGAGATAGATAGGAATGGCTGCTTCTTGATGGTTATTGATGGGCCCAGAAGAGCTACATACACAAATGATTGTAAGCAAGATTTAAGCAGGCTCTAAATTTAGAGGTATAACAGAGTAAACTGAAAATGGTATCTCATACTTAATGTCTTCATAGGCAAGAGTAAATATACTGCTGACAAAGTGAACCTTGGTATTCTTCTGTTCATTGATGAAAATCCCTTGAATCAGATTTATATCTGATTGATGGCATACCCCAAGATCCAGGTGTTCTGAGGCATGGAGAGGGATGCTTGCTTTCCCCTTTAGTGGAGCTGGCTGCAACAGTCACGCTCCACGTTTTGTTGTACAGCTGATTAAATGTGTCGTTGCCTTACTCAGTATGAGGCTGTACCCTGCCTTCTGCTCCATTTCTTCCAGAAATCCAAGATTAATAAAATGTTCTGAGAGGAGATAAAACCTGAGATGATCAACGGGAAGATCAGAGGTATTATCACATAGACAGTGGAAGATTTTATGCCCAGAGGACCACTCTGATTTTGTCACCAGACTGCACAGCACAGACAGTGCAACTCTCCAAATGGCTGAACTAGACTTGCTGTGACGTCTCCAATTTATATACCCATTAGTTATGCTTTCTTCTTCAGACTCAGGAATTTATTTCTCAGCACCACTTGAATTTTCTTTCTCTTTAATGTTTGTTCCCCAATTTGCTTTGACAGCCTCTGATAGATAAGGGTTTTAAAATACAATGTTATTGTAAATATGAACTAACCCCCAGCCAGGTGGGATTATGGATGAGATTTCTGGTTTGTAAACTCCATTATTTCAAGGTGTGTCTGCAGACACTATGGGAAAGTGAAAAATGTAGAGAGATGAATGCCAAGGACTGGAAGTGCTGATGCCATTAGGTAGGGGCAGGCAATAATTTTCTTTCTCTTTCTCACTCTGCCAAACATTCTTTGAGATAGACTGTCTTCAGTCTGAGGCTGACTATTGCTAGGAGTGCTCTGAAAATTCTCCAAAGAATAACCAGGTTTTCTGCCCCTTTCTTAATCATCTCAGTTTTTAGAAAATTCAGTCAGTTGCCTAGACCTATCAAAGGTAAAAACTCAAGCCTCAAGCATATGGCAAGCCTTAGTTCTCACCAAAAGGCTTGTACTTCTGTTCCAGGGGACAGCTGAAACTGAGTTCTGCTGAACATGCTGAGAAGGCCTGCTTGATCAACTTCTATTTTCATGCCTAAATATTCCTTACTGAGGTACTTCTCCTGGAATGTCCCCAGTTTTGATGGTCAAAGACAAATCAAGTAATCACAGAACCTATAAGTGTTTTCTTTTTCCTTATTGCCCAAACTGCCTAGATGATGCTAAGCTTGTTAGAAAACTTTGGATGGTTCCCTCCTTCAGTGCCTGATCTTGAAGGAAGAATGGAAGAACTGAGCATCTTTTCATAATGTTCTCTTCTGCACTCTACTAATAATGAACTGATTTTTCACTCAACTTCTGTTTTTTTTGTTTCACTTAAAAATTTTGCTCTGTTTTCTCAGTCATAGTTCCTTGGTTATTTATTTTCTTAGGCTCCTTCTTTTTTTTCCGGGTTTTTTGTTGGTTTTTTTTTGTTTTTTTTTGTTTTGTTTTTTTTGGGGGGGAGGTTTTTGCTTGTTTTGTTTTTGGGTTTATTTTTTAGTGTATAGCATTGGAGACATTTCTCTTGAGCTGAATTCTGCTAAAAGCTAAAGCTAAAATCAGTCTAAAATTGGAATATTTGTCTCTTAAGATAGTACAATTTCTTGTGGAGTTTTTGTAGGTAAAATTCCTCCTGTATTCTTCAGCTACTCTGAGTGTTTTATTGACGTTTTTCCATAGACAAGTAGCTTTATTACTCATTTTTGGGGGGAAATCTGAGAATGGGGGAATGTTTTGAAGAAGACAGCAGCAGACAAGAATCAAGTAAATCATGAGAAATTCAATTCTCTATAACTTGTAGTGTATTAGTGTATGTGTCTTTCTTTCAAGCTGAGTTTCAACATTCAGTCTAGAGGAGAGTTCATTTTCCCTTTTCCAACTGTATCCCCAGAATTCCTTTAAGAAAAGTCTTGTGTTCACAGCCTGAATGCAAGTGACTGCTTTTGTAATCAGTTTTCCTGCCAGTGGGGTATGACTGACCCAGTCCACTAAATTTTATTGATATAAATTTTATTGATTTCAGTATGACTGTCCACATGGGCCAGGGCTGTAGATCAAAGCATAAAAATACTGTGTGACAGGTGCGTGCAGCCTGTTCAATGGCCTCCTGTTTGTTCCCACACACTGCTTGGCAGTGTACTTGTACATGACAATTCTTGATCTGGTCACAGATATTAAGTACCTGCAGTTTTTTATTGTGCTGGAGTTGTGCTTTGAGGGCTTGATGATAATCAGTATTGAGCAGATTGGAATACTGTTTAGGAATGGCATTGTAGTTAGTCCTTTCTCCCTTCCCTGCACTTCCAGAGAGTTAATGTCTCTTCAGATGCTTCAGCATACGGTGTACAATTCTGAGCACATATAGGAAAGTGATGTTTCCTATGTATTGGAGTCGTGATTTTTCCCTCTGCGCCGTCTTTATACATTCATTATCACCTGATGTGTGTTTTATTGATGTAAGTGATAATTTTGCAATGGAAAGATACAGCAAGATGCAGAGAAAAAAAAATTTCTATCATCTTCATGCCCCTGTGTCTCCTTCATTCATCTCTTATCCTAGGATTTCCATGAGGATTGAGAATAATAATGACATCTAAGAATCTAACACAAACAAGACTGCAATAGAGCTTTGTTCCCTCTTTGTTTTACAAAGAGAGAGTATCTAATGGCTGAGCTGAAAGACTCTCAGAATGGAGGAAAAATGGTTTGTTCTTAGCTCCTTAGATTATTTCAGCAGCTGAATTTCTTATGAGTGCAATAAAAACTGTAATTAAACATAAAATGGGATGAACAATTCAAGCTGTTGCAATCTTGTAAAAAACAATCCTAATTATCTTACTGTTCCTGGCTTCTGTTTGGCTGCAAATTTCCTTTTCTTGCTTTTTCTACTCTCCTCACCCCTATTTCCTTCTCTCCTTCCCATGCATGCTCTGTATTACACTCTACTACTGTTTTGCCTTTCTACAATGACAGAAGCACACAGAACTTCAGAACTCAGAGCTGCCTTGGAAGGTTTAATATTAATTGCACAGATCATTGTTCCTCAGAGCACAGAGCAGCATGACTGACAAATCTGGCTCGAGAGTGATTTGAACAATTTCTTCTTTCAGTGGTGATTATGGCACGGAACATTATGTAGCTCATTTAGGATGCTTATATTTAGGAGAATTTTATTATTGTTTAGAGCAGTTTTTAAAGTTTCATAGAAGGAAAAAATAGTTCTCATTTCTGGATTTCAATTAGACTAAAAAATGTTAATGGCTTACTTTTCTTCTAGCCACCACTTAAAACTGGTGCCCCATTTCTCACAGGAGAACTGGATGGTTTTGTTAAATATCTTCATTTTTTTAGGTCAGAATAAAGTTTCCTTAATTTAATGACTATCCTAAGGATCAATTCTCTTACTAAGCCCAGTCCAAAGAGCTCCCAGTTCTTAGGTCTGAATGCTTAACTCTTGCTTTGAATCTTAATTCCATTTTGGCTTGAACTTGAGAAACACAAAGTTGCAAAAATTAAATGTCTTTGGGGCACCCTAAGGATGCTAAGACTTGGCTTGTGGATAAGAAACGAAGGTCTGGAGATCAAATGAAGGTCTGGAGATGATTTCCCTTGTTTTAATAATGTCTGATGATCACAACATGCAAATACCACCTTTCAGGTAGAAGGGATATGCTTCCAGCCCTTCCACTTTTGCCAGAGTACAAACCAGCCTAGCTTTTAGGCTGTCCTCGTTGTCCTAATTGTTTTTCTATTTTTTTTTTTTTTTTTTTTTTTCTGGCTCTTTGATTGCTGTTTTTGTTGCTAGTAAAGACAACATTTTGCCCACGCATTTCCTTTTTCTGGTTTTAGTCCTTATCCTGGTGGCTATGACTGACAGACCAGCTCTGGCTCCCCGAAAACTATCCTGTACACTGGGTTTGAAGATTTGCTGAAACAGGTGTTAAAGAATATTGAGACTGTATTAAAAACCTGGATTGATGGTACAGTAAGTTTGCTGAGTCTTAAAATACCTCCTTCCAGACGGTAGATTCTGTGTTCAGCAGTTCTGTCTTTGCAGGTTGTCTGTCTGAGGCACCATTCACATGGGGATCTGACAGGGGAAGTATGAGCATCAATACATTTTGAAGGGGCTGGCATATTGAAAGCAATGGAAATGAAATCTCCCTGAAGACCACAAAGAGCCCATTTAGTTAAAAGCACATCAGCCAGAGGGGAAAAAAGATTATGTGACAAGGTTCTCTAGAAGGAAACACAGAGAACAGGTAAGGTCAATTGAAATTGCAACCAGCAGTGTTGATACAGGCCTGGACTTTATGCACAGGTAGACTGTCTGAAAGGGCTACAGTTAATATTCTAATGGATTTGTGTGACACCTTATTGAATTTCCAGTGGATTTTTAAACTGAAAGTTCTTTTCCAGCCTCATGAATAGAGTGATAACACTGCTTCTGCAGTGCTGAGGGTCATCTTATGCTTTCTGGGTGGTATTTTCAGGCACTTGAAATTATCTCTTTTGGAAATATCTTTAGATAAAACAATGGACTAACCATTCTTGTTTACAGTATGTAAAAATTAATACATTTATCTACTTATTTAATCTCTACAGTATAGAATAGGTGTTTACAGCCTAACATAAAGGGTGTTTAGAACATTAAATCAGTGATAAATGCTTCACTGTGTGTCAGAGGATGTATCTCATTTTAAAAGGATCAGGCTGACTCAGCTATAAATTATGTAGCTCCCGTGAACCACAGGTTTAGTAAACTTGCATGATCTCTCTGTAGTGGATGTTAGACAAAGCACTTTTCATTTAAAAACATTCCTGGTCTTTCTTGAAAGAAATCACAGAATCAGAGAGTATTCTGGTTGGAAGAGACTCACAAGGATCACCAAGTCCAACTCTGAGGTGAATGGCCCATATGGGGATCAAACCCAGAAACTTGGCTTTATCAGCAGCATGCTCTGACCAGCTGATCTGGGAGCACAGCACAGCAGTTTCTGAGCACTTTAGCCCAGAGGACTGCTGGTGGAACTCTTTCACTCTAAACTCTAATGCATCTGGTACAATGAAGCTCCTTTACAAGCTCCATTCCAGTTGCTTTATGTGCCCTTTTGCTTCCTTCTTTACCTTTCCTAAGTGTTGGAAGCATCTAGTTCTATGCAGCTCAAATATTGATAATGAATTTTGGGTTAATATTTTAAAATTTTCACTGAAGTATAGAATTTTAATTTCAAACGTCATGTGCTAAATAAAACAATAAAGTCAGGAAACTCTTGATTGTTTTTTATATATTTATATCTCAATTGAGAAAGAGTTTCACATCTATGGTTGTGGGTTTTGTTGTCTTCTTTTTTGATAACTCCAATTAAAAGAAATTAAAATGCACACATGCAAACACACACTTCTTCCCCATCCCCATTAGCTCTAGGAAGCTAAAGAAAATGAAATTAAATTAAATTTCATTAGGAAATTCTCATTAGGACCTCTCTTTTCTGTCTTTAGATGGGCTACCTCCTTCTTCCTCTTCCTTTTCTGTCCTTTGTCCTTCCTTCCTTTTCCTTCCTTCCCTCCTCTCTCCCTCCCTCCCTCCTGTCTTTTATTTCCTCTAGAACTAGATAATGATCCTTCCTTCCTTTTTGAGTTTTTTCCTTCCTTTTTGTTTGGTTTTTTCCTCCCCCCTCCTCCCTTTTTTTTTTTTTTTTTTTGTGGTTTTCCCTCCTGTTTTTTTTTTTAGTTTTAAAAGAAATATTCATAGTTTTAGTCCATTGTTTGATTTTTTAAATTTTGGGTTTTTTTTTTGTTTTCTAAAAAGAAAGAATACTGGGCTCCATTAAAGGATTTTTTTTGTTTAATTTGTTAGAATATGGTCATGTGAATGGTATGAACTCTCTCTTTGTGGGAAGGGCTTCTTCCCTTAGAAATAATGGTGATGGAACATTCAAGGGGCATTGCTATCTTGCCTTACTAATGGATCAGAATGAGCCACAGAGCAATGACAACTTCACAATAAGTTGACTTTGTCTGCTTTTGAGGTTTCTGGAGAACAAGTCTTCTTATGGTAACTTCTTAATAATCCTCATATTTAAAATTATTTTTCCCTTTTAGAATACAATGGAGTATATATTTTCATTTCTTTAAAGTTGTATTTTTATTGTCACCAAGAAACTCTCTTCAGTTGACAAAAATTCCACCACAGCTTTTTTTTCCCCCTTTCAGAACTGTTATATCCACAATTTCTCCCTTTTTTTTTTTTTTGACTCAGAACTAAAACTATCAAAAAAATCTCAAACTCCTGACAGAAGGTTGGACTTAGATTTTGCAATGTGGTCTATATGTGGAGGTCTTACTGTGTTGCCATAAATGCAAGGAAAAGGAAGTCAAAATAGGACCCTGATGCCAAGCTGCATCTAGGTCAGCTTTAAGATTAATTTTTGGCTCTCTGAAAGGGATGACAGAAAGCAGTGTTGTTCCAGGAATAGGAGGTCTGGGTAAAGGATTGCAACTTGGAGGGACATTTCTCCTCTCTGTCCCATAGAAAGAGTGATGCTGACAATAGGCAAAGGTATTGGTTATTCTCTTCTGCACTTTCTTCCTGTTCTATGAGTTTGGGTTATTTCTTTACAAGAGGAAGTTCTTTCACTGTTATCTTCAGGGAGCTGAGTGAAAATGTGTGAGCCAGAACTTGCAGGCAAACTCAAGATCCCCTTCCGTGCTGCAGGTATTTGTAGAAGCATGTGACAAGACCACTGTATTTCTGGTTCTATGTTTTAGTCTGTTTCTTGCTGGCTGTCTCATGTCATTTTTCAATCCTGAGATGCTACTTAATTAATCTCATAAGAGATCCCTATCTTGAGCATTTATCTTATTTTTAACCTTCCCTTTTGGTTCTTATAAAACTTGATCTCCATACTACAGAAGGCTGCGACACCTCTCAAAGGATTTTGCTCGTTGTTACATTCTGTTCTGTACTTTCTCCCCACCCTTGGCTCTGTACATAATTATATTAATGGGCCTGATAATGGCGAGACTACAATTTTAAGGGAACACAGTGATACAATTGCATTGCTGAAGATAGGTGTGTTGTTTCTGCCTCCCACACCTCTGGGATTTTAGGGACCCTTAGGAGGCTTTAAATTGTGAGGCATGAATAGCAGCACAATTTTGAAGGCAAATGGCTGTCGTTTAACTGTGAGCTCTCAAAGGCTCATTTGCTGGACTTAGAAGTAATGGGTGCGAAAGAGGGTTACCGGTGAAGCCAGCCTGAAGGGACTTATTTAAATTGCCTGGTTATTTTTATGCATCTGGTTGTAATGGGTTTGGTTTAGTTTCATTACTGGACATACGTTATTGGATTCTAGGGGATTTTAAATGTTGCTACACTGTTTTTCCCTTGAGGTTTCCAAGGGAAGAACATGAAGAAAGAACCTTTTAGGGGCCTATAAAAAGAGAGCTGCATCACTACAGAATGCAAACACTGGGAAATGGTTCCTTAGCCTATAAAGTTTTCTTCACTTACGATTGCTTGAGTCGCATTTCTGAACGAGACTATTCAGGCTTTGTGCTTGCCTGCTTGCCATGGACCACAGCAGTCTGGTGGCTACATCTCTATTGAAAGAAATTACTTTGAAACTGTAGTAATCAATCCTTCAAATGTTTTGATAGATCAATAAAATTACTTTCAGTCTCTAATACGTTCCATAATCAAAATGTCACTTTATTTACTCAAACAATCAGATGTGATGTGAAATATTAAGTGCATGAATGCACAAATAGTGCCTGTGGGGACAAATTCAGCTCTTTTTTTCAGCTATGCATCAGTTACTGATGATTTCAGGTTTCCTCTGAGGATTGCTGGGTATGTATGTTTTTTGTAATTTTTTTAATGAGCCAGCTCTATGATCACAGTAGTCACGGTGGTGGGGTAAATAAATCCTTGAGCTGGCAAGAAAAGATTGAATTTTCTCCTGTTTGAGTGAGGGATTTGCTGCATATTAATGTTGTGCACTGTGTAATATATATCTCAATGCATACAAGGCTTTAGAGATGACAAGTGAGATAAAACAAAATGGAAAGGAAGAGATGTGAAGATGAGAGTGAAGTAGGACCTGGATAAAGAGAGTGCTTTCTAGTTACTGTCATTAACTTTTTAGCTGTTTTAACTGTGTACATTACACAGAGTTACAAGGATCTTTTCATATTCACTTAGCCAAGATGCAGATCTTACACCATAAAAGATGTCAAAACCACCATTGCAGAGGTATTTATAATCCAGACAGCTTCTTGAAATTTTTGTCTGCAAGAAAGACTCTTTACAATGATTCCCAAATTATCCATTACTAATTTTCTTACATTTCCTTCTGCAGTGTCAGGAATAAGTTGAAAGCAGATTATCCTGCTTCAGCCTCCTGTAAAGTACCTCTTGCTGCAGCAACCCAAACTGTTATGAATAACAGTACATTGATGAGAAAAGCTACAATTCTGGTCTATTGATGGCAGTCAGTGGATACACATTTTGCTGTAGTGATACTTGGGAGCCCTACCTGAAGAACACATGGACCATCAGCTCTTGTTTCCTTATAAGATTAATTATTTGATTCACATATATGTGAAGACATACATGTGTGTGTGTGTGTGTGTATATATATATATATATACACTTGTATTGTTTTAATTTTACTATTTTATTTTGTATTTTTACTCTAGATACTTTATGTAATTATTTAAAACAGTACACATTTTGAAATTATACAGATTTTTCATTAAGCTTCATGAATAATCTTTTAACTTTAACTCCCATATCAGTTCCACCAAATTTATACCACGTAAGAGCAAAAATAACCTGGAAAATGGAAATTTTTTTGAGGGTTTTTTTGGTGGTTGAGAAAAATGTTCAGTAAAAGGTATTAGCTGCAAGTAAGGATCAAGATTTTGTATGAGATTTTTGTCATTACTTTCTTTTTTCCCATCATAATCACCATCTGATGACCACAGCAGTATATCTAAGATATGGCTGCATTGTGGAGAAGCAGTCAAACAATCATACCTATTTGAATGCTTTGCCTACACCTAACAGAAAGACTTTCATTTCTTGTGGCCCAGTTCTTCAAAGAGTATTAAATAAGTCAAGCCTGACTGACATCTTCTATTCTACAATCTGCAAAGTATTTTAGCATGCTTCCTTGGTTACATGTAATAAGAATCAAACATGTCTGAAAAAACCTTTGGGCAAATCAGTAGTGATTGTGTAGATTGCACCCATTAAAGTTGTGCTAATTGCTTAATTGAAGTTTTAAAGGGAAAGCTGCATTTATTTACAAATACCTTGAGTTTAAAATTATGTATCTTGCAGACCTGGCACTTTGTGCTATGGGTAGGGAGCTTGTTTATGCTTGTTTAACAGTAGAACCATTCAGTGCATTATTGACCAAATGATTTTAAAGCAACATACCTCTGGGTGTTGTTCAAACTCTGCTGGTTTATTTTGTCATGTCTTCATGACTCTCTTGTCCTAATTTATTATTACTTGGGGTTTTTTTTTGCTATTTCAGTAAAGATTTGGTTTTCATTGAGTTAGAATAATTGTACCATTTAGTTCTCTTTTTTGAATTAACATCCTGCAACACCACAGACTGACATCTGAGAGGTGGATAGATGCCTCTCCCCATCAGGCAGACATTCTTCATAGTTATTTAACCAATAAAATTATGAAAGAGTAATGTTTTAAGAGCTGTGACACCAGCCTATGGCAGTGCATTTTCTTAACTATATAGACTTGTTTTGGTGATTTGTTTATTTTTTCTTCTCTTCCTTCGCACAAGGGCCCAGTCCTTGTTTCTGTACAAGAGAACATATGTATATCTGTAAACAAAGGTATACATATTATAGCTGTATGTAAGCAGGACTCTGTCAGCATTACCTTGGATTTTTTATTAGACAACAATCTTCTCTAGTTCCACAGGTTTGGGGATGCTAGGGGGAGGACTAGAGTTCTGGAGCAATCTCCTGGAATAAGCTGTCAGAACAGATTTTAAGGTAATACCTTGTTCAGTTGCACAGATGTATCCTTGTTTTACATGTATGGACACAACTGTTCTAAGAACTAATTCTAAAACTTCTCAGTGTCGAGGGCTGTAATGACTTTCTGTTGATGCTCTGTCCTTGTTTGGCAGTGCAAGGGTACAGGGTACAGTTCACCTTCTTGGGCTCCCCTCCAGGAGCTGGCATGCAGTTTCTACAGAGAAGGGAGAATTATTCCCAATATCAGTCAGATTTTACACTGGTGTTGCCTCTTTTAAGATGTGCTAAACTGGTGTGAACTCCTAGAAGTGACCAGATTATGGAGTGCCCTCAGCTGCCAATAGCCCTTCTGTAGCAGAGATTCCCCTGCATCAATCAAACAGGAAACCTATCTTTACAGAATCATCACAGAACATTCTGAGTTGGAAGGGACCCACATGAATACATAGCCCCGTTCTAGATGTTGTTTTGTGTCAAAATACTTGCAAAACATCCTGCATCATATGAAGACCTGAAGGTGGGGAAATTTACAGATATTGGATGTATGAAATTGTCTGCAAATATTGAGGGGCAAAGCAGTCACGTTCAGATATGTGTCTACAGTTCTTTCAACAAGATGTCAGGGGTGAAAGTTAAATTAATGGGTTGTAGCAGAAACTTAATTTTTTTCTTTCAGAAGTCATCATGTATCATTAAGCTGCTTTTGAGTTTTAAATGCTCCAAAATTTTTGATTGAGTTGTTAAATGAAAATTTAGGGATGCTACTGGAATGTTGGTTTTCCAAAGACTTTCCCTTTGAATAACTTCCTGCTGGGGCCAAAGGATTCAGTATTCACCGTCTCCTGATGATTATCACAGAATGACATTTGAGATACTGCAAAATCTTGTCTGAACAGAATAATTATTCTGTGTTTTGGGGTTTTTTGTTTAAAATTTTGTGACCTGTTTTCAGTCAAGCAAATCTAGAGGTAGAGACACTCTAAACTCATGGGTATTTTAAAAGCTGGGGTTTTTTCCTTCACCAATAACAAGCAAGTTAGCAAGTGACTCCCTTGCTAAAGAACCTCTCAAGGATTTTATCCAGACACTTTTCCTGAGTGCAGAATCTCCATTTTCCAGGTGTAAGATTAGGTAACAGATTTTTCCTCTGCATTCCAAATAAGTTAAAAAAAAAAGTGACTGGTGAATGTTTGTTTTTTTAAGTACAGTTTCATTTTCTTTATCTTGTTTTCATTTAATCCTATGCTGATTAATGAAGTAGATTTATTAATCAGAAATTATTCTAGAACATAGATATACACCTTGGTTATAACTGCAAAATATGCAAACTATGCATCATCTCCTTGAATGTAAATTTTGCTTTAGTAAGAAGAATCAGATTATCTTAACTTTGGTGGTTTAGGGGACTTTTGCTGCAGTTCTTCACAAAGGCAAAATTAGCTCTAAGCATCTACTTGGCAGTACAGCATACTTTGGTTTGTCAAAATCATTGCATATAGTGATTCTTATCCACTCCTGTAACAAAGCAGGATTTAAAATACTAACAGTTATTCTGTTTAGTGCTATGTCTAGGGTAGGATTTAATATTTTATAGCCAATGTGCAACACTGATATCTGATTATATTTGCAGAATTTTGTTTGGTCTATATCAGATGTTGAATTTATGGATGCTATTGAAGAGCTGCTTTATTTCACTGTGAAGATTTATGATCCAGATCACCAGAAGGTGTAATTCAGTACAGTTGAAGTTACTGGAGCTATATTGCTTTACAGAAAAACAGTTCTTGAAGTTTGAACTGGGATTTTCTTTGGTGCTGCAGGTATTTTACTTCTACCAAGGAAGAGACTAGTTTTTAATCACTGCTTTATCTCATCCATTGGAATATTCTGCTAGAGGCTGTTTTCATGTGTTACTCAACCTTTTGATAATGTAATTTTAGAAAATATGAACTCAAATATGTTGCTAAAAATAATACAATTTATAATGTTTTAATGCTAAAAGACTGTAAGACTGTAAATATTTTATTCATGATTCCAAAGTCAGGGACCATTGTTTTACTGGTTATTTCTAAATTTGATATATAGTTTGATCTTTCTAATTTTTTATAATGGCATGTTGTTAGTTTTACAACATTTTTTTCTAGATAAATAGCAGATTATCATATAGACTATGTTTGGGAATTTAAAAATTTTAAGAATAGCATATTAGTCTGTTCATTTTGTAATTCTTCCTTCCTTGTTTCCATAAACTGTTGATTATTAATTTATTCAAGTAAAAGAAAGAAAACAACCAATAAACACCCAAAACCAAAACAAAAACCTCAACCAAAAAACAATAAAAAACAAATCAAAACTCATCACTTTTAGGAAATAGGAGGGGGGTTCCCCCCTCTTTTCCTTTTCTAATTTTTTTTTTATTTTTATGGGTCAGATCTGATTCAGAATGCACTTCATGTCTGTTCTCTATGTTGTTTTGAAATATTTGTTAACTGCTATGTATAGAGTTATGGATGATATAGTTCATTTGAAAATGCCAGGTAGTGGAGGTGCAGTCTTGTCCAGAATGAGCAAAATTTCTCAAAAAATAAAATTTGCTAAGCTTGATAACTGAGCAAATATTTTTACTTCCTCAAGGCAAGGGATAATTGGAATTTGTTGAAATATCTCTTCTTGAGGGGACTGTGTGTGTGTATGTGTGTGCTGTTACTGTTGGTAAAAGAACTCTAGGACCTAAACAAATTTTCTTTTCAAATACAGTGCTTGAAGTTGAAATATACTTCAAGTTGAAAAGGCAAAGCTCCAGTTTCCTGTTCTCTGTAAAAATATAATTATATATTTTGAATATTTTTGGGTTGCACTTTTCTTGTAACCTGAAAAATCCTGATAGGGATGTTTTTGTTTTGGTTAGGTTTTGATTCTATTTTTTTTTGCTTTTTTGCTGGTTTAGTTGGTTAGTTTTTATTTGATTTGTAGATATTTTGGTTTGGTTTGGATTTTTTTTGTTTGTTGGTTTAATGGGGCCTTCTTTGGTTGTTTTGGGGTGTTTTTGGTTTCATTTTTATTGTTGTTGTTGGTTTTTTCCTTCATTGATTTTGTTGGTGGTGGTTTTTTGGGTTATTTTTGTGTGTGTTTGTTTGTTTTTTCCTCACCTTAACTTTTCAAACAAGCATCTTCCAAAATATCTGTTTATGAAACGAAACATAAAACACCCTACATATTGTTTTCACCATAATTATACACCTATATCAGTCACAGAGTTTGAAACATTCGCTAGAGCAGTACTAGGCTGCTAAGAACTGTGCAGTTAGCATCCTAGAACAGTTCCAGAAAGAATGCCACAAACACATTCAGCTAAAAAATTTCCAGAGATTCCTGAATGAACAATAGTTAATGGATACCAAATTTTGTGATGTAATATGTCTAGTGGATTAAACTTTGCTGTTCTGAGACCTGAACTTTGTTTCCAGCTTGCTACAGGGCAACATGGCAGCCACAATCTGGGAAAATGAGGTAGGAAGGATTCTGTGTGCCTCCTTTGCTGGGAAAATTATAGGATTTTTTTTTGTTTTGCTTTTTCCAACAAGAATTGTGAGGTACACAGTCTTCAATCCACAACAGCAGAAACATTTAAATTTAATTTCCAAAATATGGTGTTATTCGTTACCATTTACCATATTTTAACTAACAGCCATTCTGATCAGAAGGAGCAGTCTCAGCAGCAGCAGAAGGAACTATGTGTCCTATCTGTACCTTTAGCTGTCAATGTAAAGTAAATATCACAGAGTAGTCATGGAATCAGAGGATGTTCTGGTTGGGAGGGACTACAGGGATCACCAAGTCCAGCTCTTAAATGAATGGCCCATTCAGGGATCAAACCCACGAGCTTGGCATTACTAGCATCATGCTCTAACCAACTGGGCAAAAGTCTTGATGGGACATGCAAATGTGTAATGTGGCCTTGGAAGGTATCTCAGCATGCTAAATTAGCATGTGAAAATGTAAATTTTGTATAATTTATAGTTTTGCTGAATTTAATATTATCAGTAGCATTGCTGTAGTACTCAGACAAAAGCTGTGGACCAAAGTCTCATGTGTTTAGTGTTCTATAGAAAATCGAGCATAATAGTGTGCTTTGAAAAAGATTGCAATATAAGTACAAGACAATGTGCTATGAATGCAAGAGGAGAAGGGGTCAAAAAGAAGCAGTGAGAAAATATTGGTTAAAATGCTAAGTGAAACTTGTGGTATTATAATACCCTGATTATTGCTTTTAATAGGCTTTGAAACAGAAATTTTGTGGTGGGATATGAAAGAGAGTGAACCTGATTTATGGATGTTTTATGATGAGCACCTAATTGATGAAGAAGGAAAAGCTGGAAAGAGATGCAGGTATGAGTGAACAAGTCACTGAGCCACTTGGTGTTAATTAGAGATGATATCTAAGCTGAGTCCTTTGTAGACCTGGGCAATAGAGGTAAGTAGTTTTATCTTTTATCCTCGTCTGGGTTTAACCCTAGCTGGCAATAAAAGTACCACACAGCCACTCGATAACTGCCCCCCTACATCAGTGGGAGGAGAGTGATGAAGAAAATGTAAACCTCGTGGAGAGAGATAAGAACAATTTAAGAACTAATATAAATATTTAAAAAATTATTATTATTATTATTAATAATAATAATAGAATGCTGTTGCTGCTGCCATTACTAATAATAACTGCAATGATAAGGAGAGAAAGTTACAGGATTCAAGAGAAACAAGTGATCCACAATCAGTTACTCACCACGTACTGACTAATGCCCAGCCTGTTCCCAGTCTGCAATTGGCCCTGCTTCAGGTTACTTCCCAGTTCATATACTAAGCATAATGTTTTGTGGTATGGAATACACCTTTAACCAGTTTGTGTGAGTTGTATTGGCCATGCTCCCTCCCAGCTTTTTGTGCAGCTCCTCACTGGCAGAGCATAAGTTACAGAAAAGTCCTTGACTTAAGGTAATAACTAATTAGTTATTCGCAGCAACTAAAAAGAAATCAGTGTTTTGTTAATATTATTCTCATACAAACTCTAAAACCACAGTGCTGTAGCAGTTACTAAGAAGAGAATGAACTCTGTCCCAGCTGAAACCAGGATAATCCTGTAGAGAAGTCAGACTCCATCATGGGATTGGAAGTGAATAATGGCATAGCTAAAACTGTGATTTAAGAAAATGATCATTGTGTTCAGAAGTAGGCAAGGAAGCATCTGTTGGCCAAGGCCAGAGACAGCCAAGATGACAGCACTAACTCTGTGGATGGTTGGGAAAGCAACATGCTAGAGGTGACACCTATTCTCCAGTAAAGATTACTGTATATGTTTTAATTGCAAAAGAGGGTAAAATATTAGTTTGGACAAACATGGCATCTGAAAAGGAATTTTGACCTTTATAGATTTGCTTGTGATGTAAAGGATCCCTTTGTTCTACCATGGCATTCCAGACTTCTGCTCCAGATAAAGCTGCAAAAAATATGGGTTGTGGGATTTTTGTGTGTGGATTTTGTTGTTTCATTTCATTTTGTTTTGTTCTGTTTTACATAGAGTTTTCTCTGTAACTGATATTTTTACAGAGGTTTTCCCTGAGAGAGGATCTTGGGAAAGCACCAGCTAAGGAAGTACCATTGAACTCAGAAATACACATGAACTGTGTGCGCTGCTCCTTTAGGGTGGGTGTGTGGGGGAGATAAGTTTTCTAGCTTCGTTTAGTCCTGCTGGCTGGAGGAAAGGGAGTACCATAGCTATGAGGCAAGGAAACGTTGCAGTAATGCTGATTTAAGTGTCCATAGCATGCAGCACCTAATGTAGATCACCCTTGTACAACAGAGGCACAAACTGCTCTTGTAACTTGGAGTCTGGCAAAAGAAGACTTTCTGCATGTGCTCCCCTCTTCTGTCCCATCTCTCTGGCTCACAGGGGGATATGGACAAACAACTAGTTACTTCTGAATAACCAAAGGTGTGTGTTTGGAGGCTACTAATTTCCCAGCACGAGCTCTCAGGCATGTGTCTTGCAGTGAAAAAGAAATAATTCACAGTAGTCTTATCATCAGTGGAAGAGGGCTGAGGGCTGGCTGAACTGCTTTGTGTATTCCAGTGGTTTACTGAAGAACCATGGACAGGCTGTAAATGCCATTCTCAGATTACTCCTCCTCAGTTACTCTGCCCAGGTGTGTTTTATGTGAGGCTCCCTTCTCATCTTTTCTGCTGACTGTAACACTGTTCACTTTTGGCAGAGCATGACACATGAATCTCTGCCTAGCCCTTTACCTTATGAAGGTTAGTACAGTTAAGACTGGCTTATAAAAACTATGTCTGTCCTCATCTTGGGACAATAGATGCTGGGTAATTTCCTTCCTACTTCTGTGCTTCATTGTCCCATTTGTACAGTACAGCTGATGAAGCCAAGATCCTAAATATATAATTCTTTAACACCTGTAGATTTCAGAGCATTGGACAGCCACATTTTGCTCCTTTATAGACTTACCTTACAACAACACAGTTACTACACAACAGTGTGGAACACTTAGCAACTGGAAACAGGCACAGGTACTCTATTACTGAATGTAGAAATATTACATTTCTCAATGTATTTATGTTTATCCTGTCAGAGGTATTTTACAAGTCAAAAGAGAAGGGTCAGGCTTTTGAAATGGCATTAAATGAGGCGAAGTGCATTCAGCATTTGGATCACATCATAGCTGATCTCATACAATCAAATTAACAAATTCACAAAATATGCTATAAATTCAACAGAACATATTTTTCTCTAAAAATAGTGTATTTGGAACTATGAAAATCACTTATTATTCAGAACACTTGTCAGCATCAAGAAGGGAAGCAATGAGTTACTTAAATTATAAGAAAAATAGTGCAATGCATTTATTTTGTTATAAATTGTCTAAAGTGTAGACAATTTCTAGTGATGGAAATTTGGAAAATACAGAAGAATAAATAAATTTGATTTATCAAATAATTTTCATGGCCAAACCTGCAGTACTTAGACAGAAATGTTTTACTGAATAAGTCTTCTTGGATGATAACTCTGATCTTGTAAAAATTTGGTGGCAGTGCTAGCAATTCTCTTGTTTTGGTTCAGCCCTTTGCTCTGAGCAGGTGTTTCTAATTTTTGAAGAAAATTCTCTGAATGTGAGTACCTTGTTTTCAAAGATGATAGTGGAAAAGATACCTATCCCTGAATCAAAAGATCAGAGTAGTCTAAATGCCTTCTTTGCTAAACTCATCCATTGATAATTTAACATTTATGTTCTTGTTGTTGGGTTTTTTTTTCCTTTTCAGACTTTCTTTTTGACTCTTGTTTTCATTTCTTGATCTGATATAATTATTCAGACTGAATTCAACAGATACCATTCTGCCATGGAATGTACTTTGTTTTTCTGTGGGGCATGGTTCCCATGAATTTTCAAGTTTCAAATATGCTAGATACTATATAACTTCCTGTTACCACTTGCTGCTTAGATATTCAATAAAGGGGTATTATATCTCCTCTAATGCAGGCTTGCTACTTCAAATTTTTGCTATGTGGACCTTTATTTTCCCTTGAGATGCTTTTTTCCAAAATTATTTTTATTCTTTAATAATTTTATCCTCAAAGGAAGATATGTGCCTCTCCTCTTCCTTCAGTCTTTCTGTAACATTTTAGCTCCATGTTCAGGATATTTTTTTGACCTTTTATATCTCCTACATCTAATGACATTTGTTTCATCAGCTTTAGTAAAGATGAATGACCTTTTAACTCTAAAAAAAAAGCAAATCCATTTTCATCTTTCTTTGCTCTCTTTTCTTGTTATAGAAGTAAGCTTTGCTCTTTCTTTTTACTTGCTTTAAAGTCTTAGAGTGAAATCCTGGTCCTTATTAAGTTTAGGGGAAGATTTCTGCTGATGTAGTTGAGCCCAGATTTGACTACAGGTTTTACTGTGAAAGCAAAATTGTTGCCCAAATTTTCAAGTAAAGAGCTAGTCTTTTTAGCCTTCTTTTTCCAAAATAATGAGCATGAAGGTTTTAATATTTATTCTTGGTAAATGGGGGTTCTGTTCCTAGAAGAATGGCTTCAGTAAAAGGTACAAATTGAGGTTATCATTGGAGTTGGAAAAAAAGTTTCCCTATCAATTAAAAAAAATGTCAAAATCTGGCTCCTTATTCAGATTTGGGAAGCACTTCAATTCTTATGCAATGAAACATGACTAATTCAGTTAAAAGAAAGTGTGCCTGGCATGTATCAGATTTATGCACAAAATCATTTCATTGTCTGCTTTTTATGGAGAACCGAGCAGAGTCCCTGTTTCTGAAAAATAACCTATCCAAGAGGTTATTTTGGAATGTGGCAAGGAGTGCCACACAGAGAGCTCCTTACCAGGGAAAAAGATCAGCTGTGAAGTCAAAATCCAAGTAAAATGACAGGTTGACTAAATAACAGAGTAATGAAAAAAAATAAATGTTTTCTGTGCTCTGAGTATACTTCTTTTTTAATGACAGAATATCAGTGAGTAACAGCTGAATGATCTGGCTCCTAAATTCTCTTTAGTTTGAAATAAAAGGAAATTTGTAGCTATCCTTGTTATAAATTTGTATAGTTTTAGCTCATTTTAATGGTTCTCAGATGAAATTCATGGTTATCTTGCAGGGACTCTGACATCAACAAGTGGGAGAATTAATCTCTGTGTAACACTTAGCTGCATGTGAATCATGAAGGAATATTTTTGATTGGATGTCACTGGGTAAAACATCTTTGGAGCTGTATTTTATTTCCCTCTGCTGTCTTATTTCCAGGTAAGATTGATAAATGCTAAGAAAAATCCCTCTTTTGTAGGGAGTGTTTTGGGAGTTGTTAAATTAAACAAACTTTTAAGTGTAGGACAAGTGCAGCATGCCCTGTTACATGATATCTACCTCTCCAAACATGTATTGTACACAGCAGCTCCCCATGCTTACAGAAAGCCATCTGCTCTTCAAATGCAGTGTTGTAAATGGATTTAAGTCTTCTAGACCTAGAGTATGTACAGATCAGACCCCCACAGAACAACACTGATTCAACAGGAAGGCGACGGACCTTGGAGCTGGGACCTGCAAGGGGCAGAGGCCATCGTTGTGCCCCTTGGGCTGTGAAGCCGATGGTTTGTAGGAGTCCTTCCCTCTCTGTCCAAAGCCTGTGTTAATGGGTATTTGTGTCTGTTTCTTATCCTCCCTTTCAGCAGTTCTTTGGAAACTGAAGAAAATGCTCTTTTCCAGTGCTTCAGTTTACCACCTTCAGTGGTCTCAAAAATAAGAGCCAAATTCTCTGCCCAGGTATTTAGTAAAAAGGGGAACTATTTGCAAAGTGTATTTCTGCTTGTGCTGCATTCTAACAAATATAACCAAACGTTGTAAATATTTTTCATTTGATATAAATAGAAAATCCTGTAAAGGAGTGAATTTATCTAATAATATCTTACCATGTGATCAGATCATGATTCATTAATTTGTCCTTTGGTGTCTGAGGCATATGAAGCAGCTCAACAAGTCTTTTGTATTGGTGGTTTATTCTGTGATGTTGTGTTTGATGATTTTTTTTTTTTTTTATCAAATAGGGTCTTTTCCCATATCATTCCTCATCTGTTAATAACAAGCAGTCCATGGTCTAGAACTCATGTTGACTTATCCTCATGGGAAACTTGCTCACTTTCACTCCCAAGAGCAAATATTAAGATGACATATTATTAAGGAGTGTTAAAAATTTAAATTTATTAGTAGATGGGACTTAATTTTTTCCTGCTCATCACAGAGCTGTTTATAGAAGTACAGCATTATTAAAAATTCAACCATACTATAAAAGGTCTGGCTGAAATATAACAAGAAAAGTCCACCTTTGGAAAGAATGTGCCAAGGACCTTAGGGCTATACTAGGGCTTTACTTTGATTCATCTGTGAGTTAGATGCTTCCTCATCTCACCTCTGAACCAAGCAGTAGATGTCATCTGCCTTAATTTGGTTCCTCCAGGGAGTATGTACTACTGGAGTTGTGTCATTTCATTTTAAAAGGATTTTTCAAGGTGCAACCTCTGTTACAGACACAACCAGTGCTACCTCATTGATTCCAGTAACCACCTCAGTTTCCTTTAGCTAGATGGCAAGTAGAGAGCACAGGCTACCTGTGATTCTTACCTTTGCAAAACCAGCTTCACACATCACTTTCCCTTGTTTATATTAATATGGAAGTCCTAGAGGAAGCTGCTTGCTCTTTGTGGTGCTGGCAGCAAGTTCAGTTTTGTGAGGGAAAATGCAGGAGGCCGGCTGCAGGGCTACATTAACCATGGATTTTCCCAAAGTTCCAAGACCTCCTTGCTCAAGTGCCTCCAAGCATAGGAACCCCTTGTCTTTAGACACTGCCATGAAATGGGGGTGGGCATCAATATTAGTAAGGCACAGCAACCTCCAGATGCTCTTGGGGAGTCTTGGCTAGTCCCAGGATGGGAAATTGTGTTATCCAAAGGGCTGAGATAGCGTTAACTTCGTACAGCTTGAAGCCAAGCAGCTTTTGGAAGGTTCTGGTCTCTTCGGCTTGTCACCATTTCTTGAACTTTTCATGGAGTCCTACAACTCGGTTCTAGTACCAAGGTGGACTGAGCACTTCCTGCGCACCAGAAATTAAGCTAGTGAACATAAATGACCTGAGTATGTAGTTAATCTTCCAAAGTGAGGAATATATATTTTTTTCTACTCTGAAACCCCAACTCTCCTAGAAGTGGTAACTTCAAAGAAGAGTCATCCAAAGTAAAATTTTCTGGACTGCAGTAAGTACGAAAGTGGACACCATGATCTTTTTTGGGCTTAAACTCTACAGAATTAGGTTGTTTTTGTGGAACCAATTTTTAAGGCCTCTCTTCTGTAAAAGTTGCCACCACTGCCAACCCTTTTGTGATTGTACTGACAAGTTAAATGAATGAAGAGATGGTGATTTTAAAACCAGTTTATTTTCTGAGTTCTGTGAGTGTTTAGGTATTATCCCATGTGTCCAAGAGAAGACTGTGTGGAATAATAGCACTGTATTTGAAAATATGATCATGTTTTCTGTCTTCCCCCATTTAATGCATGTTTGCCATAGCTTTACATTTAGTTGCATTTAGGTCTGGCATGTATCCTCCCTGGATTACATTCTCAAAAGATAGCAGGTTGCATTGCTCCTTTGATTTCAGTGGAGTTATGACAATTTATGCATCAGTCATGTGGGAAAGCATAATGAAGGGTTCATTCAAAACCAGAATTTAATATCTGGCAATCCATTCTCACCCTCCGCCCTCAAGAATAAACTAGAAATTGAATAGATTATTTTTTCTCTTTTTTTTTTTTCCCCAGAATACTGAAAATGTGCCTTGCTCTGGGATAGATGATTTGGGTTTAGTGTAAAATTTTCACTGCCTGTTTGCCATTTTTCCTCATGCCTGCTGTCGGAAATGCATCAGGAAACACAAGTGAGCCTAATTGACAGCTCTGTGGAGGCGAAGGTAGGCTGTGACCTGAAATGAGGACTGTTCTCATAATGAGAGACAGCTGAAAGATTATGTATATAGAGCTACTAAAATAGATTCCCTGGATCTTTTTCATGAGCCAGCAGATGGTAGCAGAGTCTACAGATCTCAGAGAAGGCAAATGTACCTTACTGTAACTGCCCTCATTCACTTGCCATTAATCTTTACTTGTCAGCCTCTTGAGTGCCTTCTGTTGTGCTGACCCTGAAATTGCATCATTTAATTTGTAATCATATATTGCCAACATTTCCCCTTTCTATCACATATCAGCTGGATTAATTCTGCTGTGCTGTGGACCACTGATAGCTATAGGCAAGCCTCTCTAGAAAAAAAGATATTCATAAAATGGAATAGAGACGAGAAGAAAGACTGATTTGCTGGATAGAAAGGGGTGAGGGAAAGAGGAAATGAGAGGAAAGTGATACATTGCCATGAATTTGTTTGTCTGTTCTCTTTCACCCGTCCCTGGAAGTCTAAATGGCCTGATACTATTATTAAAGAGTTGCCAGAGTGCTCCTTCCATAGTATAAGAAAGAACAGATGTAACACAGGTTCTGTTTATGGAGTTTCTTACTTGAACAGAGGTGCTGCATATAGAAATGAGCCGGAAGAGTGCGCTTTCTGAGTTGGAGCCAGCATGTATAATGAATGCGTGAGAGTATTTCTAATTAAATGGGATTCATGGTGTGTTTTTGAGAGAGGATTTGAAAGGGGAGGCTGAATGCTTTAGCTTGTGAAGAGGGGGAGGGACCTAGTGTCTTTGATGACTGATGTATTTTTGCCTGCTCTTCTTGTGATTCTGCTCAAGGATGGCAGGGCTCAAAAGTTCAAATATTGTCAACAGTTAGTCATGTTGAAAGTGTCGTTGAGCTGCGAGTTACGTGCTGTGACCCTGCCTGCAGTGACTGGTGAAAAATTGCTTTCAGGAGACACTGACAGACCAAAGAACCCAACATGCCAAAATGATTAAGTCAGATGTACCATTCTGTCCACTGATCCACTTTTTCCTCTGAAGAATTAGCCGTAGGATAATAAAACACACTGAAAACTGCATCTATAGAGAGAGAGTATTAAAACCAGCATGCTTGCATAAAGGATGCAAAGTGCTCTGTTCTAATTTGGTTTCCATCATGCTGGATTTTTCCCCTCTGTTGCCCTGGAAAAAAAAATACAAGATTTCTTCTTACTGTTCACACTGACCTTAGTGAGAGTCAAGAAAAGCCTTTCTTTTTAGAGATGTTATAACATCCACAGGCTCTAGATGGTACTATGTAATTGCTGTACTACTGGAGTTGTGTCATTTCATTTAAAAGGATTTTTCAAGGTGCAACCTCTGTTACAGACACAACCAGTGCTACCTCACTGATTCCAGTAACCACCTCAGTTTCCTTTAGCTAGATGGCAAGTAGAGAGCACAGGCTACCTGTGAGTCTTACCTTTGCAAAACCAGCTTCACACATCACTTTCCCTTGTTTATATTAATATGGAAGTCCTAGAGGAAGCTGCTTGCTCTTTGTGGTGCTGGCAGCAAGTTCAGTTTTGTGAGGGAAAATGCAGGAGGCCGGCTGCAGGGCTACATTAACCATAGATTTTCTCCAAGCAGGTTCCAAGACCTCCTTGCTCAAGTGCCTCCAAGCATAGGAACCCCTCGTCTTTAGACACTGCCATGAAATGGGGGTGGGCATCAATATTAGTAAGGCACAGCAACCTCCAGATGCTCTTGGGGAGTCTTGGCTAGTCCCAGGATGGGAAATTGTGTTATCCAAAGGGCTGAGATAGCGTTAACTTCGTACAGCTTGAAGCCAAGCAGCTTTTGGAAGGTTCTGGTCTCTTCGGCTTGTCACCATTTCTTGAACTTTTCATGGAGTCCTACAACTCGGTTCTAGTACCAAGGTGGACTGCGCACTTCCTGCACACCAGAAATTAAGCTGAGTGAACATAAATGACCTGAGTATGTAGTTAATCTTCCAAAGTGAGGAATATATATTTTTTTCTACTCTGAAACCCCAACTCTCCTAGAAGTGATAACTTCAAAGAAGAGTCATCCAAAGTAAAATTTTCTGGACTGCAGTAAGTACAAAAGTGGACACCATGATCTTTTGTGGGCTTAAACTCTACAGAATTAGGTTGTTTTTGTGGAACCAATTTTTAAGGCCACTCTTCTGTAAAAGTTGCCACCACTGCCAACCCTTTTGTGATTGTACTGACAAGTTAAATGAATGAAGAGATGGTGATTTTAAAACCAGTTTATTTTCTGAGTTCTGTGAGTGTTTAGGTATTATCCCATGTGTCCAAGAGAAGACTGTGTAGAATAATAGCACTGTACTTGAAAATATGATCATGTTTTCTGTCTTCCTCCATTTAATGCATGTTTGCCATAGCTTTGCATTTAGTTGCATTTAGGTCTGGCATGTATCCTCCCTGGATTACATTCTCAAAAGATAGCAGGCTGCATTGCTCCTTTGATTTCAGTGGAGTTATGACAATTTATGCATCATTCATGTGGGAAAGCATAATGAAGGGTTCATTCAAAACCAGAATTTAATATCTGGCAATCCATTCTCACCCTCCGCCCTCAAGAATAAACTAGAAATTGAATAGATAATTTTTTCTCTTTTTTTTTTCCCCCAGAATACTGAAAATGTGCCTTGCTCTGGGATAGATGATTTGGGTTTAGTGTAAAATTTTCACTGCCTGTTTGCCATTTTTCCTCATGCCTGCTGTCGGAAATGCATCAGGAAACACAAGTGAGCCTAATTGACAGCTCTGTGGAGGCGAAGGTAGGCTGTGACCTGAAATGAGGACTGTTCTCATAATGAGAGACAGCTGAAAGATTATGGATATAGAGCTACTAAAATAGATTCCCTGGATCTTTTTCATGAGCCAGCAGATGGTAGCAGAGTCTACAGATCTCAGAGAAGGCAAATGTACCTTACTGTAACTGCCCTCATTCACTTGCCATTAATCTTTACTTGTCAGCCTCTTGAGTGCCTTCTGTAGTGCTGACCCTGAAATTGCATCATTTAATTTGTAATCATATATTGCCAACATTTCCCCTTTCTATCACATATCAGCTGGATTAATTCTGCTGTGCTGTGGACCACTGATAGCTATAGGCAAGCCTCTGTAGAAAAAAAGATATTCATAAAATGGAATAGAGACGAGAAGAAAGACTGATTTGCTGGATAGAAAGGGGTGAGGGAAAGAGGAAATGAGAGGAAAGCGATACATTACCATGGATTTGTTTGTCTGTTCTCTTTCACCCGTCCCTGGAAGTCTAAATGGCCTGATACTATTATTTAAGAGTTGCCAGAGTGCTCCTTCCATAGTATAAGAAAGAACAGATGTAACACAGGTTCTGTTTATGGAGTTTCTTACTTGAACAGAGGTGCTGCATATAGAAATGAGCCGGAAGAGTGTGCTTTCTGAGTTGGAGCCAGCATGTATAATGAATGCGTGAGAGTATTTCTAATTAAATGGGATTCATGGTGTGTTTTTGAGAGAGGATTTGAAAGGGGAGGCTGAATGCTTTAGCTTGTGAAGAGGGGGAGGGACCTAGTGTCTTTGATGACTGATGTATTTTTGCCTGCTCTTCTTGTGATTCTGCTCAAGGATGGCAGGGCTCAAAAGTTCAAATATTGTCAACAGTTAGTCATGTTGAAAGTGTCGTTGAGCTGCGAGTTACGTGCTGTGACCCTGCCTGCAGTGACTGGTGAAAAATTGCTTTCGGGAGACACTGACAGACCAAAGAACCCAACATGCCAAAATGATTAAGTCAGATGTACCATTCTGTCCACTGATCCACTTTTTCCTCTGAAGAATTAGCCGTAGGATAATAAAACACACTGAAAACTGCATCTATAGAGAGAGAGTATTAAAACCAGCATGCTTGCATAAAGGATGCAAAGTGCTCTGTTCTAATTTGGTTTCCATCATGCTGGATTTTTCCCCTCTGTTGCCCTGGAAAAAAAAATACAAGATTTCTTCTTACTGTTCACACTGACCTTAGTGAGAGTCAAGAAAAGCCTTTCTTTTTAGAGATGTTATAACATCCACAGGCTCTAGATGGTACTATGTAATTGCTCTTTTGGGTCTTGCTTTTTATGATGGTTTCTTGCCTTTTTTTGGCTTCTACAAAATGTAGTGAAAGCAGAGCAGAAAAATGAAATCAGCAAGAAACCTACCAAATAAAAAATAAAAAGGTCGTGGATTTTTGTTTCAGACTCCATATTTAGATTAGCTTTCTTGTAAAACGGGATAGATGTTCTAACAGTGCTTAACACATTGGATTCTGGTATTAAGGAGTTATGCTGTATTGAGACAGTGTTTTCATTACATTTACTGACATGAAAAGAGAGAAGAATAATGTAGGGTTTCCAAAGAATTCTAAGTTTTTTGCTTGCTGTGGTGTGTGTGTACAGACTGTATGAACGTCTGTGCGTACCTCTGACACTTCAGTGGGGACACCCAAAGATAACAGCTCTCTGTCCCTCAGGTGACAGGGTCCTATTTGAAAAAGTGGGAAGAGCAATTACACAAAAAAAATATCAAACAGCCGAAATTGTTATTTATACAAAATTTATCATGACCTCTGGCTCCAGAATCATCTATAAAACCCTTCAGCAGAACCTTTCACCACTCCTGTTTACACGGGAGACACACACACCCTTTTACAAGAGAGGAGTGGTAGTCCCTAGCCTATTGTGTATCCCATTTTTAAGGAGTGCCTTACTGTGTTCAGAGACACAGGAGGATAAAAGCTACTTTCTACAGAGCTGCATTAAAATATATCTGGGTACATAATAAATGCTGTAATATGGATTTTTCAGACTACTAAAGAAAAATAAAAGACAAGACCTAATGCATGTGCTTCCCTAGACATTTTAATTCAAAATTAAATTTTCCTGTGAAGCTCTTCACAACATAATTGCACTAGAACGCCATGAAACTCCAGTTGAGAAAATAAGTGAATCACAACTGATACATTTTATTGTTCATATCCTATCTTACCAGATTTCTGGCACTTTTTACTCTTAGATGAACTCCTTTTTATTCTTAATCTAGAGTTATTAAAGAACCTGCAATTTCTGACAATCAGCCCAAAGTACAAGCTTTAGTCTGACCCCAGCAAAATGAAGACACCCAAATCAAAGAAGAAAATTCAAGGAGTAATTCAAATTTTGTCCATGAAAATTCCTACCAGAAATTAGGTATGTATGTCATAAAGCTAGTCCATGCGTAATTAGGGAAGAGGAATGTTTATTTGAGACAAGGAAGTGTCTGTGATTATGTTAATGTTATATTAACACTTTCTTTAATTGTCTTTTTTATTTCATGGGTGGGCAAGAGGCAATACTTGCTCTCTGTCAATGGTTACTGGAAATCTGAGATATACTTTTCCAGCAATGTGGAAAATGGCTTAGATATGAATAAAATCAGTCCACTTCTATCTTCATCTCATGAGCTTTGACTCTACACCTCCACACATGCAAGTTCTGTTGATTTTATACTTACCTGTCTGATAGGTCTGATAGGTGTAATATTTGGGAGCCTTCAAGCACTCTTTTAGAAAATGTAAGTAAACAGCTGCCATTGTTTCTCCAAGGAGCAGATGTGTGTTCAGTGTAATGCCTGGGTTTCTGATGTAGGCAGAGCTGTACTTGTAGCTGGAAGATTGCCTGTTCTTTACCCCTTCTATTCTCCCTTGCTTCCCTCCACCCTTGACTTCCTCTGCTGAAGTAGTAGCAACAAATATCCCACTATCTTAGAGCATGTGTAATTATTTTCCTTCTTACTCAAGCAGTCTGAAGTCAACTTTTAATAGTTTTTTCTTTGTTTTATTCTTTGTCATTATGAAATATCTTTGTGAAAATGTTGTGTGCAAAATAATTTCCATTTTTCAGATTTATTTAAAAAAAATAAAACTTGAATTTTGATTAAAAACTTGAAAACAAAAAATTTTCAGGAAATATGTAAACAAGGGAACATGCAAAAATAGCCAGAAACTTAGTGGAAAAAAATGAAAATGTGGTGTCTTCCTGGGTACATGTGTGGGCACCAGCTCAACAGCTGTTCAGTTGAAGAATGTATTTGCTCAATGTACCAGCTTTGTTGTGTACTGGGGGTGTTTGAGCTGTCCTAAATCACATGCAAGTGACACAAACCAGGAAAAAACCTGACTAACTCATTCATCTTTCAGTTTTTGGCATGGACTTTGCTGGGTGTCTTTTTCTTGTTCTAACTGCAGCAAATGGAAAAGCTGTTGATCAGAACTGCAAATGATGATCAGTATTAGATGGTTGCCATCAGCATGTGAATTTATTTGATTCCAGATGTCTAACTTTGAAGGGACTGATAAAGAAGAAAGGAATTAAATGGGCTGAAAGAATTAAAACTGACAATTACTTGAGGCAAAAATGTAAACACTTGTAAGAACTGTTAAAAGCAAGAGAAAAAAAGATTCACGGTCATCTTAAAAGTGCAGGATATCAATTTCTTCACATTCTTTGAGATCGAAAATGCCATTGAATGAAACTTTGGCTACTGAAGCAGAAGAATAGAGTATTTTTTGATCTTTCAAGGGAGACATGTTTGATGCTGCTGTCATCAAACCCCAGCTGTAATAATTTAATCTGTGTTCAAAGCTTTTGAAGTTCAATTTGGTTAATTCAGAAAAAAATGTTTAGTTTGCATTTGACAACAAAATAATCACACTTTTGTGCTATGAACACAGATGTTATCTGTAAGTTTACATGTGGTTATAGATGTGAGTACGTGTATTTTATCCATATATTCATGCAGGGAAAAGCTAACTTCATTCCATGTATTTAATATCTAAAGAGTGACTCAAGATAGTGAAATCATTCAACATGTTAAATGCGCTCTTCTGTACGTGAAGAGGTATTCATGTCTATTATTTTCTGAAAAGATATGTAATCCTGGAATTGTCATACTGGATCCAAAGTGCAGTCTGCTTGATTTTCCTTTCCACTCTCAGCAAATATGGAATGCTCCAGAGAGAAATGGATCTTTATCCACACCTTTGTGAAAAAATGAAAATTCTTAATATTAATGCAAACTCTGAAGCACAGTCTTCTGTCTTTTTCAAAACTCTAACAATAAACTCTTTGAAGCAGGAATGGTCTTATTAGCCATGCTAATAGCCCTTCCACAGGATCACAGAAATGTAAGGGTGTAGTAGGTGAAAGGGGCTGTAAGTCATCCTTTCCATCCTCCAGGTAGATCACGTAAGTCCTGTGTCTTTCTTCATGTATGTACAGAGGTTCCTGGAAACAAGGCAAGAAAAGACATGCATTCTAGAGCCTCTAAGGTGAAAATTTGTTTTAGGACTTTTCTAGTCAAGAGTCCTCAGGTGATAATAATAAAATGAGAATATTCGACTGTCAGAGGCAATCATGAAATAAACAGTAGGGCTAGTTTCATGGTGATTTTATGATTTATTTATTCATTTTATTTATTGATTTGTTTTCCACAGACACACCAAATTGCTTCTCCTTTGACCAACCATCATGTGTCTTCCAGTGTGGCATAGAGGAGCAGTATAGGAGAAAGGGGAGTAAAACTCTTCATGACTGCTCCTCAGTAAAAGTGACTGGAGCCATTGAACATGGTGGTGTTGAGGTGCTGCCCTCTGTCCTTTGCTTGGTGCTCCTGCCCTAGGAAATTTGGAAAGGAATGTGAGTTGCATCTTGGAAGGTGCCATGTTACAGCCTGGAGTACTGTTTTCTGTGCATAATGACGTACGTTGTTTGAGGCATGACAGTCTCTGAATTCATCCTTCCTCAGGACCATCGTGTAAAGCTTTGGAATATTTGTCATGGAGAATACTGGGTTTGAATGGGTTGGAAAAAGCTGGGGAGTTGGCAGTGCCAGGTGAGGAAGGAGTTACTAACAGATGTTTGCAGCCCTAAGGGTCTGCAGCCTTTAGGGAGTGAGGAAAATGTAAACAGAATAAAACAGTCCCTGAAGCTCTTCAGCAAGCCTCTAGTTATCTTTTACCACATACCTAATCCCTTTGAAAAACTAAGATTCTGCACAGGACCTTCATTGTTAAACTCATTTTTTCAAGATTGCAATTTCCCCCTCCATTTATGTGGAAAAGTACAAGTGTGCTAGGTGAGGTTTTGCCACCTGCCAGGTTACTTTGGGGGGAAAAGTAAAGCTTCTGTAGCAAGTTTTGGTGTGAGAGCTAAAGACTGAAACATCTTAATAGATACAGAGACTGAAACCATTCAAGTGAGGCATGTTTGTGCCTTGCTTCCTTTCCACAGTAGTTGCTGGAGTTTGCTTTTGTTGAGTTTGGGATAAGTAAATAAGGACATCACCATTGCGGTTTGCAAATGCCCAAATAAATTGTATACTTCTCTGTTACCATGTGTTTAACTGCAAAGGTAGTAGTTATTTCCTGTGTTTTTATCTTGTGATGGTATTTCCTTTTAAGTGGCAGAAGAATTAAAAATGATGGGCTAATAGTCTCTTGCTGAATTCTGTCTCATGTGCTTTATGAAATTCTCTGGCTATTTAAAAGATGGTGTGATTGGTGTAACAACACAGAATTAAACTTCAGAAAAACATCTGACACCTACTGAAAAATTCTGAGGCTGCATAAATGCATCTAGCCTGCTCCATTTATATGATTTATATGGCATAATATTAAAAATTCATGTCGTTAATTAGGAAAAATAAATAAAATGGATGGTTTATTAAAGTGCTGAATGTGGATGACTTTTAGAAGTTGGGGAGTTGTAAGGTCAAACTCTTTCTACATTTGGATATGATTCCTTTAAATGAAGTAGTCAGCTCTTTGAAAATGTTGTTATCTAGCATGATAGACCAGTAAGGAGCCATTATTTCTATCATGTCCTCTGAGCAAAAGCACTACTCTCTATTGACATCCTAAAGATAGAAACACAGGCAGCTTATGATGATATAACTGTTTGTAAAATGTTTACATGGAAAATAGAGACTGTTAATTTTGGGTGCTACTAAGGGAAATTAAATTCTTTACCTCAAGAAAGAAAAGAAATTGAAATCACTTTGTTACTATAATAACAGAAAAGAAGATGCCAGCCTGGTGTCTGTTTGAAGGTCTGGAGGAAAACAAAATCTCAGCAGCCTGATAAATTGTGTATTATTATTTGGCATTCCTCAAATAAAAAGAACATGAATGAAGAGACCTGACCTTTTCACAGGCCACAGCAGAGCTCTGACAATAGTCAATACTTACAGCTAATAGTTGTGCAATTTAAGATGTGCTGTATGATGATACATTTGTAAACAAATTTTTCCTCCTTTCCTGGATATACAGGAATGGCAAACTACTGCCAGTAGGTATAAAGATTAAGTATCACTTTCCTGATGGTTTTTGTGCTCAATCCTATAATTAACGTTGTGTGGAACTACACAGGGAAGATGCTGATAAAGAAGCCAAGAAAATAACAGGCAGAAGAGAGGAGCAGGCGGTCGCTGCTTTCCTGGTGGCCTAAACACTGCACTAATCAACTCATGCTACTTTTGATGTTCTTCTGAAAAAATATACAATGGAAATTTAGGAGTATGTTGTGGTGGAAATAGACTATAACAGACACTTTAAAAGCAACAAAACATGGGAACTGAAATGAAACATGATGTGCTGATGTAACTAGGCATCTAACAACGTCCAGATGGACTGTCAAGCCTGGAGAAATTCAAAAGTGCTTTTCAAAATAGAAATCTCTCCTTGCCCCTGGTTAACCCACTTTTCAATGTTTCTTTTTCTTTTCAATTATTACAATGCAATAAAGTTTTTATTTTATTTTATTTTATTTTTTAATTACTTATCTTCCAGTTTCCCTATAGGTAGAAATCAGCAGCAGCTATTTCAGTACCTGCACATCTGGTGCCTTATAAAGGAATGTGCCAGAACCATCAGAAATGTTTAAAACAGTGCTTAGACCAAACACCAGCTATCAATTCAGGTACAGAGAGAGAAAGAACCCAATTAGAAATAACTGTTGGACCAAACTCCAGCAGATGTTCAATTACCCATGCTACCTACCTACCTTGCAACAGACTGGAGGTGCAGTTGGTGTTGTATACATGCATTGTTTCAGGACTGGCTTTGAAATTTCCACGTGTGGTGCCATCTGTGCTAACAAGCAGTGGTCCTACCACTCCCCTGCAGCCATCCTGCAAGGGATGTCTTGTTGCACAGTGTGTATTTCTATGTGCAGTTTGCATTTTTCTGCAGCAACACGCTTCACAAAGAAAATGTGAATTATGTCGGTAGGGATAGTTGAAAGGTAATGTATTCCTACCAGCATTCTGCAGCAGATATCCTCTAATTTCTATCTGCACAAAGGTCTACATTTCACTAATTTTAGTTACCCTTAATCAACCTGGAAATACAGCTTGAACTGCTGATGCCTGCAAAGCTCGGGGCCATGTAGGGCTCTCCCTCTCCTACCTGAAAGGTGTGACTGCTGCTCTGCTAAAGAGGAGAAGAGATCCAGCATAAGGAGAGCATGGACTTCCCACCTTCAGCTGGACTCTAGGTCATTCCAAGGAATAATTTCCATACTTGGTCATTAACTTGATCTAGTGACAAATTAAAAAGCATGTTCTATCCTGCCAGAATGGAAAAATGACTTTTTTTTATCCCTGCACAGCTGCAACTGAGAGAAACAAAAATTAATATTGCTCCTAAATGTGGATCTAGACTGGAGAGATGCCAGACTAACAGGGTAAGGGTGAAAGCTTTCTTGCTTTTGACAGGAGAAAGGCTTTAAATTTACTTCCTAAGCTGATGGGTTTTGAAATGGAGCTCTGCAAAGCTAGCAGACGGGAATTAATTTTTATTGCTAAAATTGTGTGTGTGATGTTGGAAAAACAGCCAGCCTACAAAAGAGTGCCCTGTCAGCGGACTGTAACATTTGGCAATGAATGAGTTACAGTTTTTTCCTCCTCAAAAGCCTAGAGAAAAACTGCTGTTTACACTTGGGGAAAAGCTGTAGATTGATAAGTAAATAAAACAAAGGAGGGTCCACAACCTCTACTTTAGAAGATGTAATATTTTTAAGTAGTTTTGAAATAAAATGCTTCTTTTTGCCATACTTTAATATTCCTGAGCCCAGAGTGATAAGACACATCAATCCTTACTCTCTGACAACCTTGGAAAGTTTTCTTTTAGCTTGAGAGACCTGAAGAGTTTAAAAGTGCCTTCAGGGAGTGCAAAAGTCTCTCAGGGGCTGGGAAGGATGGAGGGTTTTTGCTGTTCATGAAAGGGCCAGCATTCACTGTTAATGACTGTAAGTAAAATTTCATTACTGTGGGCTGTTCTTTTGATTGCCCAGCACTGTCTGAGTCCCTAGAACTGGTGTGTGAAGGTAGGTGATTCAAATTCACAAAAGTATGAAGAGAGTGGTTCACCTTAAATATGAACAGTACTAAATCTTCCCTTGACCTTGGTGTTGTCCTAGCCATGGGGTTTGTCCAAATTCTGTATATCTCTGCATCCATTTCTCTGCTCTCTATGTTTCCATCCACCAGAATTCATGTGTTGGTTTTAAGAGGTAACTGCATGTACCACAACTTCTAAGGCATGGCCATCATTTGACCTCATATCTCATTGATTTTTGCTGTGCTTAGTTTTGTTCAGAACAGGCTGGTGTGTTGTGTGCTTTTGCATCACCTTTTACTTTCTTCCTTGCTTTGCCATGATTTTATATGGGCAGCAACTAGAAAAGAATATTTGTATGAGGAACTTCATGTACATTTCACTAGAGAAATGTACTAAAATGCAATTCCTGCCATATCTAGATGAGATTGAAAAGGAAAATCTATGTGTACTCTTGTCAGTAACTATTGTGTGCAGTTTCAGTGCTTCATTAGTGTCTGTAAGACAGTGTTTATGGGTAACAGAGGAAGCAAAGCTGAACAATGCAGCAGCAGGCAGGAGAGAGAAAAGGAAGAAATGGGAGATTCTGTCTGATGGTGGCACTTTGGGGCCTGAACAAAAAACACCCACTTCAAATTGAAAAAAAGCAAATGCTATGTAATTAATAGCAAAGGAGAAGAAAATCTTCAGTGCGTTTTAAAACATAGAAGAAAAATATTCAGAAACTAGCCTATTGGGAAAGGCAATTTCAAAAGGGTTTTTTTAAAAAAATAGCAAATATGCCTGGAGTACTCTAATCTGGATGTTTGGTTTGTTTATTTTTAAAACCGAGCTGAAGCTGCATGTTTTATACTTGGCTTTGTGTATGGAGCAATGGGTGGAAGAAAAATTAAGTAATTCTGAGTTGAGAAAATAAAAAACCCCAGCTCTTCAAAAGGAAAAATTTCTTCACATGTAGAAATACACATCAGTGAGAAGAATAGTGAACCTGGTATTCCATCGGAATCAGTGACAAAGATGCCCTGAAAAAGGAAGATCTGAAGGTAAGCTTTCTGAAGGTAAGCTAATGAAATTTTTGATACAATTTTGCTAACATTCATCAGTGCTTTCTTTAACTTGATGAGCTTTTCAACAAAAAAATACCACAATTTAGCACTTTGCATATGGTGTTTTTCAGATGAATTTAAAATGTGCCGAGTAAGTACAGCTGAAGATGGTGGGTGTTGTACAAGCTCAGCATCTTTTGGGATCTGTCTCTGTGTACACATTCACTGTGCAAACAGCTAATCGAGTTTCAAAAGCCATAGAAAGAAAAGTTTATTCTGCTTCCTCCAAAAGCAGTTAATTTCCTGGGATCTATTGAATCAAATGCTGTATTTATGATGTTCAGTTCCTCACTTAATCAAAACTAAACACTTAATTTTACACTTCATATCTCCAAAGAGGAGGGTGAATAATTTATAATGAATAATTTTATGAATTTGGCCTTTTTCTGTTTATGAATTATCCCCAAGAGATCAGGGCTTCTCAGAGGTACTTCCACTCAAATTGATTCACTGAATAATTCTTGATCTGCAGCAGTTTGTTGGGAGGTTTGATATTTAAGATTCCAGCTGTTCTGATTGGACTCTTAGGAAGATATTATAATTGCCAACTCAATGTGTACATGTCCTAAACTGATGCTTCCAGGCTGACTCATTGCAACTGCTTCAGCACTTTTTATAGCTTGATATATTTTTGTTTGTTTGTGATATTTTAGAAAATTACTCTCAGCAAGCTTTTTTTAGGAGTCATTGAACGCAAAAGTTCCATAACGTAGCGGAAATCATTCCATGATCCTGATGGAAGGCTTAAAAAGTCAGGGAAGTAGCTAATGCTCTGAAAGTCTTTAAGAAGGACAGTGCACAGTAGAAAAGTTCTTTGGCAGTTTTGAAAGCTGAGGCAGAGCAGAGCTCTCAGCCTCTTCAGTGCAGCACCTGTGACTATCTAGATCACTATCTAGAAGGTCAATGAGAGTCCCACCTCAAAGCTGTTCTTTAAATCAGTTTTTAGTGGTGGGTTGTGGTTACCCTGGAAGAATAGCCAGTGGATGCTCTTGTTCCCAAAGTTGTTTGCATGCTTAGGATCATCTGTGTTTTTACTGTGCTGTCTCCTTTATGCTACTGGTTATGATATCCTAATCCAAACTTGGTTGGTTTTCTGTGAGGCACTAATAAAGGATTTAGGGAAGGTCACATTTTTAAGATAAATGGATAGACACTAATTCACGTTTTGGCTTTTTTAACCAGAAGAATAGATACCCAGTACAATCTGGAACATTTCAGCATCTTTGTATTTCTGCCGGCATTCTCTTAAGTCCTATCATATAACAAACCATCATATAAATAGTTAAATATAAGTATAATAGTTAAATCCTTAGTCCCTTTTGTGATATCAAAATATTTCTTAACTGGATTATCAGAGCAGCACAGTTGGTGACATGGAGAGTAGTTAATATAAGATTTTTAATTTGTTGATAAACTCCAGAGAAACAGATAATCACCCATGTAGTTGTTGAAGATATAATTATGAATAATTTATATCCCTTATGGAAAAGAGAAGATTTGCTGATTACACATAGACAAAGTTTATGTCAGACATTTTCCTTTTTAGAGGGTTGGCATGCGCCTGAACTATGCATACATAAACAAGTACCATCAAACATCAAACCTAGCAAATTATGCAGGTACCTTAGTGTCTCAGAACTTGAGGACAAAGATTTAGACAATTCCTATAGGCTCATTTAGATTTAGGTATCTTGTGCCTGTGTCTTCATTTATTGATTAATCTTTTGATGGACTACAACATTTGAGCAATATACAAACAATTTTCTTATGTACTCCATATGATACCTAAACTATATTCCAGATAATGATCTTGGCAGGCTTTCTGTCCTCTCTTTTTCTACATTTGTAAAATATTGCCAGGAAAACCTGCTAGATATAGATTTATGCAAAATATTTGAACAGGAGGGAAAGGGGTGTATGTTGACTAGGCAACCTCCTTCTACCCATTGCTATATGATTCAGGGAATTTTTAAAATCTAATTTAAATAGGGAAAAAAACAAGCAATCAGATCCTCAGTGCAAATTAACCCTTTTCTTGGTTCCCAATTCCTCAGTTCTGGAAAGGTTGGAAATGTTTTTTCTCATATATAAGCAAAAATGTTAGTGCTCCAATAGTTTTGTCATTGCAAAGATCAGCTGTTGAACCAAATGCCTCCTCCTAAGTTTTAAAATGACTGGTTTAGTATGATTAAATGTATTCTAAATGCACTGTTTTAGTGTGATTTTCCATGTTTAGAGCATAGGCTTTCATGGGAAGGGAGCTATTTGAAAGCAATGAAATGTGTATGTGTTTGTGCATGTGAGTGAATGCATGTAAATGAGGAGGTCAGAGAGAATAAATCTGTGATGTCCAGAGGCCAAAAGAGACAGCTTTGTATTAGAAGACCAAGAAGGTTTTTACCAGTTAATGTTGAGAATAACTGATATGCGACAAAGTTAATATATTTCATTTAAGATGGAAACATTATTATTATTATTATTATTATTATTATTATTATTATTATTATTATTACTATTATTATTATTATTACTATTATTAAAACATTATCCTCAGTAGAAGGTTAATGTAAATAAACACCAGTTCTGGTGACTGGCAGAATTTCAGTCACCTCCCCTTTCACTCCCAATATGCACACTTGTATGCACAGATGTGTGTGCACACATCCAGGGAAAGCCTGAATACTGACACCATGGCTGTAACTGGTGGGCTTTGGTCTGCACATGGAGAAATAACAAAACTTGAATATTTTATGCTGAAAGTCAAAGTTTTTCCAAAGTATATGAATGGAGTAGACCAGCCTGACAAAACATCTAAGGGAACTTCTCTGCAGAGCTATTATTTCTCCTTTTTATTATCTGCAGACAATTCCATTGCACATAAAATACCCTGACTCAGGGGCATCAGATCAGAGATCACCTCTTTTCACCCAGCTGCTGAGGCTGTTGCAGTACTCTGGAGGCACACATTTAACCAAAGTAAGAGGGCAGTGATCACTACAGAGATATGTGAATTCCTTCTTTCTTCATTTAAGAACTAAAGTTGCTATTGTTACAGTGACATTGAACTAATTCTTTTATACAGAAAGAACACTTGGTAAGATAAAAATGTCATTTCTCCTTTTACAGAAGGGTCTGATTCAAAGAAAGCAGTTCAGTAAACTTGTTAAATGGTTATGACTTTAACAAACCTGAAGAGTCTGAGAGTGCTCAAATCATCACATGGAAATGTGTAATAGGGCCTGGCATCAAGATTTTTTTATTGTTTATAAGCTCTAATAAAATCTGGAAAGCAAATGTCAAGAGCATAAATAAAATCGTATGCAAATATACTGGCAATAATATTAGGACATTAAGAGTAACACTTTAAATATTCCCATAATTAGATACTAACTAATCCTCATAACACATCTGTGCCCTGGGTGGGTAAACATTACAACTCTCGGGGATGTGAAAACCAGAGCAGAAGCCAGTGGTTTAAGCAGAGGGTAGAATTTAAAGTTTGTCTGTTACTAACCCCTTCTCTGTTCTGGGTTTTGCTTCCTAGAGCACTGGAAGACATACATTCTCTGTGTTCTGACTGGCATTCAGACTGCATGCAAGAAAGCTGCCTTGACAAAGGCAAGTTTTTCGTGTTCAGGTTGTGATGGTGAGTTTTATGGTGTGTTCCAGGGCATGATTCCTCAAATTGTGGTTTTACTAGTCTCACAAGTCACCATGAGTGGTTCTAGCGTGGACTTCTGTCTGTTCCTACAACCTCTAGTACTACAGTACTCATAAAAGGGATTATTAAGTAAAGTGCCTACTACATATTTCCTGAACTGCCTACCCAACAAAGTTACTTTTGGTTTAAATTGATTGATGCAATTGAAATGTATTTTGAGTCTATACCAAATTAAAAACAGGAAAATTGGTTATAAATACAGCGTGAGGAGAGAGAACCCACTTTAAAATCAACTTGCAGCATTTCCCCACACAGGGCCAACAGTGGCAAGATCTGCACAGAGTGTATGTGTTCCATTTTCAGAAGTGACCACCACATCAACAGGCCCCTGAAACCCTGTGGTTACAGTTTGTCCCCATTCTCCTCCTGAATGTGACAATACCCTGTATTTGCATGGCATCTAGGTGAACATCTATGAAAGGTCAGGAATATTTCTGGTCTGTGCTTCAAGCTTAGACAACTGTTTTATAAAAACGAAGAGTGCAGTTAGGGTTACTTTCCATCCCTAAAGTCTTGCTGCAGAGTTGGAAATTAGATAAGATGTTGGGGTTGATTCCTAGCTGCAAGTATTTGAAATGCATGTGGAGTAAGATGATATTCAGTTAGCTTGGGCGAGAAACTCAGAGGCTCACAGACTCAAAAGTTCATACATATTCCCTGACTGAGTGCTGGCCCTTAGTAAGTGAATAATTCTTGTAACATATCTGCCATTTTTCATTCTTGATGAAAAACCTATTATTGTCACTTTTTTTCATGATATATCTTGAAAGAACAGTGAAAAACCTGTGTGTATTTCTAACCCTTTTATGTTGGAAAGCCTGTGGTTAGAGAGTGGCATGTCAAAAGTCAGTCCTTCTGGAAACCTTGTCTAGGGAGAAAATGGGAAAGAGATTGTTGTGTATTCTTATTGGTTTTTGCATGGTTGGAAGAAAACAAACTACTAAGCAGCCAACCATTTAGAGATGCTGGAAATAATTACTATTTATAGTACATGCATGAAGTCCTGACTTTGTGTAGCTTTCAAAAACTTTTTTTTGTTGTTTTTGTTGAGTTTCTTTTTTTTTTTTTTTAATATGATAATGATTTCTGGTAAGTTTCTCACAGACAAGTGCATTAAATGAGGACTTAGATGAAAACAGGTTGGGTTTTGGTCAATCCAGATGATTAAGAATGTCATTTGAACGGAACTACATGAGTGTGAGGCAGAAGACTTAAGAGCAGAAGAAATAGTAGGAATGCTGAAGTAGTAACAAGTGTTATGTGATGCCTCCAGAGTTGAGACAAGGACCCTGGAACTCAGGCCAAGTAGAATTTAGCCAGTGCAGGAATTCAAAGTGAGAAGCAGCAGCATTTTCCAAGAGAATATATAGTGGAATGAGGCTTGGAAGAAGGAAGCTGTAATGATCAAGACAAGAAAATTGAAGAGAAATGAAAAATTATTCAAGTGGAAAGGAGAAAAGAGGAAAAAATAATTTCAGGGGTGCAAGGAAGAACAGCATTATTTGATTGAATAAACATTTTCCAAACAAACATGAGGTTGCAGGTTTATTTTGCATGGAGTCCCTGCTCTAGACAGCTCAGCTGCTTTTCCACCTCTTTGATATAACAAATAACCCTGTTAACTCAAATAATTTTCTAGAATGTTCCAGGATTTTGTTTTATTCCATATTTTTCTTCCTGAAACTTCTTGTTGTTCAGTTTATCTTAATTGCCAAGAAGTTTTTCCCCACCTCTTCAGGTATCTCTGATTTGTAGTTATTTTGTTTAAAAATATAAGACAGAACAGTTTGTGAGTAGTAGGGGTACAAATGCATGTGACTAGCCAATATGTTTTTCCTAGTCAAATGATTCTGAAGTCTATACCTGGAGTACTGGCAGGAATAACAATCTGATGAACTCTACTCATCTTGTCAGCGGACACTGACATTTTTTGTTTTTCCTTTATGTGTTGTAATGTTTCATCAAAATGGCAATTGGCAAAATGTGCTTCACTATTTGCAAAAAAAAAAGTTGTCAGATCTTGTTAATGTCATTGAACAAAACAAGGTGGATTTTGGGATTATATAGCTGCAAGTATTATGAAATTATTAATTTAAAAATCTATATATGAATAAAGCATCTGGTGAATGAATAAAAGTAATTTCTATCACATGGATAATTTAAATACCAGCTGTCTCCATACTAAACCATATTTTCTCATAAAAGCTTTTAAAGAGTCTGTCTGATGGTTGTGAAATTCCAGAATTTATGGACAGTGTAAGATCTGTCTATACAAGGATCTGAATCTTGGCTCATAATTGAAAGCCCCCTCCAATGAATGATTCAAAACAAGTGCAAAAGACCCCCAGGAGAAAACAAACAATTAAGCTTTACAGAATGACTCCTCTTAAATGTCTTGTCAAAACTGTAAAAGCTTCATTTTAATGTTGGGGATAAACTTGAAGGGGATAAAAGAAAATGTGAAAATGTTCCTTTAATTATCTGCTGGACAGGTGGAAGAATCTGACAGTCTGAGATCATACTATTAAAATAAAACCATATGCTTGATAAATTGTCTTATTCTTTTATGATGGCTTTATCAGTACCCTTCATCCTTATCCATTTTCTTTCTGATGTTAGTGAGTCTAGAAAACTTAGCATGAGCTTCTTTTGAATACATTTTGGTGGAACTTTCTTTATTCTAACACACTTTCCCTATTGTCTGTTTTTCACAATTTGGATATTTTCAGAAAATCTAAGGAAAAGAGGGAAAATCTTGGATAAGCCCTGGACTCTGTGGGTTGAGACTCTGCAACCCTTGTCAGATAGTGTAGGCTGATGGTCTCTGGGAACTTCTTCCTTCAGCTCCAGAGGCATGAGTTTCTTGTGTGTCTCTTGCTTTCAGAATGCAAAAAAGTACAGCTGGTCAGAAAACAAAATTCTTTTGGGGAAGTCACATCTACAGTTAGAAAGTTTGTTTGGAGTTATGACAGATTTTGAGTGCAAAACCACCCCCTGTAGTTTTTCCTGGTGAGTATACTTCTGATGCAATACAAAAATAAACCATGTTATTCATTATTTGCCATGGCAGTAATAGGGACTATGATCCTAGGATTTGATGATGCTGTACCAGTAAAAACAATTTGTACAATTTATGTCTATTGTCACCAGCTCTTCTCCTTGTGCTTCCTCTACTTCTCAATCCTTTCATCTTAGCAGATCTCATGTCTGAGTTCATCATGTTATGAACAATGTCCGGTTCACTTTTGCTGTTTGAACATGAAATTATTAAGTCCATGCATATTGTTCACAAAAATTGACTCTGAACAACCTTGAGTGTTTCCTGAAAAAAACAGAGGGAAAAAAATCTAATAGATTTCCTGTTAAAATTCCTTATTTTGTAATTAACATTGTTTCATTTTTCCCTCCATAATTGTGTTTCATATTCTAAAGAAATAGCTAATGACTAATGCTAAAATGGCTAATAAATAATTGTTGTTCAGCTTTTTGCAGATTTTTTTCTTTGCAGTACATGCAGAATTTTCCTGTTTTCATTCAGAACAAAGCCAACTCTTACAATCCCAGTAGTCTACTTTCAAACTTAACTATTATATTACATTGGAAAAACGTGGTAAAAGGTGACTAGAGAAACAACCCACATCCCCTGGGATCTTCAGTCCTGATTTGAAGATAATAGGCATGAGAGGTAGAGACACAATATATGTGGTTTCAATTCAGCCTATTTCCAGCCACATACAAATTTATGCTTTATATCTCTTCTAATTCTGAATAGGGAACAGGAAAAAGTTAAACCCAAAGGGGCTTCAAGAGGTTCTTAAGATTTTAGGGAATTTAAAATCCTGATTGATTCTCTGAACCACCTTGAACACAGAACTTCCCACATAATCCTTTATGTTTGTACAGCATGTGTTGCAGCAGCACTGAGTTGCTGCCCCGAGATACTGAGCTGTTATTTTGGCAAGTAAATCAGATGCACTTGTTCCTCCAAGTGTCAGTGTTCAAAGAGAGTAAAGATGAACTAATTTTCTTAAAATGTAGTGTTTTAAGTGAATGCATCAAAATATTATGACCCCTAATTCTACTGAATTTTTCTAAGTGCTTTTTGCAAAACATAGTGTAATGACATTTGCATTTTACAAGGAAAGTGCATTAGCGACTTTTATCTGGGAAAGAGAGGTTAATTCAATTCTGGACTGTAATGGAGGTTAAATGTAAAGCTTTAATGTTCTGGAGTTCATCCCAAAATCATAATTCAGCTAATGAAATAACTCATTTGTAATTCAACCAGACTAAATGGAAGCGTTTTTGAAGCTGTGTCTACAAGAATTGATTGCTTAACACTTATGAGCCAGCCTAAACCTGAGCACTCTTTGGACAATGAAGCATGTTTTAGAATTGTGAGGGTGTTCCAATATCCTCCTAAACACCATATATTTAAAAGCATGTCTTCAAATTACTTTATAGTGCTGAATTATCATTTTTTTGATGGACCATTTATAGATCTAATGTGTTCCTTAAAAGTACATGGTATGATGACTAGCTAAGGCTGAACAATATTTCCTGAAGTAATTCTGATTGAATCGGTTATTAAAAAAAATAGATATATATTGCAGCTTTAGCTCTTTTTTTCATTATTAATAAATGCTTTTTGGATGGTTTGAATTAAAAAACAGATTTCATATTGTCTGTGATCCACTGAGTTATTTAATGGCTAGGTTGTTTGTTGTCACATGTTTTTGATGGCTCCTCTAAATTGTGGAAGGCAAGTAGTATGTAACAAACCTGTTCTTGCATGAAAGTACTGATTTTTATGATGTTATGGGTTTGGAGTGAAAATTTGTCCCTTATTAAAAACATTTGTCAACAAAAGTTATCCACAGTATTGCAAATGACTACTGATTCATGGAGAAAGTATAAACATACCTGAATTCGACAATATTTTATTATTAAAAGCATACTTCAAAAACTGAAAAACTCATATCTGTAATGTCTCTCCCCAAAGTGAAACCTAAATCACCATTAACCTTTTTCTTCCTCTTGCTACCTACCTCACCATGTCAAAAACCACGGGCTCAAACCCAAAACAAATGCAGGCTAATGCAGGTTATAACTCAAAGGCGCAGACTGATGTCTCTCTCAAGGAAAACTTTTCTGACAACTTTTAGCATGGTTTGATCAATGAATAATGCTCAGTGTCTTAGTAAGTTCCAAGTACACCTCATGGGAAATAATTTATTGTAAGATAAAACCGGGATTGGAATACATGCACCATTTAAGCCACAGCACTCCCTACCCATGTTGCTGGTGGTGTTCCAGGGAAGGAGGAGTCATGCTGGGATTCTGGAAGGGAGCATATACCTCTGCTCTGCCCTTGTGGCTGCAATAAGAGACTGAGAATCAGACACTGATAAGTGATGTCCCAATTTCTTTTGTCTGGTTTGCTTAAGATAAAGACATATGAGCATTTAAACCAAAATTCCTGAAAATGTTCAAATACTTTTCTAAATTTTTGGAAGTCTGAAAGTTTTTTTTTCCACTTTCCCAGAGCCTGCCAGATATCTTTGTGACCAAACGCTGTATTTCTCTGTTCACAAGCTGCATTTCTCCCTCTGCTCTTATTCCTTTCAGTAGCAGTATTAGTGGTGATATACAGGTATGATACATCACCTGGTCTAGTCAAATACAGTACTTCTCCCTTGAAGCCTTGCTACACTTGAATGGTATGTGAAGTCTTAGGTTTTAAAGGCAGAAGAACTTGTAGATAGTCCAGCCTACAAAGGAGATTTCATGTGCCTAAGCTGGATCTAACTTGTGCCTATACATTGTAGAGTACTTGATAATCACCTTGCTAATGTTCAGGTCTAAACACTCTGCTTAGTCAAAAGAGACCAGTGGAGGTTTCTCTCCAGAGGTGGGTATCCTCTGCCTAGCTTTGGACATCTGAGTTAGGTGGACAAACCTCTTTCCAAAAGCCTTTCAAAGACATTTAGATTTATTTTTTTTATTAAGGTTGTGTCCATCTTTCCTGTATTCAGAGGACTTCTTTATCAGGCTTGATTTTATGTCTAAATTTAGGCATGAAGTATAACACACTAGTTGAATTAGTTTGTACCTTGTCAAAATGAGTGGCTTTCTGTACTTCTCATTATTCAAAGTTCATTAACTTACTAGAGGGAAAGCAATGAGGTCTGATCATTGCCACAGGGCTGGAATGGGTTTCAAGCCTCTTGTCCCCCCAACAGCCCCACAGGACCTCTGCTGCCCTAGCACAGTGGTTGATCAATTGGTATCCCCCACCATGGGAAACAGCAGCAGATGGCAGAAGTCTCCTTCCTGCCCCAAAAAAGCAGAGCTGGGTGTCTGCCACTGGAGAAACAGGAGAATAAGAGTAAGCATGGGAAGACTGCTGCCCAAGTCAGAGAGCTGGCCTTTTTGAAGAAAGAGCTGCAGGCAAAATAGAAAATTCCTATGGATCTAATTCCCAGGCTGGCTATTAGCTGAACACGTTGATTTAAAAAATAACTTCTCTGTCAGAGCAATGTGTTTCACAAAGGCTTCTACTCATGATCTAAAGACATCAAGAGATGAAGATGGACTTTACTTAATATTTTTTTCCCATGGCTAATCACTTTTGCAATTACAAATTGGTGCATGATTTCATATTTGGCTTCATTTCTAGCTATGGTTCTTTTTATATCTGTCTTTTTATATCTATTTGTTAAAGAATCCTTTAGCTCTTTCTATTTTTTCCTTTTGAAAGTATTTAGACTGCAATCATGTCACTCTCAGCCTGCCCTCTCAAAAGCTAAATTACTTGAGCTGTTAAATTTTTTCACTTTAACACATTTTCTTCAGCTCTCAAAGTCAATTTTTATGACCTTTTACTTCACCTTCTTCTGTTTTCTAATGTCCTTCTCAAAATTTGGCCCCTTAAACTGTGGGCAGCATAACAATACCCTTCCTACTTCTGCTGCTTACATGTCCTGGGATTCTAATAGCCCATTTTCCTACAAAACTGCCCAAGGAGCACGTTCTGAATTTCTTATTGTCTGTCACTGAAAAAGCTGCTTTGGAGGGACATTTTTCCTACTCTATGGATGGCACACACACTCTTCCTTTCAGCTATATTATGTTGTGCTTGGATATATTTAAACACATTTTGTTTAAGTCCGAGTCTTCTAGTGATTACTTCCCACTAATCTTTGTCTAAGGTGAAGATTCAATCCATTTTTTTAATATTTATTCCAATTAATTAATTAATGAAAAAGTGGAATAGGATCAGACTTAATGCTAGTCATAGACTCCTTTGAAAAGACTCCCATCAGCAAATGTTCATCATCTGACAAATACTTCTTGGCCCAGCCTAGCTCTTATCCTATCTGAAATGTGCCATATTCTACAATGTCAATTTTAATCAGAAAATTCCATAATGCTACAGCAAATGCTGAAAAAAGTGCACTTGGTCTCCGAAGTTACATTTAGTGATCAAACAAAATCCCCTCAGAGGAGGAAATAAGGTTTCCTTGGTGTGATTTTCTTTTAAGTGATTTTTGCTGTCATTAAGTCTTTATTTCTCTATCTTAATACTTTATCAGCAGGCTCCTTTTTCATTTTTTCTATAATTTTCTTGAGGTAGATGCCTGGCTAGCTGATATAGTGAGCTACTGCTGTATGGTTTTCTGTTTGAACCCTGATAAATAATGTTCTTCCAACTTTGTGATGTTGGAAGCATCCAAAAATTATTTTGCTTCAGTAAAAAACAAAGGCACTACAACACCATCCAAAAAAAAAAAAAAATCCCAAACACAGGGAATATATGTTTATTTTGATGAGTCTTGTTCATATTTCATTAGGATTAAAAGAATACAAAGAAAATTTAGATATTGTTTTCTTTTTGATGGAGTGGTTGTTTGGGCTTTTTTTTTTTTGTTTTTTTATTTGTTTGTTCTGAGTTTTGGGGTTTTTTAGTGTGTAGTGTTTAGTACTTTTTTTGGTGACCAGCATCTTGCACAGTACTCTTTAGAAATACAGAACATGACTATTTAGAAAATTCCAGATTTCTATTGGTCCGTGCTTCTGTTTTCATCTAGGAAATATTATCACATATCTGTGAATGCTTTTCTTTGTTTTCAGCAAGCACAGGCTGCAGGGAGGTGCCAAATCCATTTCCTCAACAGAGGCAATGCTGCTGCAGCTCCAGGTCCATGGGGCCAACTGGGAGATGCTGAGTACATGTTTCCTGTGGGAACACATCCTGTTCTCCTCTGGCTCGTTTGGATGGAAGCCCCTTGCTGGACAAAATGTACCCATGCACAGATATAAGCACAAAGTGGATCCCTCCAGTGGCCAGGATAAGATGCTCAGCCTGTGCTGTCACAGCTAGCAGTGTCTCCTGATCTCCCCTTGCCGCGCAGAAAGGTGTGCACAGGTAGGTGCATCCCAAAACGGTCCTCCCAAGAACCCCGCCATTGGCCCATGTCTGTACCGGGCCCATTTGCTTTTGGGGTGACCCCAAGAGCCCTTCCTGTCAGTTTGTCTGAGGGTCTGTGGGTTGGCACTTCTCCTGGGACAGCCTCAGGAGCAGACAGGACAGGGGGCTTCAAGCTTTGTATTGAATATCCCCACCAGTGCTCCTCTGAGCTTGCAGAGGTGATCCTTAGTCCCATAACCCAGCACAAAACCTTCTGATTGCACCAGTGTTGATAGGCCTGGGTTCAATACTGCCCCTTTATTCTTCCTTCCCTACTTTCTGGGATTGCTAGCTTGAATTATCCTGTTGTTTGCTTATATGTGTAGTCACTTGCTGTCTTTTTGCTAGGCATCCTCTCATACATATAATGTCCCAAGTTTTTGGTCATATTCTTTATTGTGTAAGTGAAGATTACAACTAATTATTTTTCAGGTGCTTAGATTTTTACTTGTGTTGTTGGAGCTTGCCTCCAGTTTTGTTTGTACTTTTTCTTGGCTTTGGAAATTACCACTTTTGAAGTGCTGCTTAGCTATCTGCCTGTCTACAGAGCCCTTTGAAACTGGCCTCTCCTAGCCCATGTTGAGCACAACTGGATTGCTACTATTGATCTTTAGGTAACAGCCAGCTATCATTCTAATGATTCAGTCATCTGCTTTGTTATATAATAGTTGCCTCCCGTTGGGTAGAGAGTGGTTTGGTTTTAGGATAGAGAAAAGTGCTATATCAAAAACTCTACTGATGATTTCCTGTAAGCCAATTGAAACCTGCGGCATGCATTCACTGCCTCCAAAACCACACCACTTGTTCCACATCACTGATAAGTCAGGATGAGTTCATCCCATTCTGTAGTTTGGTCAGATGATCTGCAACAACCCTTCATCAGAACCCGCACATTGATCCATGTATTTTCAAGGTCCTGCTGTTCTAAGTTATCAATAATTCTAAAGCAAGTAATTGTCTTCTAAAATGAGCTAAATCCCAACTTCTTTTCCTTACACAGCCTTTTCCAAAGAGGTTATAAGCTATGATTTAATAATACTAGATAAGAAATTAGCCCCACCAGGTTTCAGTGATGTCAATTGCTTTTGATCAACAACAATTTTCAATAATTTTTGTTTACCTTCTGTACTTCTACTGATAGTATAAAATATTAGAAACTATTATTATTTTCATTATCTTTGCCACATGACTTCAAAATATATTATACTGGATTTAATAGTATTAATTGTTTTCTGAATATCTTTCCTTGCATGTAGTTTTCAGACCTTTTTGAAACTTTCAGATAGTTTCTAACAAGCAAATAGTTTACCTTACCAATGTGATACAGGTAACTTCTTCAGTATCACATTTTCTTCCAGGGACATGCATCCAGTATTTCCATGAAATCCAGACTGTCTGTTTCATTTGTACCTAGTAATCTTCTCAACAATTTTCTACCCCTTTTTTGCCCTTCAGTCTAGAAATATTTCAGAGAAGACAACTTGAGCCTATCTCTTGGTCATCTCTTTTCCAAGACGTGGATAATTTCCCTAATATATGTAATTGGACAGATGGTAAGAGTGTTCTGACTTCTAGTCCTCCTTACCTTTGAATGAACTGGTTACCTTATCTCAAGATAAAATCACCAGTGAGGGCTGTTAAAATGTCAGAGCTGATAATGCAATGCAAGTTCGGTCCAGTACAAACATTCCTATGTTCTCTTTCTTAATTAAGATGCCTAGATATTCTGATCCAGAACATTTGACAATCTTACAACATCTATGAATTAGGTTGATTGCTTCCTGGGAATCTTTCTTGGATAACAGAGATAATGATGTATTCTCACTTTATATAGTTTGCCATAAATATATTTAATGGCTTTTATAAGATTATACCTCTTTTGAAAAGAATAAGAAGACATGCAGTTCAGAGGGCCACAATAAATTTCACAATACAGATAAAAGAAGTGAAAGGGACTAAATGGGAGAGAGAGTGTGGTTTCTCATATGAAACTGGAAAAAATAGAACAAAAATTACAATATTTCTACATCTATATTAATACTTTGGAACTCAGTAGAGATATGATTAATGCAGATTTTTATATTGGAGGTATTTGCATCCAAATCAGACATTCTAGACTCTTTCTGTGGTCACTGGAGATAAGTTGGTATTTTTAGTACACGATTTCTCTCATCCTAAAGCAAAAGTCTGCATTTTATCATGGAACTTCAGTCTTAAAAGCATCTATTTTTCTCCATGAATACCTTAGTTGTGAACATGGGGACTCTAAAGGTAGGTGAGATGAATCCTACCATAGCTGATTAATGTCAAAATAATCAATTTTGTGAAATAGCAGTGCAACCTAAACAGCTCTTCCTTAAGCATTTAAGTTACCTGGAACTTTGTCCTAGAGCAAAACCTCACATAACTAGACTTCTCAGCTGCTGAGATAATATTTATTAACACTACTCTATGTCTTTTTCTGTTTTCCAAATTACTGTAAACTTACTACTTTAAAACCATACATTGCATTGTGTAGCTAATATTTTATTGATTTTTCATCATATATATTGCAGAATTAGTTTGTTAATAAGTTCCTGGTTTGTGCTGACTACATTTATTTTTCTAAGTGAACAAAAATATCGGTAGGAGAGCCTTGAAATTTAAATTCGTCTGCATAATTTATAGCACCTAATTTTACTGTAACTTAAGTTTTAGTTTCTGGGTTTTACCTGTGTCTAGCCCATAGGTGAACCATTTTATGTGCCAGCTTCCTTATTAATTTATAAACATGAAGTCGGCAATGTCACAGAGACGAAGGATGCACATTAAAGTAATGTCTCACAGCAGTATCACTTCCAGCTGGGAAATTCAGTGTTAGAATTGTTACAACTTCTTTGTGCTAAACTCTCAGAGCTCTTTCTCTTGAAGCGTCCTCTCTTTTTCTACCTGTTACTGCATGAACTGTTGCCTCAGTTTTGAGTCAGTAGGTTCTTCTTTTCTGAGAGTTAAAAAAAGGACCTGGGTTACCCTGGGTTGGACAGCTCAGATTAAATCCAGAACAAACTAGTTTGCCTCTGGAGATCGCTCACTCAGTTTCCTAAGGCAACTCAGTGGGAAGAGAACACAACATCTGTCAGCAGCCTGACATGCTGTAAGCTCCTGGAAAGACTGTGAGTAAGAAAAGAATATTAGAACATGCCAGCAAAGCTGGTTCATGGTGTTAGGTTTGCCTCAAGCTAGCCATACCTTGTTGACTTTTGATGTGTTTATATCTCTCTCTTGGGTCACCACTGGGGACTACTGTGGTGACAACACTTCAAGTATCTGTTTCAGAAAATTTTTAGGCCCTTCCTGGGCACTTGGACTAAGGCCATCTTGTATTCATCACAGGGGATACTTGTGCTTGTGGCTGAAGGCTCACCAGCTCTTGTTCATCTCCCTTATTCACCTATATTGGCTGACCACACAGAGCTGGGAATCTCATACTCAACTTTAGTCTCTTTAATGACTTTATGGCACTTGACATATCTCTTTTTATCCTTCTTCAGGATTTCTGGATCCCACCATACCAGCAGGACCCAAACATGGTTTTGGTTTACTCTTGAAAAAGGAAAGGAAGAATAGAGTAGATGTTGGGACAAAGGTGGAGAAAAAGAGATGTCTTGGAACAGATACAAATAGTAATAATGTTTTTTTCTTTTCTTTTTAATCTCTCTTTTCCATCTCTAAGAATTAGTCCCATCCAAAAATTATTGAAACACCGAAGATGAACTAGCAATTTGCATCCAATACAAAGGATGAAGATAAGGTCTGTTTTTGTACGAAGAGTATCCTGCTCAAGTACTGGCTCAAAAGTGGGTCTTCATGTCTTTAAAGTTTGTCCCAGACTGCATGGTGCTGTGAGTAAAGAGATGATGCCATGAAAGGCCTGGTTTGCAGATAATCCTACATGGAAGTGGTCAGTTCATCCAAACACCTTAGGAGTTGAGATGCTAGATTCTAGAGAGCCCTAAGCTAGGGATCTGCTGGACCTTGGTCAGACCCCAACATGTGGTGATGGTGAAGTGGGCAGACTGACTTTCCAATCATGATCCATGTATTGAGAGACTCCTCTTCATTGCTCTGGCCATCATTTTCATGCATGGCACCAGAAAGACACAGCAGGTGTCAAACAGAAACTCAGAAGATATGGCCAGACAGTATGGCCTTTTCTGCCCTATCCTTCCTAGAAATAGTTATAGAGGAGGAAAAATACATACACCAGGCTGAGGTGCACCTAAGCTGGCTGGTGGTGGAGATGGATATGAGGTGAAGGGAATAAAAAGGATGAAAGAGTTTGTATTGGAAGCAGACAGGGAATCTGTGTTTCTAGTAAGAATTGCTTCAGTTAAAACACTTCACTGCTTATTTATGGGAAATGTTTTAGCATTAAAAAACTTGGTTACAAGATGCAGATTGCTAGGATAGATGCTGATTGACTGGGTTATACATTATTGCTGTGTGTCATCTCGACTACCTAAATGGTTGAGTCATGTCTGAGAACACGTATCCAGGGTATCAGAGGGAGCAGACACTGAGCATCCCTGTGACTGATTGCTCCTGAGCCAGCAGGCCTGCAACGTCCTTTCTGACAGGGCAAGGTAAATGCCATCAGATGACTGAAATGCCAAATGACTGAGCAAGTTTGTGAATATATAAATACAGACTTCATCGGGGAGTGGGGGGCGGGCAGTGTGTTTGTGTGTGTATATGTATCAGATAGTGTCTGCAGTCTGTGCAAGATTACTTGTCAGGTTGTTTAAGCTGTGTGGCTCCCCTCCAAGTTCTGACACAACCTTTGGACAGTGACTTTTCTTTTATGGGTTTTAGTATGGAACCTTAAATGCTAGCTCTGATGAACACAAGAGAAGAAATGCTTCCCCTAGGAGACGTGAAGTAGGAATTAGGTATTCAACAGATGAGAGTTCAAGGTGAGCTGAGCATTTGTGGATCATAGTACTGAGGACTGTAACTCACTGATGGTAGTACACTGCTATTACAAGTGATCACATAGCAGCCGTTCATCAGTCATTCTGCCTTATTCCAGAAATCACAGTTTTCTGTGACACACTTGGAAATACACCCACAACCACTAGATCCATTTCCACACATGTGAGAGAAAACCAGTACTTTCATCTGCTCTTGTCCCTTCCAGTAGCAAGAAACTTATTTTAGAATTTTTCTCTTCATCCTTGCCTTCAATTTTCTGTCTCCCTCCCTCTGCCCCACATACAGGAGTGTTTCCTCGCTGTGGTTCCTTGCCTGTGTCTAAAGAAAAGTGCTGCCAGTCAGTGAAATGAAAATTGTGCCCTGAACAGCAATGCCTGTAGAAGGGATGTGTTTGGGTTGTTTTTGATTTTTGCAGACTCAGTTGCATGTGGAATACAGCTTTAAGATTCTTGCCTCCAAACATGTCTTTTTCTGCTCTGCGCTGTGTTGGAGTGTTTGGGAAGAAATGAGACTTTCTTTCTTTTCTCCATCTGTAAGTCTGTCAAATATGCAACAAGGTAGAAAAGAAACAGATGGACAACATGGTGATTTGGGGATATGTTTACAGGCAATTAGTTATCACTGTGGATACATTAATTGTGGATTTGTGCAGGAGGACCTGCATGGCTAAGACCATTCCAACTCCCTTTTCTCATATGTCTGGGATTGTAGCTTGAGGTGTGTTAGGCTAACCTAACAAAACCAAAAATGCAATATTGTTGATGTATAGGAAAGAACATAAATAGCCACACTCTTTAGAGAACTGGCACTTCAGTGCCTGTCTGTGCACTTTTAAGTACAATGGATTTTCAGGCCTCCTCCATTTGTTTCATGTCATCTCATTGTACAAACTGCAGCCAACAAGCTGATTTTGGAATGGGAAAGCAAATCCTACCCATTTTTCAGCTGACTTCCATTTGCCTCCTCAAGGTACGCTATACATGCAGAAGACTGAAAATTTATGATTGGACAAATTCAGCTATAGAAGGCCACAGAAGTCACTGGGGGCTTATTTATCTCTGCAAAGCTGAGAGTAGAATTTGAGCTACTGGATATATTTTTTATTATGAACACTTAGGCAATTAAGTAGAACCTTTCTGAAGTACAGTGGTTTTATTAAACAGGTTTTACCTTGCCGGGAAGAGCTCTTCTGTTAAGAGGTTCCATTCTTATGAGATTGAGTCAGATGGCTCATAGGATTAATAATACAAAAATGACATCTTTGGCTTTCATACACAGCTAGTTCAAATCTAGTTCTTGCAAACTACCAGTTATTTACTGTGGATGATAGATAGGTGAAAACTGTTTAAAGGCCTGTGTGGGGAAAAAAAAAGAAATATTTACATCTATTTGTGTTTCAAGATACCTGTGTTCAAGACCCAGCATTACAAGGGCATTCATTAGAAGACAGTGGCAGATTTAATAAGCATGGAAACTCCTGTAGCTGACGATAGCCTTCTAGATCAAGACTTGGAAGTGTATGAAAAGCAATGAAAGGAATACTGTTTTTAACTGTCACAAAGAGGTTAGAACACTGACAGTGCTCTGAATTCTACTGTTATGTGATTTTGTGCTGCTAAAGGGGGAAAAAGACACAATATCCCCCTTCTGGAATAGCCTGTATGGAAACTCTCCAGCCCCACCCAGCTATAAGACTATAAGGTCAAACACTAATGTTCTGTGTCTGATGGATGTGGAATTACTCCATAGAAAGAAACTGATGCTGTCTTTACATATGTTTTCCTGCGTGGTCAATGATCTGTCTCTCAGAGATGCTGCATTTATTTAAGTGTGACTGTGTGCAGGAAGGTGTCTTTCCCTCGAGAGCCGGCTGTTCTTGCACTAAACAGATGTGGCTTATGGTGACTTTCACTGAGGATGGGATTAGCTTTGCTTTTCCAAGGCAAGAGGCCTGGGCTCAGGATAAGAGAGATGGGAATCTCAGGGAGGTATCTGCTGGGACAGAGTCCAGGGCATGGGTAACAGCTTTTGTTGCACAGATGGTGTTCAGTTGAGCTTTCCTTATGAGCTGGGCGAGAGGTTTTGCACCTGCCTGGTCACTTCAGAGTGGTGTGGGTGGGAGTTTGAGAAAAGCCCAAAAGGTCTTTTGAAGGACCAGTGTTACCTGTGTGTGAGGGTACTGATCCTGAGCAAAAATTAACCTGAGGTGTTACCTGAAAAGGTGCTAACTGCAGGACTTGAAGCTTTGCACAAAATGTTCTGGCTAGTCCTGCACAACTTTTCTGTGCCTTACATCCTTTGCTGAGGAAGTCTTAGTTTCTGACTAACATGTCCCTTTGAGGTCTGACTAATATCCTGCATACATACAGTCCTATTCTTTCTTGATCAAATTTTATCATTACCTGGGGCAGGTACTGATTATGCTGTGTCTGTTTTTATCTCCACACTTAATTCATCACATACTCTATTAGTTTTTTATATTTGCCATTTATATTTCATTGTGCATGGTAATTCATGCATTCTTTTATATGGACATGAATAGCTGTGAATGTAGGCTCTATGGACTTCTGCAGTGCAAGAGTAGAACTGAATTTCATTTCTATATAACATGCCCTTCTGAATTTCACAGGAGAAATACTTGCTCTTGAGCTATCCAAATGAGAATGCTTTGGCTTGGGCCGCTCTGACAGGTCAGTTACTCATGCTACTTGTCAGTGGCACACTGATGCAAGTTGAAATGCATTGCCTTTTCATTTGTTTTTAACCTTAATCAAAACTTGTGTTGAAGAGGTATGCTGGCATAGCAATGAGGAGTGAGTCACTACAGTCCTCTGGTATCCAGAAACGAAATGTCAGTGCAGCTGCTCAATCTTCATTTCCTTACATAACCAAAGGCCAGCCAGGTCTTAAAATTTTCTTTTCTGTAGAACTTCTACTTCTCCAGAGCCTCCTTTTTATATGCATGTGTGTGGGGATTGTTTGGCTTGAATTTCAGCAGAACAGACCAAAATTTTAATTTTCTCTCCTTCCCCCCCCCCCCTTACTTCCTCGCTGAATCAGACATACTAATTTATTATTGTTAAGGTAAGTTGGCTGTTCTCACTTGACTATTCATAAAGGCATATTATGCCAAAAGGAGCACAGTCAGTCTTATAAGAAATCACCAACCTCTCCATTTCTGCATAAATACACGTATTCATGTCAAACTAAAGAGGGCACAAGTCATTCTGGCAGCTGAGACATGCAATATACTGTGTATTCTTATTGACAGAAGTATTTAGAAAAAAATAAAATAAAGCTTGTTTCCCTAGTAACTGAACAATACATAACTCTAAAGCTAAAGGAACCTGGAATTGCCAAGACAGTGTTATGGATGCACACCTTCCCTTTCCAACTGTGGATCTTAAAGTACTGCAAAAACCTGACATCTGTCACCCTGGAAGCTTCTAACTTCTCTGCCTGGAGCTGTGGAGTAGGTATGACAGCATCCATGTACGTCCTTTCTTACAGGTCTCCACTGTCCTGGTCTTCCAAGCACCACAGTGAAGGCTTCTGCCTTCTTCTCATCTTTCTTAAGCACCTTGAAGACTGAGTGTTTTGCAGACAATACTTTTAATTTTTTAATATACTTTTAAAATCTAGATATGCATTAATTTACAGGAGGAGGAAAAAAGAATGCTGAGTTTAGAGACCAGGTGTATTTTTTACAAATTGGAAAAACAATTGAGCTGCCATTCCCACCTTCTCAAGTTCCCAGCACAGGTAATGTATTGCAGTTTGTTTCACCAAGGAAGTGGTTTGCAGCAGAGATGTTAATTGCTCCCTGTTATACACTGAATCCCTGGTGGCAATAAAGGCTTTGGGAGTCCTGAAGCAAAGGAGTTTTTGCTCAGCAAAGGACTCCTCTGCTACAACTTCTGAATATCTCATACTTGTCATAAATTTTGAAGCTTTTTCCTTTGATATGTTGGACCTTCTGAAAATGAGGCTTTACAGTGGCATCAGTCATGAAAAGGATAAATCAACCAAAATGGGTTCTGTAATTCATAAGTTTTTAGCAAATATTTTTTTTTCAATTCTATTTCATCTTTGGTATTGCATGCAAAATATAAGTATTTTATAAAATAGTGGGAAAAATAGGTTTTGATAACAAAAAAATGTGGGTTTTACCTGTATAATTTGAGTTTTGTGAACTGGCACTGAAAAGTTTGATTAGAATTAAAAAAAAAAAAAAAAAAACAATAAAAAATAAGAGAAGAAAAGTACTCTGAACAAAAAACCCTAAACCCTTGAAGTCCATTGAACCTCAAAAAATTACTTCAAAGGGTTTGGATTAGATCCATGCAATTATTTTTTTTTCTTCAAAAGTTGCATTTGAAATGGCTAAACGAAGATGTGACCCAGGGCTCTGAGTGCTTTGATTTTGTTCTTAAGCAAAAGAGGCTGTAGGTATTGAAAGTCAGGTGCTGTATGCCTCTTGAAGATTGTGCTACTTTTCTGCATATGGAAAAGAAAATATGCATATTTCTGTGCAGAAATGTTGAAACAGGTCATATTGAAACAGATCCTGCAGGCCAAATAATTTCAAGCTTTTTTGAATAAATCTTTAAATATTTCTTTCCTCTTCCTTAATGTTGTTGAAGTTGTATATTTATTTATTTTCTAGTGTTAGCATCGCTTGAGAGAAATAAGCCTCCAGACAGTATCCTTAATTTAGAAAATATTTAAATTTTAGAAATCTCTGCATATGTGGTAGGGTTAATAAGGAAATCTAATTCAAAATATAATGATATGATTTTGAGTGCTCTCGAATAAAATTATCTGATGGGTGTCAGAGTAAGGGAACCAGACAATGAACACTGACAGTAATGGAATGAGGTTACCACACTTGTGGAGGGAAGATTTTGGGTGAAATTCTTCTAGTTTAGAAAATAAAGATTTATTAAAAATTGATTTATTTTAGGAAGATACCGATATTGGCAACAATTGTGCTGGGAAGGAGTGATCTCTGAATTTGCTGAGCACCCTGGTTGGAGAGAACCAGCCAGCTGGCCCTGAATTGGACAGGAGAGAGGCAGGTTTCAAGGTCTCTGATGTCACTAAGACCTTTGTGTGATGTCTTCCCAAGAGAAACCCACCTCCTCAAAATCATTTCAGAGACTTTGCTGTTTAGCCAACATTAATATAAAATGATATGTCACCCTAATATTTTTTAAGACATTTCAATGTATCTTTTTTAGTACTAGGATAACTGGGAATGTTTGTAAGGCCAGTGGTGGAACTGGCTGGGGTAAGGACCCAGGGGATTGGCATGGCTACAGACCATCATTACTAGGAATTTCAGTACCCAGGGAAAATACACCCCACACCTGTGTATAAACACCTTCTTTTTAAAGGGCTGATGATTTACCTTCTTCTTGATAAGACAGCGACATTTGGGGAATAGCTTGTATCTTGGTATTTCAAAAAGGAGACAAATATTCCTACTGTCACCAGAGAGATCAGGGAAATACTTTTTTTATCTAAAAGAATGTAAAGGGTTGATGTCTGAGATATAGCATTGACATAAGGCCTCATGCCTACAGAAACAAAGGTCTGTTTTGAAAGGTCTGATGATAGTTTTGTTGTGAATAAACATAACCATGTACCAGTCTCTAAAGATAAACCAACTTTGATGTGATAGAGACGATGTGGATGCTCCATCCCTGGAAGTGTTCGAGGCCAAGCTGGATGGAGCTCTGGGCAACCTGGTCTAGTGGAAAGTGTCCTTGTCCATGACAGGGAGGTTGGCATTAGATTGTCTTTAAGGTCTCTTCCAGCACAGGCCATTCTATAATTCTATGATTCTATGATATTGCAGTGACAGTGTACTCAAAAGTGAGGACAGGCTGGAAGGGGAAATGAAACTGCACTTGAATATAGAGATTTCCATCTGGATAGGTAGGAGCTGGGAGAAGTATTATGTGTGGTAGGTATGGAAAGAGTGTTCAGTTATTGTGTGGTTGTGGTATTATAAGAAGGAGGAAATGAAGACCTGTTGAATAAGCTAATCACATGAAGCAGAATTGGTGGAAATCCAGGGAGACAATACTTGGTTGCTGTGTTAAATTCATTAATCTGCTACAGATGGGCCAAAAGGAGGCAAAACTTTTTTTCTTTTTCTCATTTGTCAAAAAAAAAAAAAAAATTAAAAAGGGCTTATTTCTGCTACTTTGATATGAAAATAGTAGAAATAGTAGGTTGTGGTGTTGTCTGTCTTACTGCAGGAAATATTTAATGTTACAAGCATGCACACTGACAGACAAAAGCTATGTTAGAAGTAGTGTTCAAGGAGAATATATGAATTTTTAAAAATAAACATATGTTAAATAAACACTCTACATATTCTCAAATCAAACAATCCTAATTCAAGACATTTTTAAGATTGAGATTGTCCTTAAAAAAATCCAAATATGTGAAGAAGGTGTAACAAAATAGTTCTGATGATGCTACAAGTGAAATTGTGCACATTTAGGCAATGGAATGAAAAGGATCATAAACTGAGCTGAAGAAAAAGTAAAATAACATCTTTAAAATATAATTTTTCTGTAATCTGGGTTTTAAACACTTAGCTGTCACAACTATATTCATTCTTGTTTCATGATGTTCCAACCTTGCCATATGCACGTCTGAAGAATACAGAATATCAAAAAAACAACAATTAACAAGTGAGTTTAATTAGTATTGACTACATAATTGTCCAATTTAATTCTTTCTGCTTGTAAATCATCCAAATGTATTTTGAACACATTTTTTTGCATGGAAGCACTCAAAAACTTTAAAAGGCACATTTCAGCCTATGGGGTATTTCTAGGCTCTTTCTGTGGACTGTCATCAACCATTTACTTATGAGTAATTGACCTTTTAAAACTGTATGCTATTATTTTTTCTTCATGATTAAATGACAAGAGAGCTCTAAAAGAGAAGACAAATCAGATATCATTGTGATCCTCCCCATGGGTTTGGCATTTGGTAAGCAAATATTTATTGCAAGTGTGTGAATGTGCAAATATTTATTGCAAGTTTCTATTCCTGTAAATGCATCAGTTGTACTTGGTATTTGTTGACAAGGTACAAGGTATATTTTTGATAGTGAATATCTAGTTTTTATTTTACTGAAAATTAGGAAAAAGTCTCTCAAAACTTATTTAGACTTGTGAATATGAGTTCAATAAATCTTTGGTATGTTACTTTCAAGTTCTGGAAGAAAATATTCTGTAATTTTAAGAATTTTTTTCAGTAGGAGGAGACACATAATCTATATTTCTATGTTTACTCTTGGACATAAAATGCTAGTTATCAACTTGGGACCTGCAAAGGATCAATTTACCAGAGATATTGTCCTCAAATATTTAAGGAAGCAGAGGAAGATGGTACCTGATGTGTTACCAATGGGCTTGAGAAGAGCAACAGGGAGACCTGAGAGACTTACACCCCTGAGTTGTTGGTAGGAGCAGACACCAAGACAAGGTATGCTTTTAGGGACTGTTCTTAAAGTAGGCCATGTTGGCAATGTTTTACATGGCATGAAGGATCTGTCTCTGTGCCTGATATGAGAAAAGAAAAGGGCAGCAGGATGATTTAATTTATCTATTTTTAGTTAGGAAAATGCCCCAAGAAATGGCTTATTTTCTTCAAATGAGGAGTGCAGTTAAGTTTATGTAAGTAAATGTGCACAATTATGGATATTCTTCTTAAATGAGACCTGTACATACTGCAGGCTTGCAATTCTCAGTGAGCCAAAATTTCCACTTGGGCAGCTTGTGAACAGACCCCATGGTTTGATCTCCTAAGGCTTTGTGTCATACTTTTGTGTCTGTAAGGATACAAATACTGAACACACACCTGTATTTTCTGTCAGAATCAGACCCATTGTCATCTTCATTTTAACCTTCTCTTAGCACACTAGATGGGATGGAGAAGGCTTTTTAAGGCAAGGTACAAGGTGTAGGAAGTAGGAGAACATTTATTTGGCCAAATTGAAAGCAGGAGACTGAATTTTCTGGCTGATGCAAATGTACAAGGTAAAATGTCTAATCTAAAGTCAGTATAAAGACTATGAAATGGGGAAGTCATGAGTACTGGTGAGAAATCACACAACACAATTCTTAACATTGGAATTGTTTAATACAATTAAACTTGATGTTATAGGAATGAAGTTAATGAAATGGGTTTCTATTTTTTTTTTCTGTATTATTTGCCAGTTATAACTGGCAACAAGGGGATAAATATAACTTTAAAAAATAACTATATTTATATTTTATTGAGGGAACAAAGATATAAACTTTTTAACATTAAAGTCAAACCTAGATCATGCTCCTTCTGGACAGGGGAGATTGAAATATCATCCTTGTTTAATATTATAAATGGTACAGACTATCATCAATTGAAATAGGACATTTGTTTGGAAGAGATGAATATTAGGTCACATTTTTCCTGAGAAATCAAGGAATTTTAATGTGATTCTTTAGAGATCAGTTTTCCTCCAGAAAAATCATAGCTGCTGTGGAGTTAAGAGGTTGCAATATGACATCATACATGGGCAGCACAGCTATGCATCAGTAGTACAGTTGTGCATAAACCAACCTTTTACAATATGCTGACACAAATGGGTGCTGTTTTTAAATACTGCTGAATTTCCTATGGTAAGGAATGCGTGAATGGCAAAAGAATTCCTAGTGATGGATGGCAGAACTATGAATGTTAAGAAAACAATTGTTTTGCTTCTGTTGTGTAAAGTGCTGGGCAACAGCCACAAGTGCTGCCTGCATCAGCTTTTTCTAGATACCTGTTCCTGAACAGCAGCAATTTGTTATGACAGCCTTTGCTATTCAGCAGGACTACAAAGAATCAGTCATTTGTCAATATGCATTCATACAGTTTACATACCAATGCATTCACTTACAGTAAATTGTGTGGTGCAGCTGACAATTAATCTGCTGCTTGATACACTGAGTACTCCACACGGAGCCTTTTGGCGCAGCTCTCTTAACATTAAAAGTAATGTTATCTTTTGGAGTAATACACATACACTTTGCTTCCTCCCCTGGCATGTTTTTTAAAAAAATGGTGTTCAAAATAATTGGTGTTCCTGCTGGGATGCATGCAATTGTCACAAAGCTGTTGCTTTATTGGGAGTCTTCCTTAGAAGGTGGCTGCTCTGGGAAAGAAGGCACAGAAACAGACTCTACTCTTTACAGCTACTTGAGTAACTTGACCTCAGGGCCAACAAAGGTTTGTTCTGTTTGCTGTGTTTCCTCTTCAAAAAGAGTTTCTTTTCTTTCAGGGAACAAGGTTTTGCACTGTATTTTTGTTTCAAAGAGTTCAGGGAAGAGCTTACAACTGAGCAGCTTGGCATAACACATATGTGTCTGGTTAGATGTAAATAAGAGACTGAAATTTTTGGGACTAGCAGAGCACACAACCAAGTTATAAAAACCAGTTTGTTGACCTGTGAGTTTCTCAGTCTATATAGAAACATTTCTATCTTGTTGGCATAAGGACACAGCTGTAGAGATGTGTAACCTCTGCTGATTTAGACATCATTTAGAAAAAGATCAGGTCTTAGATCAGATTTTATACATAGTCATATACATGCATATATATATATATACACATATATATATAGTGACAGCTTGAAATTTTTGTACAATCTTAACACAAGTACAGTGACAAGGAAAAACATAGTGGAACGTCAGGTTATCCTTAATTTTTTTAATTCATCACTACAATATAGTTTTCATGGAAAAACTTCACCTTCTTAAATTTACTGGTGCCTTTAATGTTGGCTTTAATGGTGCCACCGGACTCTCTTCTGTGTTGTGTCATTAATAATGCAGATTAGAGTGAGCTTCCTACAGCTGGCTTTGCAGTTGCATTTAAAATAAAAATGCATTATGTATGTAACTGCAAATGCTCTTTGTTATTACAGATTACTGGAAGTGTGCACTTGTGGAATGAAGAGGGGATCTTCGTATAGGAAGGATTATAGGTGGTATTGAAGCATATGTACAATATTAATTTTAAAAAACCTTTAGAGGAGGAAGCTCTGCTAAGGTTATATGAAAGTTATCTCACTGTCTGTAACAGCACTTTTGTACTAAAGCTTTGGCACAATCAAAGGGATGGTTATAGCAGAACTGTAGCATTATATAATAATGAAAAGCGTGTAATAGGAGTAAGGGAGAACTGTGTGCCAGGGCTAGTGCAATAAATCCCTTTCTGATAAGATTCTTGAGGTAAGGTAGAGCAGAGGTGTTCATTCAGAAAATGTGTGTCATGAAGTTCTTGTAGCTTCATCCATCTGCAGGATCTTAGAGGCAAGTTTAAGTTTCCTACAGGGAAAAAAAAACTCAGTGAAGAACAGATGATGCCAAATTTGGGAAGTGCTAAGGGAATGCCAGAAGTACACAAGAACATCATATTGCTAACTGTTCACTAAAGCTGAACATAAAGAAATATGGCATTGTGTGTAATGTGCTACCAACCTCTAGCTGACACCTCAGAGGTTGGCAAGTTGTAGTGGTGCTTATGTCAAACAACAGCCTGTAGTGAAATAACCCATTCTCCTTTAGTTCATCTATTGTCTGGCTTTGCTCTTGATGCTCTCTGTGACCCCAGATCCAGGCAGAAGTTATTTTTTCACTGTGCACTGGTTGACAGTCTCATTTCCTATTCAGTTAGAAGAGGATTTCTCCTCTTCCCAGAAACTGAGGTAAGAGGAAAACAACTAATCATAGTTAAGAAGAGAGGAGCAGCAGGGCCATATCAGGGAGATACGATTTCTTCATAGTGTCTTGTTTTAAGGAGACCATAAGCACACTTGGACTCAGATGAGGTAATTCTTTACTGTCCTATGAGTTTTGGGAAAAGAAGTGTGAAGAACGTATATGTAATCTTATAAGGGTTTGAAACCTTCATCTCCAGTCAAATTACAAGAAATAATGTCATTCTGGAGGTTCCTATAATTTGTGTGAGTCTTCCCATTTGAAAGATGAATAAACCCTTATAGCTCAGGGGAGAACACAGCTGAAGGGGGGAAAATGATATTGCTCCCCTGTTTTTCAGGGACATCAGTTTGTAGACATGAATGTGTTAGAAATATTAAAAATAGAGATGATGTACAATCTGTTAAGAAAGATAACATTAGAACACTTTAACTCCTGTAAGCATACAGGACCCAGATTTATGTGTTTTCTGGTATCTTTATTTTAATAGTATCACTGGTTCATCACTGAGGGTGAATAATGCTAAGGGAGACCCTTAATAATGCAAGGTTACCTGTAACAGGTGGGCACTGTTGCAGTTTCAATAGACCTTGACTCTATCCTGGGAAACATGCAGATCTTTCTAATGTGTTTTTTAGGCTCTATTGATCATTTCCAGGTTATATCCAGTAATAAGAACTGACTGAGTGTCATTTAGACAAAAAAAAAACTACTAAGCAAGGGAAGAAGGGGAATTTGTTTCAAATGCCAAGTAACGGTATTATTCCACAGGAACTTTTTTAGGGTTTCCTCATTATGAAAACATTGTAATAGTAACCAATAAACCGCTGTGAAATTTTAAATATTTGTATTATAATATATATTTTAACTATTTGTGTTACAGTGATGTCAGCCACAGTTTACTTTAGTTACGATGAAAAAACAGCTTCCTTTCTAAGCTTTTGGGATTCTGTGGGGTTTTTTTCACCCTACTGTAGCTTAACAGAAAGTTGTTTATTTCTGTGTAACTTTTGTCATATGTTACAAGAGTTTCAGATGAATCTCTCAGCACAAGTCAAGCTGATTGGCAGAACCCTGCAGATCTCCATCTGGGTTGGGATCACTGTCAAATGTCGCAGAGAAAGTTGTGAGCTGAGAACACGGATGTTCTTCCTTTATTCTTCCATCACAATGCTCTGCTAAAGTGTTTGTTGAAGGGGTGAAAAGCACACGGTTATCTTCTGAATTTTGTTTGTTGACCTCTACTGAATGGCTCTGCAGGCGTCTAGTGACCTCAGGATGCTTTGTGAAGTTAAGGTACACAACCCTCTGAAGAAAAAGCAAGAACCAATCTAAAGAGACCATCTGCCTTGAAATTATAGATAGCAAATATTTTGGTGGGGTTTTTTTCTGTTTGTTTTTTTTCAGGGTTTTTTGGTTGGGATTTTTTTTTGGTTGGGTTTTTTTTTTTTTTGGTTAAACAAACAAAGGGGCTCTCCAAGAAAAGAAAAATTAAGAAAAAAAATATACTACCGCCCAAAAAAAGCCAAATCAAACATGTAATCAAAAATATAAATGGAATAGCTGTTAATAGTGTTTAGTTTATTTAAGGATTTTTTTTTTCTGAGACTTTTCAAAGCAATTTCAAGAGCACTATGGGGATCAAGGAAGCCTACTACCTGTTATTTTCATTTGAACTTTTCTCTAACATGAACTTGCAAAGAATAGAATTTCCAAAGAATTGCTCACTATCTTAGGTTTCTAAACCTTTAGATGCCAGACACCTACCCAGTCATGGATTCTGAATCCAATTCTGACTTGGATTATTAGCCATGAAAGTTTATTTCCCTAAAACTCTTGCATGTGTTTTGATTTCTTTTAATCAAGCAAAAATTAGTTTACTTTGTAGTAAATACTTTAATAGTATTATAGGTTGAAGGACGCAATGCAATGAATGTTATTATTTCTATTATGTGAGTTTCTCTTTCTTATGGAGGAAACTCCAGTACCAGTTACTTGAGCAGCATGTCAACTTTGGAATGACTGCAGGATGGGCTATGTTTGTGCTGGATTTACTTGCAGCTGTGGATAATGATAATGGGCCACATTTCTCACTGATTTAACTAGCCTCAGTTAAATGGCCTTATATCAGGTCTTCATGGATTTACTGTGGAACTCTGCATGTTTCTGTGACTCATAGTAGAAGAGGCCATTGTGCCAGAAAGCAGTAATTTTACCAAATCTTAGAAAAATATGAAGTCCTTCTGCTTCTGGTTACATAACATTATGTTAGGGGCTAGAGTTATTTTATGCACACACAAATACCGAAACCTTTCCCTACTGAACACAAAACTTTTTAGGTGTTGGTGGAAGATCCTGTACAAATGTTGTCAAAGTGACCAAAGGAAAAAGATGCATTATTGAATAACAAGATTCTTCCAAATTTCATAGAAACAGAACAGAAAAGAGCTATCCTTCTTGTAATGCAAGTAGGAAATCTCTCCTAATACCATGACTTTCTGATCATCTGCGTGAAAGGCAAAAATGTGATAGAAAGTGATGATCTGGAAGCTTTGGTCATTATTTGCAATTTGGCTGATGTCTTGAAATGCCATGTGGTCTAAGAGTTGGTGAAAAAATACTTGATGTTTTATGAATAAATGTTAATTGTGGGCACAAATTTGAGTGCTGCTTTTTGACGTAACAGTAGTTATAAGCCTATAAACTAAGAAAAGGATAAACTCCCCCATATTACCAATTGCTGATTATGGTTCCATAATTTATCGTGCTGAATCATTTCTGTAACATAGCAAATAAAAAGCATAACCACCTGCAACAGATTATGTGGATTCGTTTTGCTGGCAGATGTGAGAGAGCATCATTGCTCGTTAGATAGTAAGCTTAATTGGTTTTCTCTAGAATTACATAGAAAATATTCTATTAATCTGATCACACACAGGGAGCTTAGTTTCCAAATCCCTGAATTATTGTTAAATTGTTAACATTTTTGCAGATAGTGGTTATTCTCTGGGGTTGATTTATAGTAAAAATGTGGCTTTGTCCTTTATGTGGAAGGGAATTACAGATGAAAAGGTCGCATGAGATACCCATTGTGACCTGCCTCCCTCATTTGCAGTCAATATACTTCAGCCTGAGAATGGACATTTTAAAGACAAGCAGTTGATGGGGAAATTCCAGGGGGCAGGAGGGAGAGGGAGAGAAGGGTCAAGCCCAAGTCACAGCAGGTGGACTAGAATCAGTGCTCTGAGATTGCCTAACTCTGGTTTTTTTCTGAGCTATCACACCCTGCAGAGGAGGGGACCTTCTAGCACAGTGGCTAGATCCTGAGGTGCTCTAGCTCCAGGTTGAGCAGAGACTATTCTACTGCTCAAGCTGCTTCACGTCTCCTCTGAAATGCTGTTCCATGGTGCACCTCTGCCCTTGCTGTTGACAGGACGCAGGGAGGCAAACCCACACCAAGGTGCTGTAGGAGGTGCCAGATGGGAGAGGTCACAGTTGTAGGGCCCATGGGCAACTGGATTCTTTCAGTTTTCGGAGAGCCTCTGGCTCTGCTCACTTTTGTGCTTGGCTGATGCAGCAGCACATGGTAGGTGCTTCACATCCTGCTCCATGGAGCAGCTCTGAAGTAGGACTGCTGGGAGCCATGCTGGGATGATGTCCCTCGGGGTCAGTGTGTGGGGAGAAAGCAACCTAGGAGTGCGATGTGCCTCCCTGTCTTAGTCCTGTGGAAATGACAAGAACACAGACTCAGAGGGATGTCCTGACCCATCATTCTCCTGACACCAGATGTGCTACATTGGATGGTCTGTAGCAAGCAAATCAAGCTACCCCTAAAAACCAGTGATGCAGGTTGCTCTTACTGTGCTTAATAAGTGCTCTCAGAACCTCACTGCCTGAGCCAAACATTGTTTGAAATGCCAATTAAGGTGTATTCTATGCCATTGGGAAATTAGGTAGCCTGTGTCTCCACTGCTAGGGATGACTGCTCTTACCACTGTCTGTTTCTGTTGCAAAGAACTCTGAAATCCTTTTAAAAGACAGTTTTCTCAAGAACAAAGACTTTAGCCACGTTTTTCAGGGGTGCCTGTCTACACCATGAGCTTATTTCTTACTTTTGCAAGAGGGATGTTACAATAGATTAATTTTCAACTGGTGGACTCTTCTTCCTCCTTTCTATGGATCCTACTGAAGGTCCACTGGAGGAGGAGTCAATTTCTTCTGTTGTCTGTGGTATCTTGTGGAGAAATGATGTGGTGTATGTAAAATTACTTAATTCACCAAATTACTTTTAACACTCCAAATGACTTTTAACACTCTGTATTAATTCCATATCACAGAAGAAGTTTCTATAAAAAACAAATTTCTGAAAAAGATTCCTAGGCTTTCCAAAGCAACCCTTGAGAAATTTAAACTGTCTTGTGTGCTAGTCACCAGTTAAATGTAATGGAAGACTTATTTTTAAATCCCCTGAGGCTGTTTTAAACATGTAATTTCTACTTTCCCTTCTTCTGCTTTACACCTCCAACCCATGTTTCTCTGGCAACAAAAAGTAGCTCAGATTTAGATATTAAGTCTGTATTTGTCATAGGTCTGGTTCCTTGTGTTCTCTAACACCACATTGGGAAAAATCCTTTCGACTTAGGGAAAGATATGAGGGTACTTTTTGTTAGAGATGAGTAATTGCTGCAATGCAAATGAATGGATGCTGTAGATAGATTTTTTTGAAGCAGGGAATGCATTAGTCTCTTCCAGTCTCCTCTAACTGGAAGCTGAATTTGGCAATGGTTGAAATGCAGGAAGAGGAAACAGGGAAAGCAGAAATATTTATATGTTTTTTAAAATCAGGATGAGAGATTTGGATCATATAGAATCACTTATCTGTACTTTTTTCCAGTTTATCTGATGGCTTTTTTTTATGGTTTGACTAGGTTGGAGACTAATTTGGTGGATAGATTAGGAAATAATTAATATTATCAGGTACAAAGGAGACAAATAATTAAAAATACCAAAATCCTTGGAAGAATGTATAATGGAAAAGGCATAGCTGGTGTGCGCTACAGAAAAAGAGGTTTCCTGGGCTTTTTTCAAAGCTTCATGCTTAGGGCCATGTTGATTGAGGGAAAGCAAAATGCCAGGAGTTTGTCATGTTAGAGTCCAAGGCTGACATTAAAACAGGAAAATAGAACAGAATAGCCAAATGAGAATTATGACACTGCTATAAAAAAAATTATTGCCTATCGATACAGTTCAAGCAGCTCCTGTAAACAGAATAAAGAATAAAACTCAGAACAGGGAGGCCCCACATTTTAGGAGGCAAAAACAAGCCCTTCAGCTTACCAGGATCTTAGAAGTCATCAAGGTCTCAATAAGAAAGTGCAATCAATAGAGCTACAGAAAGCTTTGTTAATTGTTCTAGGTTGCAAGCCTGGAAATAAGGATTGGAACTAGAAAACGCCTGAGTAATTTAATTGGTTGGACTAGTGACTTTATGCCAGCTGGCCTGGCAGGATGCAGAATTTTATGGAGCAGCTTGCCATGCCATTTGCAGGACTGTTCTCTACAGATGTCAACACCTTAGGTGACATCAATGCATGAGCTTAGAAAATGTGTAACATATATGGACAATATCTGACTGTAAAGGAATCTGAAAGAACTAAAACTTTTTGGAATGACCACACTTCCCAAAAGGGGACATGGGCATGCCTCCATTCTGATAGAGAGCTCTTGGTAGCCTGTCAATCCACACAATCTGGGTTTTGTTAGGATTTTACTGGGAAATGTAACAGTTTTGCAGAGAGGGATAAGACTTCTGGTCCACAGGAGTTTCAGATATACTTTTTCCTGAATTCGGGTTTTTGAGTGTAACATGGGCACAACTTGCTCAGTTGGACCTGCCCTTCCTTTTCAGAGTTAGAGATTCTTTTTGTGAACTCCCAGGTGGAAGCAGAGGAGTTTCTGCCATTACATATTCACCTTGAAACAACCAAAAAACCCCAGGTAATTTCCTCACTAACTGTTCCCTGTGTCTAACAACTATCCATAGCTTAAAACATCCACTACTTATTTTCTGTTTAAAATTGCTTTTATATCCAAGGGGATAGAAAGGCTGTGGCCAGGCTTCTATTTTGGTTTACAGCAGCCATGCACATGCCCTGATTGCTCCTGTTCCCTAGTGCTCCAGGAACATGGCAAATGACCACAGCCCATGCTGAGGGCTGTCCAAATCAGATCCACGTTAAGCGTAACTATTGTAGAGAAGGTCCTGTTCAGGGGACCTGGCTGAGGTCAGAGTGAGGTAAAACCCCCAAACTACTTTTGATGAGGGGGCATCAGTACCAGCTGTTTTGATTTATGTGTCTATCCTTATCATACCAAGGAATTTCATGATGTATGTAGGCATAGTCAGAACAGATTTGTGCAGTTCATGTGAAACATGAACACTGGGCTACACTAATCACACACTTGTAGGAAAATAGTTTTCTGAGGTCATATACTCCTTGGCCTTGTTCTAAGAGACTACATTGCCCTGATATTAATAGCTAAATTAAAAAATAATTGGAAATTATTTGGGTAAAATCCATTCGTGTATAACTGAACTTGACTTTTGAGTGTTGTGCAACAGGACTGACAATAGCATTTTCCTTAACAAACATCTAAGCATTGTACTGTAGCTCACTACAACAAATCTAGTTAATTTGTAAAAGAAAAAAAATCACAAACACAAAAAATAACACTGCTAGCCTGAAGTATGAGGGTGTTTTAGGGACTTTAAAATAGAAGATTAATTGAAAACATGAAATACCTTGAGATAGGGATATTTATTTTCCTGATTCTGAGCCACTAAGGTCAATTTACTTCACAGTTACTATCTTTCCTCTAAAATTATGTGGTTTAAAATTCTCTTTTTCTTAAACAAGAAAAAGTTCTCTTGTTTGTGCTTTCCAAAAAAATGCTAATGAACAGACCAAAATCCTGACAACACTGGAGCAAACTTAGCATTATCATATGGTCTCAGTGACTCAGACTGGACTCTGTCCAGTGCCCTAGCCTCCTGTCCTAGCTATAGCAATGCATAGTAGGAAAAAATTCCTGAAGTAAAGAGCAGCATTTGCAGTAGGCATAAGCAAGGAGACTGTTGGAAAGGTGGGCAGTGATCACACAGCTATCCTGTGAAGAATTCTCAGGATGAAGAATCAGTTTTTACCTTAGAGTAATATTTATTACCATCCAGCCACTGGTATATGAAACCTTCAACCACATCTTTCCTATATAAAGGTTCAAGCAGAATTATCCTGGCCATCTTCAAACCCACAGAGGTGCCTGCAGGACACAGGTGAAGATACTGGTGCCATTTGTGTTGATAGAGTGGTGAAGGCTGCCTGAGTGCCACAAAAGACTCCATTAAGCCCATTTACTCTCCAGTGCACTTGAATTAGGCCTAAGTGCTGGATGGCTTGTCAGTGAGTGAACCCAGAGTGCCCAGTGACCCTCAGTGCTACAGTGATGGGAGGCAGCTGACACCTTATCGGCCAGCTCTCAGAGCTGGGATTTGGAGAAGCAGATCCTTGCCCATTATATCCTACTTCTGGCAGTTTCACCTGGGATCTGGGTGGCCAGCTGTCATCTGCACAGCTGAGTGCAGTTAGAGAATTCACACCCTGGGGGAAACACCCTCCCTTTTCCATAGAAATATGTTTGGGAAAGGGGTCCTGGCCTTTTAGGAGAAGAAAGTCACTTAGGAGTTGTGTGGCAAGTAATTAATTCTAACTTATCTCTGTATATGTATATGGTATAGGCTGGTTTTGTTTTAACTAGAAGAGTTGTGTTCCCCTTGAAGTTGAACTATGATTTTGTTCAACCACAAAATAGGAGGAAAAAGTATCACTTCAGGTTTGAGGGTATTAAAACCCTGGAATTACCTGAAATAACCATGGTAACAAGCTCTGAAGTAATGGCAGTTGCTCATATTACCATAGAAACAGGACTTAAGAAGTTGAAATTACCTATAATTTATCTCAGTTGCTTACAATGACAATAATATAACATGTATTTTGTGAAAAATACATACATTTTGTCTACAGTAATTGTCAAGAAGTTACTAAAAATTATTTAAACATATTCAAAAGTGGTTTTATTATTTTGTTGCCATGGTTATATTTTGTTATTGGTTCCCACAAGAGTGACATGCAAAAAAGAATGGAGAATTGTAATAAAGTGTAAAATTCATAGGTGATATAACCTGTGATATAGCAAAAACAAACAATAAAGTCAGATTATGTTACTCTTGAATAGGCCAAAAGTGTTTGTTGTAATTCTTGATAAATAGTTTCCTACTTGAGCAGCTGTGTGCAGTGCTCTGTACCTGCTGAAGTGGCAGAGGTGCAGCAGAGCACAGGCTGATGGCACAAGTCCCAGATGGGCACAGGCCCTTTCCTTGGCTGCTGGACAACAAGTGCAGTGTTAGTGAAAGCAGAGAAGTGAAAATGAAGCACAAAGCCCCTGCTTTGGGTAAGATCAGGCATTTCCTTGTTCCTGTGGGTTTTATGAGACCTAGTTGGTAAAAATTGAAAAGAAAGATGAAATAATTCATCTGTCAGTCTGACGTTGTGAGCTATTGCACTGTCCTCCGTTTGTGATGATGTAAGGTGCTAAGACCTTAAAAGCCCCAGTAACTCATACATTAAGATGATTTGGAATACTGGAAGAACAGTTTTGACTTATTCCTTCTCTATTACCTGCTTCAGAGCTTAGATTCTTGCTTCTTGTTCATCTAATGTGCTCCAGCCAAGTTCCTAGAATTGTTTGCACTGTGTTAGGTGTTCTGCATGGTTGGGGAGGTTTAAATCAGAAACACATTTTCTTTCTGAGCTTTTATGCAAGTGGATTAGCAATTTCACAAATTATTCTTTACTTTCATTTTTTCATTTACATCAGGGACAGTATGATCTGCTATTTATATCAGCAGAGGATAAATTTGGCGCTATCCTTTGTTGGCTGAAGTGACAGAAGGCTGAGTATGTGTATATCTGGCAAGGCTAGATAGCAATGGAGCAGGTGGGATCAGAGGTCACAGTGAACAGCAAAGAGGGAGGACCCCCAAATACATGCAGGCTAGTGAAATGATGAGGGTTTAGCTCTAAATATTGATGAATTACTTCTCCATTAGCACAGCAAAGCCCTAATATACAGGGAAACTCTTGATTGAAACAGTTGAACGCATCTGATGGCACTGGACTGCTGTAACACTCTGTACCAGCAGGGATTGAGGCAAGGTAGTGAATGGGAAAGCCAGCTCTTGCTGTGTGGTCTTGGGCACGTAAGGAGAAGGCTTGGCGGAGACTGTGTCATGATGAGGTCCCTATGGTAGGGACAGGGCTTCTTTAGAAAATGAACAAATCACAGCCTCTTCCCTGATGGCCCCCTTCCCCACCCACTCCAAAACAACACAAAACGAAAAGCCCCAGCCACCAAAGAGGGAACATCTGACCCCAGTATTCAATGTCATCAGTCACCAAACAAGCATTTATGGTCATGAGCATACTACAAGGTGTTTCTTGTTAACTACGCTAAAAGTGAAAACTGTATAATTAAGGATTACTGATAATTAATGTTATATAAAACTCAATATAAATAGCTAGTTAGAAGAACGAGATTTCACTCTTCCCATTAATGTATACAGATTTGGGGTTAGGTTTAATTGAATTCCTAAGGGAAGGATCACTAGCAATTATTCAAATTCTTTAAACACATTTAAATAATGCCATTAAAGAACTATATGGCAGCAGAAAAAAATAGTGACCAAAACACATTTTCATGTTAGAACGAAAGATTCCACTTTGATAATTCCTCCAGCCTTTTAAAAACTGCTTGTATTTAAGTAGAATTGAAAACATATAAACTGACACATATTTCATTGCAGAGGAAATAAATAAAGCCAAGTCTGAGAGGGCTTGTGTTTAATCATGAAATGCACAACATTTTTCTATAATGAATTAGCCATTTGTCTTACCAATGCAAAGCCTCAAGAGAGCTAGAGGCACAGAGGACAAATTCAGATGTTGTGTTTGTGTGACCTCTAGGGACCTTGGTAAAAATTCCCCATGGACAGAAAAAGGTCTGGTTTCAGAGTCCCTCCTCATGTGTCAGTGAACGTGATCCTGAAGTTGCAGCCACACCTTGCTTCCCCTGCATCCTTAGCATATCAGTCAAATAGCAAAATATGACTTTGGGCTGGAAGAAAATGAATAAAGCACCGTGAGGTTTTGTTGTAAGGTGATTTTTCATGTGACTTCTGTAGGAAAGAAATCCAGGATAGCACTTCTCGGAGTTGCAGCATATCCCCTAATTCATAGTCTTTCTTCTGTGTGTTTAGGAGGGTTTTTTTTGTAGTAGGGCTTGTATTTGTGTAAAAGGCTGACTAAGGAAGGGAATATTTGTGGGGCTTCAAGATATACACCCTCAGAAAACTTTTTTTCTTCCAAAAGTGAATACTTCAATTAACTCACTTCTTTTTCAGTAACACAAACTGTATTGATCAAATCACTTTTGAAAAAGCTATTAGTATTTGAAGCCTCCTTAGAAAAGAAAGATGTAGTGATTTAATATTTTAATTTATATAACATCAGTTAATTTATCAGCTCCATCAGGCTTTACAGAAATCCATGTGTACTGTTCATGTTTCCTGGCAGTAACATTTCATATTTGACTTCATTAAGAGCATGTGAATTCAGTCTTATGGATCCTGCCTACCTGATTTTTGTAGAAAGATAATTTCTGCCCAGATGCATCTGGGTCAGTTTCAGAGGTTACCTTTTGATTTCAATTAACATGTAACTTAGAGTATATTTTTAGGATGGAAATGTAGCTATTAATGTCTTTGCTACAGCCAGTGAGAATACAGTGATCTGGAGTCCAGGTACAGTTTGGATGGTGGAATTGTTAATATTTCAAATGTCAGGCTGGGAAACAATCAAGCTTTTATGACAGAGCCTTTTTTGACAGTGTATAGAGTTGAATTACTGAAAGTTGTGAGTTTTGAGAACTCTGAGAATTACTGTTGGGTGCAAAGGAACCTCTTACTTGTGTGAGGTTGCTGCCATTACAGGGAATAATTGCATGACCATGGGTAAAAGATACTCCTCTGCCTTCCATCCTTGAGTGGTGTGTTATGCAGTATGTCTGCGGGATTGGTGGATGCTCTTGGTCTGGGAATATCATGTAAGATTCATTATATCTCCATGTTTGTAATAAAGAAACTACCTGTTAAGTTAATAAAAGGTCTTGTGGCACACTGGGAAGCACTTTTAAATTTTTGTGTTCTCTAGCCGTGTGTTGCAGTAATACAGCATTGCCATTGTTAGTATCAAGCTGTAAAATCTGTACTGAACTTGTATGGCCTCAGGATTGGTATTTATGATGCTTGTTTAACTTTTTTACTTGCATGATTTGTTTATTTTTTTTTTCTTGATTTAACTGGCTTCTTTAACTGATCAGGTGTCTATTCCAATTTTTTTTAAAGTTCTATTATCTAAGGTACAACCTTTTATATGAATGGGATTAATGAGCAATTATTCTGAGTAGAATCAGAAATTTATGACTAAAGTATTATTGTGGAGTAAAGAAGAGGCCTTAGCAATTGACAATGCAGGAGGTGACATGGAAGGGCATGGCAGGGAGTAATAAGAGATGTGGCTTGGCTAGGAAGACTCAACAGACATTAACAACTTGCCAGTCATTGCTTAAACAGCCTCAGAGCTGAAGCTAGTGAAATCTGGCTTCAGAGGCAAAAAAAGAGAATAAAGAAGTAGTATCTTGCATACGTAACAGGCACTGTAAATAGTAAACTTAGAGGTGATATGGAGATGCAGACTGATGAAGGAGAGGATGACAGAGTATAACTGTGTTACTGGCTATATAAAAAGGACTCCAAATGGAGTAACAAAAAGAAACCTATGAAAAATTATATTCCTCCAGATACTCATAGCTTACTGTAATACCTTTTTCCTTGCTTCTACAAAACCCACAGTTAGACCACCAACTTTAAGACTCAGAGGAGCAGTGAAGGGTTAATGTAACACCAAGAAATGGGATGCAGACTGAGTCATCTGAGCAAAATATTGAATGCTACAACTATCATAGAGGCTTTTTTGTATTCTGATGATATTATTGTCTTTTCCTCTTTTGTAACAGCCAGTTCTGCTCTGACAGCAATCAGATTTAAAATTTCAGTTGAATAAATTCCTGGCTTTAAACATAGGATGTGTTTTTTCATTATTCATGAATGAGATTTTGAGCTCAAAAAAATGTCCTTCCTGCTCTCAAAAGTGTGGGCAAAAGTTTTTAAAATTGTGGACAGATTTTTCAAATACCTGCTTGTGCTCACATCAAACTGTAGCAATCTAGAACCTCAGGTCCCCACTTACCCTCCTGAAAGCAATTTGAATCAATTTCAAATCCTGCTGTCACCAAAATAGTTCTTCACTTAGGTGCCCTAACTTAGTGCAAATATGCCCTTTAGGAGGTACAAAGCTGTACAATGGGCACATTCATGAATATGTGTGGAAAAATTTAAGTATTTAATCTGCAAGTATGTTTTTCATGTTATCTGTTTGAAAAAGTATTTTCTTGGGGCAAGGACTGAGTACTTGTTCGCATTATTTCTAGTGCTGCTGACTGATAGGAGCTATAAGCAAAATCACCAAGCAAACATATTAGTCCAAATAAGGATGAATTTTGTTTGTTAGAAGGAAAAGACACAGTGGCTACAAGTTGTTAGTACAGTCTCAGAGATAATGGTATCTGTCTTTGCTAAAAAATAATCTCTTTAAAAGTACTGTAATAAAAATTGAGTGGGTATTAAAATAATCCACCCTGCTTAAAATTCTATTAAAGTACAAGTGATTAGGAGGATAATTAAGTAAACCAAAAGATTTTTCTATTGGCACTTTTGAGAAGCTTCTGTACTCTATGTTGTACAAATTTTTTCTTCTTGTAAGAGTCCAGGGAGACATGAAAATAAGTTTTTTACAGATTAAGGAAATAGGAGGTTGACTAACCTCATTTGTCACATACTGTGACTTGACTGGTACTCACAGTGCCAAACAACATCCCAATGTTCAACACAGATTTCCAAACATTCTGATCCTTTGGCCACTTCTTCCATCAAAGTAACCACCAGAAGACCATGGTCTGTCAAAATCTTTGAACTGTTACCTGAGTTTGTAAGAGTAAGCTTTAGGAAAGCCTGAATGAAGCCTGGACTCATTTCTGAGCCAGCCATTGGCATCCATGTCCTGGGGGTTCTCAATGCAAGAATATTTTACATGGATAGAGGGACCAGTGCAGAGCTGTTGATCCTGTGCCACTAGAAACTGAGGGCCTGTGTGACAGAAACAATAGTGACATGGGAGCAGAAAAATTGAAACCAGACTGCTGGAAAGCTCACAATAACGGAAAAGGGGCAAAGGGAATAGAAGAGGGTGAGAACTGAAAACAAAACATGAATTTAAAATATGAAGAACTGGACCTGTTGTTATATACATTGATATAGAGTCAGCACAGCTGTTCTGGCAATTATTTTAATTCAAATTTAAAATTTGGGTTGTCATAAAGTAGTGTGCCTCAGAGGGACCTCTATTGCTTGCTTCAGTTTGATCTTCTCATTTAGCACCATTTGCTTTGCAAATAGGAAAGAAAACATCTGGTGGAGAGTTAAAATAGCAGGAGGAAGGAGAAGAGGAAACCTACTCTTTCTGAACAGATTCTTGCTTCAGCAATAAAGCTTCTTTTCAGACTAGCAGTGAATGTGGTACAGATGGATACAAAGTAGTATAGTAAAGCTCTGTAGGCTTTGTGAAAGGCAGGATAGATGTTTGAATACTTGCTATAACCTTTTTCAGTCATATTCTCTAAAGAGATATTGAGAAGAGGAAAGTTCTCTTTGAACAAAAAAAGCTATCTGCAATGGATGCTTTTACTTACATATTATATATCTGGTTTCCACAGCCTGGGTGGTGGTAACTGGAACGGCGTAACATGGAATAACCTTAAACATTTTCTCTGTTCTGGGCTTTTTACTGCCTCTACCAGAATCTTGCTGAAAACAGGTGTTTCACTAGTTGGTGTTTCTAGCAGGGTCTGGAGATAGTCATAGAACTTTTTAGGTTGGAAATTACCTCTAAGATCATAGTCCAACCATAAACCCAACACTGCCAAGCCCAGCAGGGGCTCATCCCATGTCCCAAACATCAACATCTGCATTTCTTTTAAATGACTTCAGGAAGGATGATTCAACCACATTCCTGGGCAGCCTGTCTACATGGTTGACAAATCTTTTGTTAAAGAAGTTTTTCCTTAATATCTAAACTGCTCCTGGAACAGTTTGAGACCATTTACCCTAGTACTATTGCTTGTTACTTGGGAGAAGAGGCTGACATCCACCATCTGTATCCTTTCAGGTAGTTGTAGAAAACAACTTGGTGTCTTCTGCAAACTGACTGAGGGCACACTTGATCCTTTTGTCCATGTCATTGGTAAAAATATTAAACAAACCTGGACCAAATGCCAAGACCTGGAGAACACCACTTGAGACTTGATAAGAAACATCTAACAGTAACAGAACAATGCACACAAAAATCCCAACAAACAAGCACCAGCAAGCAAACCACCAAACCTCATAAACACCACTTTTTGTGGCTAATGTGAAGCTTTGGCTCTTCTTGACTAGAACCTCTGCACCGAGCTGTAGATAAACCAAAGCCCTTGCAACTACACCAAAATACAATTGTGTCAGATTTTGAGCACCACATTATAACACACTGTGAAATGCGTTAGCAGCCATAAAGCAACACAAACCAGCAGACTTAAAAATGTAGTGTATTGGCCTCTCATGTGGCTAAAAGTTAATTCTTTTGTAGGTGAGATGGTTCAATAGGACACACAGTCATACAGATTACTTAATTATCCTTTTTTCCCCCAGAATTTTAAATATGGAAAAGGAAAAAAAAATAGTTTGTCACATATTGTAGGCCATGAAGTTGAAGAGGTGGAAGCAGATCTCCTGTGAGGAAAAGCTGAAAGATCTGGTAATGTGGAGCTTGGAGAAGAGAAGGCTTAGGAGGATCTGATTAAACTATAGAAATGCCTGAAGGGAAGGTAGAAGAAGATGGAGCAAGGCTGTTTTCAGTGATGCCTGGTGACAGGCAGGTGACAATGGGCACCAACTGAACCACTCAGGAAGCTGTCTCTAGATCAGGAAACACTTTTTGATATGAGGGTGACTAAGCCCTAGCACAGGTTGTTTAGTGAAGTCATGGAGTCTCTGTCCTTGGAGATATTAAAAATTTGCCTGGTTCTGGGCAGCCTGCTCTAGGTGATCTGGCTTGAGCAGTGAGGTTGGACCAGATGACCTCCAGAGGCCCCTTCCAACCTCAACCATTCTGTGGTTCTCCTGTACTTGGCATGTTTTAGATTGCCTTGGAGAAGAGAACATTCAGGTAGAAAATACATTTCTTCCAGGTGCTGCTCCACAGTGCAGGTCTGCTCAAGGACAAAAGCAGTGGTTTGTCAGGAAGGAGCAGTGTCTCACTGACCATCTCTTTTAATTGCTGGTTAGATTTGAACTCTGAAGTTCCCACTAGCTTGTTTGCATCTGATTTCTTACTAACAAAAAATTTTCCTCTAACAAGAGAAAAAAGGGGAAGTGAAGGTACAAAAATAGCAGACCAGAAGTGGTGGGGATTTCTGCTTTAAACAAAGAGTTTTGTAGGGTATTTTTCAGTAGCGAAGCATTAGAGGTCCTCATGAAAAGGTGGAAAAATATGAAATTGTTGAAAGATTGTTTCCTCTGAAAATGTCAAGTGAACATATTTCTGTGGGATGTTTTGGAGATGGAAATTCTGCAGAGTATTTTAATTTTAAGACTGTGGCATTTATGAGTGAGGGGTGTGAGGTTTTGGTGGCTCGTTTGTGAGGTTTTTAGTGTGCATGGTTGTGTTAGTGTAAGATGGTTCCTACTAGACTGAGGGCTATTGTCTGTAAAAAAGAATAAGTTATCTGAAATTTCTGTCCCCTCTAGGGGAAATAGAATAAATGTTTCTATAAGCTCAGTGAAATGTTCTCATGGTCTAAACGTTCAGCATTATTTCTATTGGCACAGATGAAAACTTTGTGAGTAGGAAGCTTTCCTTGAGTCCCACTGTAGGAGAGCATCTTTAGTATTTCTTTTGTTGTTATTGCAATTGAACAATGGTGTCCCTCCAGTCACAGATCCCATTGCTTTGTGTTGCTGTTGCATCAACCTGCTAGCTTATAATTTGGTGGTTAAATAAGTGCCAAAAAATAATTTCTGCCTCCCTATGGAAAGGTGCTCAATGTCATACACTTTACCAAAAACTGCTTTTGCCACCCAGAAGTAAAATATGAGTTGAGCAGCTCCTTTGACCTCACTCCAGTGCCTTCTGTGAAAATAGACAAAGCAGAGAAGTTCTGCTGGACACTATCAGCTGAAGTCCAAAGGATAAATTTAACTTAAAAGATTTGATCCAGCTCTCTTTCCTTTGAAAGCAGAGCCTGAACTTTAAATATCTGAAACAAAATCCCTCTTTGGATTCATTCTGAAGGCTTTAAAATAATTTCTCTTCCCCTTGTAAAGTGCCTTTACCACTGCTCCTGGTGTGTCCATTTTTCATTCTGATCCTCCACTGATGAGCAGTATTTAAGCTATTCTGAACTAGAGCAAGTCATATCCCAGGTGACAGGCTGATGCTGGAGGTGGTGGCAGGTCTGGGGTGGACCCTGAGGTTGCCACAAACCAGCAGCAGTTGTTGTTCAATGGCCTCTTTGCCATCCTCATTTTTCAGACCTTGATTTGACCAGAGCTTGACTTAAAGGGGTGATTCACTGCTGGTCTCCCCATATGTCCATAGTCATTCTCTCAGCTGACTTTTCCTGCAGCAGATGGTTTACTTAGTTGTTGCATTCATACACCAGATTTTTTACTACCTTAATGTTGCACATTATCAGTGGAAATGTGGTAAGTGAGGATGATGATCTCTAGTGATAATTGAAATTGAACTTCTGTGACTCTTGCTGCAACTGTGGTGTGTACCTAACTTACAGATTATTCTGCCTTATGTTGCTTTCTGTCCCTGTTCTATTTCACCAGAAGTACAGGGCTGTAAATCCAGATTTCTGACTACTATTTTGTGCCAGATCAAAATAAACAAGAACAATTTTTTTAATTTTTGTGCCAACCCAAAAGAAAGCCCTACACAGAATTCAAGTAATAGGCATAAGACTGCTGAAAATTTTGCTGTCTTATTAGCCACTCAATTTCCCATGCTTTAGCTGTGGAAAATTGGGCATCAGACTGTCTCTGTTCCGTTTATTACGTGGTAGGGAACATCACTTAGATATCATGTCCCTTTTACAGTTAACCATTTTTGAAGAATGGTATTTACATTTAACTGCTTACATTTAACTGCACCACAAATCTGTTGCAATGAATGCAAGCTGGAAATGTATTTAGGTGTGCTGTATCAGAATGTGTACTTTGTAACTTATTGCTTGTACCGTGCACTGTGAAACTTGCTGCAATTGCAAAGTTTATATGGTGTTGGGTGTGTAAGTGCTAAAGCAAATCGTGCAAATTCAAAGCAGTGATGACATCTTAAAAGAGCTCAGATCAGACAGTTCTACTTGCCTTCATATTCAGAAAACCACTGTTCAAAAAACTGTTATTCTCTTTCATGAGCTTCTTTCACCAGTGTAGGCTAGTAGAGAGGTATGGATTTAAAATATGACTTGAAACTCCTGTGGCATTATAAAGTTCTGCCCGCAGTCAGGTAGTGAAAATAAATATAGAAATATGATTATCCTTTCGCAACACTTAGTTTTGCTCTCAAGGAATCACTCTGCTTTGATGTCATTTTTTTCTGATGACAAAAATGATTTTAAATATTTTTACATTTTAAAAGAAAGTGTTTTTCTCAATTTCTTTATTAAAAGAAAAAAGCTTCTTAGTTGGCATTGTTCTTTAACTTGTCTAAGAGAGTTAGGACTTGCCAGTGTCAGGTTCAGGTCTGTATGTGCTCGCACATTAATTTATTAGCTGCTCTAACTAGGTGTAGTTCTACTCATTATCATTATGGGGTAACCTCTTTAACCACTTTCCTGTTAATTCTTCCAATGCAAAAGTGAATTTTTTATACAAGAGACACGTAAGCTACAGAGTTACAGTTTCCTTTCAAATTGCAATATTTTAACTGATTTAAAATTTGTTTAGTGTGTCTCTTTGGTACTGTGAATCATATTTTAAAAACATGGTAAAATTGTAAGTGTTCTGAGTGACTGAGTTACAGCAGAGCATTTTAAATTCTAATGAGGTGGAATTTGGCTTTACAGTGATAAAGATGGAAACAATCTGAAATTCAAACTAGGTTTAGCAGATAAGTGGGAGTCAACATCACAATAGACTGGAGCCAGTGGGGTCGAGTAGATGACTGAGGCCTTTCTGTCTCTCAGTTTTACAAGTAGATGAATTTCTATAAGGGTGCTCTGGAGGATGAGGAGAGGATGTAAACTGGCAGAGATGAATATATGAATATTTTACCCAGAATTTCACTTACCCCCATGCATCATCTCTGAAACAGAGACTGGCATTTCCCACTTTTTTCCTGCTCCCCATACCAGAGAAAAAAGCTGCTGTCCACTGCAGTGTTGTGTCCATTTCTCACTAAATTTGAGCCAGTAAGAAAGGCAGTAGGACTAGCAGGCATTATGGATATTGCCCTACATATACAGGATAACTGAGTGCTTTAAGATATGTATTATGTGAAGGAGTTCTAACATAATTAGGGAAAAAAAACAAAAACCACAAAAACCTCCCAACCCCTGCTTATTCATTTATTATGCAATCATCAGTTATAAACTTTTGGATCAAAAGGAGTCATGTAACAAGACAGAGGTTTTTGGGGAGTTTTTTGGTTTCAGGTTTTTTGTTTGGTTGTTGGTTGTTTTTTTTTTTTGCAGAAATCTCATGTAATAAGAAGTGAATTTGATTTTTACTGGTAAAACTGAAGCCTTATTTATAAGTAGACATAATTTCATGATTCACCTTGAAAAACTGATTTAAACAGAAGGAATTTTTTATAGTTTTATTATAAATTCAAACAGACTGGACATGTAATATCAATAAAAATATTCAACGTATTTCTGATTTTAAGCAGATAAAAAGATTGCCTTTTCAACTCAATGAGTTCAGAAAAACTGTGTGTGTTTGTTGGTTTTTAATGAAGAAATCTTTACAATGGAGGATTTTTGAATCTAGCAAATGTGGATAGCTCTTGTTTGGCCTGTGCTAGCAGTATGAACTTTAGTTTTGGAAAGCGCAAATTCACTTGTAAATTTTTAGAGTTGCTTTATTACATTTGGGTAAAATTTAGTACATAAAGCACTACAGGAGATGATTTTTTTTCTCCTTAGATGAAACTGGCCACAGTACTGTTTCCCAGTATGGGTTTTATGAATGCATTTCTGTGCAAAGTGTCATAGTCTTCTTTCCATCCATATTGATGTTCACTTACGGCTTTCACTCAATATAGAAGTTTTTTCAGGCAGCACTACCTTGTTGCAAAAGCCTGAAAATATATAGACAGGGCTTTTATTTGTAAAATATCATTAGTCCAAACCTTGAATTTTCACTGTGGCTGCTTTGAAATTTTCGTCTTCTATTTCTGTGCTTACTGGTTGAATAGGTTCTAAACTCCTGATTCTTTCAGGTCATCAGTCTTTATTTACAGAAAGTGGCAAATGCTACAGGCATAACAGGCAGAAGCTAGGCTCGTTGTCCATGTTATTGTGAGTTTTGTCTTTTCAATAAAAAATGTATTAAATTTTGTCTAGATACACGTGGCTGTTTATGTACAGTTGCACATGCTGCTTTTATATAAATCCTGATGCTTTATTCTTTAGACCACATTTTTCTTTGCTTCTTTCCTTGTCTCTCTGTCTCAGTTCTGTCAAGGAAAACCCAATCTTAATGAGAGAGTGGCGGTAGTAGCACGTTCTGTCTTTGGCTACCTGCCTTGGAGCTCCACACTGCAAAAAAGAAAGACCTGAAGAGCTTTTTATAGAAGGCTGCTAGGGTTAAAACCATGGTAAATAGTGGTAAAAGATGAATGGCATAATGAAATTTTTTTTCACCACTGCCTCTTTAATGAGGGCTATATTTTGGTAGTCCACAGAAATAAAAAAATTAGTCTGCTGCCATTGGCATGATTAATCATAGAAGGTTGCTAACAATGATGTAAAGGGTCATTGCTAGCAGGAAAAGCAGTCTGTATCAATTAAGAATTTGCCTAATTGAATTCTCATAGTTGTAGAGAGAATCTGAAGAACTGACTAGATGGAAAAGGTTGTGTGTTTGGTTTGTCAAGTGTCCAACACTTGTACTGAGAGGTATCAACAGATGTAGCTTATGGCAAGGTCTGTTGAAGTATTTAATTTGAACTGAAAATAAAAACATTTGCTGTGCTTTTGCTTAAAATATACTGAAATTATAGCATTGTGCTCACTTCTTATGATGAGAGAGCAAATGAAATTGATAATTAATGTGTAGATTGAACTCTTTATACAGGAAAAACCTATCCCCTACCCCTTTCTTCCTTGTCCCTTTCTCCAGAGAACAGATCACTTTTTTCTATGGATTATGAATAAGTTTTGCAAAATTGCACCTGAATTGGTGTCCTCTAATAAAGAACACTACTTTTTGTTATTGTTGTTTAGAAACCCTGTATCTGGAGAGACGTCTCTGCATGGGGTAAAAAAAAAAATATGTAGAGGGTGACTGAAAATAAAATGGAAAATTATTTAGGTAATTAGGCATTGAAAAGCAGCATTTCTGGCATTCTGAACCCCAAACCACACCAGAGTCCAGTCCTTAAATCAGAAAACTTTCACACATCCTCCACACATATCTCTTTCTATTGCTTTCTTTCTTCTGTTAATATGCTTTCAGATCAAGGCCTATTTTCTGTTATTTTTTTGGTAAAACCACTGGTATGTGTCCTCTTGTGTCTTCTGTATCTGTCCAAAGCCCTTTCCCAGTTCAAAAATTAATCTATGAAACCTTCCATGATTTCCTCAGGGGACACTGCAACACCCAATCACCCTCTCTTTGCAAGAGAAGGTGGCTGAGCTTGCTTTCATGGGGAGAAGCAGGAGATCTGGGACCTATCCCTATGTATAGTTCTATGAAGAACTGGTTTGTTGGTGCTCATAACTAAAATTTCCTTTTAAAAAATACAGGTTAGCTAACACAAGTTGCAGTAGAAAGTTTAAATCAGGAGAGATGCCTGAATTTCATCCATCTAACAAGCAGCTTGTACTAACCAGTGAAGGAAATTTTGTAGCCTGTCCTGATCTCACTAGGAAACTAATTTTTGAGAACATTCTGGAAGGAATTCATTGCATATTTTGAGTGATCAGATATAGTAGGCATAAGGCTTCTTTACCTGCTCATTAAGAGTTAATTTTGGATTCAGCTGCAGCCCTCTGCTATTTCTCTCTGCTGTAAGGAGGTACCTGGTTTCTGCAGTCCAAGAAGGTAAAGTAAAAATATGTTGTTGCCTATCATGTTACTTGCTTATTATTTCTGTAGGCCTTAATCAGGGAGCTGGTGGCATTAAAAAAAAAAAAACCCCAAAAATAAAAAACACAAACAAAAAAAACAACCGAGGTAGAAGCAGAACCTAGGGGCATGGACTATTAATTTCTTGTGTGCATTTTACGTTCCCACTGCATGATATCTGGCCACAGGACATGTCCTCCCCAAGCTTGACTGTTCCTTCAGCAGAGAATAGGAGCAGGGAAGATAAATCTTTTACATGCAAAAAGCCCTAAATTTTTCTTTAGGCTAACACAATTTTATTTGCTAAATTCCTTCATGTTTCAAGGAAGACAGAGCCCTGAGATGGAGTGACTAGAGACTCTGTATGGGTTTAATTACCCCTCTAAGCATAAAAATATTAAGTGCACCTGAATACTGATAAGTGCAAATAAATAATTTGGTCAATGAAAATGTCTAAAGGAGACTTGTTTCCTGCAGGATAAACAGCTTCATTGGGGTTCTCATACATTTATACTGCCCACTAGGAGAGACAGGTGCTTTAACTTACCTTTTTGGTGGTCAGTTTTTGGGGAGGAAGGGAATGGGGGGGGGAGTTTGTTTTGGGGTTTTTTGGCAACAATTTTCTTTCCTTTTGGCTGGGGCTTTTTCTCTAATATTGTGCCTCAAAGTTGGGAGACAAAACTTGCCCCTGTAGTTTGAGACCAGGATCACTGGGTACCCCTAAGTCTTCCAAGATGTCTATGCAGGACTATGACTCTCTGATAGCTTCCTCTGGTACAAATCCCTGGAAATGCGTGGCAGTAAATGGTTCAATGGCAACAAAAGGCTTGGGTAGGAAGGATAATTACAGATATTTTAAGAACTGCCTGAATGTTTCAGAGTAGTGACTCATCCTTCAGGTTCTTCTGCACAACCGGTACATTTTTCTGTTGCAGCTATCTTGCAACCAGGAAGATAATTTAATTCTGTTTATATTTGTGGGTGTCTATCCCCTGTAAGGCTTAGCCTGCCTTAACAGTGTGTAAATACTGCTGAGTAAATAACAAATGAAAGGTGAGCCTGGAAAGACACTGTTCTATTAGTCATTAAAAAGCTCAGACACCTGGGATAGAATTTTCATGAATCGATTTTCTGAGAGACTTTCAGTGAACGTCAGTCATCCGGCATGCTGATTTGATAATAGTTTGGATCTATTTCAGATACCTGTCTGCAAATCAGACTGAAAAAGTTGAATTTGGAAGGAGGGGGAAATGAATTATTTCAGAATGTTTATGAACACCTCTAGTTATATTTTAGTTTAATACTAATGGAAATCAGTCTTTTCTTTTAACAATATGATAACTCCCCTCCACTCCACCCCTGTCCACACCCACAGATATATTGGAGTTGAAAAGGGAATCAAAAATTTTTTTCATCTTTCTGCAAAAATTTTGTCATTAAAAAAAATGGTACAAAAAAAGGTGACAGTATGTGTATGTATCTGTTCTCCCCTCTTCTTTTATAGTCCCATTTCTCTGAACATGTCACAAGACCAAAAATCCTAGAATGGTTTGGGTTGGAATGGACTATAAAGATCATCTTGTTCCAATCCTCCTTCCTTGGGCAGGAACATCTCCCACTAGATTAGGTTGCTCAGAGCCCCATCCAACCTGGCCTTGAACACTGAGAGATGTGGCATCCACAGCTTTGCTGGGCAATATGTTCCAATGCCTCATCACCCTCACAGTACAGAATTTCTGGCTAATATCTAATCTAAACCTACCTTCCTTCAGCTTAGGGCCATTCCCCCTTGTCCTATCACTACATGCCCTTTTGAAAAGCCCCTCTCCAGGTTTCTTGTAGGCTCTTTTGAGTACTGGAAGGCTGCTGTAAGGTTTCCCCTGGGAGCTTTCTCTGGTGAGATCTCAAAGGGCAGAATCCCCTTCTTCACCCTGCTGGCCATGCTGCTCCTGATGCAGACCAGGATGCAGTTGGCTTTCGGGGCTCTGAGAACACTCTGTCAGCTCATATTGAGGTTCTGCTTCACCAACACCCCCAAGTCCTTGTCCTCAGGGCTGCTCTTTTTACATCTTCTGCCCAGCCTCTTCTTAGGGCCCACACTTAATGTTTTGGATTTTTTTTTGGTGTAGTTTTTGCAGCTTTGTTTAGCATCCAGTTACCATTTCAGGTAGCTGTACTCCTATCTGAGATTAGTTGAATCTATATTTTCTTATTGTGGATTTTTCTTTTCCCTAGTTTTGGAACAAAATTGAGGCCCCTGAGCAAAGTGGTCTGTGAGGAGCAGCTTGCTGCTCTCAAAGAAATCATTTGATAAATGGAGTGATAGAAGGCTTCAGGGGAGTGCTCTGTCAATTTCAAGAGGAATAAAGTGTTTTTAATTAAAGCAATCTCTGTTTAGATTAAAATAAATCATTTGGTGCCAAGGGTGGATTTTTTTAATGACTATGGGATGCCATTCAAAGGAGATGCAGGAAGCTGATATAGTACTTAAAACTCTATTTCCTTAGCTCATGATCGATCACTTAGATGATGTACTCTGCCAAGAAAATGTTTATTAAACAGTATTCCACAGCACACCAGTAATTGGTAGGAGATGGGGCACTGAGGAAAGAGCAACAATTCTGGAACAGAGAAGTTCAGGGGACAGAGACTTTGCAATGCATCAGAGGATTGACTGTTTTAAAGTGACAACCCATGGACTGTAGGCTGCCAAGTTCTGTCAGCACTGTAATAGTTGCCAAGAGAAGTGTCCTGCAGTTAGACAGCTTCAAAATATTAGGTCTACAGATAAAATTTAGGAGTGTAACTACTCTTAATGAGCTTGGAAAAAATTAATGATCCTGCCTCCAGTTGTGAAGGCAATTTTATTGATGCTTCAATCTCTCACTTTTAATTTTTTTTTCTTTTTTTTTTTTTTTTTTTTTTTTTCTTTTTAGCCAGTAACTTGTCTCAAACCCATTTTGATATCCCAAATTATTTCTATGTCTTGTGTTGCACAGCAGAACCTAAAACTCTCTGAGCTCTGCAGTGGTGGGAGCACCTGCTGTCTCAGTGCTTTCTCCCACATACAGTTGAACATTCCCCATGATGAAACACAGTGGGGAAACAGCTGAACAGCTCTTCAGAACTGATGAGGTGATATGTGATGCTGGGGATCAGGGAGGGTAGAACAATTTGTAATAGAAACAAGCTTTGAGGGACAGAGTTCTGCTGGAAAAGGTGCTGGTGCACACCTCCATGCCGTGTAATGAGGAGTAGAAACTAAAATTTAGATATACAGATATACACAACCTAAATTAGGCATCTTGGCTCTCCATGTTCAAGGGAGGCAACGAAAGAAATGAGGATAGTCATGATAATACTTATTATGGCTTATCAGGAATATGCGACTTTTGGTTTTGTCTCCTTTCTTCTCCTTGACGCTAGGTTAGAGTTAATCCATTGCTCTTTGTAACATATATACCCTGAAATGGCTCATCTGGCTGTTGAACTAAAGGTTTTCTTCATCCAGGGAACATCATTGATGAGGCTGGATCCTATGCAGTTCTGCACTGCTTCTGTGAAATAAACATGGAGCTGCCGCTCCTTCCTGTGTACTACGCAGAACTTCTAGGACAGGTATCATTTTGCCCAGGTTCCACAGCTCTCCTTGGCTTCATTCAGCACTGAAGAAGCCTTTTTCCTGTTGGCACGTAGCATCCTCTGGCAAAATGTACAGTGAACAAAACTGAACCACTAGGGTGAATGTTGTTGGCTCAAGGTGTGGTTCAGTTAATTCTCAATCCCAGATTTGAGGGTGAAACACTCACCTGAGTTTGGCTGGATTCCACACTTCAAATATTTGTACACAACTTGTCTTTAATGCTCGGCAAGTGTGGTTTAGTTCCTGAGGGTAATTATAGTGGAAACCAGGTGCTTTTTAATAAAAAAAGATAGGATGGTGGTGCTGTACATTATTTTTTGTATAGAGACTTCCTTGGTTGTGCTGTTTAATCCCTGTTGTAGTTCAGGAGTTGTAATCCCTAATTTAATTCTCCTGCCAAGGTTCTCTAAACCAGGCTGTTGCCTGTTCACTCTCCCTCCTCCTTTTCTGCTCCCATGGAGAGGACTGGAGACACAAAAGGCAAAGATCACAGGCTAAGAACCATTTATTGGAAATAGCAATGAGAAAAAAATGAACAGTAACAGCAACAGTATTAACAACAAAAGTGTGCATGCATCCTTCCTCTTCCAGTGAAGAGCTGTGAAGTTTAGTGATCACTCCCCTGATTTTGATTATGCAATTATCTGTATTTTAGACTCCTCATTTTCTTATACTTATATAGGAATAGTGATCTTTTACAAAAAAATCTTTTTTTTGTAGAGACATTGTAGGAATAGTTTATGTCCTGAAGTTCTTTTAAACTCTAGTATTAAACATTTGTAGTCCTGACATTCCAATATTAAAACCAAAATGGCAAGTATGATGGCAAACTGCTTTCATCTGGCTCTGTCTGGTTTTAACTTCCCAGTCAAGCCCTCCAAGATGATCAATTCACTGTAATTTGTTTTCTACAGGTTGGTCCATTCTTTTCCACGCCAGTTTCAGGGTTTTTGGGTTAAAAAGAGTGTGTGCTGTATATTTCTACATTAGTGCCCTCAGGGGGTTACTTGGTAGCGGGAAACAAGTGTCATGGCAACTGAAAGAAAAGCCTCTCTCAAAGCTGCTAGCCCAGCATGGTTCTCCGTGCGTGGCTCTTGCCACTCTGAACTGCCATTAAGAAAAGTGCTCCTTGGGGTTTTGTTCATTGTTTTGGGTTTTTTTCTCCCCTGCAGCAGTCTTCAGTAGCTTTCTTCAATTCTTGCTACTCACTCACTTTAAAATTAGGGAAAAAAAATCTTTAAAGTTAAAAAACGGTGGTGAAATAAGAGATGTAAGCAAATAAAAGCTGTGCTGGCCTGGTAGGAAAAAAAAAGAAACAAGGATTATCTGGAAACCAGAAGGAAATATTAATTTTTCAATTAGGCAAAAATGAATCCATTTCATTCTGTCTAAAAAAAAAATCTACAAATTAACTCTTTCCCCTTTGCCCAGGCAGAAATTGAACCGGCAAGAATTCTCTCAAATTTCTTAAAGCTTTGCTTTAGTGTGTGTCTTTCCTATATGTTTGAGTACCAACTCCTTCATCTATGGGTTTTCTAGTGATTTTGGAAGAAAATATTCAAACATATATTTAAAATATTTGAAAGCAAGACTGCAAAGCAAGTCAACATAGCCAAATTTACCTAGTCCTTGCACTGGTACAGAAATAGTATGTTGTTAACCCTTTCTCTCACTTTATGGGTCAGTCTGCATTGTGATGTTTGAATTAAATAACTGAGGTCCAGAGCAGGAGAGTGTTTGAATGGGCTATTTACATCTGCTATAAATAAAGCATTACTTTTGTGGTAACTTGCTAATTTACTGATGGCTCAAAGATTAAGAGGAAGGCATATCTGAAGAAGTCCTGATGTTAACCTAAGTGCAGTGAATTCTGAGTTGAATTAATAAATAATCAGGCAGGCTGAAAGCACAATGAAAAATCATTGCTTGATCATGCAATTCTGCTGAATTTAAACCATGTTAGAGTGCTGCTTACAGTCACAGGACATGGATGGAAAATGTTTGGTTCAGCATGGCTGGAAGCAGCTGTGAACACTTCACAGAATTGACTACTGAGTTGGAGGGTCCTTGTCTTGTCAACAAAAATTTTGGATGCTTCTACAACTTCAAGATCTGCCTGCTGCAAGAATTTGCAAATCTACCCACTTTTGGTCAAACAATTTTGCAATGGAGAGCAGGGTTAGGATGAACTGACTTTCTGGTTTGAGCAACTGGATGTCTGCAGACTATCCTGTCTGCCCATCCTGTGGTTTTTCCCAGGGTGAGTTACAGATTCACTGAGATGGAACACGCTTCTGGAAATCATCTGGTCCATAGTCCACTCCTCCCACCCCAGCTGGATCAAAGAGGGGTGTTCAACTACAGGAGGTTGCTCAGAACGGTGTCCAATCTAATTTCAAATATCTGCAAGGACAGATGTTTCATAACTTGTTCTCATGTTTGGTCATCTTCAATGTAAAGATGTTTTTTTAGGTTCAGAAAGGTTTTCCTGTATTTCAGTTTGTGACAGCTGTCTCTTCTGCTGTCACTGGGAGCTACAAATAAGAGTCTGGATCTGCCTTCTTACTTCCCCCTTGGGTATTCATTAGACATTCATCAGATCCCCCTCAGACTTCTCTTCTCCAGACTGAACAGTCCCAATTCTTCCAGGTTCTATTCATATATAGAACAGAATGGAATAATCTGTCTGTTGAAAGGGACCTACAGTGACCATCTGATCTAGCTGCCTGACCAATTCTGGGCTGACCAAAAGTGCAAAGCATGTTATGAAGGTCATTGTCCAAAGGGCTCTTAAACACTGACAGGCTTGGGGCACCTCCCACATGAAAGAATGGATAGAGTCCAGTCAGTGGGGATGCCCCCAGACTCTCAAGATTTTTGGTAGATGATCAAGAGAGGTCCTGCTATATAATCTGCTTGTCTTGCATTACTCTGGAATGAACTCTATTAGGCCCAATAGACTTGTAGATATCTTCTGACAGAGCTGATGATCCCTGTCAATTTCAGTGTCACTGTCCCATGGTCCTCTGGCTCAGGGGCAACCCAAACTCTATGGGTATGAAAAATTTAGCCAAAGATTTCATCTAATGCTTCCAGTTTTTCTTCATCCCTTTAAACCAGATACCTGTCTTCAATAAGTATTCGTCCGATGTTTTCTTACTATTAGCATACTTTAAAAAGCCTTTCTTTTTATCTGATACAACACTGTCCAGCTTCAATTCTAACTAAACTTCAGCCTTTTGCACCTTCTCCCTGCATAATCAAACTACAAGTTTGTATCCTTCCTGTGAAGCCTAACCTTATTTTTGGAGACAATTGCTTCTTTTCCTCTTGCGCTGTGGGAAGAGCACCCTGCTCAGCCATTCTGGCAGCGTCTCCTACTTGCTTGACTTCTAAAGTGGAATTGCTTACTGTTGTGCCTCTGATTGGTTCTGAAAAGCTGACTAGCCCTCAAAGACCCCTAAGACCTCAAAAGGCGATTCCCAGGGTACTCTGCTAAACAGCTCTCTTAATAGCTTATAGTTTGTTCTCCTGATGGCCAGGGTAGAAATTCTGCTGTCCTTTTTACTCATTGAAAATTCAGAGCTCAACAAATTCATGATCCCTGTGACCTGGGTAGACAACCACCTACCATCACATCCCTCATGAATCCTTCTCTATTTACAAATAGCAAGTCCAAGAGGATATCTTGCCTAGTTTGCTTACAAAATATGTGCAACAAAAAGTTATCTCCTGCAAACTTCAAGAATTTATGACACTTTGTCACAGTAGGGTGATGCTCCCATTTGATGTTTTGGAATTTAAAATCACCTCTAGGGACAAGGGCTACAGATCTGAGATTTCTCCTAATTGCCTATAGGTTACTCATGCTCCAAGACTGGGCCATCTTCATGCCTATTCAGTAGACTCAATGCTCCAAACTTGCCTCAGCAGTGCCAAGTAGAGAGGAAGGAACACCTACCTTGATATGGTACTGTTCCCCTGATGCAACTCAGGGTACTGTTAGCCTTCCTTTTCTGCAGGGGCACACTGCTGCTATGTGTTCTACTTGTACTTCGTTACACCTAGGATCCAGCACATGCTTGCTGAATGGGTTTGCTCCTGTGTAGGTTTGGGGTTTTGCATCTTCATTTGTTGAAGTGCATGAGGTTCCTGTCACCTCCCTTCTCCAGTCTGCTCACATCCCTCTGCATAATAGCAAAACAGCCTGATTTATCAACCACTCCTCCTAATTCAATATAATCTGAAAACTTGCTAAAGTTGCACTCTTTCCCATTATTAATGGGACTTGTAATTAAGAAGTTCAATTGTATTGATCTCAGAACACACCTCTTGGGAACACCAAGCACTCCCTCCAACTGGACTTCAGTGCCACTCATGACAAGCTTGTGAGTCCAGCAGTTCAGTCAGTTTTCAGTCTACTTCTTGGTCTATTTGCCTACCCCATAATTAATCAGCTGTCCATGATGTCATGGGAGATAGTGTTAAAGCCTTACTAAATTTGTTGCAGGCAACATCCATTACATCCCATTCTCCCTGCTTCCTTATCCATCAAGCCAGTCCCATGACCTTGCAAAGATGATTGGAGTTCATCATACAATGATGTTGGCCTACTCCTTCAGCTGCCATGAGTACTTCCCATCAAGTCAACATGTGTTCAACATTCCCAAACTCTTGATCCTTGCACATCAAAGAGATGTCTTCTTTGTCCTCATGAATTTGTTGGTAATACTTGAATTTCAGAGAAATTGCCATGCTTTGCCTTTTCACTGATATCCAGTTCTAATGTCCATTAAACTGATGAGATTCCTGCTGTTAGGATCAAGCAGTGCTCATCAGAATGCTCTGAAATTTCAGAAATCTATTTAAATAAAGGAAATAATGGATGCATTCCTCACCCTCCTTTGCAGAAAACTCTCCAGAGCAATGAGTTTTAGGTCCACTCCATTTAATTTGGGTTAGGTTTTTTGGGCAGGTGTGGCAGTGGTGAGTTGATGCTTGAATTGAAGGCTGAAGGAGTTTAAATAAAACTAAACTAAGGCCCTAGAAGGATGGAATTTTGAGGAAAAAAGTTAAACGGGGGGATATGTGAAGTCTAAGTCCTACCAGTTACAAAGGTGGAGAAAAATGCTCAATCAATATGGTGAAAAGAAATTAAATTCACTGCTAATTACCTCAGGCTGAACTGGAAGGTCATCTACATCTTACATGATTCTTTTGTTTGTTTTTCTTTGCCATTATTGTTCAGCTGGGGAGCAAAGAGTTAACTTAAATGTATGTGCTGGGAAGTCAAATAAAGCTCTTTCTGCAGAATTAGTAGTGTAATTCTGTTAAATCTGCAGTTTACTGTGAAAAGTGGCACTTCTGCATGCTAAACTCCAAATCCAGATTAGAAGGTGTTTGTGAAGAGTGAACAAATCCTACTAGAATCATCCTACCCTGCTTTACTTTTATGGAATTGAGCGGATAAATTAATCTCAAAATCTTATGTAACTTTGCTTCTGTGAATGAAAGGCAGCTTGAACAGTGGTAAACCATTGCAATTGTTCTGGGGTTTTTTTAGTGTGTTATATTAGTACTGATTGTACCTTTATTCATCTACTATGATCGTGAGTTTATCTATCAGGATAATTATCATGCTTGTGTTTTAGGACTTTGGTTTAGGCTTTTTTCTTTGGTCATAATAATAATATAATACTTCCTAGTAGTGATGCTGTTAGTAAATTGCACTTACCAACTGGTCTATTTGATTATAAATATTTATCTACATATGTTAAATCTGCTATATTTTTTCTGGGTATGGCAAACCTGTTTGAGCTGCTACTAAATTTTTGAAAAACCTGAATGAAATGCAGTAGCAATAACAAGCTCTGTAGTGATCTAGCAGGTGACAGGCTATCTGTCCATATTTTCTGTGTACAGTTAGTTTCTTCCCTCCTTTTTACTTTATTCTTTGGTCTAATCTGTGTCAGATGCAGTTTAGACTGCTGGCTGTAGCATGGAAATGGAAGAACTGTGTATGGACTTCTGACACTGCTGTAATCTTTCTGGTGTGTCCTTGAGGCTAATGTTTGACTGGACTTTTTTTTTCCAAAAAATGATACCTTTTTAATTCTAGATATTTGTTTAGCATACGATAACTAGTGTGTCTCTTTTTCAACCTTTTCTCTTAGCTCAGAGGAAAAGAGTCTCAGGGGCAACTTTCTTGCCTTCTATAACTGCATGAAAGGAGGTTGTAGTTCTGTGGAGATTCAGTCTCATCTACCAGGTAACAGGTGACAAGATCACAGGAAATGGCCTCAAGTTGCACCTGGGGAGGTTTAGACAGGATATTAGAAAAAAATTGTTCACTGGAAGGATTTTCAGGCATTGGGACAGAATGCATAGGAAAGTGAATCACCATCTCCAGAATTGTTCAAAAAGCATCCACAGTGTAGCACTTGGGGATATGATTTAGTGATGAACACTGGGATCCTGGGGTTAGTGGTTGGACCTGATGATCTTAGAGACATTTTTCAACCTTAATGATCCTATGATTCCACTACAGACATGTTATTCTTTTAAAGAAAAGGCCTACACTTAAATCTTGCTAGGAAAAAATCCATTTAGGAAAAAATCCATTTAGGGAGAGGGGTGATTAGTGGTCTATACCTCAGGCAGACTTATGTAGAGATACACTTCTCTTCACCTCCTTCACGAGGCCAGTGAGATGAGACTAAATGGTCAGGTTTTTCATTCTGCTGAAGGCTGCTGTGCTGTAATGTGTCAGTCACAGAGCTTCACATGGGGCACTAAATGTCCATTTGCACCCCCAGACAAAGACAAGGATGTTTTTCTTCTCTACTACATGCTAAACTTATTTTCATCTCTCACCTGAGCTAGCTAATACTGTTTTCCTTCTCCCCTGCTGATTTTCAAAGTTCTTCCCAACTTCTGTTTAGTTTATTTTTAACCAGTTCAAGAGTGTTGTTCAGGCTCCAGACACAGCTTTCTACCTAAAATGATCATTGAGACAGCTGAGGGTAAGAGCACTTTGATTTATAATTTACAGGAAGTGTGTATTTGTAGGTGTGCTGATGAATAGCTCTTTGAAGAGAATAGAAAAGTATTAAGTTTCAAACAGAGTGCTGCTTTTGCTAATATAAGTACAAATACAAGGCTTCAGAAAGTATGCTTTTGTATTCTTTCCTTAATTAAAAGTGAAAAGAAAATTCCCTTGGGAAGAGAGAAACGTTGGTAGATCCAGTTAAGCGAGTTTCTTTACTTAGAGCACATCTAAATTATTCCTAGGAACTAAGGTGATGTCTGAATTCTACTTCACTTCATATCTATGACTTTATTATAATTACACTATGCTGGAGTATGGAAACTGCAGCATGTATTGTAAAGCAGCAGATGTAAAACCAATAAAATCTCCTTAAAATTAAAATGTGCCTTTCTCGTGGGCCACATGAAATAGTGTATTCAGCTGTGGTATTTCTCCATCTCAAAGTCTGTGGGAGCAAACAGATGAATAATAATTACTCAAAAATACTTGATGCTTAAGTTGAGAAGAACTGAATGTAGGCATATGGAGATATGGGGCAAGGCATGCAGCCATGGATAGGGGAAGGATGAAATTTGACTCAAGTGAGGGTTCCCTCACTTTGCTGGTGCCAGTTTGGGATCCTGCCACCCCCCTAGTCAGGTCTGCTCTATTCCTTTTTTCCTGGTAATCTGCAATGATGCTGGGCTGGGCCAAAGGGCAGTCTCAAATTTCTGTCCCTTTGTTTTGTGCCTCAATGAGACAATCCTTTTTCTGTGGCTGACAATGAAAATAAGCAGCAGTTTAAGTGGCATGGCTTTGCTGTGCTGCTGTCTTTCTTTTTCTGCAAAGTATTTGTTATTTGTAACAGAGTTACAGTCAACATAAAGGATTCTGAATCATGAACAATTAAAAACACATTATATTTGAGCCACAATTTCTTACTGTGAAATTGTCCATGGCAGGTTGCAATGGGCATTCCTCTTGTGCTCCAGTAACCACGTCTACTTTCCTCTTTTTTTTTCCCCACAGTAAGTGGAATGGGATTATCTGAAAGTAAGATGCTGCTCCACAGTGCTTCACTTTACTCTCATAATCCACATCATCCTCTAATAAGATTGCTGCAAAACTAATGAGAACCTTTGACTGCAAGTCTCATTAACCCACTCTGCCTCAGGTGTTTATTAGGCTTTCTTCTCCTGTTTGTTTGACTCTTGATATACAGAAGTGAGGAGTGGAAGATGGTGTAAAAATGCTGTAGTGAACTTTTTTTAAAATGTCCTGACTGGGGGGAAAATAACAGATGTCTCATCTCATTGTATCTTTCAAAACAGAGGAGCTGTCAGTGCCCTGATTTATTTTAAAAAAAGGAGGAAATTACCTGAGCTAGAGAAATGTGCTGCTGACACAAGGTACACTCAGACTAGACTACCGTGGGATGAATTAATGAAAATAATACTGTTGGGCAATTTACAGTATAGCCCTGATCTAAAAAATAAAATTAGACGAGGAACAACTGGTGCAGGATGGAACAGGAATACAAGCAGCTTTGTGGCTGGAGAAGAGCACAACCTCAAGTATCAGTGTCCCGTGCTGGGAGAGGGAGGTGGGGGTGGTGGAACAGAACAGAACAAAACCTCATGATCCCTGGGAAAGTAGGATATCAGTATTCTCCATGCTTGATGCACTATCAGTATCTGCCATGCTTGTATTCTTACTTTTTTCAGCTTTACCAAGATATTGTACAGTGATGATGGACCATTCACAGCCTCAAACATTATGTGTCTGGCTCTACTAAACAATTAGTTGGGATATTAAGTGATACTACAAATATTTGAGCCCAGGAATTTGATATGCTACAGAGTATTTAATCAGTTTTCTTTGGCTAGCAATGGCATTATCCATTGTCTGCTGTCTATATGTCTCTTACAAAAATTACCAAGTGTTTTCTGCATTAGTCATATCTTATTTACATATTATATGAGAGAAAATGAAAGTTTAATTCTGCCAAATCTGTGGGGGACAAATACTTAAACTCTGAGGATAAAAAGCAAAATCCCAGTAGGACCAGAGTTAAAAACTGAAGTGTCCCCTGAATTTTTAATGCCATCCTTTCTGTTGAATATTGATAGTTTTCCCCACACTTCTCACTGAAACCTATGGTTTCCTGTATTATTGATATCACTGTTGGATCCTATGCTATGTTAGGGTCTACATCTTCTCTGGCCTTTGAGGAGACTGACTGGTCCTGTGTCAATTGTTTTTGTTTCTAGATGAGGTGCAGATACATCACCCACACAGTCATGTAAGAAGTTTTAAATATGTGTTTTCTCACCTGTGCAAATGGGTTGCAACTCTTAGCAAGAATACTTTGGAAGTAAATGTCTACCACATAGTACACTAATAAGAGGAGTGAAACGCTGAGCCCTGTGTGTTATGACAGTTCTTTCAAAAATATTATTTCAGTTTTGTGGCTTGTAGTTCCACAAGTTTTCCTTGATCAGCCTCCATATTTTTTGTATTATGTCATTTTTTGTTTATTTATAAGCATTTCTTTATGCTCATCACAATTAATTAGACAGCAACTAATTGTAGCCAAGAATCAATTTATCTAGCAGCAATTTATCCTGACTAAAGCAGAAAAAAAATTAGAAGTGGAAGTTGTATTTTTAAGCACCAGATGATTTAGTTTCAGAGGTCTTGATCAAATTAAATGGGGGATCAAATTAAGTGCCAACTAGTGACTAAATTATGCTGTAGACACTGTACTTGCAACAACTAGTTTTCCCATGCAAATGCTTATGAGGTGAAAATGGGTAGTTATTTAGAGCTGTAGCAGCTGTGTCCCATATTTTTGACTCTCTTTCATTCATCTGTCCTTCAGTCTCTTCAGAGGAAATGCTGCTCCTCCAAGAGACACATTGAAACTGCCCTAATGCAGCAGTTTGGTCTCTTTCCAAGAAATGCCATACAAGTAATGCAGTCACTGATTCCTAACTGAGGCAGTAACTAGGAAAAGCAAGCACATCAGAACTGCTGGTATATGAGCTATACAACTGGCAGGAATAGAAAACATAGCTCAGCAGAAGCATTGTATAGCTTTTTCTATCAAATACAGCAAGAATCTCTTGTTCACAGTCTTAATATACGTAGTTTTAAAGCAATGCAAATTTTGTCAAATAGCTCAACATTCTTCATTGCAAAGTGTGATTGATTTAAGTGCAGTATGGAGTTCTGTGCCTTTGCTGGGAGAGGGAATAAGCAGAAGAAAATGAAGTATGGTCTTGTAATGTGAAGTATTAAAACCAAAACTGCAAATGGAGAATAAAATGTTTAATTGAGAAGTACATTACTGTTCACAGTGCTCTTTTTCTGCTCTAGTTGCGCATGAGGCACCTCAGGCCAAATGCCATCCGTGGTGTGCCTGCCTCTCCTTTATGCAGTCGTGTGGGGTCAGGCAGAGTCAGTAATTAACAGCTGGTAGAATGAAGTCTAATCAGTAAGTCCTGACAGCTATTTTGCACCGAGCACTTTAGACAATTCTATGCTCTGTAAAACCCTACTGAAGAAAACCGAGTGCTTCTCTCTGACTCCAGTGGCAGATTTGTGTCCAGAGATGCAAGGAGTGTGAAAGCTTCCTTCTAGTCTCCCGTGCCTTCTCATTTTTCTGTACAAGTGGAAAATCCTGTGAGTCAGCTGAGTCAGTGTTTTCAGTCTCCAAAGGTGTCTTTTGTGCCCTACTCTGCTGATTACTTAAGGAAGAGTATCTTGTGAATCAGCTGAGATGGAAATTCCATTGGCATGTTGGTGTGGCCCTCTCTTTTAGGTGTCTGTTACAAAGTCAAAGATAACATATTTTTAGAGAAGAGAATGTGACATACCTATAAAGAAACTTTGAATAAATCAGTCTTGCTGTGAAGGCTAAATGTAACATACTAGAGTGAGATTGACCCAGAAGTTTGCCTATACGATGGGAGTTCAATGGCCAGTGACTCTCTCTCCTAATCCTGTGCGATCTGAGATTTGGCTTGAGCAATATTTGGGGATTATCATCTACACAGAGGGTTCCAGGGATCACAAGGGTTCTCTTCCCCTTTACCCACTCCTTCTTGATTGTCCTGGATTGTAGACAGTGCTGTTATAATAAGCAGCCAGCCTGCATGAGATTGTGTCTGATAAAGGAGGTTTCAGATAGGAGCAGCTGTTCCTTTCTGACATATGTGTGTTGTTTGGACCCCACACGTGGTGTTTCACAAGTGCTCAGCAGAGAATGGCAATTAGGGTAAATGGAGAACAAGGCAGAATCACTGTGGATTTGCAGCTGACGGTGTATTGATTTAGGGAAAATAATGTTGAATTTATTGCAAGAGTTGACAGTATAAAAGCAGGATAGCAAAGTTAGCAGAACTAATGGTATGTGTAATGGGTTAGGAAAGAGAACGGTGAGAAGAGAGAGGTGTGATAATCTTTCATGTACAGAGTAACTTGATAATGTTCCTCTCAGTTTACTTTGATAGTTAATCATAGTTTAGAATGTTCTTGGCTTATTTGTGATGAACCTGACAGTAATTGGTCAGGAAAAATTGTAAAATATAAAAGGGCCAACATTTAAAAAAATATATGGCAACTCTGTCATTGTTACGCCTTTCTGGATTTTAGATTCTAGCCATTAGGAGAATATGTATGGTAGTCAGTAGACTTATTTAATGGGCACATTTTTATTTACTGAGTTGTTCAAATGCTTTTCTTAGCTCTGTGATGTAAGTTATACATGCAGTGCTGGTACCTACAGTGTGATGCAGACATTTACATTCTCAAGTGATAGAAAAAAGGGGACAATGCCTTTCACACATGGAGAGCTGCTATTTTGTAGTAGCTTTCACTGACCTGTAGTACAGCTGTGAAAACTTTTTGGTCATTTTCCTTGGAAGAGAAATCAAATACATGTGGGTTTTCATATCTGTCACCAAAATAAGAGACAGTCAAATTTCACTCTTGTGCTTTGTCACTGTGTTGCTGAGTTAATGAACATTGACAGTCTCTCCAGGCACCTGGGATAGCCAGAGGGTTAAATCCTAGCAAAGACATTTTTCCCCTAATTTCTTAGGTTTTTGGCATTGCTTCTGAAATGTTGGCAATAGACAGCCTATGGTTTTTCAAATTGCCCACTCTCAGCAGACATCCTGATTTAAGGTGGCCAGCTGTTCATCATTACTCAGGGTCCTCATTAAAGCCCAAATCTGCTGGACTCATCATTACACTCAAGTTGTGGAGTAATGTTATTAGTAATGCAAATTGGAGTTGAATCCAAATGCTTAAACTTTTGTCCAGGGTCTTAAATTTTAATCAGGCTTCTCCTCAGCTGAAATATCATTTTCATAATGTTAAGGTTTATGCAAAGTAACCTATTATTTATTGTGATATTACTGAAGACTGACATCAAATTAACTCTTAGTTAACAGCCAGTTGTTTTAATATGGTTATTCAATTGCAGTTACTTGAGAGATAATAGTGAAATGAGTGTGTATGGTGCTGCTTATATTACTGATTATAGATTTTTTAATAGTAAAAATCAGCAAAATGGATTAATATGCCTATATTAGCACAGACATTATGCAAGTGCTATTGGTACGTGATGTTATTGTCAGAGCTAAGGGTTGTGATTATTTGTCATGCAATTAGTAAAAGTACAAACTGTCTAACTAAGATTGAAGTAGTGGGACAAGGCAGTCAGCAACTTGCTGCTCTGGGGACATCAGGATATTTTGATTAATGCTGGACTGCACAGAGAGCAGTGGGTATGAATTAGTCTCAATTCACTGTTTTACCAAAGCAATATCAGGATGGCACTAATGTATAAGAATGGTGCTAGAGTTTGGCCTGAATCTGCTACTTTTTCAGGATTTTGTGAAGTGCAGCAAAAACTTATATTAGAAAAGTATTTAATTGACATTTTGCATTAAAACCAAAAAATCCTGAACAAACTAAAACTACAAAAGGTTTTGTGTTCCAAACCCACAGAAGTATATACCAGAGGTATAACATGTGTAGAAGTGGAAGGACTTCAGTGGGATCAAAGGTGCAATTTGGCTAGGTTTGTTGGGTGAGGAGGTTTTGGTTTTGTTTTTTTTTTTTTTTAATGTTCACACTGCATAAACAGTCAGTAGGAAAGAAATGGCATTAGAAGCAGTGTAACATCTGATCTTTTTGGTTTCTGTGCTGTTTAAAGTAACTCTTCAGTTATCTTCATTGTTCCCTAAATGCATCTCTTGTTTTAGTCTAAACATAGCCAGACAAAACTTTAAGGTGCCGTGAATTTAATATTTTTTGTCTACTAAATTCAAGTGCCTTCTGTCAAATTTTTATTCTCTGTGTATGTTGATATACAGTTGAAACAAACTTTAATATTCTCTCTGACAGCTAAATACCCTGAGCTTTTTTGACTGTTCCTTACACAGCATGTTTTCCAAGTCTTCCATAATTCTTTTGGCTATTTTTTTTATAGAGTCATATATTGCCAGATTATTTTTTGCTAAGTGCACATCAGATCTCAATTCTTATATAATGCTTATTACATAAGGCACATAGGGCCTGGGTCTTTCCCCTGTACTTCAGAATAGATCCTGTAAAGCATCTCCTTTGACAGCAAGTTTAATGAAAACATCTTCTGGAACCCTTAGATGTCCAGAATTCTGCAGCAAAGGACTTTGGATGATAAGCCTGGAAATAGAGGTTGTGTGCTTGTGTCCAATACCTGGCCCGGAAGTCTTTTTTTAGAATATGAATGATTTTATTCTTGAAGACATGCGAATGTTTAAAAACTGTTTAGGATGATCCAAACTTGTTGCTTTCCATCCTCTGTTTATCTGTAAATTTGTTGCCTAGAATCTGGGATGCCTCTCCCTTCCCCTGAGTAGTAGATTTAATATCTAGGAAGTATGTTAGGTCTCAGAACACATCTCCAGAAATGCTGCTGTTCAACCGTGGCTCCACATTTAAGGCAACATTTTAAGGGCTATTACTTTGGGAGATTTGAAATTGTGTAATGCATGCCATGCAGATCTTGCATAATTATAATTCATTAATTAAGGTTAAATCAAATCCTTAACAGAGATCTATTACGTTAACAATTTTACCACCTATCAGCAAAAGCTCATTTGAAAACAAGATTTAGAATTCATAAGCCCATGTTCATTGTCTTTGATTGCATTGCATTCCTTTTAATACCTAACAGTGCCATAAATTAGTCATTTCATTATTTTATTGGGATTGGTGCCAGGTCTACTGATTGCTGATGCTAAACTAGTCAGCCCATTTGCCTTTGTGAAGTATTGTTCCACCACTGCTTTATTTTCTTGTACTGTTAAACTTTCTATGCCTCCAGAAGCTACTGAAAATCTGCTTCTGTGGTTCAGGTTACTTCTCAGCCAGCTCTTTTTTGTATGACTGCATACATTTTGTGGCTTCTCTTTTCTTTGCTTTCCTGAGAAGTTTATATTTGAAATGTTAAATTGGCATTTATATTTCAACAATAACTGAAGACGATGCAGAAGTATTTTGTTATCTTTAAGGGATGCAAATACTTTTCACTATTCCTTCACAATATTCAGGAGAAAAATGTTTGTTACTTATGCCCTTTTTTATATTATCATACATAACTTGTAATCCATAGGTACTATTACTGAGATCATTTGTGTACTTGTGCTTAAAAAAATCTTTGAGTGCTAGTCAGAGAGGTACTTTTATGTCTATTGTTTGCTACATAAAATTTCTGTTCTTTCCAGCTTTTAATTCATATTCAATGTTATAATGCTGTCATCTTCTTTATGTGAGTGTGTGTGTATTGACAGATTTTTCTTGTCTCTTTAAAAGTGACTTCTTAGTCCAAGTGATTTTCATTCAGAACAGATGGATTGTGACTTTTGGCGACATCTCCTAGTTGTTTAAAATCATCTTTAGCTATCTTACTATAATTTGCATTTTTTTTTCCTTTAGGGTGAGTAGACTGATATTTATAGGCTTGACAAAAGGACACATTTACAAATGTTACACTTAGGTTATTAAGTTTGACTTTTTACACCTGTATGCAACAAAATAGTGACATTCTGGCTTTAAGAAATGGCTAATTCTCTTGTTTGGGGAATTTTTCATCTGCCCAGATGATGGCTGATGTAGAATGACCATGTGTTGGATGTGGAATATTTGTGAGTCAGCTATTTTTTCAAGTAAAAAAAGTTTTAAATTGCAGAATGTTTTAGTTCTAATTGTCTAATACCTCTATAATTTGAGGTTTAGTTTGTTCTTCTTTGCAACAGACAGCTTACAGGAGAAGTTTATGCTGTACTCCAGCCTACAGTGGTGGTCTGCAGAGAGGCCACCTACTATTTTTGATGGTGGTCATTTACCTGTAAATGTTTGGGAGCACTAGGTTCAGAGGTGAGATGGACTTGGAGAGGAGCAGGACCCTTAACAGCTGATTCCTATTGGTTGCCTTTAAATAATTAGATTTTTAAAAAATTCTACTTCAATTTCACTGATTTTTAGTGCTAACTAGTTGGGTTGATGTACGTGAGGTTCTCTTGTTTCTGTAAATGGTTCCTTACTGGCAGTGTAGCCATAATTTCCTCTTTTTCAGGCCGTATCATTGGTACAGTGTCCCGCTGTGGCCAATTTCTGAAACATCTTATGGCACTTATTTTTCTTCCAAGAAGTTCCCTTAAGAGCATATATGTATTTCTTGAGTACACATAGGCTCAGAGAGGAAGGAAAGTTAATCCTGAGGGCAAAAAGCCCCACTGATGTAGTGGAGAGAGTGGATTTATGAGCTATCAGAATGCTCTTGTCCTTGCAAGTTTTCTGTGTGTAAATAAGAAGAGGAAATTCAGGAGATTATATTTGTTCAAGTAGATGCTGATTCAGACAAGAACTTAAGTGTGTGTCTGATCCTCAGAATGCAAGAAGGCTCATCTCTATTCAACAAAGCTTTTATGTCACCACTTAGAGATAGGCACATGCTCAAGTGCTTCCCCAAAATAGAAATGTAATTATTTTCAGTGCTTTGACTTAAAACGCTTTGCTTAGGCTGGCACTTGTCATGTCCTCAGTAATCTATTCCCGATTACTAAGCAAACCCCTCTGTCCTTTCCAGTGAAGGGTTTAAGGCTGAATTTTACAATGCACATACCTGTCTGTGCCTCTGTGTTTACAGTAGTGAACCTCAGTGATAGATGGAGAGCTCAGGTGGGGAATTGCAAGCTGTGGTTAGCAAAAACCCCTGCTTGCTTTCCTTTTACCTGTTTCATCAAATCTATTGTCAGACCTGATGGATTTTTTTATATAAGTGCTAGGAAATAGCTTTTTTTGCATATTAAAAGTGCTGCCTTTGGAAAAGATTTTTTTCTGTTGTTTTTTTTCTTTTGTTCATTTTCCTTTTTATTGTGTTTGGGTTTTATTGTTTTGTTTGGGGTTTTTGTTTGTTTGCTTCTTTTTTTTTTCCAGTTGGGTTTGATATAATATTTATGTTGTTGTCCTCAGCTGTGTTATTCTGGAAGAAAGGAACTATACTAACGCAGTAGGGTGCCTTTGCTTAATCGCTGAGGCTTGTATGAAACATGGCAGTGCTTCTGTTCATTCCCGTGGCAAATTAAATTTAATAAAATGGTGTTTTTCAAAGCCAACGACGGTGATCTGAGTAGCTTTTCCCTCAAAAGTGTCCAAAATAATTGGATTCTAGAAACCGTCCTTGTGGATTTTTTGGGGTTTTATTCCTTTTTTTTTTTTGAAGTTTCTATCTGTCAAAAGTCGTGTCAACATCAAAAAATTTCTGGGCTGCAATAGGGATAAAGTCTCCTTGGACAAGATTCTGCTTCTGGAAAAAAAAATGTATATGCAACAACTTCTTGTAATCTGGAAATAGAGAAAGAATGTGGAAGTGTTTTGCTGCTACAACAGTTTTTTAAAAAAATCAATGTCTTATGAAATGTTGTCCCCTAAGACAATAGCAACACTGCAGTTCATATGTTATATTAGAGAGCTAATGTGTCCTCTCCTATGAATGTTATCTGGGCAATTAGGGATTCACTGAGTTTTGTCATTTTTCAGCATATATTCCTTAGTGAATGCATAGCTCCCATTATTTTTAGGGTGAGTTCATGTGCTTAATTCCTTGTGCTCCACATGTTTCTCTGCTCCTTACATCTTTAAACAAATAGGCTGACTCATTCTTCTGCGCCCCTGTGAATCCTGTGTGTCTCTATGGTTCCTCACAGACCACACAAAGTACTCCTAGCACTGTCACGATTGAGCGGTAACACACTTGTAACCTTTAGCTTGTGAGCCTCACCTAAAGGCAAGTCCATCAACTCCTGTTTGATGTGAGCCAGTGTATGTCTGTATCATCTCAAGCGGCTTCACAAAAAAATATTGGTATTTTGTTGAATTCCTGCTGGCATTTGCACACGTTCTTGCAGTATATGGGCCAGTCTGTACTAACACCAGCACTTTGTGCAGGCAGCAGAAGCATCCAAATTTGAGGAACTTGGCCACGGGGCTGGCCTGGAAAAAAGGCGATAGCATTAAAGCCATGAAATAGTGCTGAGGATCTGGGGTGAATTGTGTCTTACCTTTGCCTTGCCCTGTGCTGATCTTTATTTACATCTGTCTAGGAAAGATGAGTGCAGATGCTTGGTGTGCAGTGCCGCTATTGAAGATATCCTAACCCAGTTTTCCATTGATAGGTCACTGCCAGAGTTTGGAGGTCCCAAAAACAACTAGGAAAATCAGGCCATAAAATATTATTTGGATTAGGGGCAGAATTAAAATATTACTTTTGAGGTATTAAGCTGATATATTTGTCTTCTGCTTCAGAGTGTTCACCCATCTCCCTGCTAGGGTTCTTTGCTTAGTTTTTCAATGACTTGTATTTCTTTGATATGTGCAAAGGGCCATCTGAGAAGATTGTCCTTTTGGGACAGAAACTCTTCTGGCTGTGAAGGGAGATGATGGATGCTCCATTGCCTACCTGTTACCAGTGAGAGAGAAAGAAATTACTAGAAACACAAGTGTTTTTCTTTCCCAAATCTCCCTCCAACCTCATCCTGCTGGATTTCTGAAGGTGTTTGGTCCTCCAGAGGCCTTGACTTGGGTCAATGGGCAAGTGGGTACTTGCCAATACAGGGCAATGGAAATCCATGTTACTGGGGGTGCCTGTCAGGCTCACCCACCTGACAGCAAACACCTTAGTTAAAATTACCTTGTTACTCCTGGGCTATATAAATTTCCAGCCTGCTTTTCAGTGCATGACAATGCTTTATAATGCATTTTGGGTGAGTAAGAGTGGGATGAAGGAGACAGAGGACAAATGACACATCCAGTTCTTTTACTGGGAAGGAGCGGGGTTGCTGGGACTGTTTTTTTCTTTTAATTCTAGTTACCATTTAGAGACTGCAGGTTCTCCTTAGCCTTTATGCTCACATCCTGGCAAACCACCAACAGTGCAGAATGAGGAAAAATTCTCTTCTTTCTCCTGGCCACGTTTCCTCTGAAAATGACTTGATTTTTAGGTTATTTGTTATGGTGCCATGTTACCATTTGTTTGGTTTTGTTTTCTTTTTGCTCTTTTTTTTGTTTGCCTGTTTTGGGGGTTGTGACACTAAGCTCTAAGAAAATCCAACTTGAATTTAGGCTTTTATGCCTGGGGCCCAAAACATGTTCTTGTTTATACCTGCAGAAGAGCATACACAAGGAGTGGAGTACTTAGCTCATTAGTCAGGTGTTTAGTTCCATATCACAGCAGGTGAGACTTGGACCCTGACTTTTGTTTTTGCTTAAAGCATTATTTTTGACCAAGCAAATCCTCCTTTTTCATCAGTCAGTGAGAAAAAGGTTTGAATTTGTTGAGGAAAAAATAATGTTTAACATATTTTCTAATCAAATAATGGGAAACCCAGCAATTTTCACTGAATTTCATTTTAGCAAAATTGTAATTTGACCATGGACATTAAAAATAATTTCTCAAGCATCAAAGGCTTGAAAACAAAATATGTTACACAATACTTTCCCTTTAGCTCCACAGAATAAGGTTGCAGCTATTTCTGCCTATGTAGAACTTCTCTCCTGAGGTCTCTGATGTACAGGAAGATTGAAAAGAAGGCATTCAACTATTTCCTTGTAAAATGTCATCATTGAAGCTTCTAACTTGGATTTTTGGACTGGAGAGATGATCAGTATGTGGATCCTTATTTCATAGTCATTTGAGACTTAAAAATACTGTGCAGATTATAAATTAGTTGGAACAGTGAATGGAATAGACATTCCATTCACCCATGCCAAATCTAGATGTCTGTGGTCATGCTAGCACAGCACTTCACAAATTACACCATGCAGGACGCAAGGCTGGATGGGCCATAAACTTCAAAGGCCCTCAGTGGGATCTGTTTGTTTTAGATTCTTAATTATGGCAATTTTTTTCCTGATGGTACAGTGAGTTTAGAAATACAGATAGTTATGTGTGCTTGGTGTCCTGGATGGGAACATACTCTGTAGCTATCCAAAATGAGAGATAGTTTGATGTTGGAATTGGAAAATAACAGATATTGCAGGCATCAGAGATGTTCCAAATGAGAATCAATGATTCTCAACTAAGCGCAAGCTTACAGGCACAATAAACATTAGGACAATAAACATCTACAAAAATCTGGAGGGCGTCCACATCAAGCAGAAACAAAGTGCTGTCTGGGGTGGTCCAGAAAATATAATGAAATAAAATTTGGCGAAGCAAAAAAGGCAAAGTGAAAATTGCAGAGGATTAGGGGAAAAAAATCCCCAAAACAGCAACATTTGCTTAAAGAAACTAGCATCAGTTTTCACTTACTTTGAGGTATTTGGCTACTGGGCTATCTAGTTCATCATAAAGAATCTAGCACTAAGTAGTTCTGAACAGGTATATGTTTAACGTTCCATCCTCTCAGACACAGACTTTCTAACTGAGGAATATATTCTTTCCTTTAATGTGAGGCAGCTTGGGTGAGCGGGGGAACCTTTTGATTGTGGAGATTTTTACACCCAGGTTCTGAAAGCTTTCACTGTTTCCCTATTTTTGGTAGGCTTGTAGTTAGCAGATAAGTACAAAGTCACAGAAAGGAAAACCTGCTGAGGAGAGAATGAGAGGATGCTGACAGTTCTTTACTGTTCCTTGAGCCTTCTGCAAGGTCCAATGTGCCCTGAAGACAGGTTTTTACCAAAATGTCAAACCCCATTCCTGCTCCTTTTCTTCCTGGTTCTCGGCCTCTTGGCCAGGTCTTCTGCCACACATCAGAAGGCTGAGAACAGGTGTTGTGCTCAGAGAAAAAACTGCTGGTTCCCACTCTCTGCCTGTTGTAGCCCTCTGTTCCCAGAGGGAGCTTGCATGCAAGTGATGCATAAATAAAACCATTGAAGCTTGGGCTGCAGGTTACCTGCTTGTTTTTCACGTCTTACTGAAATTCTGGAGCTCCTGCTTTTCATCTTTGCTCTCTTGGGATGAGAATGTTAAGTCTTGAAGACATGAGGCTGCTGCTGCTAGTTGTTGCTAAAACAAAAAGTGAGAAAATTGTTTCTGCGTTCCGTATTTATCAGGCACCAGACCCTTAATAAGATAGAGGCAAACACATAGACCTTGTCTGCTTGAATTCAAGGAATCCTCTGTGAAAACTGAAAGAGATTTGAGTTTTTTCTGTGCATGGAGGAAAAACAAGGTGTACACAACAAGCTGTGCTTATACCTTAGCTTGTCAGAAAAAGATAAGGTCATTCTGGCTGTTGTTAAAGGTCAAGCAAGGTAACGTGGGTAAGCATAAAATGTTTAGTGTGACTTCAGTCTGGGACAAAGAAATGAAGTAACTGAAACAGGTTCCCTTTGGTGAAGAATTAAATGCTGGAATACATATTCTGTAAACTGATGTTTACAGAGTTGGCAGCGCACATAGAGGGAATTCCTTTTTCTAGAAGACCCAAAGCAGAGAGGATGCATGAGAGCTGGACTTGCCAGGCAACAGCAGACTTATAAAAAAAATTTATGAAATTTAACAGCTATTGCTAAGAGTGGGGAATAGTGGGACGTAAGTAGAGTGGCTTGGTACCAAGTGGAAAATTATATAGGGCCTTAGAAGTGCAGTTACATGTCACTTGTGAACTGGTAAACTGACAGATACCAAAATACCCAGCAAGGGGCACCATTACTGAGCAGATGCTTTTTGAATGAAGCTGTGAAAATGCCAGTACTCAGTCCAGATCTGCCTGTTCAGCACTTTTATTGGTGATCTAGAAAGTAAACACAAAACTGCTACTGAATTGAGGAGCAGTGAGAAATGCACACTGGGAGAGAGAGATGAAAGACTTTGGTTTATCAGAAAACTGCCTAGGGAACATATGCAGTGTAGTATATAAACACAGAGGGGAAAAAATGAGTTCTGAAATGTATTTAGTATAGTGAGGGAAAAGGTAAAGATAGAGCTAGTGGCTGAAAGATAAAGGCCAACAAATTTAAAGAGGAAAAATCAGTGTGCACACAAAAATTCCAGCAAGGGATTGACCACTGGAACAAATTACCATGAGTAAAAAGAGCATTCTGTCTCTCTTCACATCAAAACTGTCTGTAAGATATATTTTTAACCAAACAGAATTCATTGGTCCTAGGGTATATGTGAACAGACTGTAATATTATTAGATATAGAAGTGGACAGGGCACTTAATTTTAAAACGTCTTTGGAACAGTAACTGAAAAAATAAACCACTGCCTGCAGTGGGTTAAGTTCAGCATAAGTCTTTACTATTCGCTTTGTGCCTTCCCACAGGCGGCTGAAGTGGTTATGCATTGCAGTAGAATCCCATCAATTTAAATAGCACAGCAGTGCTGAGTAAGGAGGAGGAGTAACACATAATGTGGAACTTACCCTTGCTCTGGTGTTTGCATTTATGCCTGCCATTGTGGGGTTTGGTTTCAAGACAGCAGGTAGTTCATAGCTCCTGGGGTCAGATTTTCTAGCTCCAAGGACACTCCTATATCTTTGGGAGTTTGAAGCAGATTCTTTCAGTGTTCTCAGCTTTCCATAAGAAGAACTAGAGCTGTAATGATGTAGCATTAGTGTAAGAAGCTCTGCTATTCTTTTTCCTTCTGTTATCCTTACAGAACAATCAGTCTGCTATACGGCAATGAAGCTTTAATCACTCTGTAATTACAATGATGCATCAAGAACTTGTTGAACGCCATCACATAATGCTTCATTAGAATGAGGGTTAGTTGTTCCTTAAACAATAAGGAGCTACAATATCCTTTCTACAGGAAGCTTTGTCTTTAGGAGGGATGTTGTAATAGGTAGAATATATTTGGTATGCAATGATATTTTCCCAACTAATAATAAATGTCTCCTTTTCTTCACCTTTTTGGGTCATGGCTTTATTTGACAAATAATTCAGTTTACAGCATGTTATTGCTTGTAAAATGTAATAGTTTGTCTCTCAGTGTCTCTAGAAGAGATGACAAACCAGCAAAACCTCTATTTGGAAACTTGTCTTTTGCAAGCCAAAGAGCTTATCTGGTGAGCTTAAAATGCCTTGCCAAAATGGGCTGCCTTTAAGATACTCAAAAAACATAAAAGTCCAGGGATGATTGGAAGGAGAGTCCTGTATTTGCCAATTAAAGCCTTCTCACAGCCTTGGGAAGAAGAGAAAAAAGTAGATGGGAACATACGCAGTTGCATGTCTGTCTCTCTGCTGCCATAAAGGCTTTGACAGAATTAAGTGAACCATAGTGAATGTATACCATGGAAGCATCTGCTCTGTGGTTTCAGCTGAATGCCCTTCATTTCATTGCCTGTTTGCTTGTGTGCTATGATTTCATGGACTGGCTCAGGTTGTGCACCCTGCCTTGCAGGCAAAGGATGCTTCCCTCAGCGCAGCACTCAGTGCCCTTCACAACAGATTGACTTCCCAGGAGAAACACAAGTGCCATTCAAGAACAGTTGATACAATAGAAATCTCATTCTCATGGTTTTCTGAATTGAAACAAATGGCCCTATTTCTAGTACAAGCAAGCATTCCAAATAAAAATATTACATGGAGAGACCCAGTCAAGAATAGATTATGTTCTTGAATTATGCAACTTGTAGGCAAATGAAGGGAAGCTGGCTGGAAATGTTGCTATAATCCTTGAAAGAAGGAAAGTGAAACTTTCTCTCTGTTCTCTCTCTAAGTAGCATACTAGCTGTGGTATCTGAATGTCAAGAGAGGGAAAAAAGACCATGAAACTAAGGGGGAATGAAAAAAATAGAAGAAATTAAGAAGAAATCCTGACTTTTCAAAAATCTTTAATGTGAGTAACACTAAACTTATATTGTTTCTCTCTGTGTGGTCAGTCCTCCAGTTATATTTGATTGAAACCCTCTGAGAAGCTCTCGTTGTTTTAAATATGTTTTTGATTGCATCTTCAGTGAAAAAGGAGGATCATGAGCAGAACAAACATGAATCTAGAGGAAACAAAAGTACCATTAGGGCTCTGTAAGAAATGACAGCTCTCCTAAGTTTCTCTGGTCATTTTTCTCTCTTCCTATCAACTAAGGAGAAAATTCATTTGTCTTGGCAAGGGAAACACTTCGTCCCTTCTATTTTGTGAAAAGAATATGGATAATGAAAACTTTTGAGGGAAGTGGAGCAGCAGTTGGAAAGCTGTCATTAGACCCTGGCACAGCTATTTGTACCCTGGTGGGCCCCTTCTCAAGGTCCCCCGATCTACTATAGAAAAGATAGACAGTGGAAACTGCAAATACAGGGATGTGAGTTTGTGCATGCAAGGGAATTCAGTCAAAGCAATTAGACAGAAGGTCTCTGTCTGGGACAGGAAGGGATAAAAATTTAAACAATTGAAGATAAAGAAACTGTGAGATTTTGGGGCTGTTATTTTGTGTAATTTAGCAAACATGCTTTATCTATTAAGTCTATGTGTGCAAAAATATTAAATTAAAGGTTTTTATTCTCCATATTTGTCTGTTCTTTATAGACCAAAGCAGTTTCCTTTCCTTAAAAGAAAAAAATTTATTAAAAAGCTCCGTTACACATGTGTGGATTAAAGAAATAACAAGTGCTTTTAACCTCAAAAGAAATAACAAGTTTAAAAAGTGTTTCTATGTTGTGGTTAATTTTAACGCACCATTACTCTTGAGACATTGTTCTTGAATATATTGTTGATCTCAAGACAGACAAACAGATTTGAGTATAGAGGACTTGAAATGTCTAGGAGAAGAACTAGGGATAATTGTTTGTTCCTATGACTCAGGCAGATCCATTGCGGAGTACAAGTAGGCATCTATCCATGTTGAATATACTGCAAATGCTATTGCTGAATACTTATCCTTGTGGCATCTTGTACACCCTAAATATAGAAGAGTGGAGCATAATACAAAATATTTAAAAAGCTACTCCATTTGTGTTTGGGAGATTGTTTCCTGGTATTTAGTAGAAGCAGGAGGAAAGGTAATTCTTGTTGAACTCAGGAGAAAATGTAAGACCAGTCAATTTGGTGCTTTGTGTTTGAGGTGGTTGGAATGTGATTGTTTACAGGGAATTCTATCAGTGAAATCTGCCCTTGACCACATGTTCCATGTGTGCAGGGATGTGCCTTCATAATCACAAGTATGAAAATGCCCAGTTTAGATTAGATTTCTCTGTCAGGAGAACTGGGATTTAGGAATTCATTCAGATCCTTTCTTCACCTTCACAAAATCAATTTCAATTTGATGGTGACAAGACACATCTTCCTCATCCATGTAGATTCTCCATTTTGCAATCTGGGATGTGTCGTTTCCTGATATGCAAAATCTTACTCTTAGGTTTGACTAAATCTTTCTTGAAAGATTCCCAATACTCAAGTAGTCAGTTATCTTTCTTCTACTCTCCTTAGAATATTTATTTTTTTATTATTTTCAGGTAGGAGAGAGACCATTTCCTGCTTTTCCAAACTATATTTCCTTTATCTGACAATATGGGAGAATTCTGTAGAGAACTTCATTTAAAAGAATTGTCCACACATGAATTTAAAAAGATGTAGCAAATAAACTTTCAAAATAAGTTTACATATACCAAAAACATATTCATGAACTTTGATTCACAGAGGTTTATAGTAAAAAAATGGCATACACACACACATAAAAAATGTCTTATTTTGTAGAATAAGCACACACATTAGCAGATGAGGTTTCTTGTAGACTAGTAGTAGTGAACAATAGATGAATTATCTTTTCTCAGTGTACTTTAAAACTACACAGGGGAACCTGCTTTATAAACTAGTTCACTGTAATAATGAAAACTCATAAACAATAAAGACATTGTGAAGCACAGTTTTACTTTCCTTAGAATGAAATGCCCATTTTTGAAGACTTTTTTTCCTTATTTGAAATACCAATAAACTTTATGAGACTGTTGTTTCTGAAATTCTAGTTCTGCAAGAGAAATGAGAGTACACATTCAGGTAAGATTTATGTGATCTAAAACCACATGCACTTCTTTTTTCACACTTGGAAAGTTATTTTTAATCTACAGATAATAGGAATGCTAGAAACAACCTCCAGAAAATGGAGACAGAACAATATTTTAGTTTCCTTTGTAAAAAATGGTTTAGAAATAAATTGTTCACAGTTAAGTCTGTGCACTGAAAATAGATTTTTTTTAATCCCCTCTGATATGAATAGAAAGATGCCTTTAGTGTATGGTTTAGAATGGGACCCTTACTGCAGTCTTCATCATGGACTTGTTATCAAGGACCTCTATTATGGAGTTGGATGCTTTCACAGCTAAAATGTCTGCTTTCATTATTCTATCTCAGGTCTTAATATGCAATTCATAACAATATTTTCAGCATGTTATTATTTAAATACAAGGATAATTTTACCTTACACTTTGAATTCAATGCTTACAAAGAGTTAGGCTATTGTTTTCTTCTTGAGTCCTTGTGTCAGATAAAGACTCACCCTTAACAGAGGAGGGGCAAATTAGAGAGATGTTCTGTCATTGATGTTTTGGGCTCTCATATCTGTTCTCCATTCTGTCCTCCTCCTCCCCTGCACTCTTCAGGAGACCCCAATGGTACCTTTCCTTGTGGCTGGCTACATGTGACCAGGCACACCATGTGCTCTGGTCAGTGCTCTGTGCTGGACTTGCAAGGCTTAAATATCTTCTGAGAAGAAATTGTGAGTGGCAAGTGGATTTTACTACCGTAATCTCTAATTTTCAGGACCTTAAGGAATCATTGCCCCTTAAAATTGAGGCTTTAAGAATTAAAGTGTTTAATAGATAAACAGAACACTTAGTTCAGAATATGTGCTCTTCTGAATAGCTCACATGACAGACTTAAAAACACTCAGAGCACTGCATATCCAGCCTATGGCTATAGGGTTTGCTGCTACTTAATAGGAACAATGGGTTCTCTTAAGATTAATTTAAAAATAGGTATAAATGCAAATACTATATTTTCTGTTAAAATTTTTTTATTGCAAATTCTTGTCCTTCAAATTTTTTTTTTTTTTTACAAATGTTTCCATTTCAGACTAAAATAAATACACAACCTGTAATTTTGCCAATGTGTTAAAACTACGAGTAACCTTGGTAGTAATTATCATGGTATCATAGAAAGGTTTTTTTCCCCTTGGGAAGGGGCCTCTTAATATCTTGTGAACACACCTCCCTCCCCTCCTCTTCACCATGGGCATGGGTGTCTTTCACTTGGTAAGGCTACTCAAAACTCCAGTCCTTCCAGTTCTGGTAATTTCTTTAGGTAATGTAATCCACTGTCTCACCACCCTTAAAATAAAAAAAAAAAAAACTAAAAAAAATTTTAGAAAAACTTCCTTATGTACTATCTAAACCTAGAACCTTACAGTTTAAATTCCCTTCTCCTGTCACTACAGGCTTGGTAAAAAGTCTGTCCCTTTAAAAGCCCCTTTATATAGGGTCAATGTGAAACAATTTTTCTAACATTAGAAAAAAATGAAAAGGAGCAAACTCAAGCAGCCAAATTTGCAGAAGATAAGAAACATTTATCAAGTCTGATTCATAAAATATAAAGCCTAGCTACACTAATACTTTTGACACTGTTTCTCAAAAATCTGTTGGTAGAATTTTTTGACTGCTGAAGATGACGCTTCACAAGATTTTTGCTATAATCAAATATCTTCAGTTCTTAGCCAGGGATTTGAGTAGTCCATAAATTAATTTCTTTAATTATATATAGTGTTTCCAATTGTCTTTAGTTATGTATACCTGAATAAAGAGAAAATATATCAAGGAATCTGCTGAAAAGTGTGCTGCTTCTAGCAAGGTCACCTGGAAGTTCTTGACTTAATCTTATTCTGTTTCTGTCTAGTATTATTGCCAGGGTACTGAAAAAATGTCATACTGTGACAGTACTAGTGGTTTATATTTCTAGCTGTGCTCCTATTTTCATAATTCCTTCACCTTCATCTTTCTGAGGACTTCAAGGAATGAAAGAAAATCTATAATTGGTGCTGTATCCATTAGCATAATTACACAGAGCAGACTGTGTAGTTGTCTTAATATGCTGTCCATACTGCAGCAACTGCATTTCAACTATAAAATGACTTCTTTGGTCTTTTCAACCTTTGATAAGAGGGAGCATAATTACTGAAGTATTCCTCTATGATCTGGTCCCTCAGCTGTCTCTGTTCTGTTCTCCAGGAGGCAAGGTTAGTGTTTTTATGTTAGGAGATGACCATACTTCTGTTATAGTAGCCCCTAAAATGAAGATTTTCATGTTTCTAGTAGTGTTCCAGCATCATCCTAGCAGCAGTCATCTGTGGTACTTGGGTGATAACAGCAGTGTCTGCATGATACATAATCTTTATCAACTTTGTGCCTTTTCTAACATTAAGCTACATTCTCAAGAGTCATTTCATGCCATTAATATCATCACTATCACTAGCAGATCTTTATTTGTGAATGAACTGAAATTGAAGCAAATGCTTCTATAATTCTATACTTTTTCTACTTGTATGTCACTCAGGATTTTTTTTCTTTGTTCAGTAGATATTATGGCTTGTTTGGATCAAATTTCATATGATCCCAACTTCTTGCTCACTGCTTCCTTCAGGCAATGAATCTCATTTTGCAGAGGTGGGATCTGGTCTTCTATGAAGTTCTTTGAGCTTTTCAGTTTGCAGTAGTTGCTAAGTGAAGCCAAAAAATGTGTGCCTTTTCTGCCTTGCCTTTTGGGATTCTGGTAAGGAGCTCTAGGACTGATTCCCTACCTAACCTCTGTCTTGTAGGAAACTCTCTCTTACTTTCTATATAGACTTGATGCATCACTGTATTTTAATAACTCTTGTTTCAGTAGCTGGGACACTGAATTAATGCAGTATATTGCTCTTAATTCTCAAAAATATCTCATTAGTAGCTGAATAAAAGATGTTCAAATTCAGACACAGTACAGGTGAAACATAAACAAGAAAGATAGGCAGCTCTTATGCAGTGGTGTTGAGGTGTTGACTCAATTGTTTTCTTTTCCTCTTAAATCTGTTATTCATCACTACTGACATTCTGAAAAATGAGAGAATTATGGCATAAATAATGCTGCCTCAGTTAGTACTCCCTTACCTATACACTTAATAAACAATATTTTTTAAATATTAAGCTTATACATTCAATGCTTTATATTTTACATAAAGTATCAAAGAAGGAAGGAGATAAAATTACTTTTTCATTATGGAATAAATCAAGGACCAAATCAACATCACCTGAAAATACAGTGGATGATGGAGTACTTTTTAGCATTGGGGCGATCAGAATAGCTTTCATAAGAAACTAATTTGCTGACTTTTTTGTGAAAGAGTTGTTTTGAAAAGTAGCTCTGCAAAAAAAAAGGAATAATTTCTTCTTAAAACAACTGATAATTGGAAAAAGATGAGCAATTTACTTGACTCCCTTATTAGGGATTACTTGTTATATACTGGCTAGAAACTGCAAACTGTATATCCAACCTCAATTCTTCATCTATAAGTGATTTTTTGATATGTTTGAGAATAGGCAGTACCTGTATTAACATTTTCATGGGGAGTTTTCATTGGGATGCGAGATGACTTTTACTACGTGTTTCATGAAGCTTTTAATTTTTGTGCATGTTACTGATGCATTTTGTTATATTTCTTTGGTTATTTTCTATATTGCACACACAAAAGGAAGGTTTCAGTTCCATGATGATGTTCCCAGCTAAAATCCGAAGACTCGTGCTGCTGTTTATCACGTCACTTAGTGTCACTTTCAATGTGACAGAAGAGTACAGTCTCTGAAGGACCTTCCCACACTTCATTAACATCCACTAAAAACCATTAAAAATTATAATGAGAATGGATTTCTTCAATAAAAAGAGTGATAAAGATTAAATGTGGACCATCAGATAAATGCCATGAACAACCAGAAGTATCAGGGATGAATCTGTGCAAACTGTCACCTTTGAACATTAGTGTTAAGTAGGAAGGCTTTGAGCTAGCCATAAATTTCAATCCAGATGAAAGCCTGCACTTATAAACTGATAAACTCAAGCAAATGCATAGTTTAGGAAAGACTCAAACACTTATATTTCCAGCCACAAAATTCCAGCTTTAAGTTTTTTCTGCCTTTTCCTAGAAATATTGGTTGATTTGTTTGGGTTTTGTTTGTCTGTTTGTTTGGGTTGTTTGTTTGTTTGCTTTTGAAGTATGAGCATTTTATAGCTTATTGTATTAAAAATCCTGAGTTTTTTATAAAGAAAGAAGAAGTCTTATCCCTTGTTTTTGCAGAGCCACCAGGACACAGTCCTCGGCTCTTTACCTGGTATTTTCTGTGTCTCTTATCCTAAGACAAAAGATGGTTGTAACATGAGGTGGACTTGTTGCTCCTGAATGAAAGTAGAAGTTGGGTAGCACCAGATGGCTGTTGTGTTAACTTGCTTTGCTGTTGCTGTTCTTTAACCATCTGAATCAACACATTGCTCTGCTGGAGATATTGAATCTTGACTTGACTCTCATAAATCTTCAACAGAGATATTTTGTAGATTTTTAAGAGCTTTGTTCATGTGCTAAATTTGTGTTCTCTTTCACCCTTTATGTGGGGTACCTGGAAAAGGTTGTTCTCTCTTCTGTACTCAAAGTCTCACTTTGATGCAAAGGAGTCAGAGGTAGAAAGACCTGGTGGGATTGGCTGTACCATTCTTTCAGTTTGCTGCCCGTCTTGCTGAACACTGTGTCTGGAATCCACTGGCTAATAGCCACAGATCCTGGTGTCTGCCTTTTTTATTCAGTAACTTGGACAGAGTCAACCACTTCCATTGCATTGAGTACCAGAGTCCCACATGAAAAAAAGAAAACCATGCTGGACCAGAGAGGGAGAGATCACATGATTCAGAAGTTGTGCTGATTCCTTAATTTTCCCCAAAAGTAGGAAATTCAGTAGTGTACAGCCCTCTTCTGAAACATAACAAACCAGCCAGATAGGCTTTCTCTCTTGAGGCTATGAACACTGTTTCTGAAACACTCGTGTCCTCTGCTGTCATGAATAACTCTTTGTTTCAGATTGCTTCCAAATTCATGTATGCTGCTAAATGAAAAACAAGAAACACCTAGTAAATTGTTGGCCCTCTGTGATCAATTAATAATCGTTACTTCTTTTCAAAGTGGCTGCAGACTGTACACCAGGGATCTGCATCAATAGCAAAGAAATCCGTCAGTGCTACTTACAGTTTGAAAGCTCTTTCCTGTTCATTTGTTGAGCTCCTGGAGTGTTTGTTCCTTTGCATTCCTCAGGTTTGTAAGATTCCTTTAGAAAAACAGAGCAGTCTGGCTTAGCTCTGTGAGGTGCTTGTAATGGTTTGTGTGCTATGCCTGATTTATACATACAGCATTCCTGGAGGGGTTTATTATATTATGACTATTAATGATCTTACTACCTTTTGGCTATTAATGATCTTATTATCTTACATACAAGCCTGTCCAAGATAAGAAAATGCAGACCCAAGTGACTCCCAGTGCAAATAATTTTTAACAGCTGTCTGCCCTGAACATCCAACAGCCATGGCTGAAGTAGGACATGAGCTAGCCCAAGGGAACTGGGACCAGTGGCAGGAGTTTTAGCAATGTAGAGTCTTGTCTGTGTTTTGAACAGCTTGCTGAAAACTAGGGATGGTGTTGGTCTGGTACCAGCCTTTAACAAATTAATTGCTGCATTGCAGCTGTTTATACTCATTACATGTCCATGTGTTTTGTATTTAGAAGGTGGAAACCTTAAAAAGACCTTGAAAATTTTCCTAGTCCATATTTTGGTCCCTGAGGCAGATCAGCTATGCCTCAATCTTCTCTAATGATGTTTGTTTGTCAGGCCTGTTGTCAAAAACCCCTCCAGTGGTGGTTCTGACAATGAACCCACACAACCTTTTTCAGTGTTTTTCTCTCCCTACTGCTGGAAAGAGTGTCATGAATTTGCCAGCAAGAGAGGTTCATGTTGAGCATAACTATTGCTGTTCATTGGTAACAGACATTGGAAAATAATTTATTTTCTTGTTCTTTGCAGCAGTATGCAATCTACCAGGAAGGTGTTACCATTCAGCCTTCCCTTCCTTATATTGGGCAGCAACAAGTCCTGTAGACCTTCCTTGGAGGGAAGGCTTTGCAGCTGGTTGGGTGTTTTTTGTCTTTCATATAGTCTTCACCTTCTTGAAAGAGGGTAGCCAAACACACAAGGAGCCTTCTCAGTCCTGAGAAAAAGGATAGTTTTCTGGTTTTCAGGCTCTGTTTCTGTTTTCAAGTCAAGCTGAAAGCATCCTTTTTTTCAAGAACAGAATGAATTTTGTACTCATGGTATGCTGTAATCCTCGATCCCTTTCCAGAGAACTGCTGCACTGAGGCATACTCCATCCCATATACTCCTTTGCGTTACAATTGTCTTGGATGAATGACATTCTCTGTTTCCAGATCAATTTATGCACCTTGATCTCTAATGCTGGCTTTTGAAGCTTCTCCATCCTTGATGCTATTTGCTGAGTAAATTCTGGAATAGATTTAAAGAAGATAACATGATATTCAAAGCACATATAACAAAGCAGCAAAGTGATCTCATTGCAAATAATTCAAAATATTTCCAGTAGAGCCTGGTACTGATCTAGAAGCCCCAATGTGACAAACCAAAAATCTTAATGTATTTTAGTTCTGTGCTACAACAGGACCCAAGAGAGCTCATTTCAACACTTTGCTAAGCTCTTGATGATAAGTTGTGGGAAGCAAAGATGTTCTTTTTTCCAGCATGAGAATTCCCCCATGTACACTCTGTGACAGTAATGGGCTTCCCTGTGTGATGTATAAACTCGCTCCTTTTGGGTGGATGGTTTATAAATATATGGAAGCCATATCCATACAGAGATTGATTTTCTTTAGTTTCCTGGTTAAAATCCTTGCTATGCTCAGCTGTGCTGCTCACTACCTCTTCCAAGAGGATAAGCTATAAATAGAGAATTTACTTGAAAAAGAAAGGGTGTAAAGTGAAAAAAAAAATGTATGTCTGATACATGGAGAAAGATATGTTTCCCTTTGAAATTAGGATGTGGGAAAGGCACACATCTAGTAGAATATCTGAAGACAATCAGCTCTTTGTTTTTAATTGAATTGCAATTTTCAGTCATCAGAGGAAGAACCATCATACTTATCTTGATTTCTCACTGAAAAAAACAATCATGGCTTTGTAACCCATGTGAGAGGTTCAGAGCTGAGCTGACATTTACTATTGTCTTACTGTACTAAAGAACCTTTTAAGCTTGTATTGGGACATCATTTTTTAGTTGAACAGTGATAGACATCTCAAAAGAGTGATGGATGTATACTTAAACTGCTGGAGAGCAACCAGCTTCCATGAGTTTCACATTCAGTGATAGCCATTTAGATGACCAAAGAATGACACCTTGGCTGGATGGTCTCTACTGTAAACAAGGAGTAAAGCAAGTTTCTTTGGAGTAATAATTGTAATTAAGATTGGGTATTTTTACTTGGAGGATAAACAACTTGACATCTGAAGGTACCTGGGTTTTCCTTTGGCAAAAAAATTGTTCTGTGTAACTCACATGGACAACATCCTAATACCTTAGTGGCTGAAGAGCTACTCAAAAATCATCAGAAACATTAGAGTACTGTTTCAACATACAGCAAGGTGCAATGTACTTTTTTTTTTAACTCTCAAAGTTTAGCAGTCTCTTAGTGTAATATGTGCTACAGCTTTTTTGTCTGGACCCTGATAGGTAAACACAATTATTTGATTATTTGCTTCTTGGAAATTTATGATGGCATGGGAATGGCTAGTTGACAGAATATAGCAACAGAGTTCTGCGTGTCCAAGCATTTGGATCTCGTTATTTCTGCTCACTATTAAAATTATTACCCATGGTAACTAGCTTCTGCCTCTTTATGTGGGCAATAGGTAGGCTGAGGTAGAATGGAATAAATCTCTGAAAATGGTGGTAGGCAAGAGACAAAGGTGCTTGCTTAGAGTAGGCCTGTACAATGACTCATTGTAGCTGTCACTGGTGGGAAGAAAAACAAAAGGGTATTCCCTCTGCAGAGTTGACTAAGTTGAAGAAATACACAGAAGACTAGGAAGAAAGTTTTAAAAGCTGCTTCCCTCCTCCCCCCTTTCTTGCTTCACTGAAGCAGTGTGGTATAAGTGCTTTCTATTTTTTGGTACTTGAGTTTACCTTAGAGAATTGAAAGAAATAAAGCAAACCTTAGGTTTAATAGAACTCTCCTTAATTCTACTACATATTATAGAATAATAGTACTTTAAAATAGTCACTTGGAATGTTAACGGTCTTAATAACCCATTAAAGAGAAAAGTCCTAAACTACCTCCTGAGAAACCTGAGTTTTACTATAGGTATACAAAATATCCATCTTCTGAAGAATTTTACTTTTAAAATTAAGGTCCTAGATAGGTGGGTGAAATTTGTTAAGAAGTAGATGTCTAGCTATACTGCTTAAAAAAACAAACAAGCAAAACCTTTCCAGTTTAAACAATGTAGTCAGTATCTCAGGAAACAATTCCCTCTCATCTTCAAAATTTCAAAATGGAAAAGAGCTTTAATGCTATCTACTTCTATTCAGTACAGGTGCTGTGAAGTCATTCATTGCTGCTAGGAGCTCTCACTGGACAGGGTGCTCTGCCTGTGATCACAGACACAGCTGGGCCCAGGATTAGTAGAGTTTGACTTAGCAGATGAGATTAATGCCCAATATCCTCATATCCTCATGGTAGATGCCAATCTTCTCTTCATGCCCATAAAAACTTGGGGGTCCCAAAGTTTCATCAATGTTTTTTCTTCCAGTCTTAAGAGCTCGGTTTTCTATTTTGGATCCCATAAGGAGGTCATGAGGAGCTTTGACTTGTCAAGAATTGTGTCTCACCTTGACAGGTCTGCATTATAGATGGGAGCAGTGACTTGCACCTTCAGTGTTCAATGGGCTGATAACTCACTGAGGCTCTTCCTGGCTTAGGAACTTAACAGCTGCTGCAGATCAATTGCTGGACTATTTGTTTTACTAAATAGCCCTTCTGTCTCCCATATCATCCAGTATCACAGAGAAATGCCATGTTATTATAAACTGGCAGAAGACTGTAAAGCAAAGAGTGAAAATGTATGTGTATGTAGTTTCTTTGGTTTTACACAATAATTTCAAATGAGTGTGAAGAGAGCACAGAGAGGTTGGAGGTTGAAAGCCTATAATGGAGAAAATATACAGGATGTGCTTGTGACTCTGGACATAGCTTTGTTTCGCTGGCTCAGTTCTTGGAGAAAACAACAACTTTTTATTGCTGTATTAACAGCATTAGCTGTTACCCTGAGCAACTCTTTATTCCTGACACACCTGGCCAGTGGCCTAAGCAATATTTTTATACTTAGTCACAAAGAATTATGTGTTTACCCCAAAAAAAAAAATCCCTCCTGTGGTGATTTACTATTTGTTGTTTTGGTTTTGCTGCCTTTTTTTTTCTTGTACTCTTGGGTAAATAGTAAGGTTCTAAGAAAAACCACAAACCACCACCACCAAAAATATTTTCCTTTATTCAGGGAAAATATTAGATTCTTATCTATCTGACCCTTTATTTTAAAGTAAGAATGCAGAGGAGAGAAGTGAAAAGAAACTCTCTAGACCTTGAACACATGAATGTACTTTGCAATGAGAAACAAAATATAATGAAATCCTCAAACCTTTAGAAAAAAAATTATTTGATTTAAAACTTAGACAAAGATGTTTCACCCAACTATACCAGCGAACAGAACAAAGATTTTTTTTTTTTGACAAAAAAGGAGACATGGGCAGCAGGTTGAGGGAGATGATTCTCCCCCTCTACTCTGCTCTCATAAACCCAGCCTGGAGTACTGGATGTTATTCTGGGGCTACCAGTATAAGAAGAGTGGGGACACGTTGGAGGGAGCCCAGAGGAGGACTAGGATGATGATCAAGAGGTGGAGTTGCTCTGCTATGAAGAGGACAGTCTAAGAGTGATGAAGTGGTTCAGCCTGGAGAGGAGTAGAGTCAGGGAAAATGTTGTAGAAGGTTTCCAGTGTCTGAAAGGGGCCCTGCAGGAAGGCTGGAGAGGGACTTTTCACAAGGGTGTGTAGTGATAGACAAGGATAAATGGCTTTAAACTGAGAGTAGTGTTCAATTAGATTTTAGGAAGAAATTTTTTACTGTGAGGGGGGTGAGGCACTAGATTAGGTTGCCTAGAGAAGCTGTGGATGCCAAGATCAGGTTGGATGCAGCTTTGAGCAATCTGATCTAGCAGAAGCTGTCCCTGCCCATGGTAGGGTTGTTGGAACTGGATGAACTTTAATATTTCTTCCAACTCAAACCATTCTGCCATTTTAATTTGGCTATGCTACTGACTAAAGGTGTTCTCGTTGTCTTTTTCTGCCCCTAGGTCATACCATACTGATCCATTGTTTCTGTCATCAGCCCTATTTTGTGCCTTTGTGCTGCTGGAAAATTTGTCATTTTACCACTGTCCCTGATGCTGTTGGCTGATGAGATTTCTGGCCCAAAGTGTATCAACTTGAGGAAGCAATGCCCGGAAGAAACTACCTCCTTGTCTTTAGCTCTGCTCTTCAGTGATGGTGTGATAGAAAGCCATTAGACCTTCTATGATGTTGTGTTACGTAATCACATATTTGCCTTTCAATATTTTTGGGTCTTCTTTCCTTTTGACATAGTGAGTTCCTGCAGAGTGACAGGAGTACTTTCTGCTAAGATTAGGTTCTTTTCCAGTACAAAGCTGTGTTACTGTCAAAGATGGAAGTGTGCAACCACACAAGGACTTTGAAGGTGCTGGAAGAAGAAAGGGATGTGAATTCTGTTTTGTTAAATGCTTGGGACTGATGATGCTATTTGATTATGGTCTCCCTCCTGAATCAGTGTATAAAATTTTTGTGATCATAAGAGTCCATTTGAAAATTAGAGCCTTACAAGGAAAACTGACACTGGAAATGTGGGCTGTTTTTTTGCTTTTTCTATGCAAGAAGGTAGGGACAGTGGGTATCAAGATAATTTTACATGGCAATCAAGGAAAAGCAAAATAAAAAAAGGTGCTCATCAGTTTTGTTTTCAAAGGAACCTATTTCATGTTGAGTTGTCTTTGAGTTATACAATGCAAAGAGGGTGAGCTGGGGACATGTGTGAAAGGAAGAATCAGCTGCTATACGATACAGTTGGCTGTTTCCTAATGTTTCTTAATGAACAAGAGAATGAGGCCGGGCCTTAAAATAGCATTTGGGGGAGGGAGGAGAGAATAAAGTTCCCTAAAGGATAATTAACTAGAGAGACACTTTTCTATACTCATTTATATTAATCTTCAAAATTGAGAATAAAAGTAGGAGAAAAATACAAAGGAGCTAGGGTAAAGTAATTTTCTCTACTTTCTTAACACTTACAAATTAAGTCTTGCTTAAAAAATAGGAAAAGAAAAAAAAAGGTTGACTTCAAGGAAGGGCCTTCAGGGCAACAATATAAAATTATATGGATATTTAACTGCTCTGTATCATGGTGCCATAATTAAGACAAAGTACCTTACAATTATTCCTCCTATGAGGTTAATGCATACAGTAAGTTTGAATTCAAAATTAATATATATTAATTTTAAAGAAGATTAAAAAGAACCTGAAATCACAAAAAAACCCTCTAATTATAATATATGCCTTTCAGATTAACAATATCAGTTTAAAGATAAAGAACCTTTCTCTAAACACTGTCTCACACTATAGATAGTGTGACAATTTCTTTGCATGTCTCCTTCTGTAAAGACAATTAGCAATTTTTGTCATCAGAGACCTTTAATCAAAGCATTAATATACTTTCAAAACAGTGAGCTCTGTATATTTTTGTACAAATTTCTGAAATGAGGATGCTGAGTGAGGTCACACTTGCCATGAAATGTGCTTACCATGAAATCAGAATTTTGTTATAGCTGTCTAACTCCAGAGTATGTAAAATATTTTCTGAAGGTTCAACATTAGGTTTTGTGATGAACCATGCACCTCTGATCATGTGTCCTCACTATGTGCTCCTGTGTTTCAGAGTGGTTACACCACTGGGTGTGAGCACACCATTTGGTCAGGGGTCTCTGCCCTGGGTATGTGATTTCTGTGTGATCCCAAAGCTCTTACACAGGTGAGCTCAACTCCCTAGTCTGACAGTTCTACTTGAAGAATTTTGGTGCTAAAAACTTCAGACAGCCTGATGCTCACACCTACTGCTGGCAGAGGGCAACAGCATTAAATCAGTTCTGACAAATCTAAATGTAGGTTGTTGCCCTCTTATCAGTTCATATCTGGTTTTGAACATCCTACATAGGAAGAATGTGTGTGCCTGTTTTGAAAGACTTAGTGCTAAGTATCTTCACTTAAATCCTCCTCCACTGGCAATAATCTCCTTCACTTGGGAGTTGGCTGGCATTCACTGTGCCAGCTCTTTGTCATTTTTTCACTAACTCATGCCTATGAATTTGGGGGCTGCTGGAACTAGACAACCTGGGGTGTTAGACAGCTGGCAAATGATGATTTCTGAGTGTGTTGGAAGAACCTAAATGGTGGAATTATATCTATAAAAAGTAAAGAAGTGTGAAAACTTTGGAGAACTTGGGCCAAGTGCTCTACTGAATCAAAACTTTGGAATTCATTTAAAATTGTGTCCCCTAAGTTTTTAGTTAAAGATTATGACTTCCTTCCCCAGCTTGACATCTTTCTAAACTTAATAACTGTTTCTAATGATCGAATGTATGCCTAATAGGACAAAATTAAGGTTCAGGTTGCAAGTGGAGTATCTGCTCTCCTATATCTCAGTTTAGTCTGTTGCACTTCCAATTGAAAGCATTTAAAATAAGATTCCTGAAACTATTTCTCTGCTAAAAGTTTGTCACTTCTAGAGATTCTGGTGACACTGTCTTATAGTGAATATCACCCAGAAAATACTATGAAGACAGATGAAAGGCAGAAAGGAAGAAAAGAATACAGGGTTCTTCCACTTGTTTTGCTGGAAAGAGAAGTGCTTGTCTCAGTGTGGGTGAGCAGAGAACTTCATGGAAGTTTCTGTCACCACTATCTGCAGTGATGAATGACAATCACTGGAAGTGTGCTCTCTGAACTAACTGAAGGGAATCAGCCCTACCATGACAAGACCCTTCTTAACAAGGAGCTACAATTTTAGTGAATATGGGATGACTTTTCCTTTGGGTGTAGCTAGTTGAGGTCAACGCTGTCGCCTTCATGTCTGGAGGATTTGATGCAGTTAGGGAGGTTAAACTGGTATGAGAGACATATGAGTGTAACATTTCACTCTTGTTAATGACACAAAAATGGGAAATTGGGGTATGCCTTAAGTGCATCTTGATTTAGGGACCCCAGCTTAAGGAAACCGAATGCTAAAAAAAGCGTGAGTCTGGATTTGGTCCATACATCCATTCCTTTAAAATACAGCTTGCCTCGGCTGGTGGGGAGGAAGAGCTGCCTCTTTTCTCCCTGCTCAGTAGGTTGCTCTAGAAGCTGTGAAACTGTTCAGCGCTGCCCTGGGGGAGTGTTATCTTGCTATGGAAATGAATTCATAAATTTGACATTTTGCTGGCAGCGACAGGTGGTGTCAGTGAGAGCCTGACTGGCTGCCATCACTTTGCCTGATGGATTGACTCCCATCACTGCTGAGCCAAAATTCATTGATTTTGTTCTTGCCCTTCCTTTGGATGACCTTCTCAAGAGGGAGACTGTACTGATTTTATACTTTACCCCCCCACACCTTTCAACTCATCCCTGATCCCTTTTGTTTATTTCCTTTTGCAATAAATCAGCTTCTTTAATCTTTTCTAATTATAGATTGAAGATAAGGGAGGTAAGTCAATGGGCTGAATAGAAGAGTAAAGTGTACAAACAGCAGCTCTTAGACAGAAGAATCAGAGGTTGTTCCAGTTTCCCATAGTTGGGAACTGATGCATTGTCAGAACAATTGTCCCCCTAAAAATCCTTGCCATGAAGAGGAGAACGTGGGGGTGGGCAGGAACAGGGCAGACAGGGTAGAAACAAAAACCTTTAGAATGACTTCAAGATCAGTCACCTCAAATGTTGGCGTGTGGTGCTAGGGGGCTCTTACTTCCATTAAAAACAATAGGAAAAAATCGATTTAGGAAAAGGGCAGTGCTAAAAACATTGCTTGCAGTGTTTAATCAAGGTTTTTGCCTTTCAGGGTCACCTAATGGGGATGGTGCAAGAAGGCTTTGCTACCCTCCATAGCAGATAACATGTTGCCTTGCACAATTTTAGTCTGGTAGGTTGACTTTAACCTAAATCAAGGTAAGGAGATGGTCTGAAAGCAGGAAGCATCTGGTGTCTGGGTGCTGACTTGGCAGGAGTACATACAGTGGGAACTGCAACTCTTTCTCAGGTTTTTCTGGTAGTAGTATGTCTGCTGCTATGACAGAATCCTCATTTTACCTAGAGACAAATGAATGCTTATAAGAAGGGAAGGTAAAAAACATGTGAATTAAAAAAGAAATCTGTTTTGTCTTTCTTTTTCCTATTTCTTTAAAAAACACTCAAATTGAGGCAAGTTGTAGCTTAAGTTTTGCCATCTGTTAAGTGAAAGTAGTGATGCCTGCCAAATCAAGGCTTTAGGTCCCATGTCTGCCAGGGATCTGAGAACTGACAATGTGCAACTACTATAGTTGTTGTAACTAAACTACAAATAATTTTTAACATATTTTTAAGCACCATATAAAATGTGTTGAGTGTAAGCCTGCCCCAGCCGGGTAAAGTCGCTATTTTGTCACATGTCAGAAATTTTTGGAGCAACTTCTTCATGGAACAAGAGGGGTAAGGGAGGAGGCCTGGTATGGAGGCTGTGGGGGAGAAGAAACCTGAGAAGGAAGGAGAAAGCATCACAAGAAAGAAGGGAATGAGGGATGTAAAACAGGGGGAAAAGGGATCTCCTTGATCCCCAGATGATGGGTTCCTAGTCCTTGACTTTGGCTAAAAGGAGTTTGTGGATGCCCTGCAGTGGTGCATAGAGAAATATTCACAAGTCTGGATATGAAGAGCACTGAAGGATGGTGTGTGGGCAAGGAACTTTGGGGTGCTGTTACCAGGGAGGAGAGTGCAAGTTCACCTCTTACCATTGAGTTGTAATGGAGGCTATGGGGGAGGGTGCATCCCTCAATGTGAGTCCAGAAGAGACAGACAGGGCAGTATGGAGCATCTCTTCTGCACAGAGTGTCAGGAAAAATGTTTGTAAGCACACTGTGGAAGAATGGGTGGATGAGAGGAGTCCTGAGGCTGAAGCACCAGAGGGGATAGGACTCCCGAGGCTCCTCTACCTGTGCTGCTCGTTATTCTGATCTCTGCCAGATGCAGGGGTGCTGAAATCCCCTGACCAAGAGTGTTCTCCTGGGACTGCCAGTTCATTGTTGCACAGTGAGGAGGTGCAAGATGAGCCATCTGCCGTCAGGAATGCTTTTCCTCCCTGAACACCCACTGACTGGTCATTTCTGTCACATACTTACATCCACTGCTGCTTCTTGGTTTGAATCCAGAGTAAAAGGCTGTAGCTCACTTTTTAGTACCTACTGAGTCCTGCTGACACAATGATGGCATTGAGCTGGGAGAGAGATTTCTGTAATCAACTACTTCATTTCAGCATGTGGGGTAAGATTTTTCATGTGATAGTAGTTTCAGAATCCAAACCCTGACGATATTCTGCTTTTTTTCTACTTTTTTTTTCTTTTTTGTTTTCTTTTTAAAATAAGGGGCTGAAGCCTTTAATTCTTTGCTGATAGGATGCTTAGTATGGTACAAAACCAGATTGGTAATGACCAAAGTGTAGTTAGCCAGCTCTTTCAAATCCCCAGCATAGTTCAAGGAGAGCCTATTGTTCTACTCAGTAAAAGGCTCTGCTGTCTCAGCTTTACCTTCACTGAGAAACTGTAAACACCATATTGCAGATGCTGACATTCAATTCAGCATAGTCTGAAATGATTGACAGCATCTGCTTCACAGAGGCCCAGGACAGAGCTAGCATGAACACTGTGTTACCTTGTGCTCAAAAAACCTCCCCCATGTCACTGGGAACATCATTTGAGGGAGCCCATACTGTGTGGAGACTTTGATTGCATTGCAGCTGCCTTCAGAATGTACTTTTCGTAGCTAAGGGACACAGCATTTTCAGTCTTGGGGTTTCATTAGATTTCTTGAGCAGCCTGTCTCCTCCCAGCCCAAGTATAAAAAGTCCCTCTGACAGCAAAGTTGATAAAACTGGAGAAAGTATATTTTGGTTTGTGCATTAGACACAATGAATAACTAGTCAGTTATTTATAATTTATGGTGCTTTCTAAAGGAAAAGAGAGAGAAACCTAACTTTTAATTAGAAACTTTCCAAGGAGAGAAATAGTTGCCTGTTTGCTGAAAGAAAAAAAATTCTAACTTGTCTACATAGGCAACTGCTAGCAAACTTTTTTCTGTTTTGTGAGAAAAAGCTGTGTAAAATCCTAACTAACAAGCTGATATGGTATTTCAGTATAATGAAACCTGATGGTTGATGTGCTTGGGTCATCCATATCTAATATTGTTTTTCTATTCCATGCAAAAACATAGTTAAAAAGTAAAATTATTTTTGTTTGTATGTGGGGCAGTGGGAAAGTTGCAAGGAGGTTGCCTACTTGTCTTCTTGCTTTTGATGGGGAGAAGAAAGGTAGCAGGGAGGGACACAGGAGTTTCTAACCACCTTCTTCATGGAAGAGTAGAGAAGCCTGGATGTCGTGCCCCTCATCAGCTAGAATAGTGGGGATGTGGGATTGGATGGGTGACTAACTACATATTTAACAACAGGAGGGGATATTTGATAGAATTTTTGTTGTATAGATGGTATTTTTTGTTGTAATTATAATTTAAAAAAAAAACAACTTGGACCTAGAGGGATGTTTGTCTCCCTGGACATGGGAATAAGGGAGGACAGAGTGCTGCTGGTAGAGGTCTTCTACAGAATACTTGTTTTAAAAAAGAATTTAGCAGATCCAGTGGATTTTTTTGAGTGACTCTGAGCTTTAAAAGAGAGCATTTACCTTGTGATTCTCTTGATCACACAGTTCAGCTGAAAATGAATGACCACAGCAAGCTGTAAAGTAGCATGAGCAGGCTGGCTGAAAGGTATTTGCTGATTTTCCTAAACAAGTAGAATAGAAATTATTAGAGCTATGTGTGAACTGATCTGGAAATACACTGAATGTAGTAGGTGGAGATGAAGTTTGGAAATGAGGAAGAAATTTAATACTTGACTGGGGGAAAATAAAGCTCTCTAATTACCCAAATTGTTTAGGTAGAAAACATATTCCTAGACAAAACAAAAAGTGTAGGTCTTCCTGGCTCCATGGTTGAAGCTGCTGTAAAAAACCTCTACAGCTTCAAGTAAGGGGTTGAGGGACCCTAGGGCCAGGCACTGTGATGTGGGATACTCTGGGTGAAAGAGAGGGAGAAATGCTCCAGGTCTGATCTGATGATGCTGTATCTGCTGAAATCTTTGGCGCTGACAGCTGAGTGCTTTGATGCAGTTTCAAAGCCCAGCTCATGCAGCTCCCATGTGCTCCTGGTCATAAGGTGGGCTTGCTCCCTGGGGTGCTGAGAGCTGATTCAGGAGCTCCAGTGACCTGCACTTCTGTGGGAGGACAGCCAAAATCTGCCTGCTAGGGCACAGAGGGGAAGGAGTCCCCTTGCAGTGCCAGCAGTGATCCTCACGGGCATGCCTGTATAAGGAAAATACATGGCTAGGCACACACAGGGTTTCCCTGGGTGAGACAAAAATGCAGTGGGGGCCCCTGTATTGTTGTTGAAATAAATGCTGTTCAGCACCCTGTGAAGACATAATACCTTCTCTGGGTCTCAGAAAATTGTCACCAGCCATCACTGCTTGGGTGATGCATCTCTTCCTCCCTCTCTCCATCACAGAGCATTTTGGCTTTTTAGAGCAGAGATGGCACTTTGTGTCAGGCTGATGGAAAGGTGAGCTGTTTATCAGAGGAACTAATTCTCAAGATTTCATTCTGTCCTGTGTGAGGCAGTAAACATAAGAGTGTAGAAATCAGCTAGGCTTTTGCTAGAGGAAGAATCCCTAGTTTCAACTCTGTGTGTTGAGTTTTGTTTGTTTTGCCCAGTGATTTTTGTTTTCTTTATTTTGTTGCCTCTATGGAATACACCCATGGGCTCTGTGTGTGCAGGAATATCTGTATATGCTTGCTGCAAGATTCATGACAAGCATTCTAATAATTTTAGGGTGCTCTGGTCATTTAGATCCATTTGAGGTAGTCAGGAATGCATTATTTGTCATTTGGAAAAATTTTCGTCTGTGAAAAGTTATTGTGTTGGCAGGTGAGTCAACATACATCCTAACTTGCTCATCTTTTTTCCCCTGAAAAACCAACTCTGAGTGGCACATAAAAGATACTTGAAACTTCAAAGACCTCATCTGCATAGTTCAACTCACCTTTGTTTAGCTTTATGATGCTAAAACAGGGAAGGCAGAAGAATTTTATGTTGAGAATCTGTCCTGCAAAGTTTTAAATTAGTCCAGACTGCTCAGAGTCGGGTTAAATAATCAATCATTTTGTATACAATAGATACACTCAATGGGATGTAATTAACAGCATTTTGAGGGGAAGAAAATAAAATCTTCAAAACTATATAAGTCACCTCTGACATTAGGTTGATCATTGGAAGATTGTGTAATTTTTGCTTTGTTTCTCTAACAGCAGTTTTCTGGCTAGAAAATGGACAAAAATAACCATGAAGATAACATCAACTCTGAATTTTCACGTGTAAATTGAGACTTTCCTCACCTCTGTCTCAGTTCCCCAACTATATATACATCCACTTTCTCTCTCCTTGCCCCCAGCTGTATTTGTCTGGAGGTACGAGTTGCAAAGAAGCTATGGGAATCCATTTCTAATTCTACCAGGCAGCAGGAGGAGAATTAGCATAGTGACTTTCATTATGGGAAGCAGGAGGCACTGAGGATCTGGATCCAGAATCAGACATTTCAGTGAACCTGTATAACAAATGGAGGGCCCCAGAGACTTACTGCTGTCTAGTGATAAATTGCTCTCCCAATTTTTCTCTCAGCAGTTTTGGACTGTAGTTTCAATCTAACACAACAAAATAAGTTAGCTGGAGTCAAGCAGATGCCTTTGAGTTAGGCATGCAGAGATGTGGGAAGGGCTGCAGGAGCTGGGGAGTGTGTCCCCTGGAGCAGCTGCAGCCGTGGATGTGTGCCCTGGGTGGGTGCTGAGCACAGGCAGCTGTGACTGAGGTGAGGTGCAGTCTGTGAGTCCTTCTGCTGGCAAGAAAATGAAGTCTGTCGGAATGAGGTCTTGTTTTGCCAATCTGGGGACCTGCAGCTCTAAGCTTTGCTCCACACTTCTCTCTCTGGTCACAGGTAATTCCCAAGGTCTTTGTTCCCCTTTCATCAGCTGCAAAGTGAAGAAAGTATTATTAGCTTGTCTCACAGGCCTGGAAGATAAATTCATTAATATTTGTGAAACGTCAGATACCATAGTGATGAGTGCCACACAAAAGCCCATGAGGAAATTAATAATTAGGTATTCAGAGCAGGGAATGGATGTTATGCAGTAAATAAGGTGAGACTACACGTTGAATGAAGAGGATGAAAAGAAATATTGAATAGCAAATTTAGTCCCAGAGCAACACCCAGCTTCTGCACTGATTGAAGGAAGGGTTGTTGGAAACTTCCTATTTATAATTGCATAATAAAAATTGCATTGTACATATGTATACCAGAGGTCTAAAGTAAGGTCACATGTAGAGCATTAAATGTAACATTTTCCTAATATTTGATAGTTTATTCTGTATCCATACTTTGTTTTAATGCATCTCTTCAGTTTTTAACCTAGTTCATGTTAGCAAAGTAATGTTCCCTGAACAAAATATGTTAGGAACTCATATTTCATTCCTTATATATTTTGGGATGGAAAACATGGTACGTGGAGAAAACATGCTGCCCTATAACAGTAGTGAAAATTGATTTGAATATGTACTGAAGTGAAAATTATGTTATCACATGCCCTTCCAGTAACAAGGAACAGGATAGTCTGACAAAGAACCAGTGTATTTAAACAGACTAGAAGTAAATTCCCTGCTGGTAACCACAACCTTGAATTTAGCACCAAAGGAGTTTAATTGCTGTAATCTGGGTGTCAGAAGTTGACACTTACTAGGCAAAGGATTATTCTTAGTACACAAGAGGAAAATCAGCTATGCCTGCATGTTATAAAGAAAGAAAAACCTGGTTATGCTCTGTTTGCTGGGTAGGGTAGTTAATTGTGGTGCTGCCAGTTTCCTTCTCTTATTCCTGTGGATGGGACCCATATGTACATCAGCTACAAAAGGCTAACCTCTCTTTGTCACAACACTCATTCCAGTGAACAAAATTAAGGCAGCTTCCTTTTGGAATGGGCATTATAACAGATAAATAGCATCTGGATGCACTATTGAATTACTTTCCTTAATGTTTTTTAACACTATGTTTGCTGGAGAGTACTTGACCAGCCATGGCAGCAAATATTTTTTGTTGAATAAATTTGACAAATAGTGGTGAAGTGCACCTAATATTTGATGAATGTAGTTTGGCAGGCCCCTCTTCCTCAGTTGATTTTTAAAGCCTTTTAATTCACTTGGAATGATTCCATTTTCTTTATTCTTTTTCTGATAAGTGCATTTATAGGTTTTGCAATCCTAGCTTTATTCCCTCATCTTTACCATAATTGTCTTCTGAACCTGTTTCTTCTTCCCCACTTGTGCTTTCCTCTCTGAACTCCATGCCATGTTTGCTCTCTCCTCTTGTATTTTTAATATTCTTCATTTCTTCCCTTTTCTCAAATTCTTCGTCCCTGTGTAAAACCAGTGACTCTTATCTCTGATGTGCTTCTTTTGGAAACATGCCATGTACTTCAGAGGTGTTAACCACTAGGAAATAATGGTGCTGGCAGTAGTCAGAAGCTGTATTTAGATGAGAAATCACTCCTTTCACTACAGGCTTCTGGGGAAGAAGGACACTGAGATCTTCATGATGGTCATGAGCTACTTGGTTATGCTACAACACTGCTTTGACTGGGTGAAATCACAACCAAATTCCCCGTTTTGGTTTATACACACAGGGTATTTTCCAGTCTCCACACCCATCTGCTTCCAACCCCTCTGCTGCTGAGTGGAAAGCTACAAGTAGTTGTCAGTTTGTGCTCCTATGTGATGGGGACGGCTCCAGTTTTACCTCCTCCCCATATTTAAGTGTATTTTGCTGTCCTTTTAAATGCTCAGTGTTCCTTACTCCTGCTCAGCAGGAAGCTTCCTCAAGCTACAGCACTGTTTGAACACCACTGGATCCCTTGCCTTGGTGTTTTGGAAAACACCGGCAGCAAGTATAAAACCTAAGTGCTCTCCACTTGGTGGCTTGACTTGAGAAACATCTGAACAGCAAGACAAGTCCTGAAGCACCTCTGCCAGAAGTGCTGGGAAACAAGAGTGCTTTGTTTTCATGCCAGAATGGTTTTCTTGCCAGTGATAAAAAGTTAGAAATGCTTCTTCTTGTTGGTTCATTTTTAATTGGCAAACTTAGTCTCTGCAGAAATCAGAAGCAATTGTCCGGGTAAGATGTGTATCTAATTTGCTACATGGGTCTTCAAGCTGTGTTGCCCTTTACTTTAATCCTGTGTTTAAAAAGTGTTTTCAGCTCTTTTGTTTCGCTCTATCTTTTGCAGGTAATTAGCGATTGCTTTTATTCCCACAGAGGTGAGGAAAGAGGTCAAAGCTGGTGCCATTGAGCTGAGTAAATTCTCTCGCTGAGATTGGGGCAGAGCTGGGATCGAGCTACTCTAAGTCCCCAGGTGCCGGGTCAGTCTTTGGCTCACAGCCTTCAGCTTGATGTCCACTGACTGACTCACTGCAATCAAAACTAAAGCTAATTGTTTTGATTTGATTTCTTTTTAAAACTAAGGTTGTTTGTTAGATTTAGACACAGCTCCTACTATTCTTGCATTGTAGAAATATGGCAAAGGCTTTCTTCTTTTCTTTTTCTTTTTTCCTCCCACTGTTAATACTGATAATTTTCTGTAGAGCAGAGAAATATTTAGTCTGGTTATTTTAATTTTTTTTCTGTCTGGACAGATTGGGTGTTGATTTTGTATAGTTAGTCATTACTAATGCACGTAATTCATATCTAATATTGTTAACACAAGTTTGCACAAAGTAAAATAAAAAATATAGTTTTGCATTGATTTAAAACTTTCTATATAAAGGGAGGTACTTGTATCTGATATTTAAGAATAATGTGAGAAAATTACAAAGTTTGAAATCAAGACAAACATATTGCAATAAACACTTCTTTCCCCTAATCTCTATTGCAAATAAGAAACAGGATGAGAGTGTGATTTTATTGGTGGGTGAAAGTGAAAATTTTCTAGGAAGCTGAACATGACAAGAGCACACACAGTGGACAGTCTGAAACCTGCAGTTATCTGCCTATAGTTATTATAAATATGTCATGTATGTGTGATATAGGTCCATAACATTTTGCAGAAAGTGCCTATTGTGCACCTGTTATAATTTTGCTGTTTATAGTGCCAATTCTTCATATGGTACTTAGGTCTTTAAAGATAATATGGATGAAATCAGTGTTCTGTGTTGAAACACACCCACCATCGCCTCGAGTTAGTTGCTGGCCATGGTCTGTACAGACAAATTGTGAGTTTCAGAAGTTTTTTTTTCTTTTAAATATTAGCATTTTCTTTTAGATACAAAATCAATCTCCTGAATAATCTTTCTTAATAATTAAGTAGTCTAGAATTTATGTTGGTTGTGTTTTATTTCTGAAACTTTCATTACAATAGAGCACACAGACTGAAACTTTCATTACAGTAGAGCACACAGACTTGACTGCTGCACAGAACAAGAAATCTGCTATTGCCCTGTGTTCTGTAACACCAATGTTTTAGGTGTTCGCTGCAGGGGAACCTACAACCTTACCAAAAGCTTGTATACTCTAGATTATCCACTAGTGACAGTTTTGTTTTATACACTCAGGGAGGTGGGACAAAAATCCAACATCTCATCCTTCGCTTACAAATAACTTTACCATTTTTGGAATTCACTGAGTAGAATTGGTTCTGATAGTAAGTGCCTTTTGAAAGAGTAATGGAAATGCAATAGTGCAAAAGTCACTCCTTTCAAAAACAAACAAAAACCCAACAACAACTTTCCCACAAACAGAGCCTGAAAAGGAATTTGGGGTCCTTTGCTTTGTACTTGAAGAAAAAATCAGGCAGCAGTATGAGTGGGGAAGGGGAAAGTTCAGAACTGTGGTGTGCATTGGGGTCACGAACTCACATCCTGTTCTCTTAAGAGAGTCTTAATACCTTGGCTGTAAATTATTCTGGGTCATTATAATTTGCTAACAATATCTTCATATTCTGGGGTCCACAGAAGTGTTATTCTCTCTCAGAGGGTTCATTTCAGTCACTACCCTGTTCCATGAATATTTGTTGCATGTCACAAAGGTGAAGTGCTTTGCACAGGAGTCCCATAGGCAGTTTCTAGGCCCTTTGTGACACAAAAAGCCTCTCTAATGATCTATCAAGTGGACTTTTCATAGAATTTGTTATTTTATCATTTAGGTCAAACCTAGGTTTTAAAAAACATTGATTATGATTATTGTCCAGCCTGTTGAGTGGGAGTGGATGAACAAAATTGGAATTAACCACCTTGGTGAGCGAGTGCTTTTTTAATTGAGAGAATGAAACTGCAAATGAATCTACATAACTATGATTTTTGGAGTGCTTTAACTATTGATTGAGGTACAAAAGAGATGACATACTGAAGTGCTGTGTCTTTCCTCTGTCCTTTTCATTTTGAAGGGAGGCGGCAGTCGGCACTGTAGGTTTGCAAGAATTGATCTGATGGTATTGCAAAGGCCGTGGGCTCTAGACTGAATCCCTCCATCTTCAATCTGCTTGTCCTCTTGATTGACTCCAAGATGGTGATAAAATGAACCAGATACTGAGTCACTCAGTCTTGCCAAAAATGGCATCCTCTGCATGAGCAAATGCAACTCTTAGGTATAGGAAACTTTGATGTGGGAAAGAGTCGTACCTCTAAAGTTGGTGACAGCAAAGCAAGTAATCTGGGGACTTCAGTTCTGCACTTTTAAATCCCACTTTAATCCTACTTCAAAATATAGAATCCTTTTGTGGATTCGGGCCTAAGTAATTTCTAGCAGGAAGGACAGTTCAACACTGAAATTGATTTTATTTAACAAGGTTGTGTAATTTCAATTATCAGTTGTTTTTTTACTTGTATTAGAGGTCTGTCATGATGGATTTATATAAAGTAGACTGTCTTGGAGCAGGAGTTGAACAGGACAGGAACTTAAAGTCACTTCTAGCCCTACTTTCTGTAATCTACACTTAGAAAAAAGTATAAACTGTTCTTCTGTTCTGGCATGTATGCTCTGTGGTTGGCTTGTTTCTGTGGAATGTAGGCTGAAAATGAAGAAAATCTGCTGAACATTACTGTTGGTCTCTCAAGATTAGAAGTCATAAAGTAAGCATGCAAGGCTGTCATAAAATTGATCTGAAGACTCTATTTCACTGTTTACTGCAGGACACATGTTCTAGCCTGATTTATATGCTATGAAGTTATGCTTAGGTGTATTCCATCCTCTGGAGCAAAGCCACTGAGACCAATTAGGTTCTCTGGATTAATGAAGATACAACTGGGAGTGGTATTTGACTCATTGACTTCTCTGGGACTGCATAAATATGAATAGGGAATGGTTTTGTTCATACAAATGTGTTGGGTCCAATACTTAAATGCATATGTAGCTGAATACAAAAATACTGTGTGAGATCACTAGGCTAGGAGTGACTGCTGTAGAATTAACAAAAAATTCTGCAGCGGTGCCCATAGTCTGGAGTTCATACACAAATAGACTCGTTTTAAAACTGGGACCTAGGTGACCCTTTTGTATACCAGTGAGCTAACATAGGTGTTTGAGTTGGTGTGAGATATGCTTCTGCTATCATTCCCTATCTGGTACAGTGCAAGATTGAGACTATTAAGAACTTTAAAATTTCAGAATATGTTTCTTAAAGATGAATTCTTGAGATATGCTGGCTATTATTGCCTTCCATTTTAATTGACTATAAAAAGAAATGGAATTATTTAAAAGTGGAACATTTTTTCTCCTACAGTGGAATTCAAATAGCTAAATATTCTTCCCATCTCTCTGTGGCAGATTGATCCTGGCTGGGCAACAGACATCTACCAAAGCTGCTCTATCACTTATCTGGATAGAGGAGAGAAAGTTCATGGGGTGACAAAGGGACAGGGAGAGATCACTCACCCACTGTGGGCCAGGGAAAAACAGACTTTACTTAGGGAAATTAGTTTAATTTATTACCAGTCAGATCAGAGTAAGATAATGAGAAATAAAATCAAAACTTAAAAAACATATTTTCCCTTACCAGTCCCTTCTTCCTGGGCTTAACTATCTCTTCACACCAGCTGGTACAGGAAAATGGGGAATGGGCATTATGGTAAGTCATCACATGTTGCTGAAACTCTGTCAGGGGGAATTCTCTTCCCTAATCCAGTGCGATGTCTGTCCCATAGCAGACAGCTCTCCATTAATTTCTCCAGTGTGAATCCTTCCACTGGCTGCAGTTCTTCACAAGCTGCTCCAGGGTGGGGCCCTCCCACAGGGTGCAGTCCTTGAGGCACAGCCTACTCCAGCAAGGGACCCTACCACAGTCTGCAGGGAAATCTCTGCTCCAGTACCTGGAGCACATTCTCGTCCTCCTTCACTGACCTTCATGTCTGCAGAGCTGCTTCTCTCACATATTCTTAGCCCTCTCTTCGTTGGCTGCAGTTGCTTTTGTACAGGATTTTCTCCCCTTCTAAACTGTGTAATCCCTAAGGTGCTACATCCCATTGATGCCTTGACTAAGAGCAGGTCCTTCTTGGACCCAGCTTATATTGGCTCTGTTGGATGTGGGGGAAGTTCCTAAAGTTTCTCCTAGAAGCCAACCCTGTAGCTGCATCCCACTGCCAAAACTTTGCCACACCAATCCAACACTGACTCTCTGATTCTTCACCCAGAATCACTTTATATCTTCTCCCTCCACGTGCTCCTAAGATACCTAGCCTTCTTGAGTTGTTGTGCTTTTTAAACAGCCTAATGATGAATTACTGTCTGTCTGAGAACCTATTTGTTGAGTTCTTTCCAAAGGTTGATTTAACTAATAGTGATGCCATGATGGTGAATCCATCGTGAAGAGAGTGAAAATAAAAACTTTGTAAACTGCAGTACGAACTGAGCACTACCAGCAGAGATGAAAGAATGCTCTATTTAGACTTTGAAGCTCTTTTTCTGCTATTCCAATGAAATTCCTTGGGTAGTGCAGTCCCTCCTTTCCACAGCACTGCACTACTTTGTGACAGGACAAGATTGTGCTCTAACTAGATAGGTTCCACTTATGCTTGAATAGGTACCAGCCAATAGATTAAAGTGCAAAATTTTGTATGAAGACCTTAGAGGCAGAGATTGTCTTTTCAATGGTATTGCTAAGATGTACAAGTTTATTTCCTAGCTAGGCCTTTTACCCCCCAAACCCGTGTTTTTGTTGTTGTCTGTCCTAATGCTACATGCAAATGATGAAGTGCTTCCCTCAGGACACTTATTGTTCTACCTTGGACTTGCTGTACAGTTGTAATTAAAGGTGTGAGTATTATTCCTTTCTTCTTAAGCCAATTGTATCCACTTCCCAAGATTGCACAATATCTGTTACTGGGTTACAGAGATGATGCTGAAAATGATGTGTGTTCTTGCACAGAAAAGCCAACAGGAGACTGAGAGGCTGAAGCAGGGAAATAGATTTATTTGTTATCCAGAGAGCCTCCTGGCCAATGCAAGGTAATCCTCTACTCATTTTCTTATACTTTGTTTCATCTAAATTTAGCCACCCCCAAAAATTTGGGGTTTTTGCCATTTTTGCTGGAGGACTATAACAGGTTAATACATCTCACATAGAAGAAGTTTTTCATGGTGTTCAGTGTAAATTATTTCACAGATGAAATATACCTTGCTGTCAGGGAGCAACCTAAATTTTCACTTTCTTAATTTCATCCCATTACTCCTCGTTATATCCCTTGTACCAATCTAAATATTTCATCAACCCTTCTTAATGTTTATACCCTTCAAATATTTATAGGCAGTTATCACATCTCCCTTTAGTCAGAGCTTAGCTGAACTGTTCGTATTTAGACCTTTTAATCTCTCTTCATAAGGAAATCCTCCTACATGAGATTGAGGGCCTGATCCTCAAAGGTATGTAGGTGCCTGTCATTGACTTGAGTGGAATTGTGGCCTAGATATTAGTGCCATTAGGCAGCAGGTTTTTTCTCCTCTCTGAATTACTACTAATTTGTCAGCCTTAGATTCTAAAGGGTACAGAAGTGAATGTGATATTCTGGGAACATCATGGCCAGTCTTCCCTGGTTTGCTGGATCGTGTATCACCTCCGCATGCACATCCCCCAGGGTGTGTTGTGCCTCTTGCTCTCACACAGATTTGGAAATTTGTATCTATGGTAGTGTTCAGTATTGACCTTACCTGCCTTCTGGACCTCTATATTCCAGATTTCTTACTATTGAATTCCCTATTCTCTGTGTGTGAGTGCATATATTTATTATAGATGCGTACGTATATAAAAAATGGTACTTACTGCCCATCGTCTGAACAAAGATGAAAATTAAGGGGTTCTGCTGAACATTAATCTCTATATCACTACATTATATAGTTTTCCAGCTTCATGTAGTGGCATTAATCACTACTCTTTGTTTACGGATTTTTTTCAAACAATTTATTGTCCATGTAACTCTGCTCATATCCAAGCCAATTTGAATTAAGCTTGTAAGGCAGAATCCCTATATCAAATGCTTTACTAAAATCCAGCTGCAGTAAATTTAGTACAGGACATATTTCGTGTTCTCACTGGTCTCTTAGGTCCCTCGGGTATGAATTTTTCTTTGAATCTTCCATTTTTGTCTTGCACAGTATGAATTATTACTGGTGGTTATGGTTTCTGAGCTACCACAACTAGAAAAACTCTCTTATTCCAGTTAGAAATGGAAATAGTCATCCCATGTTTGGGCTCAGGATAGACTGAAATTTTTTTAAAGTATCAATTTCTGCCATCACAGAAGAGTTTGGACACACAGGTGCAGGTATGGAACCAGTCAGAGCTGGACAGATCAGCACACTAGTGGTAATGACTGAATTTTTGTGGGCTTAACATGAAATATTTGTAGTTTTTATTCCTTTAGTCCTTTTTGTCTAAATTAAGGGAAATAGTTTATGCAAATATTTTGAAATTAAAATCAAGTACTATGTAAATATGTAAAAGCAACTTTGTTTTTGAGTGGATAAAACTAATAAACATATTTGAATGAACTTTGGGAGATTTCTTGGCTACATCAAAGTTTTGTCTGAGTAAATAGATTTTGCATAATTCTACTTCCATTTTGTGTCTGGCAAATGTGAAATCAAATCTTGGAACTTGATAGTGCTATTTTAGATGCCGTAGTCCTGGTGCAGAGTGATGCTACGTCAAAGCCTGTATATCACCCACAAGCCTGCCAGACTGAACTGTCTCTCCTTTGCTTGTTTTTCTGACAGTGTTTGGGTGGTGGATTTGGAAATTTTTTTCCTGAAAGGGCTTGATGCTTGTCAAGTCTGTAAAAACAAGACTTCAAAATATTACATGGTAGTAGCACCAAGTTTGAATGACTTTCCTAAGGCTGACTTAGCTTGTCTATGCTATTTTTCTGGATGACCTTGTTTTATTGCAGGGAGCACATTTCTCTTTTTAGTATTCAATACAATGCATTTATCATCTTTCATCTCTCACCATTTCACATTTGCTTATTCTGAATCTCATGATAGATTGTCATCTACAGCAAAACTATTTTACTGAAGACCCATTTCAATCTTCTACAGAGCTGCTGTGCATTTTTTTGAGTCTTACACACTATTGCCTTACAGAGGTATAGAATTCCAGCTTCTGTCTTGCAAAGCTGGACTTGTTGTTAGTTTTGTGATTTTCTGGCATCACATGAATTCATGTGAATTCATTACATGAATTCTTCTGTTGTTTAAACTACTACACAAAAAGCTGTATGCCTATCTGATGCAACTATGCATATATGTGTCCTACCACAGAGACTCGTACTCTGCCTCTTTCTTTGCAAGGAGTGCCATGTGAGGGACTATTTTAGGTTACATTATCAAAAGAAAGCTTTTGATGGTGTAAAACCTGGTTTTCCCTGTCAGTGTTGGCCCATATATATTGTGAACAATACAGAAGAAAAAACTCTGAATCTTCTGTGGGAGAGTGAGCACTTAGATGGGCTTCATGCTGGCTTGGACCAAGCTGGATCATTCAAACTTGGGAAATGAGGAACTTTTTTTTTTTGGGTTTTTAAACAGTAAGAAAAGCAAAAAGAAAAGGAATAGCACCTCCTAAGACTGATGGTCTACTACTTAATATCCACTTTTTTCTATTATAATTTTATTCTTCTCCAAATGTGTAGTGCTTGGGAATCAGGTCCATAGTGTTTCTCTGACTGTCTGTAATGATTAAAAAAAATACCAACAGTGATGAAGTGTTCAGGAATTAAGGGAATAAAAATGATCTCACACATTTATAACTTTAAAAATCACTAAGATGAAGTTTGCAAAAACCATTTTATTTCAATGTTATATTCTAAACTCTGGAGAAAGTATTATATATTTCCAAAATGTGATTAGCCAAATGGTCATTTTGATTCTATATAGGAACAGAATATTAGGGGTTTGATTTAATTAGGCTATTTTCTTTTACTGATTTGAATTCAAAACTTTCAATTTTAATAAAATAGGAATGGCAGGAAGTTGATATACTTTCTACTCTCTTATTAGAATAATAGTGTTAGTTTCTTTAGTTCTAGGAAATGAATAATGACACCACTTATCGATCTTGTGACAGGTTAAGAAGAACATTATCTCAATACATATTAGTCAACTTGACCTTTTATTGACTTGACCTTCAGCTCCTCTGAGAAACAAAATTAGGACACCTACATAACTTAGTGCTGTGATTTTGAAAGTCTGACATGGTTTGGATTATAATTTTGAAATTGGTAAAGGAGTAATCTATCACATTGTTAATCTGCACCAGTGAACTCTACCAGCAGATATAGTTGAGACAGGCTTTGGTCAATAACCAATGATAACATAGCTGTTGAAGATTTGGGATAGAGTTTTTTTGGTTGATTTTGTATTATTTTTGTTAAGTTTCACCTTTCTTTATTTGCTTTTTTTTTTTTTTTTTTAAGGGAAAAGGTCCTTTAGCAAAAGGGACCTGACAAAGGAATAAGCAGGCCTTCCAGTCCAGCAAACAGTGTGGGTTGGTTAGTATTGTCTGAATTTCAATCTCCACTTCCACTACACCCAAAATATTTTTTCTTGCTTTCTTGGGGAAAAGACTATTCTAATTTGGCTTTTGCTGCAGAAAATCTACTAAAAATTCAGCTTAATAAAAAGATAAATTCTATATGATGAAGATGGAAGTCTGCAAATAGTGGAATAGTGGAGTGTAAACTAGTACAATCTAAAATATTTTGTCATAAAAAAGGTACCTTGGTTCCCTGTAGGTCTTGTGGTCTTGTGGTAACCCCAGGTCATCCATCCATCCATCCATCTGTCTGTCTATCTATCTATCTATCTATCTATCTATCTATCTATCTATCTATCTATCTATCTATCTATCTATCCTATATATCTCCATTTGTCTGCTATCAGAGAAGGAGATAGACATGAAAAGGAGATATGGTAGAGGAAGCAACATATCTACTTATGTGGGAAAACAGAGGTTTATGAAGATGAGTGCATGCACCCTGGTGGGAGGTGCACATCTCCTTGAGAACACCTGAAAGTGTCTTCTAGTAAGAGCATGCCTACAAAAATGAAGTATGAAATTGCTGCAAATTGAACCTTGTCTGGATTTGGGGTAAAACATATTGATCAAGATTATTTTTCATGAAATATGTAGACTTTCCTCCACAATATTCACAACAGTCACATAATCTTGTTGACCTCTAAGCCTGATCTGTGTTAACAATGAAAGGTTATTTCTGCTATGAGTCTCTCATCTGAAGCAGAAGAGGTTCCTGTGACTGATACAAAGGTTACAACCCTACTGACGAGCAGTCTGATGCCTTGGGATAAATCCTCTTTCATAGTTTGCCCTCTGAAAAACCATGGCAACCTCATACATGCCCAACTCCAAGCAAATAAACAAATATATCCATGTGAAAAAACAGTGAAGTTGCAAAAAATCCTTGAGATGTGCGAAAACTAGAAAATGTCAGAATTAATCTGTTAGTACAACTTTTGTGTGCTCCAGTGCACACATGCTTAATATAGTGGCCTACTTGTGTGTTCAAATACTACCCTTTTCTTAGGATTTCTGGTTGTTTTATTTAAAATGGGCCTATCTAAAAGAAAAGTGAGAAAAATTTAACAAAGGACATTATTCCCCAGAAGTGCTTTACCTCTTGTCTATGTTCTTTTAAGTGTGCTTATTGAGTCAGATAGGCAGTTGCAAGGAGAAAAATTATAGTTTCTTGGGTTCTATCCTTGAGTATCGGGCTGTAGAAATGCACTTTCTTCCTCTTTCTGCCATGGAAATCCTGGATGATGTTAGGTGTGAGGATTTCAGGTCATTCTTGTCACAGCTAGCAAGGAATTTTCCACCACTGTTTCTTGCATGCCAATAACAGTCGAAGATGGGAGCATCTTCAGCTGAATTTCTTGGAGTTGTGCTATGAACACAAGTGGAGTGTTGTGGAGTGTTGGGCACACTAGAAAAAAGTGTTCACCTATGGACTCTAAAGTCAGGTAACTTTTGTTATTATAAATTTGTGCCATTGTTGCCCATCTTCAGAATGGAAGGCAAGTTTCTGCCTCACTTGCAGGCTGTGAATATTAACTCCATTTCAGGCCCTGCCATGGGCAGTGCCATAGAAAAGGCAAGGAAGAATTAATCATTCTGTTTTAGGAGCAAATAGACAGACTACATACTGTGAACACACACCAGAGTAATGAATGAATGACTGTTCAAACTGTCCCCACATTGACCAAAACATGAATCCTGCAGAAATATTAAAGCCAATGTCACTGAGAAATGTAGCAAAAGAGCTAAGGAACAGAAAGCTGAATGAAGCCACATATAATCATATTTCTGCCACATAACTATATTTTATACTATTTTCATGGTCTTCCCTGCAACCTTTTCCCTTACAACTTTTTGCTGGCTATAGGCAATGCAGCAGGACTTCCTTTAAAGACCTGCCTTCCCCAGGGCTTCTTGTGAGCTGTAACTGAGACTGGGATAACTCAAAGTTTTCAATTTCTAGACATTCAAATTGGATCCAGTGACAGAGTTAGAAAAATGAAACATCATGGATTAGCAGAGCCTAGCCCTGGGTATTGCATAGGAATCACTGAAGGCCTTTTGTGTTATTTCAGCTAAAGCAAGAAATCTTTTCTCGGGAATTTCATTTTGGTACTGAGAGATGTTTTTTCAGGCTTTTTGCAAACAGTGGAGGCAAACTTAAGACTAATTTTTTCACTGTTTTATCTCCCATGCATAACCAAAATCCACCACTAATATTATGTGATGAGAGGAACTTTTGGAACTGTATGTGTAGCAGGGTTAAAGACCTCATATGACCTATTCACACAAGTACTCCTCTGAATGCTTTTCAGTACATCTGAGCATCCTACAGTTTGTTTCAAAAAAAATAACATGATATACCACAGTCAGGATCATTCTGGTCTTGATTACTTCTATTTCATGGTGAGAAATTTCAAAGAGACAAATTTCAACCACAAAAAAATGCAATCCTATGCTTAGCCTGTTGTGTCCATATTCTTACATGGCTACATTTTATTCTGCCAGTGGTGCTACGGAGTTTTGTTGGCATCCTCAGACTCTGCAGTATTGCTTTGGGTCAACAGAATCTGCTCACCAATTCTTCCTTTTATTTATCTCTCATCTTTTTTTAACCTTGGGCATCATTTAATTAAAACCAACACAGCAAAGTAAGGTAATAGTGTATTTCTGCAGTATATTTGCTTTTAAACTGTTCTAAGTTTGGCAATTGTGTTTTTTCCATGGCGTATTACCACAGGAAGGGAGAAAGATCCAGAGATATAACAAAATATAATGCAGTAGTATCTTTCTACATGGTTTTGTATTCAATGGAGATTCAGTGTTTTGAATGGTGGGCTTTTGGAAGTTTTGCAATTAGACAAAACAAATAATTTATTAATTGTGTTTCTTGGATGATTTCTTGGATGATTTTTTAATTTAATTAGCACTGGAGGAAGAACAGTGTTGACAAGTCCGAGTTTACTTTGATGAAGTGTAGGACCTGCCTTTAACAAGAGCTGTGATTCTATTGTTAACAACAGAACAGGCAGGAGCAGGAGGAAGATAATTTTTGGTATCCTGGCAGAGATACTGCTGTAGCAAGAGTGGCAAAGAATTTTCCTAAGGTGTTCTTGGCATTTCGTGTCAGGAATAAAGCAGTCTAAAATGATGGGTATTGAGTAATATCAAATAAGATTCCTGTGGAAATAGACACAAAAATATACATGGGAATAAGCAGTTTGTATGCACAGGGTGGAAATGATGGAGGGTGGCTCTAATGGTTAGATTTTTGTTAAGGCAGCTTGCTTTTAACAGGGTTTGCGCAAAGATCTGTGTAGTGTAGATCAGCAGACTGTCATAATCTTGGCCTTGGCTCTTCAGTGGGAAGCTGAGAATGTTGGAAGTGCCAAGTGATGAATGCAGAAACAATCTCAGCATTTACGAATATCCCAGTGTTTGGATCCTTTTATGTGGGAATTAGACACCGAAAGTAAAGGTTTGATACTTAATCTGTCACTTACTGGCTTATCTTCCTAAAGTAATAAAATCCCAGCTAAGCCTTTTTAGCACTCCTGTCCCATGATGCATGTTCGGCGTTGTTGCTTTGATCCACGCCATTTTGGGTTTTGATCCCTTCTCCTTTCTGCCTCCTCCTCTCTGCCCATCATCAGTAAAAAGCTGCTTTGCAGAATTTAGAAGCACACTGAACTCTTGAACTTGCATCAATAGTTGGTTATCCAAATTTCTAGGAGGGCAATTACTATTTAAAATACTCTTATTGTTCCTTTTGCAGTCTTAGCCCGGATAAAGCAATCATTAGTAATGGTGTGAATCTCTTTGGTATTTTCCTGTGAATGCATTGGGAAATACATATTAAATACATTACATCCACATGTGTAATATGAATTTAATCTCCAAGTCACTAACTCCCAGGTCTACCTCCTGCTTCCCGTGAGGTGGGAAGTCTTGTAAGCTAATTAGTGATAGCACATAAGCTTCAGCCCTGAAGAATACTGCTCATTTTATTACTTGTGCTGTGTTAAAAAATGGAGGATGCTGCTGAATGGTAAAATGCATGGAAGCAGATTAAACATTTGGCAATGGAAGAAAGCTTCAGTAATGCTGAGACATGCTAGTGCAAGGCCACCCTGCAATCACACATTACATGTACTTGGTCAACCCACAGCTGAATGAACTTGGGAAACAATTGCAGGACAAATTTTAATATATAAATACACACACATACATATATATATATATATGTATATGTAGTGAGAGATGTGTGAGAGCTCTAATTGCCTTCATGGGGCTCATTGGAGGGTTCTCAAGGGATTGTGTTATAGCTGCCCTCAGGCCCTGAGCCAGTACATTGAAAAATTATATCTGCCTGGTCTCAGTGATCTAGGTAATAAAATGTTGATTGTACCTTTTCCTTTAAATGCGCTCCTGATAATGTTTGGTCTAGTTACAAAGAGATTCATCATTTGTATTCCTTTGTCAAGATGTAGGGGGTTGTCCTGTTGCATACCTTAGCATTCTGCTGAGGCTTTGGCACTGTTGGCAGCTGGCTGCTGAAAGATTTTCCTTAGAAGAGAGTGAAGCAATAAAATATCTTTTGTGAATGGGGGAGGGGAAAGTGGGATCCACAACAGAGAGAGATATTCTAAATTGCAGAAATTAGAAATAAATGATTCAAAAACAGTAGTATTTTTATGGCACTGTAACCTCTACTCCTGTTGGGGCTTCTTAGAAAAGCCTAGAAATAACAAAAGGTGTGGGATGCAAAATTACAAAGATCAGACACAATGTTCACTATTGAGATGAACTTGCTTTTTGAAACCTCTTTCTTCTTACAGAAATAACAGTAGCACAGGCTCAGTGGCCCTTACCCTTACTGAAACTGAGTGAGTTAGGGCACATCAGGGACCCTCAGTAACTTTCCAAGCACACCTGTGTCAATACAAATTAGCCACTAATTGCTCCACAACACAGACTTTCTATATCAAAAGCTGTGTGGGAGTTCAGTTAACTCATGCCCCCTGTGATTGTAGTAATGATGTCTCAGTTACATGTGTATGTGTGTCTGAGAGAGGCGTGAACACCCATTAATGTGCCTACGCAGAACTTTACCCGTGTTTATATACAAACAGCATACATTTTTTCCTGCACTTGTCAGTGCTTCATTTGTTAGCTGGTCATTATACTTTCTCCTGTGTCAGTATTCAACTGACGTTCCAGCTGGGGTCTGTGGGGTGTTTTTTTTGGTCTCAGTTACAAATGTAAAGCCAAGGGCTTGGATATGTGAAATGTACTGGGACTCTTCAGGTGTGACATGAAATGCTACTCTTGATATTTTACATTATTTGCAGTAGAAAGTCTCCAGATTCCAGTGGTATGGGCAAATTCAAGTGAAATGATTTCACTCTCTCTTGGGACAGGATTTTTGGGTTGCCCTTGAATAAGCCAGTAGAGATAGTAACGGAGTAGATGCTCATCCTGCACCTCCAGTGTAACAGATTGTAAGTAGAAAGGTGGACATGTGCTTGATGTGAAAAAGAAGTGGTTGTGAGGGTGCTTGGTTGACTTTCCCAAACTTCTAACCCTGATCACTGCACAAACCTATGATCAAGCACAGCCACCTTGGTCTAGTTCCCAACCCTCTGGATCTGATCTACATGTAATAAGATCTGGAGTGTTTTCCCAGACTCTGTGTTGCACTATGCTGCTGCGTGGAATAGAGCACCCTCACGTCTAAAGACTCCAGAGGAACAGCTTTTTAAAGTGGGTTTCTTCATGCAAAGTTATGCAAAAGGCCAAGCATCCCAACCAGAGATGGTGAGACTGTGATGTTGGGTGTGACCCAATATGTTGTCTTGGGACAATTTCAGTACTATAGCACATATTGCATTCTTCTTTGAGAACTAAAGACATATTTCGACTTTTCTCTTGCATACTGGAAGAGAAAAGGCTGGTATTGTTGTTGTGAAGTGTAGTAATCTAACCTTGTTCTGCAATAGAAGCAATAGTTTGTAGGATGTAGGATAAGCTTGATTATCCTTGTTCTGCTTGATTATCCTGTGTCTGTTTTGTGTAACACAAAACTCTGCTAAAATTAATGGACTTCTATGGTTTTAAAATTTGCTAGAGTTTGGTTGCAAAATCTGTCAAAGTTGGATTGCTGAACAGCAACAAATTTTGAAGTTAAAAAAAATTAAATGAAAAATAGTAGATACATATACAGATATTTTCACTTTCCTTAACTGCCATAAGGCTATAAAACTCAGTCCTTTTTTTTGTAGTGCATATGGTAACAAAATAATTCTAGAGACAAAATACCAACTGTAAGGCATTCCTCTAATACTATGTGAAAGAAATAAGGGAGTTTTATGTTATTATGAATTGTTTGAATTTAGTGGTAAAATTTAACTTAAGCTAAGGCTCTAGTAGGTGAATTGAAATGTGTCTTCCCCCAATCACATTCCTAACAAATTGTTCTTTTCTACATTATCCTTTATGACTCGGCATCTCTAAGATGTGGTTTCGGGTGGTGCCTCTCATTGTTCTGCTGATACTTTCCTTAAAATGAACAAATTAAAAAAAAATTCATCTCCATACATAGGGATCTTAACATTTTTTAATATATTTTAATTAAAAGTCCATTCCCAATGTTAATTTTAGATGAATTATTGTATAGTGACAGACAGCTGAGGGGTCCTGCACTTGGCTGTATTCCATTAAGACTGTATGACTTGTAATTAGAAATGAGCTAATGCCAAAGCTGATCTTTTCTGCAGTCTAAGTTTGTTCAGAGAGAAAGACTGTTTTAATTAAGAATAGAGTGGCCAGTAGCAAAGTTCAGGTCCTCTATGTAGTGAAGCAGCTACCACTCAGCAAAACCATAAAATAGAATTAAGTTTTGCCATCCTGACCATGGCAATTTATGAGATTTTAAGCAGATTTTGAATTTAGTAGGCTCTAAAAATATACTTACAGTTTAGAAATAAAAATATTTTTGCTGACTTTGGATATTAGATTTTACAACTTTGGTTGTACTTTTTATTAAGCATAATTTTAGATGATGGAATGTTGAAACATTTTTTCCTAGGATTTAATAATACCCAACATTTTCATTAGGTTTTAACAAAGTCTTTAGAATTCCTCTTCCTCCTTTTTAAAAACTGAATCACCTGATACTCTTCCAGCAATGAATTTCATGGATTCAGAGCAGTAAATAGCACATGAGTTGAGTATTGTAAGACTGTGAATTAAAACTCTTGTGATTTTGAGTGCCTATGGATAGTGGAAGACACCCAAATTATTCTTATATCAAGGATTACAATGAGAGTAGAAGCTGGTGATGCTGATAAACTCCTTATGGTCTCCTGAATGCATACTTCCTCTTGTTGCCCTTCAGGTAGATGCCATTATAATAAACCCTTTTGTTTACAACTTCTCTTCTAATCCAGAAAGCTTGTGAATGCATTCAGCATATTGTAGAGAGGGACAGTCATCTGTTCATCTGTCACTGAAGTGCAATCACCTCTGAGGTGAAACATGGCATTGGTTCTTACATTAAAGTACTGTCTGATCACTTCCTTTTTTTTTTTTTTAATATCTCAAGATTAAGCCTCATCATAAATCAAAAACTACTTTTTCCTTTTTTCTTTCTTCCTGTGACTTCTTATACTGGAACCAAGTAGTTCTCTGTCCTTTATCAGTGCCTATTTTTGAAAAGAGTCTTGGAGTTACTAGTGAACATGTTGTTTTGAACTCCTGCAAAGGTTCTGAGTTTGCCATTAAATTTGTGCTAACGATAGACACAAAGGGGCAGCAAAAATGCCAGACAGTCCAGACCTTAATATGTTTTTCACGGCTGGAGGTGGCGTGACAGTCCTCTAGTCATTTGACCATGAATTTAAAAATATTTGCCTGGAGCCAAAAGCCACCACCATATAGATTTCTCACTGTGCTGCAAGATTTAGGCCACCAAGGCTATAATTTTATTAAGGTGTCTTAGAGAGAAGCATTCCTTTGTAAACAGCCCTTGTCTTTTGAAAAGACCTTTCTCAACTTCTATAATTTTTTTGTGCACTGATGACAGAGCAGCCATTAAATCTGGGCAGAGATAATGCCAGGTGATAAATTCTTTTTCTCCTGACCTCGTAAATCAATTGGCAGAACTATACACTGCTTGGTGTTACAGTGTGCCATTTTTAATTTGCTACTACTGCAGCACAAACTAATTTTAGCACTTTAATGCTTGCTCTCTGTTCCAGTTTGCAAAACAACTCCTGGGTAAAAGCAATGCAATAGGTGGCTGTATTTATTGGCCTTATACCAACAACTGACAATAAAAAAATCACAACCAATGCCAGTATTAGCGCTATTACATCTAGGTACCTGTGAGAAAGGTAGTTGTGTTTATAGCAAGATTTGTATCAATTCACACTATGCTATTCATATTTTGTTTGACTGTCAAAAGTCCCTTGCTGATACTTAGGGAGGAGAGGCAGAGATATCTCAAGTTTTAGTAGTCCTAGTTTGCCCAGGGCAAAGAAATCTGATATTCAGCTGGCATAGTTGTGTAGGTCAGGTTTCAAGAGGTGTACATGATCTCATTCTCTTGAGGAGTTTGTGGAAGAAATCTTCAGTGATCTATTTTCAGAGTTCTTCCCCCATTTTTCTATTAGTATTTGGAAAGGGCCAATGAAAGTTTCTGAGTGGGGGAATTTGTTTTTCTGTACATAAGGAGTTCAAAAGGTGTCATTTTGCTGAGTTTTCCACCTTACTTCTGCCTACTGTGAACAACCTATAATATTTTCATAGTAGCTGAATCCCTTTCAGCTCCTTGACCTGTTTGCATGGTGGTTGCAGGGTCAGTAGGATTAGGTATAAGAATGGATCATGGATATATTTTGAAGTCCAGTGTGGAAGGATGGCCAAAGCAGTCCTAACAGAAGAGCCAGACTTCCATTGCAAGAGGACGAGGCTTTAAACCAGATGAGAAACCAAAAGCAAAGAAAATTAAAAAGAGGAGACATTAATATTCATCCATGTCATATTTATTCCTTCAATTTTTTTAAGAAAAGTTTTGATATAATTTTTGTCTTTCAAATGAAGTGCTTGTGAAAACACCATGGGAAACTTCAGCTTAATGCAAGAAAATGAGAGCGGGAAGGAGAAATTAACGAGTCTGGGCAACACAGGAATGATAAGCTTTGGGATGCAGTGGACAGTCAGCAATCTGAAGCTACAAAGGAGAGCAGTTGAGCAGTGTGCAGGTCCTTAAGAAGGTATTGTATTCATGCAGAAGCAGGCAAGATTGTATAAATAAATAGATAAGTAATTCCCTTCACATGAGTAGTGAAGGCATAGGGAGGGATAGTCTTGAACTAAGCTGAAGAGAATCAGCTTTGAGGATGTCAATTTGAGGCAAATCCCCAAAGGAACCACCACTATAAGAAAAACATCTTAAGTTCTAAGTGTCAAAACAAAAAAGTTACTGCATGCACAGTTGTGTAAGCAGTTGCATTTTGTCATCTTTGAAACTGATACTAGCTCTCACATATATTTACAAGTTGTATCTTCCTATGGATTAACATTAAAGTTAATTAACCATGAAGCACAACCTGTTATGTTAACAAAACACTGGAGTGATGTCCCACTTCTGGCTTTGGGGATATCTTTGAATTTACAAAAACATCAGGTTTATTACATCACCTGTGCCTGCACAGCTTATACAATTTTAGTTGAGAGAAAAAAAAAGAAAGCCTTCATTATGGCTGAGTGTTTTGCATTTGTAGGTTCCATATGATAAATTTTAGATGTAGAATTATTTGGTTGAACAGAGACTGTGGCTCATTGCTCCATCTGAATATACATTTTGGGGTTTTTAACAAAGAGGCCAGAGTTTTCCTTCAGTGTCTACAGGGTGAGTCCATGCAGCCCTCTGAGATGTTTTAGTTCTGCTGTTTCCTGTGTTTTATTGTATATCTCTCTATATGATATCTCTCTCTATGTTCACTCATATAATTTTATTCCTATTATATATAATTGTCTATATTGTATCTAGGTATATAACATATAATTGATATTTATTATATAAAATCTCTATGTAGATTATCTCAATATATGGATTGCATATCAATTACCTTGGTTTACTATATGTCATATAGTATAGGTAGTGTATATATAAATACATGCATATATAATATCTGAATATAGTCCTGGGCAACTGACTTTAGAAGACCCTGCCTGAGCAGGGAGATTGGACCAGATGACTCAGATAAAATTCATCTCTTCTACCTCGAACTGTCATTCTGTGGCTAAAGGAAACCTTTGTGTTTCAGTTAGGAGTGGACTAATGCTCTAAAGAAAGGAGATGAGTGTAAACTAAAATTTAAAAAATAACACTATTTTTGAAGATGTTTTTAAGAGGTAATTTTCTTATTATTTTGGCTCAACTCAGTGTTCATTTTTACAGTTTTGGATTCCTATTTCCTTTTGTTTTCTGGCATATCTTTTTCCATCAGTAATGCTTTTCTGTCCTAAATTCCTAGAGGTGGGTGGAAGAAGGGAGGCAGAAAACAGAACAGTTTGCTGTAGCATCAAGGTTAGTGAATCCCTCCTCTCCACAGACATTTTTGTAGGCCTTACAAGAGGTGTTTTTCTGTGCAAACACTTAGGAGAACAGACAAACTGCAGCTAAAATATTGTTTAACAGAAAATCAGGAAAAGTAGAACTGAGACAATATAATTTCCATACCAGTGACATAACTGCTCAATCACTTTCTTTCCCCATCTATCCATGTACTTCAGGAACAATGAAGGATGAAAATTCAACAGCTTATGTATTCTTCTACTGATTCACCAAAACTGTTCCTCTTTACTCACCCTGCTTTTAATATGAAAGGAAATACTTGTCTTTTGCTATATTTAATTTCTTTTAGAATAGGTTTTTGTTGTTGACTTAAATACAAAGTGTGACTGGCTTTTAGATAGATGTTTGAATACTTAAAGCCACAGTCTGGTCTGGATCCATTAGGTGAGCTCACAACACTCTTGTTATAGAAATGACCCTCTAAGAAAAAAAAAAAAAACAAATGGAGATGGAGGGTAGCAGTACTATTGTTAGGTTAAGTATGTGTTTGGGGTTTTAAAGTGTCCCACAGGAGAAAAATCTGGATGGTAAAAAAAGCAATGGGTCTATTGGGAAGATAGGTGGCCATTACAAACTCCAAAACTGTACTAGTAAGGTTTAGGTACAGATGAAGCTAAAGACATACTTGTCATTATGGTTCAGCCTAGAGGTGGGTCTCATAAACCTCCCTGTTCTTTACCCTGCTATGTGTCTAATCAGTCATATTGGTCAAAGAAATGATCTGTCTTTAGCATCTCTGGCAAGAGAGACAAAAAGAGACAGGAACTCCCTGTAGGTAAATTGCTAATATTTAATTCTGGTATGAACTTGTTTTCACAATAAATATACAGGAACTGCTGGGATGTTTGAGAGTATCAACATACGCTCTGTTTTGTCAGTTTAATTGTGCATTCTCTGTTATTTTTAGTCTTCAACGTGAACTATTATTCCAAAAGGTGTTGATGCAAGAGAGCAAACAGTGATGAGCAATTAAGGGTCATTAACACAGAGTGACTTTGCCTTTGTGATGTTTGTATCTTTAGTTATGGCAAAAGTTTAGAAAACCCTTGTTTTCTATTCTGTTTTTTTGACAGGTGGCAGACTGATTGGTTTCCTTGGGAGTTTAACTCACAGAATGGCTTAGGACAGGGCAGAGGAAATTCAGGAAGGACAAGGTCTGCTTCAAGTTACTTGCAAGAAAGGAGGACTGAGGAAAACAATGAATATGCTGAAGGAGTTCATGGGCAAATAAAACCTCTGAAGGCACCAACATGCCCAGTGCAGAAGGGAAGAAACTGCTCATTCGCTGTATTCTGAGTGTTGCCTTTCAAGTGCAGTAGCTCTTGAACAAATTTAGGGGATACTTGCTAAAAATAATTTTCAAGAGTAGTACTTGTGTCCTGAGGGTGTAGATAGAATGTATTCTACACAATAGAGTCTAAAAGCATATGGATCTGTTGTATTAGTCCCCATACAGTTGTCTGTACAGTTCCCAAATGAAAGATCACAGCCTACACCAGGACTAAATCACAGGCTGTTTTGTTTTTTTTTTTTTTAATAGAAATCTGTTTAATAGCAGCAATTTACTGTCAATGGCAAGTAGGAGTAAATTTGAAGATAATTTCCTGAAATAGGCTCTCACAGATGACACAGTTTCATATACAAGAGCCATTGCAATTTGTAAGAACATCCTTAAAATGTTCTGTAAAGTATCTTAAAATATCAGCATACATTGTAAGGTCCATTGCACACTTCCACAGTGCTCTTATAAAAGCATTTATCTACCCTAATCTTCTTAGTCCTTCACACAAATGATTCTTACTGTCAGAAGATGAATACCTAAGGCTTTATCTCATTATCTTTTATAGCTGGGTTAAAAAATACCCAAACAACAACAAAACCCTACCTTTTTTTTTTGTTGTTGGGTAGCCATAGCCATGTACCTCATCTTTGTTTTGTATCAGCACTCTTAGTTATCAGCCTGTGCTTCCCAAAGATAAGTCCTGAAAGAGGCTAGTGTGAGCTGATTCTACTACTCATTACAAGTCTTTTGTCCCATGTTGCTTTGCTGTTGATTCTTCAGCACTGAAGTTGCTGCATATGATTTAAAGTAAACTTGCAAGGTAGGGCCTGTGAATCTTTCCATGTTGCATCATGGTTTGTAATTTCACTGTTTTCAAGGGGAAAATAGTTTGGACTCTTGTGTTCTTTCAGCTTCTGAGTCTCTGAAGTTCAGCTAACACTCATTCTCACAAAATGCTTCTTGGCTAAAGATGTGAGAAGGTTTTGATGGTACCAGTAATCAAGAGAATTACACATACCTGCATCAATTAAGAGTGAAATTCTATGAAAACACTCTGTCCAGAAGACTAGGGAACTGGTAGGTTGTTGTAGATACAGTAAGAGAGAAAGACATAATATAAGAAAGACAAATACTGTATTTTTCATTTTCATATGGGGTAACACTAGAAATAATATGCCTGGTCAATGCAAGCTTGAAATCCAAAGGCAGTGGATAAATACACACTGATTGGACTGACAGTGAATTTATTTTAAAATAGGAAGGGGAAATTTAAAATTAGAAAAGAGCTGGAAATAGTAAGTAGCAAAAAATGCAGTTAATTTGAGGGCCCAGATCCTGCAAATCATTAAAAAAATGCACCAGGAAGGAAGTTTAGAGCATGCTCCTTTAAAGTAAGAGTAGAAAAGTTTACTAATGGCAGAAATAGAAGCTGCAGCTGTGAACATATTCTAAAGAGTGTTAGATAAGCACTTGAGGGGAAAAGCACTACAGGTTACAAATGTTAGACTTAATTGGCTATGTGCCTTCTTCCATCCTGAAATGTCACTATGCAACCAATGTCAGCTTCTCCACTCATCTTCTCTCCAGGGGATAATAAACACAGCCTTTGTACATGTCAAAATTGTGCTCCTTACATTGCTGTTCAGAATAAATCTGCACATTCAGTTTCATTTTTCTTTCCCATTTGCTTTTGTTAAGCCCCCATGTAACCCTTCTGTTCCAGGAATGTCAAATGCCTGGTGGGTTTCTTTAGACAGATCTTACATGTAAAATAAGGACATATTTTCAGGTAACGTGAATATGCCTCCTGAGGTCTGTCACCTCTCTCTGCCTTATCAAAAGCACAAGGTCAAGGACATGTGATTATCTCAGATCCACAACATACACTTCACTCATGGCAAATCACTACTGTGATTACAATCCTCGAGGTATCACAAAAGAATCAAACTAAAAAAGGTGCGTAACCTAACTCCTTAGCTCTGTGAGATGAAGCCATCAAGCTACATGTACGCAATGTTTTTCTTTTAAAAACACTATTAGTGGCATTAGGGATAATAATGTTGAAGTGAACCACTTCTTAATGTGATCTGGGTTTTTTTAGACACTGGAAGCGAGATCTGTGTGTATTTTTTCATGAACAATGGAAAATTAGAGCATCAGTACACAAAAGAACACAAACTCATCCATATAATGACAAGTTTCCAAGGGGAATTCACTTAGATACGTGTGAGAATCCTTGAAGAGAAAGTTTATTACTTACTAAGAGTATGGCCACCTAGCCAAGAAGTTTGGATTGTTTTCCCTGACTGACTGTCACTGTTGAGTCAGGAACAGATAAAGTGACACAGACTCTAGGTCAGAAGGCTAAGAGGCTAAAAAGTGCCAGTTTATTGCAATCCCTTCTTTTATACCCTGGTCCACTACAGGTGGTTATTTAATCAACATATTTCACACGACTGGCTAATTAAGAAGACACCCTTTGGGATAAACATCTTATGAGGAAAATAACTTATTACAAATACCACCTGCAGATGGTTTACAATTCTTTCTCTCCAGCTCCCTAAAGCTTCCCAGACCTAGTCACGGGAAAGCTTACCTAGCTTTCTCTCTCTCTGACCAGGCTGCCATGTCCACAACTGACCCTGCTTTTGTTAGCAGGGAATAACTTTCTCAGGGTCACTGTTTGTGTCCAGTTGTTTTGAGCAGCCGCTACACTCCTGGTGTCTGGTGAAATTATGCTTCACATGGGCAGGGTTCACTGTCAGACAATAATTCTTTTCAGTACTACTGCTTCCTTCTTTCTCTGGCAGTCTAGTTGGCACTTAAAGTTTCATACTGCTGAGTACTTAAAATATTTGTGTTGTTAGTTTACAAAGCATCAAACTCTTATTGCCATATAAAGGTTGCCGGCAACACTCCTTAAGTATTTTAGCAGCTGGATTTCAGACCTCATCTTTAGTCCATAATTGCTGTGGGGACAGCTTTAGACAGACACTTTTTTTCTCCTTGTACAAGCCCAGAGTATTTTTTCAGGGATCCTCTGCACCTCGGCTTTCTCAGGTAGAGCTCTTAGAGAGGATATGGTGAGTTACAGTTACAAAGGGGTAACACCACCTTTAAAAAATCAAGTTTGCCTAATGTTCCAAAATACTAACAATGTACTTTTGAAAAGTGCATTGGGCACTATCTATTATCACGAAGTCTGCACATTAAATTTCATTGTAATGAACAGAGGCTGTCTTTCATCTTTAAAAAGCTGGATAAATACTGAGGTTTGCAACCAAACACTTTGAGCGTGGGACTGCCTCAGCTCTGCCTCTCCTGCTGCCTTTCTGAAACTTGTGATAAACCTTGCTGTGGGAGTGGGAAGGGCGCCTGAGCATCCTGGAAGGAGTTTAGGAGGGAGATTTGTGAGATACAGTTCTTCACTGTCCCCCCTCATTCTTACATTTGTGACTTGGCATGAACCTTTGGAGGCAATGGGAAACCAATGCTCTTTCTTAATCTAAGGGTGATTGTTGCCCTTTTTCTTCTGGAATAAAGGTTCTCTTTAAGAGTCTGATGAGTTCTGGCAATCCAAGTCAAACTGAGTCTTCCCATGCCATAGCAACTCAGAGCCAGGCTGATGCTGTATGGCTATGGTCCTCATAGCAGCATTACTGCAGTGATTGCTGTGGCATTGACAAAATGAGAATCTGGATTCAAGGTTGTGTTTTTAATCCTCTTGCCTACACAGCAGTTATTTAAACATAATTCTCATAACTTATTTGTGTATAATTAATGTAATAATATATTAAGGACAACTTTTATGGTTTATTTAAAAAAAATGTCCTCAGTTAAGACATCTTAGTACATACTATTTCATTTACATGCATATTTCTGTATTCAAAGCCTTCTGTGGTTCTAACTGATCAAAAACAATAAAAAATTTATAAAGTAAAAACACTGCCTTGGCCTTAACTTACACTAGTTTTAATTCAATTTTAATTATTAATATTATAGTTGCTCTTTTCATTTTTGCATTTTAGACTTTGTGGAAGCTAGACTTGGCCTTGGTTTTCTGTCCTGGATCAAAAAGTTCAGCATTTTCAGCTGTTGCTTTATTCTTATTTCACCATTTTCCCTTGTGCTGGATTGGAAAGCATAACTTGAAGCAGACAAAATAACAATGCCTGAGGGGAAGGTATTTCCTGTTATGGATTATCAAGGTACTATCCTTATTATAGCTGTGATTTTGTGCAGGGTGTGAGACAGAAATGAACCAATGTTTTGGATTACTATTTTTTTAATCAGTCATTTCATTACCTATTTATTCAGCTTTTGAGCAGGGCATACCTTTTAGAATGCAGTTATCATCTGTTGCACCCTACTGCTGAGTGGTCAGGATTGGCACACTAGTAATGCCTCTCTGAAAGGAAACACCATCCACTGAGCAATGAGGCTTTTTTGAGTGTCTTAAAAGCCTTTTGAATTTTATTTGACCTCCTGATATTTTGAAAGGGGAAGAATTCAAGACAAAACAACAGAAAACTGTAAAAGATACAACATATGGAATTGTATTTTCTGTAGTAATATGGGCTCTATTTTTAACTTATCGCCTATCCAAAAATACCGAATTTCATCCTATGCTTGTTTTTGTCAGGATACTTGAAGCATGCCCTTAGCACATCCCTTTTTCTGACTCTGGCTGGAGGAGACATGTAGGTAGACACACATATGGACACACTGTGCATTTGCAGAGCTTCTGGTTATTCCTTTTGTCTAATTATGGATAGATCAAGCAAGTTGCCTGACGCAGAGAAACAGAATGAAAAGGAGGGGACAAAAATAATATAAAGAGGCTATTCTATTTTAAGACTTAGAGTTCTCACTAGATCACCTAGTTTAAGCTTTGAAGTGCAGACCAAATAATTGTGTTCAGTTTCTTTTTTCTTGGGGCTAAATGCTTGAGTGAGGTGGGTCTGGACCAGAAAGGCTGGTGTTCACATGACTTAGAGATTTTTCTGTCTCTTTTCTGGGGAAACTGGGGTGACTGCAGTTCCTTAAGATTTTTATAGAGTACTAAGTACTCTTCAGAGAGCTTGGATCTGCTTGAAGTGGCTCCTGTTAAAATCTATGAGCTCTTCTGCTTTTCTGCCTTACTTGTTAAAAATTTTTTCTGTGTGGAAAGTTTATTACTACTTTGATTGTAAGCTGTTTATTAAAAAAAATAAAAATTGAAATTTTACTAAGAGCTCTGTGGGGAAAATATCTGATCAGTCTGACTACTCTTCTCAGTCACTGTTTGTAGTGGTACTTTTCATGAAAAGCAGTATTGTGCAGCAAAAATTCTGACAGCCACTGTGCCACTTTGTCAAGGCAAGGGAATGATACCTTTATGTCTCATTCATAGTATGAAATAATATCACACACATACATACAGACAAGAAAAATGCAGTAAAAAGTAATAATGTACCACAAAGGAAAAAGAAATTTAGTAATGGTCAATCTGCATTTTTTTTTTGCAGTATGTTTTTGCTGAAATTTTTTACATCAGTGGTTTCCTTGGAGCTCAATGCCCTGGGAAATATCTAGCTGCAAATTCTTCACTGCCTGTGTATTATAACTCATATATAATAATATATGGGGAGAGAATAGTGCAGTAAAACTCATGGTATAGATAATTTTAAATAGTATCCTGTGTTACTTTTAAGAATTGTAAGTAAACAGCAATAAGTAATAGACAATAAAAATAAATAATGATGGATTTTGGTCATCTAATATCTCCTTGTTTACTGAGGGGCACCATAATGAGTCCAGTAAAAGATGAACTATAAAATATGCAGATATTACAGCTTCTTTTCTGTGCTTTATTCTAGTGAAATAAATAGTCTATTCCTATCTGAGTTACTATTTAAATAGGGAAAGCAAAAGAAACAGAAAAATCACCCTCTATCTACTTACTACATGTGAAATTTCTTACTACATGCAATGACCTAGAGAAAACTGAAATGCCACTAGCACTCAGGAAAATCCACTTGCTTTTTGCTATTAGTAATCATGATCCTATATATATATATATATATATATATGCTATAATGAAAGTGTGCTTTATAATTTGGCTGCTTTCTTTGTGTCATTTCTACACCAACCTCTGTATGCTCCCTATGTAGAAAAAAAAGTACTATCAGATGTCTGCTTGTCACCTTCTGTTTAGAAGCATCAGGATACTCAGCTGAGTCTTCTGAGGATTTCATAGTTCTCTGAGGAAATTGGGTGTATAAAACAGCATTTTTTCTAGAAGGAGAATGATAGAAAAATACCTGATTTTTTTTTCAGCCCACTTTTGAGGAATGAACTAATGGAGGCAAGTAGAACCTCTCTGTTATTAAACCACTCACTATTTTCTCTCTGGTCTGGAAGGGAGCCTTTCTGTTGATTTCAGCTGGTCTGGGTCTGAGCTGATGGCTACAAGCCCCCAAGGTTTCACTTGTCTCTGACATCAGCACTACTGATGACAACTTGTCGTCATGAATGTCCCCATTAGAGCTTAAATTTCCAGCTGTTTATTAACAACGTGACAATTGTTGATTTTTTATGGGTGGTAAGTGGTTCAATATGCAATTACTAAGTCAAAAATATGACTGCTATGAAGTTCTTAATTTTATGGGCTTAAGATGGAGACATAGCTGCAGCTGAGAAAAAAAAAAAGGGAGAGAGAGAAATAAAAGCTTTCTGCAATGTCAACAGTCACTAGAAGCATTTTATATATCACAGCCATCTTGCCCAAGGCACCACAGGAGGCATTGACCCATTACCAATGAGATCATGTGTACAGCATTCAAGAATTCATGATGGAAAATGTCTTTGCTTCCCTCACGCTGCTTTATTTCCTAGTTTGTCCTTAAAAATAACAGAAAAAAACAAAGAGAAAAAAGACTCCTGATTTTATATCTTTGCATTTCATTTTCATTTTTATTTGTGCCTCAGTCCTCTGTGGGAAGTAGCTAATTTTATTTACTTTATTACCAGCCCTTTATGGTAATCCAGGGCTCAGCAGTGCAAATATCCCAAAGGGTGAGGAAGTTGGAACTGCTCTTCTGAGAACAGATGAGGAGAGGCTTCTTGCAGAAGGAAGAACATCATCTGGAGGTTGCAGACACCATTTCTTTCCCTCCCACAAGTCAAACTGAGCTGCTGATTTTGACTCAGTGATAAACCCAGCTCCTCCCATCCTTGTTCAGCATTATGTATTGCCAGGGCAATTAAATTTAACTAATGACGACATTCTTGATTCTTCACTCTGTGGCTTAATCCTGCTGCCATTAAAATGTTTACTGAGGACAGGGCTAGATCCCTTATTTGCTTCATTGTCACTCAGCTCCCCTCAGAGGAAATCATTCACACCTTTGAAAAAGTTATTTGATCTTTGTTCTTACTAGACTGCAAATCTTAAAATTATATAGCTTCTGCACAATTGGGCAGATCATGAAGTTAGGCAATGGGAATGGTACAGGACTCATATCTTTATACCAAAGCTTCTACAACAATTTGAATCCCAAATCTTCTGTCCTTTCCTCCTATCAGATTAAGGCTTTCAAAGGTCATGAATGAACATTGAAAAAGTAAACAAAAAAAAAAAGAGAAGGAGAAACTTACTCTTCCTAACGTATTTTAGGTAATACTTTTAATGTTTATCCATTTGTTACATATAAGCCTTGAAGAATACGTAGCAATGAAGAGTCAGTTTTGCTGCGTGCTACCAAACACTGCACTATTTAGCCTTTCATTTAGGCTGGAGGAGTTCAAAACAACTTACATTATTTATAGTGGTTCATTTTTTTCCTAAACTCTTTCATCCTCTTTTATACTGTGCATGAAGTCCTGTTCTGTGAACCACAGCCCTAATTCATCTGAATATGTCAGTTCATCAAATAAAGTGCCAGGTCCTGAGCAGAAAGGGTCAGAAACTGGCCATGTGAGTAATGCCTTGGTACCACTATCTGGCCCTGATTTTTTGTTGGTGAAGTCATTCAACAGGCAAAATATTTGCTATGAAAAAAGCATATAAATAGAAATATGTATATATATATGAACAGAATATTTAGGTTATCCAAGTTGTTTATCCACGTCTTGATGATACACATAGACCTCATGATCCTGATGAGTCCCTTCCAACTCAGCATATTTTATGCTTAATGATTAATGTCCCAACCCCTTAGGATTTCAGCTTAAGCCCATCCTGCAAAGAGGTGGCCATTGTCACCAGCGTGGGCCATGCACTGGGAATGCCCAGGTAGCCACGTGCAGAAGCAGGGCTGCTGTGTCTGCTCTGCTGCCCTAGCTGGGGGACAGGTCACTGTGAGGCAGGGAACTCAGAAAGGCTGGTGGATATGATTTCATTCCCTGCTCTTCTTCTCAAGCTCCCTCCCAGCCTGTGCTTCTCCTCCCAGCACCAGGAACAGACACTGCAGTTCACACCACAGAGCACAGCCTGCTGCCCCCGATTGTGGTTTCTGTCCAAGGACTGGGCTGTAAGCTCTGGTTCCTGCTAGGAGGTGGAGAAAGACTCTTCCCACTACTCTGCTTGTTCATCTTCTGCAGGGACCATCGCAGCCCTTGGTTTGATTACAGGCCCATTCAAAGAAGTAGTGTTTTTTCTTGAGAAGGATAAATCTTTTAATAACCTGAAAAATCCAATAAAAATCAGAAGCAGACTGAGAAGAGATATAAGTATATCCCCCAAACACCATAAATTGGTCAGCCTTTAGTGTAGTTATTTTTTGTTGGTTTTATAAGAGGCTCTTGAAAATTCAGTCTCATCCATTTTGTGGGACATTTGTATGTAAAATTGTGAATCCCTTTGGAATTCTGAGGCATACATTTTTAATTTTCTAATTGATTTGGACTACATTTTTTTAAATATAAAAGTCCAACCGTTGTAGGTTTTTGTGATCACATTAGCAGTGTAAACTGGCAGTTTTACAAAATGCTCACCTGTGTCTGCAGTTAAAATGTTTTCCTGTGGAAACAAGCCTCTGTGTGTTCAGTGGCACTTGTTGCTGTGCAGAGTCTGTGAGGTGCTCAAGGGGTTTCTTCATCAGTGCTGACTCAGGGGCTCTTGGGCAGTGGCACCTCTTCCTCCCTTTGTCCACTGAGAGCCAGTGCAGGCTGCTCTGTCCTTCCCTGTCCTCCCGAGCTGCTGTCTGACTGCAGGTACCTGAAACCCTGAGCCTTTGTGAGAGTACAGGTTGTTCCTGGCTCCTGAGGCTGAGCAGTGGGATGTTTTATATCTGCCTTGGGCTGACTGGCAGTGTCTGCAGCTCATCTTCTCCTCCTCCTCCTCCTCCTTGTACTTGCATGGGCTGGGAGATGGGACTGCCAGAGTTTGCCTCATGGGGCTGACTGAGCCATAAGACAGATTGTGCTGTAGGAAATAAGAAACAGGCCTAAAGAAATGAATTGAGGTTTTACCGGAGCACTTGTTAAGTGGGTCATGAATCAAACACAACAGGGTCTACTGGCCATCCTTTTTTTTCCTTGTTGTTAGAGGCTGCCATTCAGTTCTTCAGGGAAGTTATATCTCAGAGACTGAACAGGTGAGGAGGGTGAGACAGAAATGACCTTATCCAAATTCTTTATTTAACACCTGAAGCTTAAACTATCAGTTACCAAAGAGAGATGACTGTAGTCAAAAGCTGAATCTAAAGACACAAGTACTGAAAGCCATGTGTACTGAGAAAATCTTAATTTCAGCAGGGACTAGACTGAAAATGGAGGAGTCAAGCAAAGCTTTGGAGCTACTTGCAGGGATGAAAATGGTCACTGGCTATGTAGTGTTGCAGCCTCATGAGAGCAGACCTGGCAACCTCTTGTTGCCAGTCTGTTGTCCATTTGGTTAGCACTTCCACTGTAGGTCCATCTTTAGGTCTCCATCAGACAAACCAAACTATTTAGTAACTTGAGGCCAGAATGGTCAAGCTCTGTAATGCACTTAAAAAAAAATCTATCAAAAATTTACAGCATTGTGGTTTGATTTTGCTTGATTTTTATTTTTTCCCTTGATTAGTATGTTACCTGTCAGACTATTGACTTCATCTGGAATCAGAGGACGCCCCCATAATTTAAGGCTAAAAGATGAGGCTGAACCTTCTTTGCAACTTTCTTTCCACTTTCCCAGGAAACATTCGAATGTTTCAAGTGTGAAATTTCTCAGTCACCCTGTTTAAACCCGTAGTAGTCTTTCAATTTTGAAAAATGTATGTGCTTCACCAAAGAAAAGTGTTCAGAATTATGTATTGTTTCGGGGAGGAAGTATTAAGTGATTAATTTTATAATCTAAAAGTGAGCTCAGCCTTTCATAAAGAAAGCTGTGTTTGAAGTAGGTGTGGATTTAAAGCAAAAAGAAAAGTTCATTCTTCTATTTTTATTTTTCTTTGAAGCTGGGAGGAAAAGCCACTTCTTGAAATGTGGTCACATAGTATCAACCAGCAAAAAGTATTTGCTGGGTGACACTAAATATGTAAATTAATCTTGTGTCTCTGTCTTTTCTGTTCTTATCTGATACCAAAAACTTTTTCTCTGAATCAGTTTAAAATGGGGTTCTGAATTTCATCTGAATTTTCTTCTTTTATTCTGCATAAAGAAAAGATTAAAAAAAAATTGGCTAAATAGCAAAGATAATACTTCCAAGGTTCTCTTTCAAGTGTGACAAATTTAACTGCTCTGCTACAGAATGAAGTGGATGCAAGACATTTCAGAATCCAGTGCTTAATGAGGTAACCAGCAGCAAACCTTAGATAAAAGCCAGTGACATTGAACTGAGACTGTGCATTTCCATGACAAGTAAAAAAGTCTACGTGCTGTCTATTTAGAACTAATTCTTCATTGTTATTTGTAGATTAAGCAAATGTGGCAAAGTTTCTACTTTATTTAAAACCTAGGACTCTGTGTTTATGGGTAAAACACTGTAACCAGAGACGTGTATTTGACCATTATTGAACTGCCACATGTGATTTCTTTCTTGGTTAGATTTGATCTGGCTAGTCTGTCTTTTCATCTCTGTAAGAAACTATTGATGTCTTGCTTCTCAGTCCCTGCTTCCCTAAATCTTTGGTTTTCTTTTGTGTTCCCATAGTTACAGATATTAAGTGGGAAATGATGAGAAGAAAACAGCTGTAGAAATGTCTGAAGTGTCTTTTTCCAATGCAGGTATTTGACATGAGTGTCCTTGCCCTCTTCCTAGCCCAGACAGTGCTGTGGTAGGACTCATTATTTATCTGCATCTGCTGTCATTGCTGTGATTTTTCTTTTGACTTCTGTTTTTGTCCTAAGTGGCAAGTGGCTGTAGTTCATTGCATGCAGCTTCTGGAGTTTGGAAGGAGAGAGGTTTCCTAGAGGCAAGGTCTGCTGTTGATCTTTGCACTGTTCTCTGCATTATCCTTTGTTTTTCTCATTTGCAAGTTGTTGATTTCATCATGATGTGGCTTTGTGCTTACCTGAATGTATCTGGGGCTGGGAGAGAAAATAAGACAGAAAAAAATTAGTTTTCTGACTCATCTGAGTTATTTCTGACTTATGTTTTTACAGTTTTCTGGAACTGATTTGGGGTGGGGGCAGGGAAAATGTGTGTGTTGACAATACTGCTTTGATGGGTACTGCTTTAACCTTTTTGTTTGGTTCATGAGAAACAGTGGTGTTTTCTTGAATTTGTTTTCAGTTATTTGCTATGCCTCTCCCTTGTGGTCAGCTATATATCATATCACTTTAAAAAAAAAATCAATGATTCTGCAAGTGCTGGAATTGTTTCTGTATAACTGTAACTCTCACTGGAATGAAGGACAAGATCTAGAAGATCCTTTTATTTCCTAATGTTGCTAAATCCTTGCAGATTTGAAGATGCCAGTGAAGACATTATACTTGCTTGACATGATAGCTGAAGACCTCCTCTCCATTCCTTGATGAGTAATCCAATTACAGAAAATTGGACAGTGAATAAAAGCAGTAAGAGGAGGATTTGGCCAGCTATAAAACACTGAGGCAGATTGTCGAGTGATCTGTGCAGTGTTCTTTGTAGAGCATTTAACACTTTAGTTTAGTCCCATTCCAGGATAGTTTACATGTATCTTTATATGCAAAATTTGGAAAAAAAAAGTTGATATATCTCACAAAACAGGGGTAGCTTTGACTGCAATAACGAAAATAATAATAGAATAATACGTTTTCTGGTTTTGTTGTATTATTTGGTGTATTACAGTTACAGTTATCTTAACAGTGTAATTCACTCAAGTAATTAGGTCTACACTGCTATGTTTAGTGTGATTCACTTCCAAATACCTGCTATACAGCAGTTCCAGCACCATTATTCAAGTGTGTGTGAAAGTGACGTGTGTCTTACTGGAGGAGAAATTGCTTACCTTTTTCTTATCTTTGTATCAATTCACAGATTTATCCAAGGGGTAGGTGAGGGAAGAGCCATCAAAAAGTCTTTTCATATGGATGGCAACTGAGTTCTTAAGGACTCTACAATCTGGCTGTGATCATGCAGTTCTCATCAGAGGCTGCAAGGCTCAATGGCCTTGACGATTTGGCATAGCTGTACTCATCTGATGAACACAGTGAGCTGGCTGCTTGTTGTACCCAGCTTTCAGAAAGGAAACAGGGCTTGAAACTGGGTAGTTTGTGGTGAAATGCCATGGACTAATATAGCACTCTGGATCAGAGTCACTGTGGTGGGTTAGAATTTTCCAGGATGATGACAGCTAGATGTCAATGCCTTTCTCACTTTCTCTCCTGATGCTGGTGTCATAGTACAATGCCCAAACAAAGGTATTGGCTCCTCCCTCACCTGTGCTTCCTGCAGCATTACGGGGCAGACTAAGGATGCCCTGGGCAGTCCCAGGGGAGAGTGTGCAAGCTCCCCACAGAAATGATTTTGAGTTGTTATGAAAGCCTGTTTTGTCCTTTAAGAAGCACTATAAGTATTTCATAAATTGCAGCACAGCAGTTGTTTTGGCAGCCAGCTGGGTGGGTTGGAAGGTGCCTGCTGGTGTCTGCTGAAATGGCAGCTAGGAAAAAGGGCCTTGTTCAGAGGTGTCAGACTCAGAGCATGCTCTGACTCTGCCTTGGGATGTGTGCAGCCCAGATTCAGTGACTAAGATAGAAAAGACTATTAAAATAAACAAGGAAGCACCTCTGGGCTATTATTATTGTCATAAATCAGTAAAGAGTTTTCAGCCTTATCCTGTGGTTTATTCATTGTGTAGCCATTACTACATACACTGCGAGAATGCATACACTTCCTCAAGGTATTAATTATCCTGTGCTGGAAAGTCAACACAAAAATCCATCTGTAGTAGGTTGGTAGCAGCTGAAAGGTACATTTTTATGCTGGACATTCAGATTTCAGGTTTTCAGAATGATGGAGAAGAGGATGTCAACAAATGGTTATGGCTAATGTTTATGGCTGTGTGAAGATGCAAGGTAGGGAAGTCAGGAACCTGTAATTACCTTACTGTTTAATGAAAAAATTGGAGTTTTGATTAAATATCCTTTTAGAGATATGAACTTTTGCCACTCTGCTTTTTCCTTAACTTTCATCCTCTAAAACAGAATGTCCTTATGCTCTTTTGCCATTAGCTTGTGAACAGTATAATTATGCAGTTATGTATGTTCAAGCCTGTAGTTTCCTTATAATAATATCTTGTTTTAAAAGCATGAAGAATCCACACTGTAGAGTTACCAATGGGAATCCAAAATGATGAAAAGCCTGCTGAAGAAGCATATTTGAGCTTATGGGAAAAAAATGATGTGTAAATTCAAAATAGGAGTTTTTCTCCTGAAATTCTGTTCTTCTACCTGAATTTAAAGAATCAATCTAATCTTGAAAAATGTATAATATTATTTATATCCTTTTGATAAACCACCAAAATAACCTTTTAAATTCAGATGTCTTGTGCCTTTAAAAGTCTTCTGAGACTTACCCTAAAAATAGTTTACAAAGCAACAGAGTAAAATTGTTGGGGAATTGCACTCAAATGCATTAGAGAGTCTATTCCTGTGGCACTTAAACCAGTCAAAGTAATAAATATAAAATGGTAATTTTTCTCCATGAGCTGTGCTTGCTGCTCCCACATGATTTCATTCCCACCCAGAGTAATATAACACTGCCTGCTCAAACAGTCTCCTGGATTCATGGAATAAGGCAGCATGTGGCTGCTACTTTAAGTGTGCTCAGAAAAATCGACAATTACAATTAATCCCTGTTTGCCTCAGAGCATTCCATTATTATTTCCATACCCCATGTGTCAGTGATTTTTCTAAATTGTAAGGAAATTTAGACCAAGCAATGGATTAGAAGGATATATTGGTGTATTAAACAAGAACTGAAAACATAGCAAAGGAGGATATAGCTCTATTTTGGTCCTTAGCTGTATTTTTAACTGGTTGCTAAATACATGGGAACAATAGGCAGAGTAAGTACTGTAGGTAACAATTCAATAAAGTGTTGTAGTTCACTTAAATTTTTTTGTCTGATGAATTAATCAATCACCCACTTCTTCCCAATAAATGCAAACCACTAAAATTTCTGTTATTTTTGGGATTTGTTCTGTGCTATGAAAATCCTGTTAGCTTGCTCAACTTGTAGGTGAGTCTGCTCTGCTTAGGTTTTTCTTCATCAAGATTTTGGCTTTGTCCTGAGGGTGGCCACAGGTGGACATAGTCCTCCTGTGTTGGCCAAATCATCTATGCAGGCAGTTGGCACATTGCCACAACTGGTATATTATTTGAGTTCTAAATTTAGTTTTAACACGTAACTCCCAAACTCTTGAGAACTGTTTTCAGCATTCATCTCACTGATTAATTACTGGCCTGTTTCAAGGTATTTGGTTATGTTTGCCAGTATATGTGAAGTGCAAATGTTTGCAGGTTAATTTTTCTGCCAGGGATAATCATGAGCCAGTATTTTAAAGTCAGGGATGACTGCAAATTACTATCATAATTTTGTTAAGGGGCTTAACAGAGCTCCTAGCATACTCTTTTCTATTATTTTTTCTACATTGAACCAGACTTACATGTGTTTTGAAGTTCTTTCAGGTGGAATGTATCATAGGAGACCCACATCCAGCACCTCATGTGAAATGCAATCCAGCTGGGAAGACAGTATGAGCATAATGAGTACATACATTTTCATTTTTTAGTTTAAGCTTACATAGTTCAGGGTTGCAAATGAAACATTCTGACCATAGATGAAACAAAGGGGAGAAATACAGGAAAGACACTGGGGACAGTAATTATGGGCTTTAATATTAAGTTGATCTCCTTGTCTTAGTCTGGTATCTTTTCAATAAGTGGATTTTATTTGTTTGTTTGCATGTTCTGGGTATGCTATGTCTGAAAATTTGCTTTGAAGGCATTCTGACTTTTTTCTGTTTCTCAAATCCAATAAAAAATTTCAAACTATGGTGAGATCTAGGATAAGCAAACATTCTCCCTTGCTTATTATCTTCATTGTGGTTAAGAGCACAGTGGAGCATCTTCCAAAAATCTGCCAATCAGCTAGATGAGCCCATGAAATATAATACCTTTCTTGGATTTCATTGTGGAGAAATGAACTGAATGTCTGAAGGATAAGATACCTGATGTATGCCATCTACCCAAGAAGACCTATTCCTTATCTTGCTGCTTGGAACTGAGCATAGTTTCAAGACTGAACAACTGTTTAATTTGAGTTCTGGTTCATGTTAGAAGTAGATTTAATCATAATTCTGTGTGATTACACTATGTCTCTAAAAATCTACCAGGAACAGGAATGGCTAAACAGCTAAACATTGGGGATGTTAGCTCATGTGCCATTCTGTTTCTCGGTCCAGCACATTACCACAGGATGTGACTGGTGATGGTTCATATCCATTCAGTAGGCTGAAAATTTCAGCAGGGCATGAGTTGAATTTGTGACCTATTTGGCCATCTTGGTTCAAGGATATGAACCTAGGATTTTGGTAGGCTTTCAAAGTATAAGTGCTTCATTCAACCTATCCACTGAATATTTGTCATCATCCTTTATTTTGCTATGTGGGCCAAGGACATGCCACCTTCTTTCAAAAACATCTTACATAAATTCAAGTGTTAATGTGGTGGTTTTGGTGTATGAGTTATTTCAGCTAGAGTAGCTGAAAGAGGTGAATTTGAAAAGTGTCATATTGCATTATGATTCTTCATGAAGTATCTTACAACTGAACCACTTGTTACTGTCTGTGCTGCTTCCTGCAAAGAAGAGTTTCCAAAGTGCTTGTGGAACAAGTCCACTACTACTTAGAAGAGCAGTAAATTCAAGTTTTTTCTTTGGGTTCTTGGTATCTCTCGGGATGTTGTTCAAGTCTTTTGGCATCATCTCCATTGCTAAAACATATTTGCCTCTTCCCTCTGCAGAAAAGTTTTTCTCAGCCCGCCCAAAACATGGGCTGGCCCAAACAGCTGCATTTTATTGTTCTTTTTCATATAGATGTCATCTTGAAGACTTTCTACATCACCTCAGGGGAGCAAATTGGGCCACCTGGTTTACAGATCTTGTTCAAGACCTCCTTTCTTAGGATGATGCAGATTTTTTCTGTTTCTGTCACATCTTATTTTCCTACCTTAATCAGTATAGTCAAAGTGCCTGCAGATTTTGTATGCCACAGCTTGTAAATTTATTTTTTTATTGTTTTTGCCCTGGGCATCAAGTGTTGTTTTTTCCCTTTTGCTTATCAATTATGTGTGCCTGAGGGTTGCTGAGGTGATAATAGGCCATTCTGAAGAGCTCTGCATGCTTTTCACCTGCTTTGTCACTTGGAGCTGCTATTTTTCTTTGCTGGCAAAGAGGAAATAACCTAAAAATCTCTCCTCAGTTTACTTTGGTTAGGATTTTCCATGGTGCTTTGAACTACTCTTTGCTGTGCACTTTTACATCTGTATGATTTTAGTGAATGCTTCATGCTTATTGCATCCTAGTGCATCTTTTGAATGTATATAGATGTGTATTTGTTTTAAGTTTATTACTGTTTTTCTTCATGCAACTACAAGGAAGTTGATTAGAAGAGAGAAACAAATGCCCATTAAACCCTAAAGCCCAAGAAATGTGGTAGCCTTAATTCACCAATGGTTAATTTTTAATTTTTTCTGTGAACCTTATAGCCCTGTGGAATTTGCCTTGAGTGACTAAGCTCTTTGCATGCCATGCTCTTTGCTGACTTTCTCAGTTTCCTCTCCTTGTCTATTGGCAAAGCTATGTCCCTAAATTACTCCTTGGAAGAAAGGTTAAACTATAATGTAGCCTTCCCCAAGTAAGGGGGAGTCTATGGTGAGGCTGCTCAAAAAGCACATGTGGGAGCGTTTTTACTTAGACAGGAAAGAAACCTTGTCTCTGGTCCTTCCATAGGTGTGTGAGTGCTGTTTGCATATTTCTGAGGAGAGCAACTTTGTCAGGACTGCCTCCTACCATGGAGAGTCAGTGCAGCTTCCTACATAGGAGGAAAGAACTTTGCAATTCCATGGTCACCTGTGTGCTTGATGAGCCAAGGGCATGTGCCAATTCACCTGCGTGCTGACAAAAACAACTCATTTGTCTTGCATTACAAAACTGGTTTACCTTTAGAGGCTGCTTGGATAGCCCCTAGGCAACCTTTCAGAAAATAAATGGATGATCAAAGAAAAACTTTTGGGATCCATAAAGTCCTTAATTTTCAAGGAGGTTTCAGTTTGGTAATCACCTTGTGTCTTCTGAAGAATTCTGTAAAGATGAATGGAAATACTTTCTTTTCCTAAAAAGTTCTGAGGAAAATTGCAAATTGTTTGATTTGGAGATGTATGTGTTTTGTAAGTGATCCTTTCCCACTCTCCTTGCAACAGAAAGGAAGCTCTTTCAAAATAGGATGGCAATTCTCAGCTATACAAACAACAATCTTCCAGCAGCTAATATGCTCTAATATTTCCACTGAATGCTCCAGGACCTGGATGTGCTTCTACTTGCCTGGTTTTCTGTCACCAAAGTGCAAAGTGGGAGGGGGGTTATACCAGAGTTTTATTCTGCAGAGGGGAAACAGACTTAGTCCTATTGGCTCTAGACTCCCAAAAAACCTCAGTAAAATTTAAGATGTTCTTAAGACTCCAGGTTATTTGACTTATTAAGTTAAAGATACGGTTTCTTTAGTAACCTGTCAGTTTTGAGAAAGCTGCATGCTTCCTGTAGCACATGTTGTTGTGTCATTAAAAATGCTGTGTGGCCAGAAGAGCTTTGCCTGTGGGAAATAGCTGAAGTGAAAAGAAGTTGCCATGTCTGATCCAACACTTGTAGATTGGTTCACTGACTTTTTTTAAGGGGCTTGGAATTTCAAGTGTTCAGAACAAAACATTGGTAATATCAAGTAATTAAAAAACAAACAAACAAACAAACAACAGCCCTGAAATATCTCCATGCATCAACATTTTTATTGGCCTGCTTTGCAGTATTTGATTTCAAATTCTGCTGTTTGCTCCCAGAGACAGCTGATACCATCTGTAGAGATGGAAGAGATGTCAGCAGTCTTGCCCTCAGGATGCACTCTATGCATCCTAACAAGTCCATAAAGAATGTAATAAAAAACTTTGAGGTATTCATTGTGTTTTATCCTGATGAGATGTTACATAAAAATGACTTCTGTAAAACCCTTGTCTTTCATCAAAGAATGGATTTATGGTTGTCCCATAAGAACTCCAGGTTAAAAGTATGGTGCTCATGCAAATACACAGTTTTTAAATGTTCTTGAACTCATTAATATCAGTGGATAACAACATACATTGCAGCACTTCTACTCCAAGAGAGCAATGTCAGTTACTTTACTAAATACCATTCTGTGAGCTGTTTTCCAGCTCAGCTGGAACTAAACTTGATGCCAAGTCCTTTCTCCACTTTGCTTTGCTTCAGAGTAATTTACTGTAATTGCTTTGCTTTATTATAACCTTTGTTCTCTGCAAATAGTGTCCATAGGGAAATGAAACCATAGGAGTACCTGCAAACCTGCTCTCTGTTACTGAATTTGTCTTATGTCATCTTTCTGCTTTCTTTTATTTGGAGCCTAAATCCAGCCTTGGTTAAGGGTTACAAGTTTTATCTTATACCCCTGCACTTGGATGTGAATGTGTTGTTGAGCTGCCTTTTTAGCAATTTGCAATGTGCCAGGTTGCACTTCAAGCTAGATTTTTAAAGGTGTGTGTAGGAGCTGCTTAATAAAGTAGTTCCTTGATAATGGGCTTTTCCATAGAACTTGCCAACACAATCCTTTCAGAAAAGCCTGAAAGGAATCTTATGTAAATTCCAGTGTATTAATTCATCTTAAAATTTCAGTTGTTTTGCCCTAAACAACAGTGTGTATTGACATTGTCTTTCATCTTCATTTTCTGTGCTGTAAGTGGTCAAATAGTGAAAACAATCCAGACTGTAGATCTTCATGATCACTTTGGCTCAGACCTTGCCCCCTGCCTTTTAGCTTTATGTGGTCCTGGGTTTCTACATGTGTTATGAGAGTATTGGTACAAATACCAGTCCCTGGGAGAAGGATCTTCTGAAATGCAAATCAGCTATACAGACACAAAACTTCTATGTTAAAAAGTTGGAGGGTGTGAAAATGTACATTGCTCCTTCACTCCTCATCATATAGCCTTCTGCCCTAATACTTCCTCAAGAAAAGTGTCTACACATTGGCCTCCATCAGCGCTGGCTCTACTTAGTCTTACATTGTTTTAATCACTTTTACCTGTTGAGATTTCCACTTGTTAGTAGCTTCCTCAGTTCCATTTTTAACGGGACTTTCACCCTCATGAAGAAGGGAATGATTACAGAGAAGCATGCAAATATTAAGATGACTTTTTCAATGTTGTTTGGAATTACACTGTTGATCTGCTGTTATGCAGTGGCACAGAAGAGGCCTCTGCACAGGTTATTGTAAGGTTGTCACTTGTTGGGGTGTTTTTTTTTCCCTCCTCCTTGGTGGCTCTGATATTTGTCTCAGAGTGAATTGTCAGCTGATACCCAGTGCTCTATAAAAACTCTGTAAATAAGCTCTTACCATTACATACTGTTCTAAATACAGGGCTGTTTTTTTTTACAGAGGGCAACTATTTAAGGTGGGCCATAAAATTGTCAAGAAATATAAATCTCTGGAATTAGTACTGTAGAACATTGAATCTCCAGAGAGCCAGCAATATCTGTAATGTGCATAGCCATATTCCATAGAGACTGCATACAACATTATACATGGGATAAGCAGCCACTTCTAGCATGGTTCAGACAACAATTTACTTTGTAAAGCCCACCCAGATTCACCCGTGTTCTTGTACAAACAGAATCAAAACCTCATTGGAATTTAGATTAGAACATAACCAGGTGTGAGCCTGCAGGTACCTAAACTTGTCAACTCCAGCCCAGTCAGATAAACATAGACTGCATCTTTTAGAGAAAAATATGACTGTCTCAATCTCTGTCAATTCCAATAATGTAGTTTTAGTGACTCACTTGTCATTTTCTCTGTCATCATGCTCTATGGCATGAGCAGCCAGAGGGGAAAAGAAATTGCTGCATTTCATTGAAGTTTACTCTTCATCCCTTGTTTAGTCTAAAACAGGTCATTTACAGCGTAAAAAACATGATGCCTCACTTATAGTATTTCACAGCACCTTTTTATTTAGGCTGAGTTGTGGGACACCTACAATGATGGGTGGTTTTTAACTGTGAACCCACAAAAATCCTGGGGAAATAAACTGACAGCAACAATTATGTACAAAATATAATATGGATTATTAAATGAGTCAGCTTTAGAAAATCTCTTTCAGGTCTTTGCTGCATCTTTAGTTTTCAGTGGTTTTCTCCCCACTTCTTACCCTATTGTCCATATGTCTAAAACCAAGCACCTGTATCTTGGTGGGATCACAGCTCAACATTTTTTTTCCTCTGGGCTGTTCTCATGTTTCCCTTTAAATATATTATCATCACCTTGGGAATAAGCTGAAGCCATAAAGCAACCTTGATGCTCTTTTTGCTGATAACCCCATTAGAAGGGTCGGATGTTCCCACTGCCCTGCTACTTGAGGGAAGAGATATTTGGCTTTTTTTATAGGCCCCGAGAGAGCATCATGGATCACACTCATGCTTAACCTAGATGATGGCAACATAGAAAAAACACCCCAAACACAGTGGAGCTATTTAATGAATTCTTCAAAAAGCCAAGTAAGAGGGGAATGTACCTGGGAGGTCACTCCATAGACCATCCCATGCTCCTGGACATTTGTATTGCATATCTCTGCCCTGATACACCAGTGCTGGCTGTTAACAGAGGCTGGGGCTTGTTCCAGAGTCTGTGCTGTAGCTGACAGCAAAGCACAGAACATCCCTGCCAAGGACTGGTTTCCATTGGGCTGAGTACAGATTCATGATGCATACCTGCCTTCTGCAAAACACCACAAGATGCAATTTTCTGGCAATTTCTTCTCTACCCATCAGTCCTCATTTTAATCAACTGAAAAAGAAAGAGTCTTAAAATGTTGTTGAAATGGGAAAAGATATATGATATTACTCTTTCAGACAGAGTCACTAAAGAAAAATCCTTCTCAAAATCCCCCAGTTTTCATAAACTAGGAATATCATAACAGACTGGGACTGACTTTGCTGACTGGGGGAATCTGCTCTTATAGTTGTTGCAGTTGAAAATCCTAGTGAGAAAGGTGTACAGCCTAATTATGAATGTTCTGATAAAATTAAAAAAACTTATTAAACATATCTTCATTAGGACACTTTTAATTACAAGGTCTTTTTGTGTTTGAAAGAACTTGCTGCAGGGAAGCATTCATAACAGGTCAGGTGTTTCTACCAAGCAAATTGTTTTTGTTACTCAAATAAATAAACAGCAGAAGTTGGACAATGGACAATACTTGGCCATTGCCAATAAATATTATAGCCTCAGAACTGTGCTGGTCCATGAGGAATTTGCAATGTCTCCTAAGTCTAATTAACAATCCTCTAACTCAAGCCTCTTTTCTGCTTGTAGGAGAACTTGCAGGATTTTTTTAAATGTAATTTTTATAATCTTTAAGATTAAAACTATGTTTCTAAGAAATGTCAAAATGTATTCTTGCCAGTAAGGACTGGAGCCATGCTCTGAACACTGCAATGTGAAAATACCATTATAATGTTGTGATAGTGAAAACTTTATTTTAATTATGTTTTTAAGAGGTCTAAGTTGAGTCTGATTGGGATGAGTAGCACTAGGAAAATTCCAATTTCTGTTAATGATGTCTTTTGCAATAAATGCCTATGTATTTAAGCATAGTTTCCTTCTGTACAAAGGGGAAAACAAGTTGAACTTCACTTTTGTTCCATACTGTGTTGCCCCCTTTTTGGTGAATGGACTATTTCTATGTTCTTTGTTTAATGTTTTCAGGTGTATATATATTAGATAGATGAGGTTGTGATTATAACATGTTTTCCATGTTCTATTTATTTCAAGTAGGTTGCATTTCATGGCTGGTTTGTCCCACCTTCATAACCAATAGAAGGCAAAAATTGCACTCCTCAGTCTGTGTCACAAACTAATATGAAAAAGTTAACTTACTTGTTCTGGATCTTCATATGCAAGCAAGATCTGATTCAGCTTTCCAAACTTGTATAAAGTGACATTGACTTTAGTTTTATGTCAGATAATATCCCTCTGCCTGCATGGCCTTGCTATCTTTAGAATGACTACACAGTTTTAAAACTGGAGGAGAATTTAGTATGTGTTTTTAAGAACACATACTAAAAAGATCAAAAGGAATTAGAATGTCAATTTCCAGCAACATCCTCTACTGCAACATTTTTTTGTATGAGAGTTGTGCTTTTCCTCGATATTTTGTATGTTTACATTCTTGTTCATGAAGTTATTTTGTTGAAAGGTAATTTTTCATCTTGTGTAAGAACTAGTCTCTCAAAAAAAAAGAAATGCATAATATCCTATTTTTTCATTAGGATAATGAAAAAAGACGTTGTGGGGGTTTGTGGTTTTTGTAGTTCTTTATTTTTTTATGGTTTTTTAAAATCTGTTTTTATTTTTCTTACAGAGAGATATTTCCTATGCTTATATAGACACTAAAAGTCTGAAACGAGAAAAGAAAATTAAAAACATTAATTTTTTGAATCTGTGGATAAGAAAGGATGAAAAACAACCCATAATGCTTTTTGAACAAATAAGGTCATCTTTACCCTCCCATTTTGCTTTCTTCTTTACTGTGGCTCTATTTTCCCCCTGTATTCAACTTTGCTCTTTCATCCATTACTGCTCCTAGTTCAAAACCATTTCTTTAAAATATAAACATAATACCAGTAAAGATGAAAAGTCTGCTATAATAGCTCCATTTGCCTGGAGGTGATTACAGCCAGCAACAAGGAAAGGAAAGGAAAAGCAGATGAAAAGGCAAACAGTTTGTGGTCACGATGTAGCGAATGATTGTGAAAGAGACATAAATTAGTAAGCTCCCCTAAATAAGATTCTATATTAATATGATTCTTACCTTACAGGTCTTACGGGCTTTTTCCTCATCCTTTTGGTGAACATTTGAGACAACACTGCACTCCCTTTCGCAGAAAGGTGGAGGCTTTTTCAGGTCATCCTTTGAACATGAACATTTGAGCTACAACACCACTCCCTGTTAACAGAGAAAAAAAACAGTTTGTTCACCGAATGATTGTGAAAACCATAAATTAGGAGCTCTATATTAATAGGTTACGGGCTTTTTCCTCATCCTTTTGGTGAACATTTGAGACAACACTGCACTCCCTTTCGCAGAAAATTGGAGGCTCAGGTACAATTTGAACATGCAGCATGGTGGTAAGTAGATACCACTGGCTGTTAACAGAGAAAACTTACCCAAACCACTACCTTAATAGTTCTTCCACTCAGAGGTTATTAATATACATGAATCTCATCTGTCTGGAAAATGCAATTTAAGTTTCCTAGGTCCTATTATAGTTTTCCTTGAGTTTCTTTTTCATTTGTTTTCCTTACTAGCAGACTTTTTACCTTGTCTTTTTGTGATTGCCTTCGTTCTGTTTCCTGACTTTTCTAGTCTCTTTCTGCACAAATCTGGAATCTAGAAGTGGCTTCCAAAACCCTTCTAAATTTTTCAAGTAGTAACCTTTGCATTTTAACTTTGTTGCGCTTTATATGAATCAAAATCAAGAATCCACTTTAGCTCTTCTGGCTCTTCATTTCTTCTTTGCCACATCTAAAATATTGTATTATGTAATGAATTGATTTGTGTTCTGTGGCCCAACCAGACAGGGGAATGGCAGCATTTTGAGTCATGAAAAGATCCATTGCATGTAGGAGGTCTTGTACATATCCTCAGACAGCAGGCAGAGAAACTCTAAATAGTGGTACTATATGTGTACTATATATTACACATACTTGTGTATTCAAAAGACACCTTTTTTATCCCCTTCTGAAATATTCTTCTTGGCTTTGCTTTTAATTAGCACCCGAAATGTAATTACTGAATTCATAAATCTCAAAGTATATTTAGTTTTCCAGTTACCAGCACTCACCTCTTTTAAGACATATGAAAATAATAACCTTGAAAACTGCTACTTTATACAGACAAATGTATCACAGGGATTTTTCTTGTACTTCATGTGGTATCTAAATTATTAACTTTCCTGATGAGGCTTGCAGAAATTCTTTAAATAAGTTGCTATGACATTAACCTTTTGTGTAATACAAAAAATGGTATTTAATGATATAATTAGGTTTAAATGAAACTATTTTTAATTTCTTTGTTTTTAATTTGATGTTGTTGTATTCCAGCTTTGAACTGTAGAAATGGTGAAATGTGTCTGTGACCACAGTTCTGACTCTACAAACAAAACAGACAAACCCACCTTTTAAGATGTGAACTTGTTTTCCTCCTGTGGACAAGAGTTCTCAGCCCCCCTGTCCTTTTGTCTTTTGTAGTGACACATAGAAATATTTACTTTAGAATAGTGGGTATGATAATAGTCATTTCAGGAATTTCATATTCAACTGCCTCCTACGTTAGGTCTCTCTATGCATGTGGTCAAAGGATATTTTACTTTTATTTCTATGTGAAAAAAGGATAATTAGCACAGTGCTCTGCATGCCACAATGTCCCTGGATTCTCAGCTTTGTACTAACTTGAAAAACAGCTGCACAAACCCCTGGGATAAAAGATTACAGAGAACTATGGAAGGCAAAGATGCCACACTGGCTTGGAAGTCCTGACCCTCAGATCACTGGTGAATGGGAGTTTATTCTGGACCTGAAATACTCATGTGCCTCTGACGTTTCCTGGGCTATGCTGCTGACCACTACCTGCAAGAGGCCAGTGGCCTAACTGACCCTTTGCTACGACCCAGTGTGCTCATTCTGTCTAACAAAGTGTCTGGTATAGAAACCATGTCCTTCAAACACCAGCTAAGGTATTTCTGTGTGGCACTTAGCCAAGTAAAGAGGCATTAAATGAATCACTCAGCTTGCTAAATCAGGTCACAGGAGGTGTAGTAATGAGGAGAGACCTCTCTTGCTTGTGGGTCCACCTTGTCCTTCAGTGAGATGCAAGTGAAAGGCAACCCTTTTATGAAACTTAATCCTAAAACAAATAATTTTTGGTCTTTGTCCCATCCTGACTGGCATCTAGCACAATTCTGCTTGAGGAACAGGTTTAGAAAGTAAAACAAATATTTGAAGTTTTCTGTAATGTTTTTTTATGAGTCTGGGTGTATTTTAGTTTCGGTTCTTTTCTTAGGCAATTGCCAATTATATCCATATTCTTTAGAGACGTATGTGAACCGGCATATTAAAATCTGTGTAACATTTAGTATCTCTGCTGTGTGAGAGACTGAAAACAAGAAAGGATGGATGATTTCCAGGTTGCCTGGGGCATCCAGACTCCTTAGAGGCCAGTATACTGTCCTAGTTCTTTATATGCAGTTTCTATTGACTTCTGCCTCAGAAAAAAAGGGGAATATATAGCCCAGGAATTGAAACAGAATACACAGAAGGAACCTTTAATAAAATATTTTACTATCCTCTGTATCAATTTATACTGAAACAGTTTGAATTTATTTACTAATGTTAGGAAAATTACTGTTTCTTAGTAAAAGTTATCATGGCAGCAATCATTTCCTAGGTGTCTCAAACTCACAGTTCATTTAACAGCATTTGTTTGGACATAACTGATAGAGAGATGTCAAAGCATAAGCCCTTATTTGTTATGGAACCTGCAGTAAGGATTTTTATTCTGGAATCCTTAGGGATGACCTACCCTTAAGTGTAATTTTTCACAGTTTTGCAAAGATTTTACTAGTAGACCTGGAATTTTCATTTCTTCCACTATATTTTTGAAATACATAAAACAAACGTAAAAATTAAAAAGGTTCAATACATGAAAAATGAGCCCTGTTTGTTTTTAAAGAGTGAAATTTAAAGAAAAATCATTCAATTATGAAGTGATAGAAAACACTTCTGTAATTTTTTGGGAAACTGAACTACCTCTCTTCATGTCAGAAAGATTATCTTGTTTGATTCAGATACCATTCTCATGGAAATCTAGCTATATCTAAAAGTCCAAAAGAGAAAAGAGCACTTATTTCCTTAGTGGAAGACTTTTAATGGCAGGCAACAAAAACTCCAGACACGCTGGACTTCTGCCTTGACCATGGCTTTTTCCATGCATCTGCTCCTTCTGCTTGGCAGAAGCATCCAGGACTCCTGGTGTAGGATCTCAGGCGAGTAGTTCTCCAATAATCTTCCCATTGTCCAGACATCTGGTGAGTAAGGAGGCCATATATGATAAGGAGAGAGGAAGTGCAGGATTTCTTTGGCCAGAAATTTTCTGTCCAAAACAGAGAAAGATCAGATACTCAAGGTAAAATCAGCATTCCCGAGTGCAGCAGCAGAAGGGTGTAATCCAGGAGAAACTTTGGCTTAAGACCATCACTTTCAATTTAAAAATGTGCTGAAATTCTTTATCAATTATTAATACAAAAAAAGCATTTAACTTTTTTTACACCTAAGCAAGGATGAGGGAAGAAGAATTCATAGACTTCGTCTCAGTATTGATTCCTCACCTTTTTCCCTAAATTAGGTATTCTGTGGGAGTGTTATATTAAAAACTATTCTCCAAGTGAACTAGGTTAGGAACATGCTAAGTGAGTGAATGATTATTTATCAAAATTAGCCTTTGTTTTGATGCTTCTAGCCCCTCGTTGAAAAGATGCCGAAAGAAACACAAAAAAAAAATATCCTTCTGCCTCCTAAGATAAAGGTGCTATGTATGCAGAGTTAGAATGCCACAGGTACAGCTGACTTGCTAGTTCACACAGCTGCCTATAAATACTTGGGGAAAAATCTTGGTAGGTGAGTTCACATTGCTTACAGAATAAACATGGAATCACTTGTACTGAGGTCTAACAGTGTTAAGTGTGTATAGCACTAAGAAGCGGGATAAGGGGCTGATTATTCTCCACAGGTGGAGATAATCATGTAAGACACAAGAATTAATAAAAGCATAAGGAATTTTCAAAGCACTGCTCTTCACTGAAGGAGCCAATGCATTCTTTATTGACCTAGTGTAGCTATTAACACCTGGGGTTTTTTTCAGTGAGAATAAACTCAAAGCAATTGCAAGAATGTTTCTACATGCCCTTTAGTTGGAAATTAGACAGAAAAGTGAGTACCTTCTGAGGAACAATGGGCTGAATTGTTTGAACAGATTTTGTTCAGACATTCAATGGTCTGAACAAAATCTGTCTGAAAAGCTAAAGAGAGAAATTGTGTGTCCATTAATCTATTGCTGTCATGAGAACACAGATAAATAATGGTTTTAGTTTGAGCCATTTCCTTAGGTTTGTTGTCTAGTTTTCCTCCTTGTTTCAGGGTATGTGGTAAAATGTCATGAAGGTCATGGAAACCATGATTATGTGCAATCCAGTGGAAAACCAGAGGTCTTTGTGGGAACTTCCAGTGTTCCTGACTGTTGGCAAGGTACCCATCAATTTTAGTTCGGATATGATGAACTATAAAAAAGAAACCAACAGAACTGTCAAAGGGGACTGAAGATGCTGCAGCAAGTTCTGCATCCCACATGAGATAAAGTGAAAAATATTATTAAACTTTGTGTTATTGTTACTATTAGATGTACAGAAATGAAGAGGTACTATATAAAAAAATTTAAATTGCTTCATACATAAAAGAAGATTAAACTACTTTAAAAGTTTTTATGATGCAAAGTTTTTTAAATCATCTGAGTTAGGAAAGGAATGCTCTTGATACAATATTTAATTTTACATAGTTGCCCGCATGGGGCAAGGTTAATTCATTGTTCCAGTAGCATAAAACAGCTGACAGCAGCCAGATGTATAATTCCATGCCTGTTAAAGGAAAATTAATATCTTCACTGCATAATTGTTGATACTTAAGAGATAACAGAGATCTCAATTTGTCTGCGCAGAAAAGAACAATAGGTATTCTTCCGTTTGAGCCTTGGAGTTGATTATACACTATGATTTCCAATGCAATTGTTCAGTGCTGCTATTGATTGCAAAATGCAGGCTATTTTTGAAGAAGTAAATCTCTTTGGCTGAAAAAGGAAGGAAAAAAAAAGGCTGCTTGTTACTGGTTACTGTTACTGTCTACTGGCTTAAACTAGAAATCATTGCTATGCACAAAATGTAACCAAAAATTCATATTAATGTGTTACTGGAACATTGAAAAATATGTCAGGTTTTCAGGTTTGGCAATGATGCTGGCTAGCTGGGTCTTTACCTTCATGAGCTTTATTTTTCTGTTTCTCAGGAATTGCTGTCTGCTGAATTTTTGCAAGACTTCAAAACTGTGGAAAATTGCCAATAGATGTTGAAGTAGAGTTGCTACATAAAATTGGATACCAAGGTAATTGCCTGTGGTCTTTGAACAGGTAGGCTTCAAGAAGACACAGAGGTGTCTCATGGATAATCACTGAGCCCTGAAATACTGTGGGGCTTGTATCTTCTAGATGATTGTCTTGCACTTCAAGGAAGTCAATATTTGTCTAGCAAGAAAAGACAACTAGTCGAGATTTTGTCTTGAAAAAATTTGTCTCCACCACTGCCTTGGTGGAATTAAACCACTACATTTGGAATGGTGCTTATATGTAATCTTCTGCAGCTAGCAAGTAGCTGGCAGAAATACAGAAATTCTATAATGCCATTAATTATTCTATATTGGCAACTATTATTCTATAATACCATCTTATTGTTCGTATTCATTGTTCTTGAATAATTTGTAACCAATTATTTTTCCATGCTATTTAAAATCTATCAAATGTATCAACAATGCTTAAACAAAGTCTGTGTAAGCGCCCCAGATTGAATACAGGGAGAGCTACCAGCTTTTCAAAATATAATCTAAGGAGGCTCAAGATTAAAGCAGTATTATCATCTAAGAGTGAAAGACATACATAGACCTTATTTTTTTAAAGCTGCACAATGTTAACACTTCTTTCTCTAAAACTTCAGAAAAAAGGCAAGTATTTGTGACATAAAGACAGTAAACTGTTGGGATTTCTGTCTGTATTGGCATCCAGCTCAAGTTTTCCTCATTCTTTAAATGGAGTGCTAATTTTGAAGCCAGTTGTTTTGAAGACATATAATTTTGTTCCAAAATTGGGTGGTATAGAGTCACAAAGAGCTCTCACTTCTATTGTCTCAGCCTTGCTGTAATAGGATTTCAGCAGTGGGTGAAAAAAGTGCAGGTTTCTTCAGGAACAATTGAAGTGACACCATTCAGAGCTGTGAGACAGAAATAAGGTAATTGTCTCTTACAAGACAGTGGGTCGTGTAAGGAAGGATATCTGACTATTTGAATTCTTTGCAAATGGCTCTTAGGTGAGTGTAGAGCCATAAACATCCTGGTTCTCAAAGAGCAGTGGTCTTTGCATGGAGGAATGGCATGGGGTTTTTTGCCTGTGTTGTGAATTGGCAACTTGTCCCTACCACTGATCCCATCACACTGCCAATGAGGTACAAACTACTGACAGATATAATTTGATCTTGTACAAGAGTTTGTTTAGTAGCTTCTGGAATTCTATCTCAATATGAATCACTGAATTTTGCACTGCTTTAGATTTTTAATCTGGAAGATTTTTTATTATGCTCTAGAATATTCACAGTCTTTAATCTCCCAGGTTTGGCTAATGTTATTCCAATGGTAATCATTATCTGTGCCTGTCTTTATCTTCTTTTTGTATTCTAATCCCTTCGTGCTTTATTTTCCCTTTCTTTCTGTGACCTTTTTTTTTCTTTGCCAAATTTATTGCATGCTTTCCCCTGGCAGCCTCTGTAAATATGTGCATTACTATTAGTTTCATCTCAATGTGTATGGGATTTATGCCTATACAGCTTGCCCTCCACTTAATTTAATCACAGGTTAATTAGATCTTCCACTTAATTTGATCAAAACCTTCCTTGAGCCAAATCACTTACATTAAGAAGACTAGTGGTACTTTCTACCCTTTAGTTTGATCAATATCGATCTTTTTAAGCAGGTACTTTGGGGTAATTCAATCACTGGCTGTGGATATTTTTCATTTAATTAATAATAAAGAACAACATCCTTAATTAGAGGAGAAAATAAACATAGAAAATATCTGCAGACATGTGAAAGACAGTAATTTTTTTGGCATTTTTGAAGGGGAACAGTTTATCTTCTGTTTTTGCTTCTATCCTGAAGCAGTTCTTTTGTTTGCAACATGGTCAATTCTCCTGTGTGCAATGGGGTGGGTGTACTGGTGGCAGTTTTAATGAATAGACAGGAATAACAGTAAGGAATTTTCAAACATTATTGGTACATTCCAGTGTAGCACAAGTTCACGGAGAGTCCTGGTATATTGTATTTGGGTGATTACTAATAAAATATTAATTCTAAATGCCAGGGAGCAGGATGTCAATGAAATAATTTATATATCTGTTATGTGTGTATAAGAATATTAGTATTGAATGAAGTTACAGATAGCACAATTCTTTTCTGAAGCATGGTGCTTGCTGTATTTTAAAAAAATTCTATGCTTAATTTAATTTCTCTAGAGAGGTCATTTACAGACCTTAAAATAACCATGGAAACTGAAGGAAAACTAAATGCTCAACCTTGCCTTTTTCAGGAGCTCTGACTGATAGGTGGCAACCTTCAAGTATCACACTGTGGATTACTTATTTTAGTGAGCATTTGTTGACATTACTACTGCCACTGGTTTCAGGAAGAGTATTTGCATTATTTCTTGTAAGTTTGTGCTGTCCAATCTGTCTCAGAAAAGTGTGCTCAGATATGTATTATGAGGTAGTTCTGAAATATGTCTACTTGAGCTAGACTTTCAGAGGCATGTGGTTAACATGTTAACATCACCACTGATGTAGAAATTCCAGTTCTCCGGATGAACGTTTTGTTCTCTCCTTGTCTCTATCAGCCACTAAACCAATCCCTGAGTGTTCCAGCAGCTTCTTAAAGGCTGTAATTCCTAAACCAATACTGTTACCTACCACACTGGTGAAAGTAACACAGGATTCACAGAAATTGCTAACATTTGAAATCTGGTCGGGGAGAATGACAGGAAAGGGTTAATTTCATCTAATTTTATCCATCAAAAAATCAGGTGTCTTGTCACCTATGCTCCTCTAAAGCTTGTGTGCTTCCAAGTGCACTTGGTTTTATTTCATTTATGTGGGAATCTTTCTCTGTGTTGATGTTACAGGAATCTTATATTTCTAGCTTTAATAAGTCATTAAACTGTGAAGCAGCTGAAATTGGGTGACAGGAATTTCATCCTTATCAGTTGTTAATACCAAGAACTGTTGTAGCCTGTATTAAAAAATATTTTAAAAGAACTGCTGAAGATCTCTTTAATGTTGATGTTCTGCTCTTTCTTTAATGTTGATGAATTGTTCTTTCTTACAAATATCCCAAAACATGCAAATCTTATGAGTCTTGTATTAGTGATCAGAAATCAGAGCAGAGACAACTAACAGATTTTAGTTCTTGAGGTCAAGATTTCATGAATGGTTTTTAATATTTAGGACTAAACCGGATTAAAATGAAGCTGCCATCTGTGTTTGCTTACCTTAATGTTTATGAATGGACTCTTTAGACTGCAAGAAATGTAGCTGCTCACAAGTCCCAGTTGGTGCTCTGGTAAGTTCAACTATTTCTCAATATGAGCTCCAAAGTTCCTTAGGTAAAAATAAAATTATTTTAAAATTATTATATACAAATTCAGAGACTACTCAGAATAACAGCCACAGATTACTGAAGCTTTTCATAAGTATATATGATGGATTTATTATTTTTTTAATTTTTTTTCTTTTTTCATTTTGGTAAAGCTTGTTCCAGGTCTGAAAACTCTTGTTAGCAACAAATGGTGATCTTCATGGAGAATTATATCCTTTTCCCCTGTTTTGACTGAGTCTCAGTTAGGGTTGTTCTTGTTCCACACTCCCTTTACAGTAAGTAGATGTATGTGATTGTGATGGAAGGCTGATACTTTCCACCTAACTGGTGACCAGTGGAGACACCAGGTCTGTCTCTCTGGATCTAGGGTATAACTGTGTGCTCAGTGCAGAACTCTGACTGAGAGGCCAGAAGCACATGGGACTCGGGTTGGTTTTACAGGTGCAACTTTATATGTGTATTGGCTTCTTGATTATGATGGGAATTTTTTCATGCATAAATTTAAAATACTTTTGTCATGTCAAATGAATGAATAGCTTCTTCATAAAGATTACTTCTGTAGAAAATGCCCTCACTTTCAAATATCTGCTGACCTCCTGTAATAGTGCTTAAAAGAGGAAAGGAGGGAGAAACAGCAAAATAACTGTGTTTGTGCTTTTGTTTGGGATGAAGTTGAAGTAATTTTTAATAAGTATTTATTAATGTTGAAGTGTGTGTGTTGTGATGGCTTCTTGCATAACAAATGTAAGAAATACATGACTGTGAGTGAAAGTAAAGATTTAGAATATGAGGAATTTTGACTGATATTGTGACTCTTTCATGTTTCTGTTGGTCCATGGCTAAGCAATGGTCCTGGATTTCAAAGACTTTGCCATTACTTCCATTTCTTTTGAAGTCAAAGCAGGTTTTGTTCTGCTGGAAATATGTTTTTGCATATATATGGAGAAAACATATGTGATTCCTCTGTTAACAGCTCTGACACAAGTGGTTTGTGATTTTCTGGTTTCCATAGAAACATTAAAAGCATTGTAAATCTTTCACTTTTAGGTAAACGTATTCCATTTTGTAACAAAACAGATGCTCAGACTGTAACCCTTTTATTTTTAACATTTTCAAAGATTATGAAAAATGGTACTGGTAATCTATACTGAGACAAGAAGTAAATAATCATATTTCAGGCAGTACCTTTCAAACTGTTCTACTTTTGTTGTTATAATGTTAAACTTCAAAAAGCTTATGCTGTCAAAAACTTCTGTAGGTCTTGTATATAGAAAAACAGACTAGGAAGAAAGCACTCCTGACTGGATAGGTTTGGTACTAAGGAGACCTGGTTTATATACCCAGTTCTACTACTATCCTTGTGGTTTTGTCAGAGCAGTTCTCTCATCGTTCATGCGCCATCTCAAAGAGTGATCTAAGTGACACTTAACCATTTCACTGAAATGCTTACTTATGAGTTGATAAAAGTGATACAAGCTGCTACATGTGTGATCATCATCAGCATCTTGCTGCCTGTGACCTTGTGCTGTTTTACCCAAAACACTCTCATTAAGAACACAGAACTCTGATCTGGTCAGTGGAAGAGTTTGTACTCACCAGAGAGAAGGATTAGGTTGGTGTGGGGTGTGTGATCTTACACCTGGCCTCTGGCAGGAATAACATTGAAAACTCTGAAGAGGCAGGAGGCTTGGTGACAAAGTTTCATCAGGGATGCTCTCAGCAGTTTTTTCCACAGAAAATGAGTGTGGATAAGTGTAATTCAGATAAGTGTAAATACAGATAAAATGTAACTAATTTTTTTTCAAATCAGCTGAAATTATATGCTTTTTTAACTTCTCTTCTTACTACCTTTTACCATGACTGAATTATTTTCCCCCTCTCACCTTAGTTCAGAGAGGATAGCAACAAAAGGTGAGTTATCCCAGAAAACTGATACAGGATGGAGAAACTGGACAATCAGTGGCTTTCTGTTAGGTGTTGTTTAAGACTGATACGTTTCTGCAGCTGAGTCTATGTAAGGCTAGCAAGGTCTCTTGGTTCAGTAAGGCCCCCCCAATAAAGCCACTTAAATCTAAATGCATCTACCTTTCTTTTGGCTTCATAGGCAAATTTTCATGTCAATCGCAGCTCTTTGTTTTTCATGAGGGCTGTCTCCCTCCCAGCCAATCTCCTCCAACTATTACCATTCTTCATGCAGAGCAGATATAGTGACATAGCAATATTTTTCATTGTACAAGTCATTAAGGGTGTCAACAGCAATTTGAAATTTGTAAATATGCTCACAAGTTGATTGCCCCCTGCCCATTTTATGTCCATAATCTGCCACGGTAGACCTGCCAGTGCAGACAATATTATCACTAACCCAGCATGGGCCATCATAGAGTGCTATCTGGCAGTATGTTAATAAAAGACCAGAAGAACAACAACAAAAATGCATCTCAAAATTATAACTATAAACAACCTGCCAGTCGCAATAAAAATGTTGCCTCTAGGAAAGTAAAAATTGTACACCACAGTGGTCATAGCCAATGCATCACTACTCCAATGCATGGCATGAACATAAGATTAGGACTTCTCTACAGCTGAGTCAGAGTCTGAGTGTAGCAGAGATACTTTTTTTCTCAAAAATGTAAAACAAATGTGCAATATTCTTGACAGATTTTTTTTCTCCTCATGTTTTGTTTTATATTTTCAAGTTTGCTTTGGAAGAATTTCACTCTAATGAATGTGCAGAAAGACAAATTTAAAAATACAGTGATATTATTATTAGGTACATTCTTGGTGCTTTGAGTAAAGAGAAAGCAGAGCAGATGCTGTTTGATGTAATCAAAACAAATTACAATCTTAAAAGATCATAAACATACACTGTGTTTTGGTATTATTCCTTTATCTCACTGTTGGAAAAATATATTAAGTGAAATCTTGAATAGTTAACATTTGAAGTACTATGAATAATACAATCTTTGCCCTGGAACTCATCCTGCATGTTTACATGTTTAGCTAATGATTTTAAACTAATTTTTATCTTCCCTTAAAACTCTTGGCAAACTGAAATCTCCCATCCTGTTTTTGTACAGTGGGGAAATTGAAGTTCCCACTTTTCCTTGAGTTAGAGAAAATGCCCTTGCCTGTCCCCAGAGTGCTCTCTGTTCTTGGAGGGTCCCCTGGCTTTCCAAAAGCCTGTTTTCATTGCTGACAAGTACTCAGTGTGCTTCTTAGATTGGTGCTATGGGCTGGAACAGTGATCAGATGTTGGATTATTTAATCTCCACCCTGTGAGAATTTTGTAGGGAAACACTGACATTGTGTTCTTTGTGGTTTTGGGTTTTTTTTCTTCCTGTTTAAATCTCATGTTCTGACCAAAACAGAGGCAATAACAGATAACTCCTTCTTGCATGCTTTACAGAACAGTAGTGACATCACTTTTGCTTCTGACAGATTATTATCCTGCCCGGCAAGAGATTGGTTTTCTGACCTCTCCATCACCCTGTGCCTTGGATCGTTCACAGTAGGGATGGCTCTTTCTCCAGACAGATACTGAAGTGAGCTTTTTGATGGCTCTAAATGGTATTTACCATTTTCAGAAGCTTGTGTAGAGCTTCTGTCTCCCTTCTGTAGTATTTAGGGATGGGCAGGGCTCTTATTGGAGCAAGGGTGAGGCTGAAATCAGTCACTGATTTGGATGGTGAGCTATAGACTGTCCCAGTTGCTGGCAGCACAAGACTGAATGGAAGCCCAAGCGAAGGTCCCAGGCCTTGGGTACAGCTGCTTAAGAGGACAGGAGGGAACAATGCTGAGTGATTCAGTGGTGCTCATGTTCTGAAATTGTCAGTGTTTCTGAGCCCTGGTGTTTGAGTAATATTCCTGTCTCTTCAGATTTTGGACAGTGCATGATATATTCAACATATACAATGTGAATTTGTAATAAAATTTGGCCCAGGTGCAGTTTTACAATAGGTTTTTGTCATTATACATGCTGGAATACAAACTCTTACTTCACTCTGGTGTTCAGACACTTCTAAAACTAGACCCACTGGTCTGGGTCTTGTTCAAAGGCAGTGTTGTGAAGGATTTTCTGCTATAACATCAGTTCTGTGTTCTGTGGGTGTCTCCATTCAGATTTGGGTGGTTACAACAGAGTGCAGGCATTTCTTTTCTTTCAAAGGGATCCAGCATTAATTCTGCCAGCAGTGCAAGAAATTGAAGCAGATGGAAACTGCCTGGACTTGATTAACATTTGAATCAGTGAGTCCTTAGCTTTACTGTGGAGGTGTATTTCAGTACATGATATTGCTGCTACACTTCTCTTGGAAAGTAGTATTTTCCTATGGATAAGGCCATAAATCATAACTCAAATATGCTGGGCAGTTATTGCCAGTTCAGATTGAATATGAATCAAACACCCTGTAATTATCATGTGGGCATTGTTTTGCCTCAAACTGATTTAAAGAAAAAATTATTTATTTTACTTCTGAGTTAGGTATTTATTTATGAAATTACATTGGTACTATTTCACTGTACTAGAAAACTACCCATGAAGACAAACCTTCTGACTGACGAGATCTAATCTGAATTTCCACCTCAGCTTTGGGGACTGGTTTACCAAAAAACGTGAAATAATTGTTGTGGCTTGGTGTCTCAAGAAATTCTTTATTTCTTCTATCTGCTGTTACATACACACAGACTGCTGGTGCACCCTCACTCTAAGTACAGTACCTAGCACAGGGAACTGTGTTTTCCATTTGTCAAGAAATCCTGGTAATTATGAATGAGAAGTCAATGCCATTTAGTAGTCAAATATTGTTATTTTCTACACCTATGTGATTTACTCCCCTGCTTTTGTTCGTGCATCTAGAGGATTGTCACACTCCCTGCTTTTCACATCCAGGTTCAAGGTGATGTGAGCTTTTAATCAGCAGGCTCCCAAACAATAGCTCCTGAGTTTTGTGGCCATCAATCGAGTGCCAAAAACTGTCTTAAAATTGAGACGTTAAAATTTTAAATATTATTCATTGTTTCATCACCCTTTTTAGGAACAGGTATAAAGATTTACCCTCTTTGCAAAGGGTTTTTGATGCTTTTTTAGATGTAAACATGGAGTTTTTCTTACTAAAATTCATTTATATGAATAGAAATGGCAGTTTTATTCTGAACATCCAATCACTTTTTGAGTAATGTTTTATGATTGTCACACTGCCATGTTTAATGGCTGACCTCTCTGCTATCCCTGCAGAAGAAACTACAAGCAGGGAGTGTCTTACTTCATAGCTGGTGAATAATAACCTCAGTTATTTTCCTAAAGACACTGGAAACCAAGATTCTGGTACAATGGATGCCTTTGCCAAAGGAAAGCAGTGGCTACTGTGATTGCTGAAGCCATTAACCTGTCTCCTGTTCCTCAGGACCGGTGTGTTGGAGGTGGCCAGAACACCAAACAGAGCCAAGACTGGTGTTTGTGTCTCGCCTTCCCATTCCCATTCACCTCCTGAGTAACCTTGGGCAGGATGATTCATGTTCAGGCTCTGTGCCTTGGCTGACCAGTGTGTACAATGGCATGGTGGAATTCACTGATCATGAAGGTGTCTTATGTTCTTTCAAATAATGTTTTTGAACTGCTTGGACCTTTGCATGGGAGACGTCCTGTATGTGCCATATTTCATAATCTTTCAAATTTCTAATGTTCTCATAGGATTTTCATAATGTTTAATTAGATATTTAAAGATATTTTTTAAAGCTATATAGTCTTGAGACTAACACCACCAGAAATTAATGGGATCTCTGATTAACTGTGATATCAGCTGTTACATACAAGACAAAAAAAACCTCTCAAAAAAACAGATTCTACTTTTTCCAGCAAAGGATGCTGAAAAAGTTAAATCTTTCTGGAGAGTGAATGGCTGCTTTAACCAGGCCAAAAAAAGGATGTTCTTAGGAAGACAGAAGAAAACCCAAACTGCCTCTAGCATCTAGATCAATAGTTATCAAGTAAATAATACAGGCAGAATCACTACTAGGAAGAACAGAAATGAATTTATGTGAATTTAAGGTTGGCTGAAGTTTGGTTTATCCCAGTGTGTCAAGAAGCATCATGAAGTGAATATGGTGAATGAATGCAGCTATGGGGAGCAGTTGTAGTGGGTTTGTGTCACTTCTGGAAGCTCAAATTTTATGCAAAAATTCATTTTTGTTGACTCAAGAATTTCTAGTTCTTAAATTTCTTATTCTAATGGTATGTAAAATAGGAAGTTTTGCCCTTTTGTCTCTTTATGGCCAGGTATAAGTTCAGTGGAGTCTGTTGGTGGTCTGACTAAATTTATCTGGGGTTTGTTTGTTGGTTTATTTATTTTCATTTCCCCTTCTTAGTAAGGGATATTTTCTCATTTTGCATTTTCCTTACTGTAGTCTTCACCAGGATATCCAGGAAATCCTGGGTATCTGTAATTTTGGAATGCCTTAGAGAGTCTCCATATACTGGTGCAGTCACAGGTTCATTAGCCCAGCTGAGTGTGGGGAGTGTTTTTATTTAATTTATTTTCATCAAAACATAAATGAACCGACTTACAGGTATCATTTCTGGCAGAAAATCTCCTAAGGGAATAATGAGACTAAAAGAATCAGAAGTCTCGTGCTTCACTTATGTTTTCAGAGCTAAGAGCCCTATGAACCTTGATTGAAAGACAGGAACAAGGTGAAGCTCACAGAGTAGGAAATTTGGGAGAGCTCTTTTTTTTAAGGGAATTATACAAGCTAGCTGGAAACTTAAAAGATCTCCAATGGCATTGTCATAAAGTTTTCACAGCAACTGAGATGTTGACACATTTTCATGAATTATATTTTTGATGCAAATAATTTTACCATAAGAATTTTGGTCCATTTTAATTGTATCTGCTTCCAAATTTCTACTAAAATCCAGAAATATGTAATTTACTTTGTTTACAAGGCCATAGCTTCCATCTAGCAGCTTCAGTGTAGATGGTTTGCAGAAAGAAGTCTTCTTTGTTCTGAGTGCTGAGTGATCTGAATTACCATAAGAAATACAATTCTAATACCAAGTTTTGGGTCTCTTGGTCATGAGGCACTTTTGTGTAATGAAATGCCACAGGGCAGGATGACAGCATATGTGTGAGAGGCAAGGCAAGTGATGCAGAACTGCTCATTTTCACAGCTGGAGCCTTGGACTGACGTTAGAACAAGAACAAGCAATTCTGTGCTCTTAAATAGCAGAACATAATCTCCATAAACTGCATGTGCACAAGAATGATCTATAACAAAATTATTTGCTGATTCTAATAGATAAATGGCTGTTAAGCTTGGAATTGATCTCTGGAAGACCTTGTAAAAGAATTCCTGCATTGACACCCAGTTTCACCTAGTTCTGCAACACCTAAATATCTTACTAAAATTTAAATAGATGTGATATTTACATTGTGAGGTTTTCAGCCTAGCTCAATAGGTGAAGACGCTGGCTGAGCCATAAATAAGTCTCTAATACACTTTGGTCTTTCTGAAATTATTCTGATTTGCACAAAGTAATGCAAAGCTATTTAGAGCACACTGAGGTGTAGCTGCACTAGTGGAGCTACTTGGAGACAGAGGACAAAAACCCTAAAAGCCGGAACCTGTTTACAACAGGTTTCAGCATGCTCTGGAGTTATCTGGCTCCAGCAGAACTCTGCACTTTGGCTCTGTCCTTTCTGTCCTGTTCCATTAATTAATTCAGAAGATGACCCAGGTCTGATTTGTTCCCTCTTGACAGTTTTTCTGCTCTTAGCACAATAAAAAGTGGCTTCTTACTCTGCATTTCACCTGTGATGAGGAAAATTACTTTCGTTATCTGTTTCTGAAGTCAGGTGATAGGAAAGCAAAAACTATTGTGGAAGCTGTTAATCCCAGCTATTGCTCTAAGTTATTGAATGAGGAGCTTCAAAGCATGGTTGTTATTGCTCTTGCTTTAAATCTTAAGACTGAAAAAGAGGAGGAATTCAGATTATTGATAAAAGCAGATGCTCCTAACTCATCTGCAGGAGGCATCCTAGGCTGATAAAAATTCTGCTTTTGAGATGTCAAAGCAAAAGAAAGGCTTTGCCAATAGCAGCATAATGTTCTTGCTTAAACCAAGCTGAAATAAATCCATTACCTAATGTAGCAGAATTGAAATAAAGAGTGACTGGAGTTCTTATTGTATAAAAAATTGACTCAAATTAAAGAACAGTGGGTACAGATACACTTGGATCTGCTCCATCAGATAATTTATTTTTCCTGTGCCAACTGAAATGAGGAGGACGCTAATTCTGTTGAGTAAAATTGAAATACGCTATGTGTCTGTGATGACTAAATGATTTTTTCTTAGATGAGTTCTGTTTAATCTGGCAGAGCTAAGACTTGTTCTACTTTGGTTATAATGTCTGGTATTCCAATAGTTGATTTGTCCAGAGTCTCTTAACCTGCACAGATCTATGAGCATGTTTATTGGACAGAAGAATTGCAATTCTCAGGTGATTCAGCAAAGAAGAAAATATGAGCGTACACATGCACATGAGATAGCTTGATTCCATGACCATATTATGGATATAACATCAAGTGAAGATACATGATGTGGGAGGGAATACACCAGTGAAAGATATAGAAAAATTGACATATCATGCTAATGTTTTCATCAGAGAGCTATTTCAATGGGATTTGAAATATCTAGGTGGGGTTTTTTGGGTGGATTCATGGAGACCTTTCTAAGTCTGTGCGCTCAAGCTATGGCACAGCAAGCCCTGAAGTCCATAATGAATTAAAACCAAAGGTGCCCTGGTGTTAAAATTGATTGAAGCATGGGAAAACTGCCTTTGCCTAAATGTAGTATGATATAGTCTTCCTTCATTTTATTACACAATAATGTCTATTTGTATTTTTTTTCTCCCATTTTCCTGAATTGGGGTGAACATGAGAGCAGACCAACCTCCTTAGGGACGTGGGGACAAAAGCCAGACCAACAGTAAAATCAAAGGGTAGTAATAGAACTAATAAAAGAATTACTTTTTTTGACTAATGCATAGTCACTGTGTCATGAAAATCAGAGTCCTAGGACGTCAGCCAGACAAATCTCATAGATGCATTTGATAAAGTTAGAATCATAAATAATTTTTGCAGTTATGCAAGCTAAGACAACAACTCAAGCTTGAAGCTCTTCATTGAATGAGGGAAATGCTCATTGAGGGAGCAGGAATTTTCCTATACATATATATGCAGATAATATTTCCAATTACTGTTCAGTCTATTAAGGGCTATTTGTCTTTGAAAACTCTGCTAATCTTCTGCCAGCTCTGTAAAATCCAAAGGCCAAATGGAGTAATAACCTGATCACGTGTGGAGGAGGCCCTGGTATAGCTGTCATATGTCTATCTGCTTTTCTGAATGATATCTTGCAAGAATCTGCTAAATGAAAGGACTCCCTGCTCTGTGTCTGACTTTGGAACCCCTTGAATCTGACACAGTTCTACAGCAACAGAAGCATCCAAATCCAAGATTGTTCTTTCCTTTTCTCCCTACATCCCTTCCTGGTTCTCCCACTCATGCTAGTAGCAATGCTAATATGTCCATGAGAAGTGACAGAACACAGAACTGCTCACGAGGAGGAATTCAAACTTAAAACTCCATCCCTGCCCCAACACACACATTCTACTGCAAACCACTGCATTTTACATCATAACTACATTAACCCTCTAACTGTTGGTGCAAAGGGTTTTGTCCTTCCTCCATCCTCCTGACTTGCAGTGGCTCTGGCCCAAATATGGCTGTGAGATATGACTGAGTGGTGTGACAGTTCAGGTAGCTAAACTGGCAGAGAATGCCATTAAGATAATTTAGCTATATGATGAAACTGCACTCTGCAGGCCTATTTTGTGTTTCTTCCTCACATCCCTCATCTAATTGTCAAATTAAGATGTATAAAGTGGTGTAAGGTACACATCAGTAGTTTAGGGCCTTTATACTTGCTAAGAGATGCTTGATAATTCTGGGAAGTGGGGGAGGGTGGGGAGGGGAAGACAGTAAAGAAGAATAGGTAGAATGAAGAAGAAATAATTTAAAATCATTTTAACCCACTCATCTAGTCTTAACAGTCTATGCCTTACATCTTACAGCTTAGAAATCTTTGCTACCAATTCCCAATATACAACATCACTGTCTTACTTAAATACCTTCAATTTTGTTCTGCATCTGCCTTATCAGTTTTGAGAAATGATGAAATGAGGCATTATAATTCCCCTTATAACAAGCTTTTGTTCCTCTTCTTATGTACCAGAAAAGCCATTTCAACCTGTTTAGCTATATCTTATTGTGAACTCATTGTGAAAGGTATTCCTGGTATTCTTTATAAATTTTGCTATATTTTCCTTCATTTTATCTCAGATTTTCCTGTTATTAACCATAATTTTTTCCTATCACCATCCCCTTGGTGCTTTGTCCTTTCTATGATATGCATTGCCTCATCATTACTGAATTTAAATATGAGTAATTTTTACTTTTCCTCAAGTCACTTCTCAGTTAAGCTCCAAAAAGGTCAGAGCATCTTCTAGAGTTTAGATTCTTAATCACATTCAAACAACTTAAAAGAAAAAAATAATTGATCTAAAAGTTTCCCATTATAGTGTTTGCACTCATTAGTAGAATGTTTCAGTCACTAATGACGTGCACTTAATAAGGAGGCTTTATTATACAGATAATGGAAATTTAATTTATTGTAACTAGGTTTTTTTTTGCAATGGCATATTTGTGACTGACAGTCCCAATGTCTTACTGCAAATGCTATTAAGATTAGATGGCCTATGTACACTGTTAGCACATTCAGATTACTTCCTCTCTTCAGAACAATGACAGTCCCTTGGGAAGCACCACAAACACTTGAGATGTAATTTGGAATGAGGAGGAGTCTACTGAGAACAGCATTAAGTTACACCTTAAAGCTATTTATTCCTCATTACCTGTAAGATTTGGTTTGTACACTCTCCCAGAGACTCTGATAGTTTTATGTCTATGAGGATGCGAGCTTAACAAAGTTTATTTGAAAAAAAAAAAACTAATCTCATAAATGTTTACCAGAGTTAGAACCTGTGTTGCCATCTGCACTGTTTGTAAACCAGCAAACACAGGGGCTTTACAACAACGTGTGCTGATCGTGATACTGCAAATTCTTCCCCTTGCAGCCTGGATTGTTGCACTTTGTTCATCCTAATGCTGCATAGCTCGTCTGACATTTCTTATATGTAGGTGGAACTTGGAAGATATTACATAGCACCAATGAATTCTGAATCTGTCTGAAGGTTGTGAAAATCAGAACATCGAGCTAAGGATCAGGACTATAAATGCAGAGCAGCAAAACCTCTATAGTAGTTATCTGGTAATGTTGCATAAAGAAGAAAAATTACAGGGATCCACTTCAAAAGTCCTAGAAATTGGGAAAATATAAAGAAGAAATGCATAGAATATTCCGTTTTAACTGAAGGGAGCCATTCTCTACACAGAAGAAACTACTAACTACTCTATCTGCAACAGTTAAAACTTTGCTGTTACCCACTGTGCCAGCCAGTAATTCCCAGCAGTCCAGAATCAATGTGCTGCATCTATTTGATAATATCACACCAGAAGCTCCAAGGGGTGAAAAGGATGATGTGGGAAGAAAACAACAGACAAAAAAACAAAAAAACCTGGGTAGTTCTGAAAGTCTTGTAATGGCAACTACCTCACTTCAGTAAGGAAAACAACCCAAAAACTTTCATACAAGCAGATGAAAATAGACAGTTAAGGGTTTGGTCTGGCCAAGCATATTATTGGATACTGTCTGCATTACATTTCTTTTCTTTGAACTTTTCATAGTCTGAACTGAGAATTTTGCTTTATAATTCCATGTTTGCATGGTAGTAATAGAGCTGCTGTAGCTGTGATGAAAGGACTAATGTGTCTAAAGCCTTGTGCTTTTTCTTTTCTAGTTAAGTTGGCCTTGCAAAAGATAAATAGACTAGACAAGAGTAGAGTACTTTAGTTGGAAGGAGCCTACAGTGATCATGTAGTCTATGTGCCTGAACAATTTTGGGCTCAGCAGAAGTTCAAGCATGTTTTTGTTAAGGGCTTCAGTGTTGCCCCTTATGCTCCTAAAGGAGGAGATAGTGTTGAATGATCTGTATTTTGGAAAACCTTTTACTTCTGTTGCTGTTCTGAAAAGTGCAAATTAGAACCACCCCTATAAAATAGGGTGGGGATATGTATGCGGAGGCAGTTTGGCTATTAGTGTGTTCAGCAGAAGAAAATTTAATTTGGGGATTTTCTGTAATATTGAGCATTTTCTTTTAAATTTTATCATTCTACTAACTGTGTGGTGCATTTAGCTTCTATAAATTATCACAAAATATTGGTGAAGAAAACATCTGCTCACTATTGACCCAACTCACCAGTAGAGGTAACACTGGCCGAAACCCCTGCTGGCTGGCACATTCTGTGGGTGAGCCATGCAAGGGCAGGGGCTGGTTGCAGAGGGAGAGGGGAGGCTTGAACTCACCATCTCCCTTCCATGCACTGAAGTGTTCTTTAATGGACAAACATCCTCCTTCAGCCTGCTTGACTCCTCTATACCCAGTCTCATCTGCCTTGCCTCCCAGTTTTGTTACCTTTCCTGGCCAGTTCTGGAACTCCAACTGCATCCATCCTTTTGGTAAGAAAATTTACCTCGTCATCTTCTTGGGTTGTCTACATCCACTCCTGAGTTCCTTCTCTGCCTTTTCCCAGGTTCTTTTCTTTGGCATGACCTGCAAGGATTTACTTTTTCTTCCAGTAGACCCTGCTCTTCATCCAGTTAATTGGCTCATTCAGGCATGGTCTTGCACACTGGCGTCTTATTTAGTACATCTCCCCCTGCAGCACTGACTCCCACTTCCCGTTTGTCTTGTATAGGTGACCTCAGTTACGTCTCAAAACACCTTTGGCCTGAAATGCACAAAATCTATGTCCTCCCCTCTAAATCTTTCAGCCTTATTTAGCCAGTGACCAGATCTCTTTGGCATAGTCCAAGTCATAATTCCTCCAGTCCACATCTCCTCCCCGCATTTATTTTTAACATTGGATGCTCTCCTATCCAGTTCTTGGGAAGCTACTGGGCTCTGACAGTGGTGGAAAGAGAAATGCTCTTATTTCAGATGCTTGCAATTGCAGGAAAACTCCACCTAACACAGAAAATCCCATGTAAGGAGTGAAAAATTTATGGGTTTTTTTTTCTTCTCTGAGGAAGAGTGTTATTTCTAAATAGTGAGCTTCTACCATGTCAACTGTAACTTTTTAAGTTACAGTTAAGCTTTTTAAGTTACAGCTAAGCTTTGACTGACTTCCCACAAGAAAAAGGCTCAGCACTCGACGCAGGGAACCCAACACCAACTAACTTGTAATTGCAGAAGTGGTGTCAGCAGGAGTAAAGCAGTCTTTCTGAGTAGATTATTGTGTGGTTGGTGTTTTGTTTAAACAGTTCATTTTTAAGCCAGTAGAGGTAAACTTTAGCAAACCAGTGAGCAGTGAAAAGCAATATCCATAAAAGGAGATGTTAAGAAATTTCAGTTGCTGTATTTTGCATACAGGCAGTATTTTGTAGCTAGGCAATTACTCAGTTGGAATTTCCAAGCCTAGAGTACCTAGTAGTGGTTATTGCACGTAGCCCTCAGAATCTGTAGCACTCAAGAGGTGATTGTATCCTGGGCTAGGTAAGTTTCATGTGAGTGGGTGCACACAGAGCTTGGGCAGGGTGTTAGTTACCTTTGGCAGAGTGGTCTTAGGGAGGTGCCTTTCCCTGAGGTTTCTTGGTGTATTTCAGAGGTGGAGGAGCAAAAATGCAGTCATGCTGAGAATAGGTTATTCAAGTAAGTGCACAAATTGCACCAGTTCAATACGGTATGTTCCTGTGTTTTGTTTTATTTTTAACATTTGAGGTTCATCATGACCTATGCTGTGTAACCCTCTGCACTGCGCCGTCCCACATCATTGCATAACCCTGGCTTGCAGAAGGAATTAATTTTAGTGGCAGGCATCAAGCTTCGTAAACTTAGGTGTATACAAAGTCACAGAGCACAGATGATGAGGGACACAAACCAGCTATTTGCAGTTCAGATGAACATATTGATATTTTTTATTTTTTCTCCCAAGATTCTGTTCATAGTCTTTCTTACTCTGCTATGGCTCATACAGCCATTTGTAGGTTCTGTTGAGGAGATCAGAATCTTCTTTTTCTCAGCAAAATTTGATTTCCCATCTGCTTCTGACAGATTTATCTATTCAGCAGACTCTGAGAAAGTCTTGTCATTCTTGACACATGGGAAGTTATGAGCATGACTCATGCCCTTTTAATGTTCATGGGTGTTATCTGAATAAATCACTGACATTAAATTCTTAACCCTTCTTAGTCTAAAAATTGACATTTTCAGAGCTTAATCTCTTTCTAGCTAATGTTTCTCTTGTTCTGCCAGATGTATTCAATGTCACTCATTTCAAAACTGTTTGCACTGTGCCTTGGAAGCTGTAACATCTTTAAATGGAAGTAATTACAGCCTTATTCAGGGGCTGTCATGCTCCCTTTGCATCTTTTTTCACTGTAACCAGTGACACAAGGAAGCCAAGTAGAGAGTGTTCTTTTGCTAGTTTTGCTTGTTTCTTCCTAGATCAGAGAAGAAACTCTTAATATTGTCCTGGAGGCCAAGGTCATAAGGTGCAGGTGATTCAGCCAATGCATTACCTCTGAATATCACTGTGTTATGTTTCCTTTCCTCAATCCTCATGAGTTATCACTGTTAAGATGAACTCTCTCTAATCAGTTTCTCTGACTGTACTGCTGCTTCAGTTCCCCATCACTCTTGATTATTTTAAACTGAAGTAAAGCCATTGGATGACTGGATAAAGCTTATTCTTTTTATTTTGTTTTGTTCAATTGCTTTTTTGCCATTCAAATTTATATCCTAAATTTTTGTATTCCCCCTACCTCTTTCCCCATAAATATAGATGGTACTTGCTGTAAGAATTATTCTGCTAAATAAATTGTATTCATTCAAAGTGATTAATTTAAATGAGTTAAGAGTCAGCCAAGCTAAATGAACAAGCTTCTTTGCTATTGATTCTTGTCAGAGTTGTCTATGAATATGATGCAGCATGATAAGAATTAACTAACCAATGATTTTGATGGGTAAGGAAATGGGCTGTGGGAGTGAGCAGCATTTTGATCTTTATATATTGTTAGCAGAGATTACTTATGGAACATTCGCTCTCTAACTCTTTAGTATTCTTCATCATCATCATCACTTTAGGCTGAAGTTGTCTCATGCTTCTGTGGCTACTAAGTTCAGTAAAAAAAAAAAGCCTATTGCTGTGGAGCAGCACCAGTGGGAGACCTTAACTAGCAGTAAAGGTTTTGTTTTTCACTTCTTTCTCAAGAATGTGGCCTGATTGCCCACATTTCTGTCTGCTGGCTTCATGTCATCTTGTAATACAAAAAAAAGATTATTCAGAAGGTAAGGTATCTTAAGTCTGGGGTTAGGGTAATCTGTATTTAGTTCCCTGTCATGACAACTGTCCAAAATTATTTTTAAAGTTTGTGATGCAGATAGGATATTTGGTCTCTTTCCAGTCAGTGAGATCTGTGCTCCTACAGTTTCCTTAAACAGAAACAGGCAATAAAAGAACTCATTAGTCTTTAAAAACAACATTAAATAATCTGTTAAATGTGAGTAGCATCATTTCCAGAGGCATGTGGAAATGAAGACATTAAATAATTTAAAGCACTTAGGTATTAAAGTAGCTGGTGACACATCGGTTCTGAAAGAGAGGACTTATTTTCTCAGAATGAGAAGGCAGGAGTTTATTTTTCCAAGGAGAAAAAACTTACCTGCACACTAGTGTTGGTTTGTTCTTTGGAGACCATAATAAGTAATATAATAAGCAGCATACATAATTTAACTGTACCATCTTCTACTTATACACTTTCATATGTAAGTCAATATAATATTTCCCTCTCCTTTTACCACTCTATCTTTCCCATTCTGCTGATACAATATGAAATGCTTTCTTGAAATCCATATAAAATTCTGAATACTCGTATATTTTTATTATGCAGTCATTCTGGGTTATATATTCCATGCAACCTAAACTCTTTTATTGGCAACATTTGATGCTTGGATGATGTAAGGAGCTCCGCACTGGCAGTCAGATTTGTTGGCTATAGCACTGCTGAATTTATGTTGCTCTAAACTGTTCTGTCACTTTAGTTCTCAATTAATGGTTCTAAGTTTCATGTTAGTATATTTTGTGCCAAAATCTTGCATAATTTTAAAATCTAAATAAAAAGAAACCTCAAAAATGAATGTTTAGAGTAAGTTTTACAATTCTTCTATTTCCATTGCTCTCTGAGCCATTTGTTTGTTTAAATTTTACTTTAGAGAACATTTCTCTTTTTTTTTTTCTTTGCGCTTGTGCTGAGTAGGTCATATTTCATAGATGTCATATCTATGTTCTTTTCTCATCCAAAACACTCCTATTCTTCATTTTACTTCAGGAAGAAACATCCCTGCACAGCAAAACTGGAGGAGAGAATGTAGCAAGCACACCATATGTAGTCACAACTCTGAGGAATTCTTGATGTCCATGTAGGATTGGTGCTATGCTAGCACAGGATGAGGCAAGTGCTCACACCTTTTCACAGGTTTTGATGCCTGCACAGTCCCAGGTACCTTGTCATTTGCTTCTGTGCTGGCTTTTTTTCACACTTGGTTGTGAGCTTTTGTCAGAGCTTAACACTGTTCTGAAAAATGTTGCTGCTTAGAGCAAGAGTTGCACACCTTTTTGAAAACAGGGCTTTGCATCATTTTAATAGCTGCAAGAAAGAAAAAGAAACACATGGGTTACAGTTTGAGAGTTATTTGAAATACTGGGGTGGCAGTGAAACTACCTGGTAAATTAAGAATTTTATAACTGAGGGTTTGATCTATAGTAGTTAAAATGAGGCAAAAAAGAAACTGTATTGGCTTGGTAGTCCATTATTGGAATATATGTGAAATTCTGTACCCAGAAATGAACCTTGTTAATGCAAATGTTTTCAAATGCCATCCTCAGATGGATTAATGTTCTCTTTTGGACTTTTTTTCCTGTCCTATTTCATGTTGGTCTGGTGTTCTCCTGAATAAGCTGCAGCTGGCTCATCTTCAGTACCCTTCCTAACCAGAATCATCTCCCAGCAGGGCATTTGGATATCTCCATAGCTTACCAATAATCATACCTTTTTTTTTTCCAAAAAGTCATCATTACCTAGGGCTGTCAGAGAATTCAGGAGTGTGAAAGGAGTCACAGAGGGAGGAAATCAAGACAAGGAATCATGGGCTTCCTGCTTCCATGCTGGAGGCCTGCAGGGTGAGTGGAAACAATACCAGGAGTCAGGGTATTGGAAGACAGGAAACTCCAGGCTGACGTCAACCTCAGAACTTCCTGTTCTGGGATGAACTGTTGTTTAGGATCAAGGTGAGGGCCTGCCAGGACACTACAGCCTAGTTGGGAAACAGATTCTTCCTTAGGGTTGACTCTAAACTAAACACTTTCTAGGACTTGGAAGCACAATGCTGTATCTACAAACATCTCTCAGGACTTCTTAGACAACATTTAACAAGACATTGCATGTGGTCTTGTGTTGTTGTTGTTGCAGTTTTATAGAAAACTGTCATACCATTTACTGGAGAATGCTCATAAATCATATTCAGTAATTTTGATCAATAGAACATTGCAACACAGCTACAGTACTTATTGAATAACACAGGTTCATTACAATTTCTATAAGAGCCATGTCAGTCATTTCCAGGAGCTTCTTGAATTCCAAGGGAAGCTTTTGCTTTCCTCCCTATTATTCCATATAGAATTTTTTTTTAAAAGAACAGTTTCTGCTTAGCTAGGTGTTGGTGGTGCTCTAGTCTCTGGCTCTTTATGAGGCCAGGAATATCAGCAGCACTCTCCAAGTACTGTGGACCAGATCCAAAGTACACTCTGCAGTCAGTGAAAGTATTTTCATCTATTCATTCATTTATTTTAAAGAAATGTTGGCTCAGGCCCTGTAATAGTAGCCAACTTTTTCTCAGTCATAATGGTCATGATAGTGCTTTTAAGAAGCCTGTCTTTTTCTTTCCTGGTAAATGGACCATATGCCAGCATCATAATTGGTTCAGAAAACACTGTCTATATGTTCAAAGGGCACTGAATTGATCTGTGTATGGAGAGCTATCAGACGTAGGAGGATGTTTCTGCAGAGCCATTTAGGCACACATTTATTGTTGGCATTCCTGTCTCTTCCTGCTGTGGTGATAAGTGCACTAATATTTTTTTTTTTCTCCAGTTTTGCTGCTTTTTAAAAGTTATTTCTGCTTTAGGGTCCAAAAGAGCATATCTAAGATTATATATAGAGAATGTTGTGTCTGTGAATAATATGTAAAGAATTAGCTACCATTTTAATTATTTTTCCAGTATTTCTACTGAGCACAGTTGTTTAGTCACTTCCAATACCACATTTAATTTATCAAAAGGAAAGTGCAGTAAAATTGCAATGCAAAAATTTTAAGTGGGAGCATGAAGCTGAAGACTTGGAGTTTGTTCTTATGAATTTTATCCTGAAAATGAACTTGTCTGTTATTCTCTGAGCTTTCTTCTAGAGTCTGGGCAAAACATTTTAATGTCAGTCCACCTGGTGGTGGGTGAAACCCTACTCTCTAAGCAACTGTGTGGCTTAATTACAGCATTTCTTCTGTACTGTCCATGGTATTCACTCCTAGAGCCATGGAAGTAATAATGTAAGCGTACCTCAACCAGCTTCAGTATTTGGACCTCACAAGTCTCAGCCAGCTTCATTTCCCATTGATGCAAAGTTTGGTGAATCCCTCTTAACCACAGAAAAGGGAGGACTGAAATAGCCAGGTGTATTGAAATAAATTAATAAGACCTAATAAGACCTTAATTAACAAGACCTAATGCAGGATACAGAAGTCAGTCTGACTTGGCAAGGATGGAAAGCTCCCCAATTATTTCTTGGGTCCAAACTTTGGACAGCTTGACACTTTATGCCCTTAAATAGAATTGGGTTAAAAATATGGATTTGAGCCAGTGTGATGATAAAATATGATGGGTAAGGAAGTGTGCAAGTTGTATCTATCTGGATTAACCTTTTTCTATTGTAATACACATGCTCATAGTTAATTAAATTACTGTGTGCCAGGTTGGTGATGTGCTCTGTCTCAGCTAATTCCCCTTAACAAACCTTTGATGAGTAGCTCACCCCAAACAGCAATCTGTGGGATAGATGAAGGATGTGTTTAGTAGAGAGGCACTGGGGATGGATACTAGGTATACATAAGAAGCAGGTATTTTAGTTAACAACAAAAGAAAAAAACTAGGCAGAAAATAGGAGACCGTGCCCTTCTGATACCAAGTAGCCCCTCAGCAGGTTGTCCCCCGTGCAGCTGGTGACACGGAAGAGCTCTTGTGAGCAACATTTTTTTTTCCTCCAGCAAGAATTTTCCATCCAGTGTTGCTCTCTGGGAAAGTGGCTGTTCACGTGCATGAGACTTGGATGGAGGCTTATTGTCTTTTGAGTATGACGAGGAAGAACAGAGGCAGACAGTAAAAACAAATCAATTAAAAGTCAGAAAAGTTAGAAACTGAATAGGGAAGTCCACAAAAACCAAAACAAAACCCCAAAAACAAAAACAAACAAAAAAACACCAAAACTAAAAAAAAAAAAAAAACCAGGAATGCAAAGTAAGAAGAACATTAGATGTGGTTTGAGGTTTTTTTTCACAGAATTGAGCAATCCCCAGACATAAACTCTTCTCATTATCTGTAAAGGGTCCACTTTGATGCTAAAGGGCATCTGACTCTGTGGGGGTTTTAGGTCATTTAACTGGGAAATACCAAGGACAAGCTCAGTTTCAGGGTCGTTTACTGATACTGGGAGAATGAAGCATGTTTGTTCACAGGCAGTGACATGCAGGGCATCCTGTCTTCCTGAACACTAGAAGTAGACTGACATGAAATTTTTTCCTGAGATCATTACAGATTTATCACATCTTGGTTAAAATGTCTGACACTGAAATACATCATAGGACAGCATGTGTTATCCTGGTTCTATTATAAAAAAAAAGCTGTTAAAAGAATTTCAAAACCTTATTTCCAGAGAAATACAGATATTAAAAAAATCCATTGTTCAAGGGTCCCCCACACCTTTTTATGAGTAGATGGAAGCAAGAATGGATATGAATACAAAATTAGCTTCTGATTACAGTCTCAAGAAAGGTATTTTGCAGGTCTTTTCCTTACATTTAGCTCTCTAATTTAGCCTCATAATAAAAGTTGATATTTGGGGGGAAGTTCTGTGTGTAGCATCTAATCAAGTATAGATTTAGACTGGGATTAGATTGAAATCATAATATTTGCTGCTGTTACCCCAGGTTTATAGAAAAAGGTTAATTGAGAATGTGTAAGTACTGACAGTGCTCCTAGACAGGGTTTCACATTAGAGTTTATTGCTCAGAAGTATCATCCTTGTTTTGCAGCAAGTGTTACTCGGAAGTGCTCAGCTTCAGTGTGTTACTGTAAAAGAAGGAAAAAGAGGCATCTGAAAGGGAACAGGTTCTATCTCAGCACACCTGACAGAGGCAGTGTGATATCCCCTTTAATCTTTTAAAGGTCATATTCTTCCTCCATCCCTTCTTTCTCTGCACTTATAACTTTTCCTCAAATGTTAATGCAAGACCATCACATGCCTGTTGCCTCTACCTGATCAGAGGCATCACATATAATTACAATTATCATATGAGGAGCCATGTGGGGGTTCTGCAATAACCCTGCCAAATGACATGTGCTGCAGTAGCAATAAGAGAATTTCTCACTTCAGGGCAAGTTGATTACTGCAGAAAGGATTCAGCTCCTCATTTAGCCTACTGACACCTCCATACCTACCGTGTATGGTTTGTTTTCAGGTTTGGGGGTTCTGAACTTCTTTTAGAAACCTCCAGGAGTAGCCCAAGAAAGCTCTGAGCTCACAGTCTTCACTGATCTGATACAAAAAAGGGCTGTGTACTTGCATCCTACAGCTGATGAACATAGAGAACCAAAACTGCTTGCAAGATGCTATAAATTAAGTTGCTGTCTTCTGTTCACACAAAAATAGTGCCACACTTATATGCCTTTAGTCAACACATAGCATGGGTCAGTGCTGGCTATCAGCATCTGTGTTCTCTAAATTTGGCCCATTAAACATGAAATACATGACCACTCTAGAGCATGAATGAGTGTTTGCATGAGAGTTTTTCACTGACAGCTTTTACAAAAGTAGATTTTTTTTCCCCCTTAAATTGAACCAGAATAGCAGTGGTGGTTGACATATTTTGCTATCAACTGAGAGAGATTTTTAATGCATCTTGGATCAGCAGGGTGCAAAAGTTTGATAGTTTCTTTTCACTGAATGCACAGAGGAGCAAGAAAGCTGCCTTTTATCTGCCCTGTTTATTTGTTCAAGCTTTGGAGCTGAGCATTTCACTTCAACCTTTTCTCATATAATACTTTATGTTTTCTCCAATTTCCACTTTTTTAGGTGCTGGGACTTCCTTGATAGGATAAACACAATTTTGCAATCCCAATACCCAGAAGTTTGCTAATTAATGATAGTGAACTGGTCCTGGAAAAAGAAAAAATCCCAATCTATAACATCTTCTGAAAGAGTGACATTTACAGGATTCTTGGAGTATGACAGATGGTTCTTAGAGTACTGAGAATATTCAGGTAGTGAGTCCACTACATTTTCATCTGGCTTAGATTTTTTTCTATCAAGAAGTACCACATACTTCAGGCAAGGCTTATCAAAGAAATCATGGCGTGACCAAAGCTTTTCTGCAGAACGTCAAGGAAGGAAGGTCTTGTAAACTCTCCTGAACTAAACTTTCTACACTCTTCATTAATAATCTCTCAAATTTTATCCATACATTCTCTGCATTTTTGCATGCCCTCACTCTTCTTTTTGATAATGACTTTCTGATGTAGCCTTCTTATTATTTCCTTTTATTTGAAGTACCCCAGGTGAAGACTGATTTCAGAAGTTTATATTTATGTATCTTGTGTTTGGCCAAATTTTCTTTTGGATTTGAGATTTATTCTTTTTCCAGAAGCACCATCCATACCCAGACCGGTGGGTTTTTGTCAAATGGTGGCAGTTTTTGCATAAGCTGTTACTCTGTCTCAAGATAAAATTTCTTCAAAGTGTTTAAAAGTTGAAGCAAAGTCCCTGTTGGCTTCAGAAAGAGCAGATCTGCGCCTTGATATTCAAAGGATTACAGGACTATATGGTTTTGTCATATTTGTTATTTATTGACTAAGTAACAGTGATAGTGACATTTCCCTTCAAAAAGACTCTCAATCTATAATTGTGTATCTTAAAAAATGTGGTCATCAATTTCCTATCACAAGATGAAACCACCTTGTCTGCAGGCTCCTGAAGTCTCATTACCAAGTCCTATCCTTACATTAGACCCATCAGCTTACAAAGTCACAGGTTTAAAATGTGAATGTTGGCAGAAGTTTCACAGAAAACTATGAGGCAGAGTTTCAGTAGGCATCTGGGTGATTCCATAAAGGTTATAGAGAAAAACTCGTTTTAAGCCTCTAAAACTCATTGTGATAAGACAGTGCTGAGGCCAAAACCAAAAAATAATACACAAAAAAACCCCAAATTTTGTTTCAGAACCCCCTGCCCATTTCAATTTGTACTGAGTAGCATGACTTAATGATTTTAATACATTTAAAATGTATTTAGATTCAACTATTTTTAAATCCCACTGGTATTTTAGTAAAACTGTTAGCAATGTGAATACAGAAAAAGGAAAAAATAAAAATAAAAAGGAAAATGAAAATATTTAGAAAGTTATTAGAGAAAAAAACCTGAGTTTTTGTAATGCAGATTGTGCTCTACAGATTCTTAATTGTCATCCTAAAGTAATGGTAGTAGTTTAAAATAGTATATTATTAAATATTTATGGAGTTCCAAATTAAAATAATGTATTTCTTTAAAACTGAGACAAATCTTAGCAAAAAAAAAAAGAAAAAAAATTTTGTAAAAATACCAATTGATTCTATTCAGTGAAAAACTAGTTTTGATATGATTGTCTTAGGTTGGAAATGGTCAGGGGAGGCTCCAACTTTCCTTGGCAGACACGTGTCTTTTCAAACCAACACAATGATCAAAGAAATTTGTCCAATGCTGCTCTGCCTAGACATTTTTGTAACTTTTTTCCAAAATGGAAAATTTTCTACTCAAATCTTTGGAGTACCAGTACAGAATATTTGGCTTCACTTCAACTCATCCTTAGAAATCTGTGGCTTAAATTTTGCAGGTTTGCATTAACGCATCTACCAAATTTTGCATGTTTGCATTAACGCATCTACCACCACATATCCACAGGTGAGAAATTATTAACCTGCTGCTGTCAGACCAGCAGCATGAAAACAGGAATGCAGAGCTAGTCCCCATCAGGGGGTGGAAGTAGAAGCTTGGGATTGAAGTGATCATCCTGGTCTTTCATAATGATACAAAAGAAGGAGATAATATAAAGAGGGAACCAAGAAAGGTATCCTTCACATGACTTCTTGAACTTTAAGCCTCATCACTAGAAATAAAATTTCTTGGTTTGATTTTTGATTTATTTTAACTATCAGGTCACATATTCCTCTTATAGACTTTTAGCACAAGTGTGTAATTGTAATTGATCTGTTTTTGGGGTGGATTGCCATAGGGGAGTATTAACTAAGAGTAAAATTGACTGACTTGTATTCCAGATGTCACAGCATCACTATGAAAATGCAATAGCAAGGCTGCTTTTCTCTAAATTTCAATTTAGTAGCCCTAAAAGACAAAATATGGAACCATCAGTTGTGGGCATCTTCTTCACTATCAGCCAGTAAATAAATTTATGGTACTGAGATGTCCTTGATCTGTCACAATATGACACTGGTGTTACTCATTTCAGGTAGATTGTTTTAGAAACCACTGTGGGGCCTGGGTGGCTAAAAGGGGGAAAGAGAAATGTAGATACTTCCTCTTATTTTCTAATCAAGATACTGAATTTCTTATCTCAGGGGAAGCAAAGCAGTAAGGGCTTATTTCAGGGCTGAGAAAGCAGTAAGATGCTGAGGGTGATGTTAGGTTGCTGGGGGTAATGGCAGAAGCAAAAAGGGGTGACAGAACCAATGAAAAGCCATGAGCAAGATCCCTGGTACATGGAAAACTCATTCTGGAAAAGGGAAACTGTTCCCTTTTCCAGAATGAGGGGTTTGTGCAAAAAAGATTGAGAGTTCTTTATGTGACTTTGTGTCACAGAACCTACCTCAGGCTTTACAATCTAACAGTTTATGTAAGTCGTATGCACTGTTTGGTTTGGGATTTTTTTTTCACCAGTATAGGCCAGACTGGATGAACTTGCCCTGCTTCTTAAAGCTCTTAAATGTCTTTTGATAGATGTATGTAATATCTTTTATTGTCTGTGAACAAGAGAGTGGAAATACAGGGGAAATATAGGAACATAAATGAAATAAGACTTTTATGGAAGCATCAACTCAAACCATTTAGAAAGATTTGTGTTATTGCATTTAATTTCCTCCAGATGTTCTTGCAAAGGGAGAATTTGGATTAACCTGGGAAGGTCAGTGGAAAAGCATATTGTCCTGATTTTCAGAACAGGGGAGAAAGGACCTTTATAGCACTCACCTGACAGCTTTACAATTACCAGAACAGTCATTTATTTTGCCTATAGTGCAGGAAGGAGGAAAATTTTTGGAAGAAACACCAGCATGACAGCTATTAAAATTCTAGGAACTTTCCTGCTATTCAGAGTCCCTGAAAAGGGGAAAACAGGCCTCTGTGTTAGCATTGGATTGTTTGCATTTAGTCTGGGTTTCATGTGACTGAATGTTGACACTGACTGAAAGAGAGAAGGAACAAAGAAAATAAGAAAATGCTATCACCAGAAATTAGCATCCTGTTTGACAACATCAGCAAAGTCTGAAGTTTCTTATCATTCTTAATCGACTGTTCTGCAAAAGGTTAATCGTATGTGGAAAAGTATGTCATATTTAAAGATTGAGAAGTAATTGCTCTGGATTTAATATGATAAATGTGGTGGGAAACCTAGATGGCTTACAGAAGTTATGTGAACAAATATGGTGTCAGACATGGTTTTGTAGCCTGGGGAACTAGAGACACATTATCTGTGTGAATTGTTTATTTGAGTAGTGAAGATTGAATATATTTGGTTTATCCTTATCTTGTCTTGCTCATTACATCTGTATTTAATCTTTACTAATGATTCTTCTGTTCCTGGAAAGACCAAAAGCTGCTGACAATATAGTGAGATAGGTATCTGTTTATGTAGCTGCTTTTCTGCTCAAACTTCTCTGAGACAAACTGAATTGTGAAAACCTATAGGCCCAAAAGGACTAGTAGATAAAAAATTACATTGAATGTCATGTATAGAACCTTTCTATGTCTCCCAAGCCCACCACTCAGCTACCTTTATAAAGAAAATTAAAAATAAATGCCATATCATAACATGGAGTTGAGCTGCAGGAAAAAAATAAGTTATTGTCAAATCCATGGTAGTGAGTGGCTTTCCTGTAGAAAGAAGATGATTGTGAAAGTTTAGATAATTTTTCACTATCTTCTCCAGTGCAGGGAAAGTGCCAAAGTAGAGATGTGGATGTTACTGGTGTGCTAGACAAGCATTTCCTCATGTTCCTTTGCTTCAAAGAAATAAGGTTGAAGACCAAAAATTCTTTTCATCTGTAGTAAAACTAGAATTTCCCAGACCTCAGTTTGCATGTCTGCTATTTTGCTGCCTTGGCCAATTTCAGTGAAGAAGTTTACTTGAAGAAATATACACTAATTAAAAAAGAAACTTACTTCCCTCTCTTCCATTCATTGGTTCCTATCTACCACAATGGAAGTAAGAAATATTAGTCATTATTAAAAAAAATAAAAGGCAAGAAGTTTTCCCATGGTAGTTTAATGAAAATTTTATTTTCCCATTTATTTGTTTGTGCTTTTGCTTCACATAGTTCTATACTGAAAATAAGTACACCCTAAGATTTACTCATTTACTTTCCACTGCCTGTGGCTCTTCTTTCACATATAATATCTTGTTTTCTTGGCAATGTGCTGCTTTTTGCAACTGTTTCCAGATGGGATGGGAACCATCTTTCTGAGTTTCATTTAGAAGTAAATAGTGATGGATTTTCTTGCTATTTGATGAAAATCACAATATGTGTTTGTGAAAAATCTCAGGCTTATAAATGTTTTCAAAAATTACTATGCAAATATGTAAGAAACCATGATCGTAGTCTGACTGATGACCATTCGTGAATGTAAAAAAAAACCACCCAAAAACCAAAAAAGAAATGAAATAAGACAAAACTGAGACAAAAATGTGTATGTGTCAATTGATTGGAATGGAAACTTCTCTAATCTCTTTAGACTTCAGGGTTTTTAGATTGGAAAAGCCCAGGGGAGAGAGGGCAGAGAGTGTCAGTAGGACTGACAGGGTTTCTGGAGGCAAGATGCAGAGCCATCAGTCACCTCATATTTATCTGTACAAGCCTGTCGTCAGTCACTACAACATGAGGGAGTCAGATTTGTGTTCCAGTGTGATCTGCTCCAAATATCATTTCAACTCTTTTAAGAGTTAAACTCTTAATTTGCTTCTGTATATGAATTTAATATTCTTTTTCTAAATATTATTACAGAATCATGGAATCATTAGGGTTGGAAGGGGCCTCTGGAGATCACACAGTCCAAACCCCCTGCCAAGGCAGGATCACCTAGAGCTGGTTACACAGCACAATATCCAGGTGGGTTTTGAATGCCTCCAGAGAGGGGAAGTCCACGACATCCCTGGGCAGCCTGTTCCAGTGCTTTGCTATCTCCATGTAAAGAAGTTCTTCCTCATGTTGAGATGGAACTTCTTATGCTTTAGCTTATGTACATTACTCCTAGTTCTGTCACTGAGTACCAAAAGAGTCTGGCACCATCCTCTCAGCACCTGCCTTTGAGATACTTGTATGTATTGGTGAGGCCTCCTCTCAGTCTTCTCCAGACTAAACAGGCCCAGCTCCTGCAGTCTCCCCTCATAAGAGAGATGCTCCAGACCCCTCATCACCTTTGTGGCCACCCTGCTTCACCCTTACCAGTTAATCCTTGGTTTTTTTAAACTGTGGAGACCAGAACTGAACACAATACCCCAGATGTGGCCTCACTAGGGCTGAATCTGCTGGCACTGTTCCCAGTGCACCCCAGGATCTCGCTGGCTCTCCTGGCCACAAGGGCACTGGTGGCTCACGGTCAGCTTGCCATCCACCAATACCCCCTGTTCTCCTCAGCAGAGCTGCTCCCTGGGAGGTCAGTCCCCAGCCTGTGCTGGCATTTGGTGTTGTTCCTCCCCAGGTGCAGGACCCTGCACTTGTCCTTGTTGAACCTCATTGGGTTTTTCTCTGTCCAACTCTCCAGCCTACCAAGGTCCCACTGAATGGCAGCACAGCCCTCAGGTGGATCAGCCATTCCCCCCAGGTTTGTGTTAACAGCAGACTTGCTTAGGGTGATTCCTATCCCTTCATCCAGGTTGTTGACAAACAGGTGGAATAAGATTGGACCCAGTATTGATCCCTGGGGAACACCAGTGACTACAGCCCTACAACTGGATTCTGCTCCACTCATCACTGCCCTCTGAGCTCCTACCATTCAGCCATTCTTGATCCACCTCTCTGTCTATTTATCTAAACACATTTTCTGAGCTTGCTTATGAGGTTGCTATGGGACACAGCATCAAAACCTTGCTGAACTCAGACAATATCCACTGCTCTTCCCCCATCGACCCATCTTGCCATGCCATCATAGAAGGCTGTCAGATTGGTCAAGCATGACTTCTCCTTGGTGAATTCATGCTGACTACTCCTGATGACCTTCTTTTCTTCTCTGTGCTTGGTGATTACCTCCATAATGATCTGTTCCATCACCTGTCCAGGACTGAAGGTGAGGTTGACTGGCTGGTAGTTTCTCAAGTCCTCCTTCTATTCCCAAGTCCAGAATTGATCAAATCATCAAAATGGGCTAAAATAAGATTCTCTCTACCATGTGCATCCAGTTATGGTGGGAATAGATACCTGGGATTATCCAACTCTCTTCTGTGCAATGGAACAAATGTTCACTAACACACCAGAGAATGTTTTATTCCCTCTGAAAAATAAGTCCTCCATATTAATAGATATTTCTGTTTTCCCTCTCAGAGTCAGGATATGGATTATGATATCCTGACTCTGAGAGGGAAAAGAAATAACACAAACCAACTGTAGATATTTTTTCCCCTCCTGACTCAGTTTCTATGCCAGTGGCCAGTGACTCTTCCAGTCCATTGTGTCTTCTCCTCCAAGGATCTGCATTACCCAAGTGAAAAACTATTTTTGCCAGAAATATAATTAAAGCTCTTGAACATAATTATCAGCTCTTTGCAGCCTTGCAAACTCAGTCTTTGTATGGTAACCATTCACTATCAAATCATATTGATGGAAACATTTCCCTGTGGAATCTGTTTATGTGCTGTGTGTGTCAATGGCCACTGTTGTGATGACTTCAGTGGGTGTCACTGCAGCAGAATGATTAAGGAAGAGGTGGAAAAGGACAAGGAAGCTGAACAGAATTGAGGAAAAAGAAAGCAAAAAATAAACCCGAATCAAAACACAAAACCTTCTGTGCTGTGCAGAAACCGCATCAGGCACATGTGAAATTGAGAGAACTGAGGGTGGTAGAAAGCCTTGGGCTCAATGCTACTCTTCAACTCTCAAACTGCAGTTTTCCAGCAGGTTCTTTCTGTTGTTTGTGATGATTTGTGACATGTGGATTAAGTGTAGCATTTGGTTTTCCTCAGAGGTGCTATGCATTTTTGTGTGGTTTTAGGCTCTACAAAATAATGACACTTTTTGATTTCGGCTTGTGTTCTCAGCATAGGAGAATACTATGATAACACAACAGCTCTGTCTTTAGCTGATGTTTTCCCCCATTAATTTACTTTCTATTTTTTCCTAGAAGTATCTTGGGCAGCAGTAAGAGGACAGTGGTCTCCCTTTTTCTCACCACAAGTGTTCTCTGAACCACTTTTGATTAAGAGAGTGTATATTGACATGCATAACATAATCAGGCCAGGGACTCAAGATGAAATTGAGTGCATCTCTTGTACACTTATTTCAATTTATGACTGTTCAGATGCAGATGGGTAGTGAAAAGGTTTTATTTCAGTTTATGTTGTTAGCACAATCCTTATAATGTGAGCATTAACTGAACATGGTCTGTGTTGGTGTGGAGTGATCATGCATGTCCAATTTTCATAAGTGGGGTTTGGAGGTCAATTTTCTTAGCAGGTTGCAAGCGTGCTAGTTACAGAAAATATTTACATTTGATCAGCTACAGTATAAAAGATTACGTTGCTGGAAATCCAGCACTAAAATAGTAAAATAAAAAGTATGGAATAGCAACTTTTGTGTAAAAATAGATGACATTTTTATTTTTATGAGTTATGGAGATGTAGATGTGACATGATTTCTTGCTACTGTTGTCTGCAATCTTCTTGTTTGGTTAGGTCATCTTGCATATCCTTGCAAACTCAGTATTTTGATTCTAATATCCATTTATCATGAAAATCACAAGTTGAAAATACACCAAGTTGCTTTGACCTGAAATCCTCATGGTAATAATGGGTTACACTGCTTTTTCAATGTATGTGGCATGCAGGATTCTACATCTGCTGAGTAATATTCTCAACATCTTCAGCCATGCAGTATAGAGGGTTCTAAAATCTATGATTTGTTTGTTAAAGTGTTTTATTCTTTTAATGATCTTTATTGCTTTCTGTCTTATGAACAAATGTATTTTTTTTCTTGCACACTGAATCAAGTGTATATGACACATTTTCAATCACTCTTCTCATGTTTACATCATGATTTGCAAGTGTTTAGAGCTTGAATAGAAACATGCAAGTAACTTTGCATTTTGTCCACAAGAGTAGTCTGATTTATTTGTTCATTTGCTTACAAGGGAAACAGACCATTAAGATACACATCTCATTTCCAATTTAGATACCTCATAAATTCTGCTTGGTTGATAAATTAATGGAAAGGTCTAGGGATTTCAATCTAGGAATTTCTGTCACATAAAACATTCCTCTTTCCCCTGGGATTTTATTGACTTAGAAAGAAAAATACAACCCCGTATTTCTGTAAATCTACCTCAGGACGTAAGGGTGATAACTTAAAAGGTATTCAGAATAGTGCAGCAATGTACTCTACTGTACAATATATAGAACATTAATTGATTTGTTAGTTCACCTGCCAAATAAAAAGAAAATGCCACCAAGTGCAATTGGTTGTGATTAAATCAAAAATAAAGATTTTCTTTTTTTTTTTCCTAAGGGGGAAATGTTTCAAAATTTCCTTTAGTGTCAAAGTCCCTGATTTCCCTTGAATTGTTTATTATATTTTTGTTTTCATCTAAGACAGGCAGCAAATAACTTGAAACAGATTGTTGCCATTCTTTTACACTAAGAAATTGTTCACAATTGGTTCAAGGCTCCTTGATTCTCTCTTCCCTTTTTCCTGCAGGCTGTGAGCTTGTATTTGCTCAGGCCCTGGAGGTCATGGACATGCAAGGTAGATGGCCTCTCTCATTCTGCATTGCTCAGGCACATTTTCTTCCCCCACTTAGAAAGAAAAACAGTCTAAACTCACTGATTTTAGCTATGCAATGGGCATACTAATCAAGATAAGTGAGCAGGTCGCTCTTCCTCACACTGACACATGCATATCATATGAAACAGTAACATATGCTATAGCTCATCAGACAAGATATGCTCATGGAAAGGAGAACATGATGGCTCAAACAGCTGTAACAGGCTATGAAAGTTGAATTCAGAGTTTCTACTGAGCCTTTGCCATAGCCAGGAAGTGTTTATTCGTGACCTTTCAATGATTCATTTTTTTATAGTACAGAAAATATTTTGCCTAATTTCTAATTTTTATGCTCTTAAATGAGAGAAGAATCATACAGGGTTGTTTTTTTTTTAAAGTTCTTAACTCTCTAATTCCTATTGAGCCAGAAGACATTCAGGAATTTAGACTTCTTAAAGATTTCATAAATGCTTGACATCTGCTTAAATATACATACATGTACATTATAAATACCACCCCAAAGTATTTTCTTGAAAAGGAATTTTTGTGAGTGAATGAAATGTAACTTACTTGTAACGTCATAATGTTTTCTCTCTGCTAATTGTGCATTAAGACAGAGGCATGGTAAGATTTAAACAAACTCCAAATTCACATTCAGTGTATTTTTCAGTGCTGATCATAAATGTCAATATATCTTGATGATATGCCTCACTCCCACCCATACTCTTCCTGCCTTATGTGAACACATCCCATGACAGATAGAAGGCGGCCCACTCCTCCTTTCACATGGCCAGCATGAGATCAGACCGCAATTGTAGAGATGGAAATTAGAAAGTCTTGAATAAGAAGAGGAAATAAAAGTGAGAGATCAACCAGCTCTTTCCATTTCTATCTACTGCTAAAGTGGATGAATGCTGTTCAGGCCTGGGAATATGATGCATCTCCTCTGCCCAGTGGAAAGTCCTTACCCTTCAAAAGCAAATTATCTTGAACACAGCTCATATGTAACTGGCAATTACTAATACTCAGTATATTTGTCCTTTTTCAGGCAAGGGGTTATGCAAAGAATTAGGGACCATGCTTGATATTTTCTGCACACAAAATTCCTTGGTCCAAAATTAATTTCTGGTGTTAAATTATTTGAAAGAAAAGCAAAAAATTACCCTATCATTTAAGAGGACGTATTTTACAACAGACATGGCGTGATCCATGTTTCTGTCATATGATTATTTGTGACTGACTGCAGCAGAAGATTACAGGTTGCTTTTGGGAAAGGTGGTGCTCAGTGGGTGCAGTTAATGCTTGTGCTTGATTCTCATTGACTAATGACTGCCTCCCTTGCAGACCTTGTATTTGATGGTGCTTTCAAACACGAGTCAGACCAGCTGCTCAGACTTTCTGGAAAAGATATCTCTTTATGGTTCCTAAGAGATGTACTAAAATACTGTATACTATCCATCCAGGGATATCTAGCTTTATTCAAAGGAGGTCAGATCAACCTCTGGATATACTGCTGAATGAATATTCTTCAGGAGAAAATTACTTTCCTTGTTATTTGTAATTTAGTATATTGTTGTAATCTCTAGAGTAGTGGTAAACTCACCAGACTGATTAGATCTTCTATCTTTAAAACTGTATCATATATTTTCCAATTTGTTTTCACTCTCAAATGAAAAGATTACCCTAAATCGTTCTTCATGGAACAGTACAAATCAATGTCTCACTGTGAAATCCTCTAAGGCAGTTGGCCTCTGCAGGCTCAGCACAATTGCCTCATCTGGGCAACCAGCTCACACCTCATGTTTCTACACTCTGAGAGCTGACACAGCTTCCCTTTAGCTGGCTCTGGGGAAGGGTTTCAATTCTCGTTTAGCTTTAAATATCCCTAAATGTTCCTAAAGCTGTTGCATTGGAAAGAACCAACATGTTCAGGACTCCATGAGACTTCTGTCTCCTGTCCTGTTGCGGTGGACAGCATGGTGGGACTTGTCATATGGAATTGCTTTTGAGGGGATTCACACAAACACAGAAGCAGGTGGTGGGAAGAAGTGCCCTGGGCATGTGTTGACTTATGCCAAACCTCTAAGATTTATTGTAAAGCTTCTGGAGTATTCAAATGGGTACTTCTATGAAACAATAGATGCTTGATTTCTTCATTGACTTATCTTCATCCACTTTCACAATGAATACTAGAAAAATTAATGCAGTCAATAATAAAACATAAACAGACAATTATGTGACTCAGAAGTAAAAGAATATTTTTACTAAATAACAATGACAGTGCCATTAAACACCTCTATGTATTCAAAACTCATTTTGTGAACTGGCATGACCACTGAATTGTCCAAGAAAGTATTTAAATCCAGTTTCTCAGACAGGAAATTTATACCAAATTTTATAATGTTACTGCTGTTTTGTCACAGACATCTTTTCATGAAAAATCCTTTTCTTAGGATTTTTTCCTCCTGAGAAGCTAAGAGGCCTCAGGAACAAAATGTAAACAATGGTTATCTGCTGCTGTGGAATGCAACAGGTGAATCTGTGATTGGCCCATCTTGGATGTTTGTGATTAATGGCCAATCACAGCCCAGCTGGCTCAGAGAGAGTCCAAGACAGCTGCCTTTGTAATCATTCCTTTCTATTCTTAGCTTAGCTAGCCTTCTGATGAAACCTTTTCTTCTATTCTTTTAGTATAGTTTTAATGTAATATATATCATAAAATAATAAATCAAGCCTTCTGAAATATGGAGTCAGCATTCTCGTCTCTTTCCTCATCCAAAAACCCCTGTGAACACCGTCACACTGTTTATCCTTGAAAAAGGTATCTTCATCATTCCTAATTATTTATAGAAAAAATCTGGTGCTGAATTAAGAGTTTAAAACTAGGCATCTTGACCGTTTTTGCTGATTTCCTAGATTGCTTTTTGACTTTTTGTGATAGGAGTGATTTTCAGTGTTTTGGTAGATGGAGTATCTTTGAAAGCTGGTTTAAATAATTTTCTAATTAAAATACTTGAATTAGTGCAGAAGGCAGATGGGACAGGGCAGTTTATCTTAGAAGCAGAAGTCCAAACAGGAAGCACTACCAAGGACAAGGAATATGTGCCACAGACAACCAGCCTGCTGCTCCTGGGAGACAGGCAGGTAGATCAGCACTGAACTGATGCCAGAAAAAACACTGGAAAACCAGAGAAGTTTCAATTTTAGAAATATCACCAATTTAGTTTCAATTTTTCTTGTGAAAACTGAAGGACTATATTTCATTCTGTTTGATTTATCCTAAATCCTAGGGACTGGAATTTTCAAAGAGCTGTGATTTCTGTTTGTGTGTCTTTGGGGCAGAAATTCATGACAGAAAAACCAGTCTGCTTAAAGGTTTTTGGGTTTTTTTGTAAGAATATGTTAAATAAATGCAATATGTTTTGTTAAAGAAGTTGTCTGTGATGGGAACAGCAGTAAGTCCTTGCAAGCAGCAAGGATGAAGGCTGCTCTTCCAGAGTAGGATGGGAAAAGGGAGAAATGCCGCCTGTTTGTTTAGAATCTAGCTTGTTAAAAGAGTAAAGTTCTGCGAGTCCTCATGTCTTTCAAACAAACACAGGCAGAAAAGAGAAACAAAAATATTGTAATCTGTAATAAATGGAGAAGTTTTGCCAGGTGCTTGGGTGGATTTTTGTTTTGCTCATTAAACAGAAACAGTAAGGAGAAATAGCAAAAGGGCACCAGGGTCTCACAAACTAGATTTTCTAGCCATAAGCAAACATGAAAGTCCTCGGCTACTTTGGGTTCTGGCAATTTTTAAAACATGGAGGTATAAAGCAGAGGGGGAGGAAAAATTTCTTTGTAGAGTAAATTCTGAAATTAAATCCCTAATCCTGAAACATGCTTTCTGTTGGGATATATATGAAGCAATACTGAGAAATCCAACTTTCAGAATACAAATTCCTGGGAATATAAAGCAGGCTGATAAGAGAATTTTCTAGGTTTGGATTATGTTCACTGATTTGGAGTAAGCACAGCTGGCCACCTGAGTTAGCAGAGCTGGCATCTGAGCCCCACAAAGCTGGAGGGGAAGGCTATTGAACTAGAACAGAAATTTATACATACTTTTTCTCCAAATGTATTATCAGCGTAAAGCATTAGTAGAACTAAAAATTCCATCTTTGCTGCTTAATACTGATCTCTTTCATGAGGGTTTGCTAGAAACACTTCAAAGACTTTTGGAGTCATGTACACAAATGCAATTCTCTCCATAAATCATAGCCTGTTTGGTTTTGATGTAAATATTGAAAAGCTCAAGCAATATTATTTTCTTTTTTCTTCTTGCTCTTGAAGTCGAAAGTCATTGTACAGCACCATAGATGACATATCTTGGAGGGGTAGAGGTGGGGGTAATCTTTGTGCATGTACCCCCACTCCAAATATGCATACACCAAACATTTATCTTTTACCTGCACCCCAAACTAAGGCTCAGCATTGCTTTTGTTACAGGCAGTTAAGAAATCCATGTTAACAGGGAACAAATGAGATACTTGGCTCCATAGGCAAACCACATGGACAGTCCCTCTATAGAGCTTGGTGGAGGAAGGGAAAGACAATGCCAACAAAGAATATTTTTTACACTCCTCATGTGTTTAATGAATGTGATGGAATATCTAATATCTGTGAGAAATGGAAAAAAATCCTGTCTTTTGAATAGCCTCTCATAAAAGCTGATAGTTTTCGAAGTAGAAGAGAAAATTCTAATTTCAGGAAGATGAACTGTGACAGTTTTATCAATTTTTTAATTTGTATTATAAGGAGGTCTTAGTCCTTCCTTTTTGAAGCTTAAAAAACCCTGTTCGTGTGGTTTAGCATATCTAAGTTAATGTATCTGAACTTGTCTAAAATTATTTAGATTGGAATATGAGATGGAAATCTCATGAGAATGTAATGGGAGAAGTTTTCAATAGCTCATTAGACCCAGCTCTGGTGAGGTAACCCCTTGAGTTCTGTCTTCAGTTCTGGGCCACTCAATTCAGGAAGGACATTGAGGTGCAGGAGCTTGTCCAGAGGATGGCAACAAAGCTGGTGAAGGGTCTGGAGCAAAAATCTGATGAGGAGCAGCTGAAGGAGATGAAGGGGACTCAGGGGAGACCTTATTGGTCTCTACAGCCACCTGAAAAGAGAGGGTAGCCAGGTGGGGAACATTCTCTTCTCCCAGGAAACCAATGACAGGATGAGAGGACATAGTCTGAGGTTGTGCCATGGGAGGTGTAAATTAGACATTAGGGAGAATTTCTTCACAGAAAGGGTGATTAGGCATTGGAGTGTGCTCTCTAGGGAGGTGGTAGAGTCCCTGGAGGTGTTTAAGGAAAGACTGGATGTGGCACTCAGTGCCATGGTCTAGGTGACATGGTGGTGTTTGGTCATAGGCTGTTCTCAATGATCTCAGAGGCCTGTTCCAAGCCAGTTGGTTCTGCAGTTCTGGGATTAGTTCTGCCTGTGTTGAAAGTAATGTAGAGAAGAGCCTTCTTTTCTCTCCGGCCTAAGAAAAATTGAGATTTTCAAGAACATGAAAATTTAAAGAAAACACTGGCAAAACATAAATTTTGTGAGATGATTAATTAAATATTATTTTTTATATTATTGAAGGCAATTGATTTCCCTCTTGTTATTGATGTAATGATATAACTGCAGAGCTTGCCCACCCTTTTGTCATTCTCCTAATCTGTCCATCTGAAAAATAAGGACTTTCTTTGCTCTTAGTGGGCAAGTTGTTGTATAAAACCAAGATAAAATACACAGATTAAAACTTTAATAACAGATTACAGTGCTATGATGAGCATGTGCTAATTTAGAGTAGAAATTTCATCTCACTGTGGGATCTTCTGTTTCGGGAAGCAGACCTGCAAATATAATTTGTGATGTTTTGTGTTTTAGTGATACCTGCTGGTTTGTTGCAATACATCAAAGCTAACCAGAAGCTGAGCAAAATATGGACCTTAGATTAGCTTTAGCACACCAAGAGTGATCATGTGTTCTTTGTACAGAGTTGTTCAAGACTGGTGAGGCTTTCTCTCCAGACAAGATAGGTTTTGTGCACTGCATTTCTGTAAGCATTGCATTTGCCCTAAAACATAGATGGAAACTGTAAAATCAAATTAAAGTTTGGACATGCCCATTAGGAATGTTTTCTATGTTTTGCTTTTCTACTCTTGGCAGGAATTTCTGCTGAGATAAAATGCTACTATGAGTCTCTGGGATTCCTTTGTAAGAACACACTAGTGGGCCATGTTACCATGATGGAAGATTAAATATATTACACTTAATAGTTCAGTAGTGATGTCCTGACTGATGTTATTTTGAAATGAGACATAGAACATGATAAATAGTTCTAGATCTGGTCTTTATGACTCCTTTTAAAAATCTACATGCTGTTCTTTCAGATGAAAACCTTGATACAAAGAATGAAGATTGTTCTTCCTTAACACAAAAAATATTAACAAGTTAACAAACTCAGTCCTTTGAGGATGCTTGAAAAAATATTATGTTGACTATTATTTTGTGTTCTAAGAGGAAATAAAGAGGTAAAAAAAGTCAGTCCTTAGGTTTTACAACTATCACAAACCTTTTTCCAGTTTTATTTTCTCATTCCACCTATAGACCATTCTTTCGGCATGAATTCTAAACCTATAAAACCATTGGCCATGAGAAGCAAAATTTTATGAAAACTGTCTTCTTATAATCTCTGTGATAAAGCTAAAGGAGGTGACAAAGCAAATTAATTATATAAGTCATGTCTTTAACCTGACTGTTTCTAGTTACTAACTTTTTTCTCCCAGAAGATCAAGCTGTCAGTCAAATTTCAAAGATATTTCTGAAGTCTGAAATTCTCAAGATTCACCTTTGCATAGTCTCCTTCTACTTAGCTACCTCATTAATCATAGTACAAACAGCAAAATGGACAGCCAGCCGAAATGCACAAGGTCAGAAGCTCAGGGCACCAGGGAGGTTAATGCCAATTGGTGCCTATTTCTGTTCCATGCCAAGTCAATGCTGTCTGTGTCCTTAATTGTTATCACTTATAAAAATCACAACCCTATTGATTTGGGTAAGGTTTTTAGATTTGATAGAAATCCTTGTAAATGATATCCAAATCTGTGTAATGTGAGTAATATGTGATTAAATCTAATAACTTAATCTTAATTGTGCTGATGAAAAAGATGGCATTAAGACAAGACACAGTTTCCCACAAGAAGTTATTAAGAAAATGAAGGATTAGAGAGTGAGAAACTGATTATAAAAATTCAGCAGGGAGGCAAAAAATACATATCAGGAGTAAATTATTAGTCTTTTTAAATGGTACAAGATCAGAAGAGTAATCTCTGATCTCTCTTAGGAGTGGTCCCAATTCCTGGGGTGGGCATCTGACATAGCATTTAAGAACTAGGTTTTTCTTCATCCAAATTTTATCATAAAGGTCTGGTGCCTTAGTGTTCCCTTGGTCAGACAGCTGGCTCCAGGTAAATGGGTAGTTTGTCTTCCTGTGTAGATGGCTCTAAAAGAGCAAAGCAAAGGGGTACATGTGTAACAGCAGATATATGAAAAATTCAGATTAGGATTGTTTCCAAGCCAAACAGCCAAGAGTAAGATTCAGTGTCTCCTTGGATCTCTGCCAAGAAAAATAATGTTTTACAGAATCTTCTTCAAAATATTGGGTACAATGTAGCTACCCCAAAGCTTACTACTTTTTGGACAGTCCATCTTTTAAAAACAGACAGACATATATAGAAAAGAATATTATATTTACACAGATTATTTCAGTAAGACTAATACAAAATTATATCCCAGATGTCCTCCCCTTCCATGCTTTCAGTGTTGTTCAGTTCAGACTAATATTTGTCACAAAAGGGTCAGAAGTCCAGCTATAAGGATGTAAAGATATGTAAGCTTGGTTTGGATCACAAACTTCAGGTTGCATTGAAATAGCTTAATTGACACATTTTCTGTCATGTACTACTGCTTTGCAATATTCATTTACACATAAATTTCCCACTGCTGTGCAAAACCAAAATTAAATCTTTGTACATTCATGTAATTGATCACTGGTGATCAGTAAAACTTACTCTTTCTACAGTATTTAGTCTTATGGTTTAGGTTTCTTCAATATAGAAGGTTGTGCCTATTAAACTTTAAAGAACAGATAAAAATCTACAAACCAGTAGATTTTTTTTTTATTAGTAGGGTGGACATTACAGCAGTGGGAAGCTATAGTTACTTGAATTACTTTAATAGAATTACATTGCACCTCTGCTGCTCTAATGAGAAGCTGGTCACGGGTGTCCATGCAAGTAAATAAACAGTATTTCTAATACAAAAACACTGAAGATGCACCACTACTGAACATAAACTGAAAATTATTGTTTCTAAGGCAGGGAAATGTGGAGAGGTTTGGGTTGAGTTTTGGGTACTTTTTCTGTTTAAAATACATTTGTCTGTATCAGTGCCCATCATTAGGTTGAATGAAGTACTGAAATATTTGTGACCTTTGGAGCTCACAGCAACTTAATTCCTAATAACCTGCTACTTCATATGAGATCCAGGAAAATCTGCTCCTAAAGAGTGAGCACAATGCTGACTTTCCCAAAAAAAATCTCATTTTTATCTAAATGCAAACAAAAAGGGTTCTCAAGAATATATCAGAGAGGTGAAGCCATTGGTATTCTGATGTCTGGTTTTTTCCACTTAAGAGCAAATAACGATATATTGGCAAAAGTCATTTGCCATATTTGTTTTTCAGTCTTGGGAAGAGATTTCAGCTTTCCACATTTTTAATTTAATATTGATGCTCATATAACGAACATCATTATGGTCTGCCCAGAAGGGTGGTAGAGTCACCAGTCCTGGATGTGTTAAAGAAAAGAATGGATGTGGCATTCAGTGCCATGGTTTAGTTGAGGTGTTGGGGCATGGGTTGAACTTGAGATCTTTAAGGTCTCTTCCAACCTAGTCATTCTGTTAATTCTGTGAATTTTGTGAATTGCATGAATTCTGTGAATAATATCAGGCCACTCAATAGTGTGTTTTTTCTCATTCAGGAGCAGTTAATTAGAAAATTTTCTGTCCCAACTTTTCCTTTTTTTGTGCTGTGTTCTGCAGGATGTGACAGCTTGACAGTTTTCCCATTGGTTGTGATGATACTGTATAAAATATATTGTGAAATATATATAACATATCACAACATAATAAATATTATATATTATCTTGTAATACCTACATATAGTCTTTAAGGGTTAAATGTATGATACACATTCACAATTAATAGTCTGCATTAACTGTGGTGTGATATGAAAAAAAGTCTGAAGGACAGAGGCAGCACATGCACACCCCCAAATCCTAACCTCTAGCAAGAGAAGCTATCAGGCACAATAACTATGACAGGTCTGCAGACAGTACAGAAGAAAAGAGATTTGTGGAAGAATGGAGTCAGAGTACTGCTTTTCACATTACTATCATGAAATCAGTCTTTCAAGACAATGAATGCAATTAAACCTGCAGGATTTTTTTTTTCCTCTAGAAGTCTAGTATGGATGTAGGATAAGGAGTCTTTTTTATTTGTTTCTGTAATGAAAGTACACTTAATTATGAAATCTGTTTCCTGAGTACAGATTTCTCTTCTTTTCCATAGGCTCAACTTTTGCCCTCTTAGTGCAATGTTGCAAGAAAAGTACTACACTACCAGCTTTCAGTAATTTTTTAGTGTAAAAACAGATCTGTGAATTATGTATCTTTGTATGATTTCAAAGGAAAGAAAGTCAGCAGAGGTCTTCTGAGAGTTTAAGTCTTTTTTGTCTTTTGATGAAAACCTGTACATTGTGTTTCCTACATAACTGACACCTTTGCACACAGTTGCATCTAAACTGGTGTTACATGTGCTGTATTTGAAGTAGATCACAGGACTTTTGGTGCCAGAGACCTTGTGTTCTACTGTATTTCATAAAGAATTTTTTGTGCTTACAGTATTCCCTAAATAATAAGTATAAAAGGTAAAGAGCTTTGCAAAACCTTCAAACAAACATGAGTGAGATTTCAGTCTTATCAATATGAAAGGACCTCCTGCTGAGGTGTGAGACTGCAATAAATTATTATTGTGAATTAATAGGGATTTTTTTGTGTCAAAACAGGTGTTCAAAAAAATTTTTGTCTGTGGTTGTCAACGCTGCAGAAGCTGAACACTGTAACACTAATGAACTTAAAAAAGCTCTGTAAAGCAGTGCAGCTTACAATGTCTGTTTTTTAAAAGTGGGTTAGGTGGGCCATGAGCTGAAAGATAAACTACTGTTCCTGCTCTGATTTTCAAGAATTACTGAGTACATAAAGATGATGGGATGCTCATCTCCTGCTACCTTGGGCCAAATGTTTGGTGGGCAGCCCCAAGCTATGCAGAGGGGCCATGGCAGGGTGGGAACTGTCTAACCTACCTGGATTATCAGTTTTCTCTGGGTCTGGATTGAAGGCACTTGAGACAGGGATTCATGTTTGGACTCAGGTGTTTATTATTTCTCATCAGTAAAACAGTCTCACAACCATGAGTTCAGCAGCAAAGCACAAAATGGCTAACAATCTCTTGTTACAGGGTCTTTTAAGACTAAACTATCCAATTAAGAACTGACACTTAGATTATTTTCCCTTTTAACCCAATAACTGATCCCAAAGAGCCTGCAATGCAGACTTTTCTGCCCAATTACAGAGTGCCACCCAAACCCAAGAAGAAGAAGGAAGAAGAAGCACGAAGAAGAAACCCAGGCCAACACCCTGTGCCCTCCATCTTGCTTCCATCCACAGCATACTAAAAATCCCAAAACCTAAATTCCTCACCTACACTCCTCTCTAATCTATTTCACACTTTTGTGGATTCTAGTCTATCTTGAAGTCTAGGAAACTTTCTCCATGAATGAGGGTCAAAGTTAGTGCTTCCCTGGCGGTCAGGACATCCCAGAGCAGATGAAGAAATATTCCTGGTGCCCTGTGTTTTCACACTGGATCTCCATCTTATCATCTTTACTGCAAGGGAAGGAGGATATTGTAGTTTACAGCAGGGGGGAAATGCAGCTATTCCTTAACTGTGAAGAGCAGAACCTTGAGGACTCAGCTGAGGTCAAGGGGTCTCATGCTCCACATTACACAGCAACAGGAGGCAACTCAGACCATGTCAACCTGGCCTAGCAAAGAGTGAGGAGTGGAGGGAAAACCAGGGGCACAGAGAGGGAAGAAATAGACACAGGTCTCGCTGCAAGTCATTGATAGATGTGTATGCACACTTCACACTAACAGAAGTCATTTTCCTGCTTTGCTGTTCCTGTGAATAATTGACCAGCTGAGCAAGAAGATGTGTTTAAACAATTGCCAGCTTGCTCTGATCTTCAGCACACAACTGGTCAAGTGAACTCCAGCTGTGGGAACTGAACATCTCATCCCATGTTGTGTAAATTTCCTGTATCAGTAGTGTATAATTGGCAGCTGCCTGTTTTTCGCTTTAGATTAACAGGAAGAGAAAAGTTAATTGTAGCAGCTGGTTATACAAGAACAATCAATAACCAAACCTATTTTTTTTTAATTTCTACTAGGGTGTAGACCAATACTGTATTTCTTTATTACTGAGCAGTGAAAAAAGGGATGATTGTTTTGAATTAGGTAGCTCTGCCATAGAGAAATCATCACTACTTCTGCTTGCTTTGCTGGAGAAAAAAAGAGAGCTGGCTTTTCCCTTCAAACAGGTCTTATTCCCAGACTGCATATGCCACTTGCCTAGAGATCTCCCGGATGCTGCAGGTGATCAGCATAATGTGACTCACAACAGCAGAAGACTTGGAGTCAGCAGTATCATTCAAAAAGATTGGTGGGAGAAGAAATGGAAGTAAACAGTGATATGTGCAAAAAGATTTCCTTGTGGTTCTTACTCCTACTTTCTCACATCTACTGCTGCTCTGCTGATGACAAAATTCACAAGTTATTAAAATTTAATGTTATTCAGAACCATCTTTCCCTACACATTCCAAGCAATTTTCATTTCTCACACCTGTCCTCAGAAGTACTTTCATTCCTCAAGAATAGCAGGGGAATGAAATATATCTACAATGTATATTGTGTTTAATATATGGTGGCTGATCTTTAGTTGTGTACATAAATGTCACAGAAGATCAATTGCTGAGTATTTTGTCTCTCTGAGGTACTTAGAGATTTTTATTCCATTTCCAAAAAATTGTGTATGCTTATGAACACAGAAGATAAGGGATTATATTATTTGAAAAAGATACTGTGCATTAAGGATGTGAAAAATACTCAAAGACACACACCGTGCCATCAGGACTGCAGCAGCAGCTGCTCTGCTGCCCTTTGCTCTCTTCAGGGAAGAGGCTGGAAGCAGGGATGCTCATGTGGTTGTTTTGTGTTACAGCTTGGAGCTTGGCCATGCCTTTGGGTGAGAAATACCTTGCTGTGCTGGAGCCCTGAGATCATGAATGACTCAGGCAAAGTAAAAGGAAAATGCTGTGGCTGTGCACATCCAAGGTAAGCAGCATCGTTTTAAAATACAGAAGAAGGGGATCTGTGTGTCATTTGCCTTCCCAAAGATGCAATCAGGAGGGTCTGTCCCTCAGCTAAACTAACCTGCTGCAGCTTTTTCTCATGTACACCTCATGAGGAATCCTGAACTTGTGTCTATTTAACACCAGGGGTTGTGTGATGTGGAGAAAACCCCTTGTGGATTCTAGCTTTTTTAGTCCATCTGAAGTCCTCCAGGAGGCACACACAGATTTAATCTTCCTCTCCACCATTTCTCTCTTAACTGAACTAAATATCTTTTCCTGAGAGGTGCCAGTTCTCTCACTTAGTCCAAGTGCCAGTACTTGCCCAGTTAATTAACAGCTCTTTGCTTTGAAAAAATAAAGGTCTCCCTTCCACAAACACACAGGGTTTTGTGAGAGAGAGACCTGCTCAGCGGCCACTTAGGCTGATCTATTTGAGGCTGTCATTGCTCTTTGTGCTCCCTGACTGTGTGGTCCTGCTGGCTTCCTTGTGAATGTGCAGTTGCTGTTCAGGGAATGGAACAGCTTGAAAAATGAGCTTCTCTTTGTTTTGCTGGGTTGCTTTTGTCTGGGGTGGCCTCCTTGTACTGCTACAGCGGAAGGGATAGTGCCATCCTGCAAAGTGTCAGAGCAGGGAACAGGACTGTGACAACTTCTCTGGCTGTGGAGCTATTGGAATTGCCATTTTTCACTGGGATGTGTATTCTCCACTGACTTTAGATTTTATGTCAGTGCAGACAGGAACAAATGTTTTGCATATGAACTGCTGGATGGGATAGATGATCTAGCTTATTATTAGCTCTCAACTTCTGCCATATACAACATAACCATGCTCTCAGGTGACAGTAGGATTGGGATATTGACACCCCCACCCCCAGTATTTTTCTTCATAGACCTCTGTGGGAGTTACCAAATTTGAAGTGACCCCTTTCCCATGACACAGTAGGCAGTCGGATTCCAGAAATGATTTTGACAGTCTCCTGTTGCGCTTTGCTGTCCCAGATCTTATTAGCAGCTTGTGTCTTGTGGGGTTTTCTTCTGAGGGAAACATAGTCTACAGAAAATAGAATCACGCTTCCAGATATTACATTTTCTTCTATCAGGAAAATTGACATCATCATTTTCATGATGAATTTAAAATATTTTGCTTTCTTAAACAAAACAAAAATATTTACTCTTGAGTCACAGAAGATTTTTTTTCAAATTCTTTTTGAATTTTCAAATTACAGTGTGGGTACTCAATCGCTTATGTCTTTCACCCATAGTTTAGCTACACCATATGTTAACAAGGCACATGATACAAAAACAAAGGATAGATTGGTAAAGGAAGCTAAAAACATCAATACTTTACCCCAAGATAATGACAAGTAAAGGGGTAATTGTAATTTATCACCAAAAAAATTTGAAAACAAATTTGTCAGTTAGATTCAGCAAACCAGACCACTTCCATACAAGAATACTGACATGATTATTTCAACTTCAAATCTTGCAGTGGAATATTTTGCTCTGTTGCCTTAAAAACTTGCTGAGACTTTGAAATCACGGAGCAGGTGAACCTGGGAGAGACCCTTTGAGGTCTCTGATCACAAACAGGGTCCAGGCTAGAACAGGTTGCTCAGGGTAACATTCAGTTGGGTGTTGAATATATCTAAGGCTGGAAACTCCACAATTTGTCTGGAAAACCTGTGCCAGTCAGCCAGATCACTCTCACAGTAAACTCTTTTCATTGAATTTCCTGTCTGTAAGTTTGTGCCAATTGCCTCTTGTCCTCTTGCTAAGCACCACTGTCTCTCTCTTTTTAACTTGTTCCTGTCTCCTCCTTTAGTATTTATACACAAATCAGGTGTCAAAATACTAGAATTTCCTATCAAAAGAGTACTCCAGTTTTCTTTTATAGTTCTGTTAAACATTAGATTGATGATATGAAGGTAGAAGTGACGAGGAAAATGCAGAATTTTCTGGGGATGAGCTAGTTTGCATAAAATAGCTCCTATTCTGAGTTTTTATTAGATATGATAAGACACAGGACATTCAGTAACATTTCTGTTTCTTGTACACCAGTACAGATCATTGCAAAGCCATCACTGTTTTTATTAGACCCATTTGAATAGCATTGCAAAGGACACTTGGGGCTGCCTTTTAATTTATAACCCAGACTGGGCTATAAGTATATGTGTACAAAAATGCCTCTTTCTGTAACTCTAAAAATTAAATATCACCAGCACAGAGCTGCAGAGATCTAGTAGTTTTCCTTGCATTCAGATGCAAGTTGTGGAGCAGTCTGTTGTTTATTTGTCTTTAAAGTGCAGTTGTGTATGGCCTAGAGGGCAAGATTTCTGAAGTGTTAATAATTTTTTTCCTGAAAATTTAAAGCAGCTAAAATCAAGGGTGTAATTTTCTCTTTTTTGCTCCAGTGATTTGCATCTGAGTCCTTGGTGAAGAGGAACTGTCTCCTACAAAGTATGAGATGTGCATCTGTAGATGAACATGTAGAAGAGGGATTGATGTGATGAAGGGATAGTTTAACTACAGATTGGGTACAGATGGCTGTGATGGAATGGGAGCTCATGACAAACACTCTGACATTACTTCAGTGATTTCTCTCAGTGGTTGATACAAGACTCCTCATCATTTGCTGGGAGCAATAGGAAAAATACTGGGATACTTTGATATTGTGTCCTTTTCCCCAACATTAAAGCATTCTCTTTTACTCTGTTCTATTCCTGAAAAACCAGGATGCAAGTCTCTCTCCGAGGCTGGCTAGCTACTGCGAAAAATAAGAATGCTCATGGAGTAGGAGCAGGTAGGAGTTCGTTCTGCAGCACCTGAGTGCAGTAGTACTGAGGTCTCTGTGGACCCCCATGTGAGTTTTGGACAGAGAAGTAAAAGTTTCCACATTAAAAAATTCTCCTGTACCCAAGCCCCACTGTTCCAACAGGAAAAGGCAGGGCACAAGGGCAGGTGCAGTGTAGGTCCATGCATAGGGTGCTGTACCTTCTTCATTTAATGTGTCCTCCACTCCATGCACAGCAGAGATGCACTGATTGTCTTGCAGTGGGGTTTATTTTGTCTCTTTGGAGCTTGCTGGACTTACCCCCTTTTCTGTACTGCATTTGCAAATGTCTTCCATATGAAGAATCCCTGCTTGATAAAGCATTTTCATGGTTCCATTGAGCAGTGTGAGGAAGAAGGCTGAAATTTAAACAGGACACTCATCCCATATTTTTTTTACTCTTGTCAGGACTGTGACAGCAATTTTGAATTCTCTTAACCCTATTATTGTTATTAGGTGGTCTATAGGTGGTCTATACAGTCTTCAGCAATCTTCAGAGGTTTCACTTCAGTCCTTAAATGGCAAGACTTTGGCTGTCTTTCACTTCACAAGATCAAGAGGAAAAGGGAGAAGGGACGCTGAAGAGATTCTCTTACAGACGTGATCAGGGGACCACTGAGATAATAGAGGCTTTTCTTTCAAGGAGTATAACGCAGGTTACAATCATTTACTCATTTAAAATGCCTCTATTTGGTGAATGTATGCCAAGAAAATGGAATGATGGACAGAAAAATTCAGTAGCTCCAGTGAAGTTGGCTGCTTTCCGTACACAATGGTATTTGAAGGCATCCATAGTAATGAGAGAAATGTGAATAATATTGCAGGATGTTATATTAATGTTACAAAGAGCTCTAGGTAATTAAAGAATTACATACATGTAAATGATCTTAAAGCTGGGTTACAATTAACTACAAGTCTACAGCATAATGATACCATGTTGGAATGGTGCCAATCCTAAGGGATGCTTACCCACTAACTTCCAGTCTGGAAAATTTCCCCAGCACAGTAAAAGGGTCCTTTGTGCTTCAAAATTACCACACAGATATATTATCACAAGTGATTTTTTTCTCCATTTGTGATGTATTCTGCCACAGAAAAACAATTAAAGCTGTGTTTCTAACAGAAAGCAGAGGTTGACTACTGTGGATTACCAATTTTAATCATCATTTAAACCAGAAAACAGGAAAATTAGTTTTAAATAATCAATTTTAATCTTGGTTTGCATTTTTACTTATTAGTCACCTTCCTAAAGGAATATTGAACTCTACTGATTAGTAACCATGGGAGGGTGTTGATTTTCACCTAAATACAGCTTGTCTGCTAAATAAAGTACTTATTTTAGTGAGGTGAATATATTATATGCATTTAGTCAGGGTATAGCCTGGTATACATTTAGTTGGATTGTGATTAGAAAGTAATTTAGAAAAATGGTGATAGAAACATTTACTATTTACCTTCTTATGATAATGCTTGTATTTGTGTTTCTTGTCAAGGTGCAATTGGATGGAATTTGCAAATCAATTAAAAGTGCAAACCTAGCTTTATAAAGTTGTTTATTTTAGTTAAATTAAATCACCTTAAACAGCTGGTTACTTAGGCAAAACATTCATTTATTGAAATGAGTTTTGAAACTAATTGATTCATTAAACAAAGGAAGTATTGTCCACAGTTAACAAATTGTACTAATAGTTTCTGATCATCATGTCTGTCATGATTTTAGAACTACCAGATCTCATCCTGTTACACCTCATTTATATTTATGGATTGGAAGAAGGATAATAAGCTATCCCATTTTTCAGCAGCCAAAATTTTCTCAGCTATGAATAAATTAGCCACTGAATTTAAGTAACTAAAGAAATAAAAATGCAGAAAATATTATCCCTGCAGTTGCAGAAGAGTCTATAGCTTTTTAATTCACTCAAAACATTTGCAGATTCAGATCTAGGATTCCATAACTCCTGAATTACCTGGTTCATAGATTTCTTTTTGCCAGTTTACATGTAGTACAGCAATATTAATATTTATTTAATAGAAATATTTTCATGAATTATAGTAAATGCAGGCATGGATGTGAGTTGCTAGCATTTAAGTTTCAATTTTATATATGTTTGCTAATAAATGTATGTGGAATGTAAATTAAGAGCCTGTTTTGAATGTAGGCTTCCACTCTGGAGTCCTCTTTATGGAGTTATGTAAAAGAACAGAAAAAGTTGTCCAAAAAGTTGTAAAGTAGCTGTTAACAGAGAATATTACAAAATCCATCTTGTACCTAGGCTGAAGCTGGACTGAGCCCCACCTTAAGTGAAACAACATTAATGATCAACTCACTCTTCTAAGGTATGAGAGAATCTCCACTGGACTAATAGAGAAAAAATATTATTAAATGATGCTAAATCTACTTGAGAGAGAGTGTCAGTATGGCATGGAGGTGCAGAACTAACTGCTGATTCAACCTGACAGTCAGGTCAGGCAGGCTGACTCATTAACTCAGAAGTATAAAACACTGAGCTTTTCTTTGAGGCAAGAGAAAGAGAGAAGGGACAGCAGAGGTCTTGCAGGCAGAAGTCGTAAGAACAGTCAGTTCAGGAGGGACTTGAGGACTAAAGCTTATGTTTATGAATACATTTCTGCCTGCAGCCATTTCCTTTACTGGAAATAAGAAGAAAGTCAATATCTGTGGGAGGACAGGTATGTAGATGGGTCCAAGAGGCAATCACAGCTCAAGAGCTCAGCTGTCCTGGGCTCAAGAGCACTCAACAGCAGCTTGGCATTCCTGCTGTCCTCTGCTGCTGCTGCTGACAACCTCTTCTGGGGCTCAAGAATGCTTCTGAGTTCTCCAAAAGTACTGGAGAGCTGAGGGCTGCGAACCCACAGCCCTCTAGCAATATAACCAGTGACATTGTCTTCCTACAACTGACTCCTTGAGTGCCCATGGCAAAGCATTGCTCCATGGAATAGAGTCACTAATGCTGATAATTGTCCACACAGATCTTGCAGGCTGTGTTCTGGATGTCCAGGAGATGGTAGTTTTAAACTATCTCAAATGGATATATGAAATGGCAACAAAATCATGGTGCTCCTATCATCTGTCTCCCCTAAAAACAGTGATATGGTTTCTTTTATCAAACAATTAGTGAGTTTTCAGAAAAAGTCCTGAAAAGCAGTGTACAACATTTCCATTTTGAATCAGACACATTTGTTTCCAAAAACAGCAGCATTTCTTTAAGCAGATTGTTCCATGCCAGGGTGGTATAATTCCACTTGATAATTAAGTCCCACACAGCCGCTTGCTCACTTCCACCTGCCAGGATGAGGGAGAAAATATGAAAGTAAAAGTGAGTTTACTTGTGGGTTGAGATAGAGAGTTCAATAGGTAAAACAAAAGTCACACAAGCAAGCAAAGCAAACCAAGTAATTCATTCACTGCTTCCCATGAGCAGACAGGTGTTAGCTGTCCTCAGGAAAGCAGGAGGTGTTACTTGGGTATACAAATGCCATCACTTCAAATATCCCCCACCTTCCTTCTTTTCCCAGCTTTATATGTTGAAGGTGGTGCCATATGTTACAGAATATCTCTCTGGTCACTTGGGGTCAGGTCCTGGCTTTGTCCCTGTACAAATCCCTGTGCATCCTCAGCCTACTTGCTGAGGCAGAAAAGGCCTCCACTCAGTGAAAGCCCTGCTCAGCAAAAACTACAACATCCCTGTGTTATCAGCACTGTTTCAGACTCAAATTCTAAAGATCATCCCACACCAGCTATTGTGATGAAAATCAACTCAACCCAGCCCAAACAAGCACTCATAGATAAGGGGCTACTAGGGATGGGGGCTCTCCTTCAGGCTGGGAAAACATGGGTCTGTTTGAAGTACAAAGGTACTCCCTCTGTGGTGCTTTTCTCTATGGTACCTTTGCAAGTAGCCCATTCTTTGGAGGAATTTATAATTCTTTGTTGCTTCCTGTAAACAAAAATGGGATAACAGATATTTTGAGGTGTGTTTTGGAAAGCAAGAACATTTCACACCACAGAAGGGCTGTTTTCTAATGTGAACATGTGTTAATTTCTCTACAGGTACCAAAGGAAGGATATGAAACTATTGACTGTCTTGTTTCCAGGCGTCAGTTCTGATCTCACTCCTACAGCTTTGGAACTGTCTGGGAGGATTAACAAAGGCCAAGATATTGATGGACTGCATCTGACACACTGCAAAGGCGATTACTTGTTGTACTTTCCCATGATAGTGATCCTACAAGATATTGAAAGGTCCACAGAAGAAACAGGAAACCTTACTTCAAAGGAAGAGAAATATCCTTTTAATTCACTGGATCACTAAAATATCATAACCACTCAGTGTACCAAGGTATTGCAATGTTAGAATGATGAGGGACGGGAGCAAGAGTTGAGTTGCAAAACCATTCTAGCACTTTATTCCTGAAGTGATCTTGGGGTAAAAAAAATGGAAAAGGAAACAAAAAAAAAAGGAAAAAAGCAAGCCTAACAGGTAAAAAAAAAAAAAAAAATTCAAAAATTAAATTAGGGGACAGGGCTGGAAGAAGAAGGTTGGCTCTTCAGGTAAGCCTAGTCCAACAAAGGTTTACCTTGTCTTCTTGTAATGACAGATGGTTTAGGTAGACTACCTGAATTCATCCAGGGAACATACAAGCAAACACACTTTGCTGGGCAAGAGCTGTATATTTACATGATTTAGAAAATAACATAATATTTATTCAAATTGACACACAGCTATATTTTGCATAATATATTATTTATTCTATTCTGAATGGTAAATTATTGCTTCACAATTCTGAAATATCTATTAAATTAGGAAAATTATTTTTAAACTCTGAATCTTTTTCAATGTTTTTCTGAGCCAGAGGAATTATTTTTAAGTATTGTTCTCCTTTTACCTCACTTCTTTTGATATTAATGAGCTACAAAAGTCAAATTCAGTCTAACCCAGAGACCATTCATTACTCATTCATGAAGTAAAATAGATGCATAACAGCAAATTATGATTTATGACAAAATATTAAAATAAGGGACTTTTTGGCATAGGCCACATATAATGAGCGCTAGTGTCACAAAATATTCCCAAACCCAGTCATGCATATTCTGGTTTATATTAAATATTTGTGTCTCAGGGGGCTGGAAAGGACTCAGTAGTCCTTTTCAACAGGACACTGAATAGATAAAGCACTTGTTAGATCAAATATAGGTACCAACTTGTAGGTGAGTAAATGATGCTGAATGTACTTCTCACCATGTGGATAGAAAATCAAAAGAGAAGTTTTAGAGGGGCAGAACCTCCTCTGGAGAAGCTTGCTGGATCTTTCCTGACTGTAAAGACTAATTCATGTGTAGACACTGCCAAAACTATGGGCAAAATCCAGGGTTAAATAGTAAAATAAGATTATGACAGCCAAAAGAAAATGTGAAAGGATAAATTTGAACAGGTGCTGTGCCCCCATGCCCATCTCCTGGGATAACAACTGGTCTCCACAGCAGTTTTTCTCATACCTGTAATGGCAAAGTCACTCTTTTTTCTCCCCTGGACACACTGCAAGTAGAAGCGAAAAAAAGGACCTTGTCTGTTGTCTTCTGGCACCACTTCCCTGAATAACATCTTTTGTCCATGGGAGTTGTGACAGCATAGCAGAATTGGTTCCATATCCCTCCCTGGAAGCAAATCCTTGTTGGCCAAGGGTTTTGGGTTTTGTCATCCCAGCAGGCTGGACAAAAATAGGACATTCATCCCACATGCCTTGCTCAAGCTTGAATGCAGCTGGTGTCCTAAAATATAAACCTTTGTTATTCCCATGAACACTCTTCCAAGGAAATAGACTGCTATTCCTGAATTAGAACCATCATCGGCAGCTCTAGTGATTTACACTTCTGTCAGGTCTTTCACCCAGAAATACTGTTCATAGACTGTTGTTGGTTTATCTTTTTCAGGCCAAACACAGAATTTTTACAACATGGCTTTTATTGAGTGTCAGATGGATTTTGGCCAATATTGACACCATGAGCTGGGCCTTTCACTGTCCTTTCAGAACACTGCAGAAGAATGTGACATAATCTATAGATAATTTATCCACAGCTTGCACATAGCTCTGGCTGAGTTCCAGTATGTCTACTGCTTAAAAACCATCAGTGCCCATTGTTCCTGCCAAGGGGAAACTCATACAGGATATATGTGAAACTGCAATGTGGGTACACATGAGGATTATAAAGTTAACTGCACTGAACTGAACTGAACCAAACTAAAACAACTCTGTCTTCTTTTGGCTGCTGCCACCTTCTCAGGTTTAGGAATAGCATGCCAGGGTTCCCAAAAATATGAAGTCAGGAGGATAATAGACTGAATGAAATGACTGTAGAATGCTCATAGAGAACTCAGAATCAGTTTTGAAGTATCTTATAGCTGCCCTCAAAAATAAGTGTGCAGGGAATGAATTGCATTCTTATAGTGAGACTGACCTTGGAGGCTTTGAACCACTGAAGCTGAGATTACAAGAAGAGAAAGAGGAGATATAGAGGAGGAGAAGGGATGGAGGAGGAGCAGGAGGAAGAGAAGGGCTAGAGGAAGAGAAAGAGATAGAAGGAAGTGGCTGAATCAGTCTTTTGAGGGGGGTGGGGGCCTGATTTGTGTTCACAAGATGCTTGATGACTTCTAAAGATAGATTTGGGCAGGAGCACCCCCGAGCCAACACCTTGTTTTTTCCCCCTAAAACAGTATTTTTAATTCCCAAACCTTGAGTGGCTGAAGAAGGAGGCTGTGAGGAAGAGGAAGATGCTGCAGAATAGCCAGGTGGGTGAGGAATCTTTCCCTCTCTAGCTTTCCCTCTCTCGTCTCTTCCATCTTTTATCTGAGCATCACCCCCAGCTTCTGGCCATCATCCAAGTCAGCTTTCCAACATTAGACAAAAGAAAGGGAAATGCCTTCTCTAATGTGACTTTAGGTCTTCAGCTGGATGAGGTGACACCGTTGTTTGGCTCCTCTGTACAAGAGAGACATGAAGCTTCAGGGGTGGGTCCAGTGGAGGGCTACAGAGTTGGTCAAGGGAGAGTGGAGCATCTCTCTTATGAGGCTGGGGGAGCTGGGCTTGCTCAGCCTCGAGAGGGGTGGCTGGGAGGGGACCTCACTGGTGTCTAAGTGTCTGAGGGTGGAGTGCCAGAAATGATGCAGCCAGGCTCTTCTTGCTGGTGCCAAGCAATAGGACAAGAGGCAATGGGATGAAACAGATGCGCAGGAAGTTCCACCTATAAGGAATAACTTTTTACTGTGCAGGTGGAACAGTCTGTCCAGAGAGGGTGCGGAGTCTCTCTCTCTGGACATATTCAAGAACCACCTGGACACAATCCTGTGGTCTAGGACGATTCTGCTTGAGCAGGGAGGTTGGACCAGATGATCCACTGTGGGACCTTTCAACCTGACTCAGTCTGTGATTGCTGAGGAAGCAGACATCTTTCTGCTAAGAAAACTAGAAGTTAAAAAGGATGTTTATTCTGTCTGTGTAATATTCCCCAAAGACACCATTGTAAAAATGGTAGAAAAGTTCAGATCTGCATATTCTTTGAATACTTTCTTGCACTCAGATTTTTCATCCTCAGGAATATGGTAGATGGAAAGGTTATGACGTTATTCAACACAGTGCTCAGATGCAAAATATCAGTCATGTCAATCATGATAATGGTTGGGGCAAATAGACAAGTAAGATCAACATCTACTTGGCATTGTGGGACATAGTTAAAGAGTAAATCAGCACAGGTGAGTAATGAAGACAAAGGCTTAAAAAAGTGAAAATGCCACTGTCACCCTTTTCCCTTTAAGACCTGATGTGATTCTTAATGCCCACTAAACCCCCCATCCCCATCTGTCACAGTGAGGTGTCCCTGCTGAGAGCAGTGGCTGCCTGCCCCTGCTTTGGAAAGAGTAGGGAAAAGGTAGAGGCTCATCACTCCTCAAAGGAGATGGACGATATCCAAGAAACCAGCCTATGTAAAGGTCATTCCTTACAGGCATCTTTACTGTCATCACTAACAGCCCTGGACTGGACTGACAACAGCTCAAGGCAAGTAGATGGAAGACAAACAATATGTCTGCCCATGAGCACATTAGTTAATGAAGCTATTGTTACACCTTGATTCATTGTCTAGTTGGGAGTCAAGACTACTTATTACACATTTCAGAGAGAGGAAGGATTGCTATGACAACAACATAATTCATCTGAAGGGGAGAGGGGACATACAGTAATAGAATGATTGCTAAAATTCTTAAAGGATTTGTGTGCATCAAAAATAATAATAAAAAAAAAAAAAGCATTTCAATCTATGCTGTCTTTCTAACTGCAGCTTAAAAAACATCTGTTGTCTGTGGTGGCTTGAATAATACAAGTTAGAGCACAAAGTCTGCAGCTTCTTACTTCTTATAAATAAAGAGTAAGGGCACAAAAAACCCATCAGTTACCCTCTCTGAACATTGATGTTTTGGGTGTCTGGACTCAATTAAAATTTTGGATTTTGTTTTTGCCATAAATGTTGAGCCATAAAAGTCAGTGACATGACCCAAAATATAGTAAAATACTACAAAGAAATGTTCTTTAGATTAAGTTCTATTTTCATGGGAACTTTTCAGTCTCTTCCAGAAGAATTTAAAGGAATTGGAGGAAAAGTAATTATAAGACAAAAGTGAAAGTGGTCTCCTCCTCTCCACTGCTTTATTTTGAATATCATTTCAATCTCTTATGAAGAACATTTTACCTTGCATTTTGTTTGATTCTCTTCAGTATGCAGCATGTTATTTTAAATAAAGCATGGGAATTCTTACGAAGAATATTTTTTAAAAAAATAATGGTTCATTTTTCCTTTCTATAAAGAAAGGACTATAAAGACAGTCACCCATAAAGTAATTAAATACTGACCCCCTAAAAAGCTACCTTAAACTAATCTACAAAAGCAAACAGTGTAAAGGTCTGCAATAAATTTTTTCTGGCCTGTTTTCTCCTTCTGGACCTGAAGGAGAAGCAATTTTGGAGACTGATCATGATGCCAGTTCAGACTTTTGTCCCTCTTGTACCATGGAGAAGTGTGTAGCCTGCTTACTGTGTGTTCGCACACAAGGAAAACTAGATGAGATCAAGACAGAGAAAAATCTATTCTGAATCTAAAAGGAGGGGAAGATCATTTACTGTTTTAAAGGCAGTGATTTATGAAGGTGATTGACAAAGGAAGAAAGAAAAGGAAAAAAAACCTAGGATATTTTTACCCAGTGAAAATGAAATGTATCCAGCTCTGAAATCTTAAACTATAAGCCTCCTCCATGTCTTTGATTATATAAATAAATACATTAAAATAGAGTAATATAGATTAGGGTTTAAAAATTATATTTGCATAATATAAAGTGAATTTGAATGCAAATGTGTGATTAGTTTAATAAAGTTTGATACCTGGTACCATTTTCATAAAATTAATTTAGGCAGCTTTTTTCCTGTGGTATAAGAACCAGTTTCTGTGGCTTTCATTGCCATATTATTATACTCAGTAGAAAGTCCTTAGGATTTTTTAGCATGTGAAATAAACACATATTTCACATAACAATGCTATCACCTAAACTGATAAGAAAAAAGGTCATAATTCCTTTATCTGCTAAATGGTACAGGATCTGAAATAGATCTACACAATGTGCCTGAAAAATCAACTCTGTAGATAGTCTTAAAGCTCATATTCATGATTACTGATAGATCACTGGCTTCTTGATTTTCTTTTCCCATTGTGAACTTGCATAGAAATTAATGTGATTCATTCCAGAGAAGCTCTCAAATTCAAAATAACTAATCTTTAAAAGTCAGGTGTGGACTTACTGCAGCAGTGAATTCCAGAAATAAGTTATACTTTGCCTGCTTCGATGAGGCTTTACATGTGATTTGGATTTGTATTTTACCTTCCGTCTTTTTACCCTTGTATTTTGAAACAAGTTTAAGAAAACTCCTTCTTCTTTACCTTTTTCACATAATAATTGCTTCTTTTCTTCCCTTTCCTTCTTCCTTGATGAATTAAGCGGATGAAGTAAGATTACACTGAAAAAAAACCAAAAAAAAAAAAAGAGAGAAGAACAGGTAATTGGTCTTTTCATTTTGCAAGGCAAAACTGCTCAAGACCCAGAGTCACTGATGTGGGCTGCCCACACCTGCAGGCACAGCAGGGATGTGAAGCAAAGCACAGCACATTGCCATGAGGAAGAATAACAGGGTTACCTGGCCAGAGAATTTAGTTCCAGTGGCTGTGGAGTTCATGAGACTTTGTGTGCAATATGGGAGACTCAGGACTTGTTCACATAGCAAGATCAGTGTCTGAGATGCAATTTCTTCAACCTCTTGTGGGGACTCAGGAAAAGGTAAGGTTATTACCGAAAGTAAGTATATTTTTGCAGCAGCTGCTGCAAGACAGAAATCCCATCTGTGCACAGAGTGGGCTTACTGCATGGTTCAGTCCCATCAGAATGGAGCTGTAAATTACAATTAGACCTCTCTGTGTTTCAGCAGCTTAACTTAGCTATGTAGCTTCTACAGGTAGATGTTGCAGGTAATAACAGAACTGTGAAATGGTATCTCCCTTCACCTGTGTCTCTCAATAAGGAATGAGCTGCCTGGCCCACATACAAAAAAAAAATCCTTCCAGACTCCAGCTTTTCTGAATCTCCAAAATGCAAATATTATCTGTGATTTCCTCTGTAAAGACATGTCTATAATTTCTATTTTGTATTGAGAACAGAAATGCAAGTGTCCAAATATCAAGGAGAAGGGTCACTCAAGGGCTGTTCCTAACCTAAACTAAAGTGTAAATCTCAATGATTTCAATATGTAATGAAGGAAAAAAGCTTATTTGAAAAATTACCAGAAAGAGTGAAATGTGAAATTGTGCAAGCCATGCTACCCTAAGGATATTTCCACTTCAGTCGTGCAGTCAAAATATTTACATAGTCCAGGATGATACTTGAACTTTATCTGTGAATATGCAGCCAATATCAAAAGTGGTTTATTCACTCTTTCTCTGGAAGTGTTGTTGATCTACATGGTTATTGTCCTTTATGGGAGGAAATCAAAAAACAAATGTGTCGATTCCCATTTAGTTAGTTTAGTTAGTTTAACTCTTAATTATCTCAGTCAACATTGCCAGTAATATCATGTAATCCTGTAAAAGCTTTCTAAAAATGCCCTCTGAAACTTGTATTCTGAGAAGCACAATAATGAAAGAAGTGTCCTTTTGTCCCTTTTTTTTTTCATAAATATAGAGAAAACTTCCTGCCTGTTGTGAAGTTGCTAGTATTGTTTTTATTGCAAATAATGCAACAGTTGCTCACAACACATATTTCAGTTCACATTGTTTCTCTTGCTTCAGGGAGAGTTTGGCCAAGTATGTAAAAAATAGATACCAAAAATTAGGCTTAAGTTTGCACAGATCATTTAGCATCTTCTGTTAGTGTCAATTAGAGTAAAAGCATTCATCTCCTGATTATCACTCCATAGTTTAGGTAAATTTTACAGAGGTCTACACATGTATTTGTCTCTTTGTTTGTCTTTCCTGTTGGGTTGACAGTTCAGGCTACTACAGACCCCAGGTCTCTGAGTGGGAAATGGGGTAGGAGCAACTTGGGGTAAACCTACAGCTATTGTTAGTGAGCTTGTCTGCATAAGTTATGAGAAGAAGTGGAAGAAAAGCAAGGTGTTTTTCAAAATCATGCAATGACCAGAAAGGACCATGAGCAAATACACCTCCCAAACATCAGTTAGTGAGTACTCAGTGAAGATTAGGATCAGTTTTTCTGTGAATATTTATTCACATTTGAGTATGAATTCAGATTTCATGGTGTTGATTGCAAGCCATTATGTCCACCTTTCACAATTATTTGAGTGCTTGGAATCGTCTATTACTGTGTAAAGCAAACATTAGCCTGAAATGCACAAACATTTACCAGGAGAATACTTCATGTACTGTAAAATGTCCTATTTAGACTTTGTGCTGGGATGAAGAATTACGCAAATCATCCAGAAAGAAAGAGATTGAATTGTGTAACAAAGCATCAAAGTATGAACTGTGAAGGGGGAGTCATTGGAACAAGCTCTTTGCAAATGATCTGTAGGCCTGGAACAAATTGCTGATGGCATTTCCATACAATCTCTATTAAGCCTGACACTTTTATATTCTGCATGAGTATAGTTTCCCAGAGAAGAGGATGAATGTACCTGCTTGGAAATTATTCCCATGCCTAATCAATGTATTTGCTCATGTTTGCAAATGTACAGGGTGCCACCCTATTAAAGTGTCCTATCACAACATGTTGCCCAGAGTAGCCGTCTCCATCCTTGAAAATATTTGATACCTGATGGGCCATGGTCATGGGTGATCTGCTCCAGTGACCCTGCCTTGAGCAAGACTGTCTGACTAGATGACCTTCAACATGACCATTGCTATCTGTTCTTTGATTCCTTCATTTATTCCCATGTTCAACTTCATCCTGTCAAATGTTTTGCTGATGAAGATTTGTTCATCTCAAATCAAGTCTAAGGCAGCCTTTGCACTTTTACACCACAGAATTGTTGATGGAAATGGAAACCATTCCCAGTAGACACTGATCCAGAATTGCCCATGATTTTGCATAGTCTGATCTATGAGCCTAGCATGTTTTGTGCTGTCATGTTGAACTGATGGAACTCTCACAACGCACAGGTGTAACACTACTGACCCAGCATGGATGGTGATAGTGGACCACCACTGGTTTTGTATCTCACTGCTGGAAGTGAAGGACAGTAAAAGATTAGCATACTCTCTTTAGTGGAAATCCAGCTGTAGTGCCCAAATGAAACTGAATTCTCTCTATAGCATACAGTCACTTGGAATACACTTTACTTCAGGATATGCACATTGACCTAACCATTCTAGTACTTTTTATAGGCATGAGCTGAGTTCTAGATATTTGAATTGTTGTTTTTCCAGAGATCTCCTAAATAATTTTGCCATTTGCCTGCTTATAAAAAAGCCCTGAAGCACTATAACCAGAAAGGGGGAATCAGACTAAGTGGTAGATTAGTCTTTTTTAAAGAACAGATTAATCATGGCCATTCTTAGAATCATAGACTTGTAGAGATTGGAAAAGACCTTTAAGATCATGTTCATTTTTCAGCAGTGTTGCCACATCATGCTTAAAAAAGCATGCTACAAGTTAATAAAGGAATACAGAAGAGCTATTTGAGTTAGTTGATATTTAAAGAGGGGAAAGAAAAAAGAATCACCTTTTTAATATCCTGCTTACAATATGGTACATGCGCCTATCAACAGATGAGAGGCAACTTAAATCTCAGCAAGTAGAAGCAAAGACATGCATGTTCTACTGTGATTTTAATTCAGTGTATAATTATCTAAGAAGGAAAAAAATGAGTACTTTAGATATAATTTAGAGGTATTGGTAATGTATTCAGTGGTTAGCATTGTAGGAAATTATTAGAAGGTAAACCAATGAGAAGTCAATAGGGAGAAGCAAAACTGTTTTGTTATATCAAACCATGGAAGCTGTGCTCATGATCTAGTTGCTGTTCAGGACCTGTTTTCAAAGATAAGGTTGTTATGACTGGACTGCCAGACATGATTAGATGCTGTGCCATGTCCTGCTTTAATCATAGAATCACAGAATCTATGATTTGTGTTGAAAGGGACCTTAAAGATTATCTAGTTCCAATTCCCCTGTCAAGGGCAGAGACACCTTCAACTAGACCAGGTTGCTCAGAACCCAGTTCAAAATAGTCTTGAAATTTACTGATTTATACAGGTGTGAAAAAGGACTTGATGAACCGAGAATGTAGGAGAAGAAGAATGTAAGCAGTGGTCTAAATGGTTATGTGATGTTGTCTTCCTTCCCAAAGAGAAGATTCATGGCTTCATTTTTTATCCCGGGACCCAGATTCACTGACAGGTGGTAGTACCAAAAGCACAGGTAATAAAAACTGCTCAGCTAAAGATTGCATCTTCTCAATGCATAGTTAAATTGGTTTAATTTCTGAGTGTCTTTTGTACACAGCTCACTGGATGTTAAAAACTGAAAAGAAAAACATTGGAAAAATATGGCAAATATTGCTTCTAGTTAAAACCTTTGGTCCAGGATCTGGGAATCTGGGAATGTCATACAGCCATTGCTACCAGATATCAGCTGGAGACTGATTTTCTAAATCACCTGTTGCCATGGATTCTGGGTTATGTCCATTCAACTTCTTGTTGCAAAGACCCTATAAGTTACCCTGAGAAGGAAATGCAGTCTAAAGCTAAAGCCTGCTTTGCTCTCCTAATACATCATGAGATTTGCAAGGTACAAGGAGGTATGAAATCTAGGTCTCTCTACTGTGTATATAACTTGGTGGAAATTCAAGATAATTAATATAGTCAGGCTATGCTGAGACTCTTCTGTACCTCCCCAGAGGACTTAGGACATGTATATCAGAGAGGTCTTTAGAGATAAAAGAAATGTAAGGTGAGAGCTTTGATCTCAGAAGGGTTTTGATGATTTGGACATTCCTCATGATAATAACTATGAACACTCTAAAGAGGAGAGCACATTTCTGTAGTTATTTAAAGGATTGCTTCTCTCTGCCATGTTTTTTAATGGCAAATTACAAAATCATGAGTGTTTTTGGACATATAATAATGGACAACTGTCTGAACAAGCAGCTTAGAAGATGAGATTATCCCCTTAAAAGACAGTATCAGAGAAAAGTAGCAATAGAGAGTCTGTTGTTTTGTTTTCTTTTCAAATTTAAAGAATATGAAAACCTTTTAACTTGGTTAAAGGGCATACAAACACTAAGCAAGACAAAAAGCAGGAAAAATAAACCTCTAAGAACCAGTTATGTTTCAATGGAAAGGACTGAAGTGAGCCATATGATGAAAAATTATATGACCAGCTTTTTCAGAGTAGGTTTCCATTTCCAGAATGGAAATTATATGAAGATTAATGGTTCCTTCATAGACATTCTTCAATAAAGTGCTCAGCAAGTCATTAGTGACCAGAGCTATTCTTAGCTTGCAGCTTGGGTGTCTGTGATGGTGGGGCAGTGCACAGAGGTCTCTCTCCAGCTGTCCTGGTGGGCACCACTGTCCCCACAGGCACACGGTGGCAGTTTGGAGAGATCCTTAGAGAGATCTGAGTGACAGCTGACACAGCCCCAGTCCACATCACTGCTGCCTGTTTTAAGGGCCTATCCAGCCTCTTTGGGAAACTACAGCAAGGAGTAGTCTCATGCTTCTAAATGAGATGCCAGCAAAACTTTGTGCCATCTGCTAAGGCTTCCCTGTGTTTCTTACCTGTAAAGTGTTAGTAATAGATCTTCAAACTCCTGAAATGGAACAACCCGAGGTCAAAATAGTCTTCCTAATTGTACGTAGCCATTTATAATTATATCTAGTTTGTTTTGTGCTTGCATATATGGTGGTGGTCATTTAGAATGTGGCATCCTTCCCACACAGTGGTGTTAGAGGCAACAAATCTCTGCACTACACATAGGAGGTTGTTCTAGTCAGTATCCAAATGCTACTTTTTAAAATAGTACCTATAGTATGGTGCACATGCATGTGTGTGTCCACATGCAACTATAGCAGTGTTCATGTGCTTCCCCTGTAGGAATCAAACAGGAAAAATGCAGGTGCAAGAGGCTCCTGCTTCTGCTCAGCATTCCAGGTCCAGTGAACAGTGATGACTATGTTTACAGTGTACACAAATTGCCCCTCTGAAAGAAAAAGAAAAATGGAAATTAGCAAAACTCTCAAGAGAAATTTTTGAAAATTTCCAAATATATGTCAGACTTTTACTGTCTGAAAGTGTCATTTGTTCACTGTTTACAAAAAAAGATCACAAGCAACAACTTTGGAGTATCTTCCTAGCTACTAATTGCAGTTATAGTATTAGAAACAATTTGCATGGCTGCAGGGAGGCAACACCTTGCAATTCAAAATGCATAATTTCTTTAGAGACAGCCATGGGTGAAAGGAGCCTTAAGCTAAGTCTTAACTAACTTGGAAGGTTTCTAGCAGGTTATGGGAGTGAAAATGTAATGAATGACAAATGCTTAGGGCCAGTCACTGGGAGAAATCTCCAGTGAGTTCATTCAAGAACCTACTCAAAAATTTATGACACAATTAACACACATATATATATATATATATATATATATATATATATATACACATGTGCCTACAACAGCGCACAACCCCAGCCCTGAAAATAACTGTGGAAAAGTTCAGAATATGAGAAGCAAGTAAAAAATCTTTGAATAAAGATTTTCCTGTGGAACATCTGTGCTACACCTTTTTGAGTGACTTTTTGTGAGACTTGTTGGAAAAAGGCGGTTTGAGATAAATGAGTAATATTTGTTCAGGGGAAATGAAGAGAGGAAAAGCAAATGTTGATGGATTTTTCTCTGCAAAAGAGAAGATTTCAAGGTGACTTAGAGGAGCACTCGAAATGATAAAGGGCTTTGTAAAAGCTGAAAAAGATAAACAACATTCACCAATGAAGAGATGAAAACATGGCTTTATAATAGCCTCTAACTGAATTTTGTGTTATTTGGGCTTCAGCTGGGGAAACGTAGGGTGACTTGACCACCCGTAATTAATTTCTAGGTTTAAAGGTGTAGGCTACCCAGAAAAACCTTTGCTCTTTTTAATGAAAGCAGTTGTTTTTTGGAACATAGATTAGGGAAGAAAGGGGTTATTTATGTTATTTAACATAACATATTTAAATTATGACTTGTACAGAAAAATTAAATACAGTGGGTAGAAAGATCCTGCACAGACGCGAATTGATCTTGTGTATGCCTGTGCTGACAGAGAAATGGGCAAACTGGCTGGAATAAATGGAAAAAAGATAGCTCTCCATAATGTCCATGGGAATACCAAAAAGTTATTTTATTAGAGCCTGAAATATTTTTTGCTTTGGCACAATATTGTGCTTTTTTCTTTCAGCAAGGGCAAAGGTTTTAGTACTGAAAGTATGGATTTATCATTACGAAGTCACTTTCTTGAAATAATTTTTGGATAGAACTACAAAGATGCAAAATCTATTAACTTTTTCATGGGGAAACTTAAAGTCTTTGGGATACTATTCTGCTTTAATATTGCTATGGTAGTTTTTGGTTGCTTTACAGAGATTAGCCTTTATTTTAAAGAGCTAATAAAAAGATGCATAGAATTTGTATGACTTACCCAAAACACAGAAAACTATGAGCATGAAGTCAATTTTCTCAAACATTCTGTTTAAAACACAAAACTCTGACTTGGACCTACTCTTGCAGTAAGGAAGTGACACTAAAGCATCAAAGGATTTATCTCTGTGTTAGTCTAAGGAAGGCTGGAAAAAATGTGGGGCAGGCATAAGGAACAAATTGTGGATATAACTGCTCTTGGCATGTTTATACTGCAAACTAAGGCATGTTTGTGGTCTTTAACAGCATCTTTGAGAAGAACTTTTTAGGAAACTTCCCTGTCTGCCCATTTAGGAGGCACTCTGGCAGTCACACGCCCACCACCAGAAGCTTTAGCTGCTGGGATTGAAGCCATTTCTCAGGGAGTGGCTCCAGTAAGCCAATGGATGCCCCACTTGATTCCCTACACACTTCACTCTCCCACAGTCAGACCACATTTCTTTAATGGCATAACCCCAGATTTCCCATAGCAGTCTCATACCCTCAGATCCATTAATTTTATCATGGAGTAGCAACAGAATGAGAGCTCAAGCTGGTTCCTCTGGGGAGGGACATCTCAAAAAAAGAGGAAACTGGGCTTTTTGCCCTCACAGTCTGTGCACAGGGGTCTTGCAGTGGTTGGTTTAATTTCCTCTGCAGGGGATTCAGAGCCAGAACAGCTCTGCAGTGTGAAATGAAACATGCTAAGTTTTGCTAAACAAATGACACATCAGAAATCACTCAGGACTTCTGATGCATCTTTAGAGTGTGTGCTTCCTGAATACTTTTTCTTAGACACTGCAAGTCATTAGTCAGGATTTATTGGTTTTTTTATACAGTGGGAAATAATTTGTCCCTTATGACTGAAAATCTCTGAAAATAGGATCTTCAGTATTGGTGAGGCTGCACCTCAAATACTGTGTCCAGTTTTGGGCACCTCACTACCTGAAGGATATTTTGCTTTTCTTGTGTGTCCAGAGAAGGGCAATCTTTTGAGGCAAGTAGCAAGGCAGAATATCTAATCTGTGTCCAATCTTTGTTTTTCTCATACCAATTGCACACTGATAATTGATGATTTTCCAGAGTTTTCTGAAATATTTTGCCATGTACCTGCTGTGCAATCCTGTTGGATTTGATCCCACTAAACCCTCCTTTCATCTCTTTGCTCCTTACTGCATATCCTGTGGAGTCAGATGAAACCCCTGATGGTTGACTGCAGGAGTTTCCCATTGTTTTTTAATTATCTCATTATCAGTTTTGCTGGGATTATGAATAAAGGGATTATTTTTCTGAATAGAAATTCATATAGCCTGGGAACCCAATAGCCTGGATGCTGCAGGTCAAGCTGTGTTCCCTTCTGCTTCTCACATTATCACCACCAGTAAAAATCTGCAGCTGGGGACTCAGCTGACAACTCTGTCAGTGATGCATGGAGAAGGAGAGACTATAGTTGCTCTTCCACAGCTGCAGTAGATCTATGGTAGGAACTGAAGTAGGAGCTTTTTTTTTCTTGTAAATAAAAAAAGCAGGTGTTATGGTTTGGACTTGGCAAAATGCTAGTGCTCTCTATGAAAATACTTACTCTCTGGTACTTGCTGTGAGATGTGCTTAGGAATAAGCAAAGCAGTCTTCTACTTAAAAATACAGAAAACAGAACTTTATTAACTACACACTACATAGGTATAGAAAAGAAAAGAAAAGACAATCTTAAGGAAAATGAAAACTCTACAGAATACAGTTCTTCTTTTTCTCCCCACTAAATTCTCAATACAATTACATCTTCCGGTCCAGCAAAAACTACCCTTAAAAATACTCAATCTTCAATTCCTTAAGAGGAGGAGTCTTTCTTGTATGCTCTGGGTTTTTGGTCACATATCACCACCCGGATTGGAGATCGTGACTCCTTCTTCTCATTTCAGTGCTCTCACTACTGAACATGGACCAGAGCTACTTCGAGGGTTGTCTTTTTAAGGATTCTGTCGTCTCACTCTAAAAAAAGACACAGTCTCTATTTTGGGACATCTGTCTCCCCATTATTTCACCTCCTGGGTCGGGAGGCTCTCACACTGCCCTCTTAACTCTGGGACACAGTGGCTCGCCCTGAAAATAGTCTCTGTATTCAGGAACAGTCCATGGCTCTACAAAAAGCGTCCAGCAAAGAATGCCACTCCACATCTCTTCCACCCTAGGTTCTTCTCACAATCTCTCTCCTGCTCGGCCCTTTAAAAACTTGCTCAAATCTTTCTCTATCTTCTCTCTAGGAAGGGTCAGTACTCTGCAAAAGCTTTCATTGTCTAAGAAAAGGGTTAAAACTCTACAGCTCACAACCCACAAGCAGCCGGACTCCTTCTGGTTCAACCCCCCTTCTCTCCACAGGCCGAGCAGGCTGGCAGCTCACGATATCGAGCTTCAAGGCCACAGCTCAGCTCCAGGCAGCGAGCACAGACACCGTCTCTGTCTCCCCAGGGGAGGGGGGGGCTGCCCAGTAGCTCCCAGTCTCTCTCTCTCCTCCACCCTTCCACCCTGGGGGGGGGGGGGGAACCAGGCCAGGCCTACCCCCATCTCGATCCAGGCCCGGGCCTACCACATGGCTGCCCCTCCCCCTGCCCAGCCGGGACAGCTGGAGCAGGGGGAGAGGTCCTTCCTCTTCCACGCTGAAGTCCCAAGAGGGCTTCCCAGGGGCAGAGCTCTGCTTTTAACCCCTGTGTGTTCTCAGAGGCGTGTCCAAATCTTAGTGGTCATCTAGCTGTCAATATGAGACTTAGGCAGACAATTGGACTGACCACAAAATCTTAGAAGTCCATTTCTTCTCAAACTACGACAGCAGGTAACAGGTGACTACATGGAAGCCAAAACTATTGGAACTATTTTAAGTACTTGTATACTGAGTTTGATTTCTAAATGGTCACAAAACTTCATCTTGACCATTCTCTTGCTCTACATATGATGTGCCCCAAGAGGTACGTCCTGCAACGACTTTTCACTTTGTTGTATCTTTATTCCCAGTTATTAGTTGCAATTAACATAATTTTTGGCTTCTGCACTGTGGCCAGCAGGTGTAGGGCAATGATTGCCCCTCTGCACTTGGCACTGGTGAGGCCACCCCTTGAACCTGGCCTTCAGTTCTGGGCCCCTCAAAGCAAGAAAGACATTGAGGTGCTGGAGCAAGTCCAGGGAATGGCAACTGTGCAGGGTCTGGAGCACAGCTCTGGTAAGGAGCAGCTGAGGAAGCTGGGATTGTTTAGCCTGGAGAAAAGGAGACTTGGGAGAACCTAGCACACTCTAGAACTGTCTGGAAGGTTGTAGCCAAGAATAAGTCTCTTTTCCCAAGTACCAAGTGATGGGATGAGATGAAACGGACTCAAGATGCTCATGGGAAGGTTTAAATTGGATATTAGAAAAAACTTCTGCATCAAAAGGGTTGTTAGGCATTAAAAAGGTTGAAGTGAGGAAAGTGGTTGTGTCACCATCCCTGAAGGTATTTAAAAGGTGTGTATATATGGCATTTAGGGACTTAGTTTAGTGGTAGACTTGTCAGTGTTAGGTTTATGGTTGGATTTTATGATCCTAAAGGTCTTTTCCAACCTAAATGATTATATGATTCTTTGATTCTCATTCCTCTGTTTGCGCACCAATTACTGCTCTTCTCTCAAGTTTTCCAGAACTTAGCAAAGCTGCATTCTTCAGTTTAAAATATGAACATTTCCACTGGTCCCTGATGACTAATTTTGAGAGAGATATTCCTTTACCAAAGAAAAAAAATTGTGGGGTATTATCCAATTACTCAATTTATAATTCTTCTAAATGGTGGTTCAGGTGGGGAGAGACTGGGAAGCTATCTGATGATTTGTGTGAAGTTGTTTCTTGGCTTTTATCTTAATCTTGATTAAAAAATACATCACCAAAAAGAAATCTCTAAATTAACAAACCCTGCATCACAATCAGTAGCAACGCTCCCAGAAGGAGATGGTATATTGAAAAAAAAGAAAAGAACAAGTTAGAAAATAAGCTGCCTTTTTTTTTGTTAAGGTCAGAATTGAAGGGTTTGGGGTTTTTTTTGGTCAGACAGAATTCAACTTACCCTGTACTTAAGATCTTATAATCCATGCAGTTTTTGTAAAAAAGAAGAAATTAAGAAAAAATACTCAGAAAAAAGAATTGTTATGAAGGAAATATCTAGAATTTCTGTGGGTTGCAAAACATAGGGAAAAGGCAATCCTAACTCCGGGATATACGTGCCCCTCTGACTGCACATTATGCTTAAAAAATTCAAACAGAGTTTTTAATTCAGCACTCAGCAGTGAGGGCACAACATAAAGGTAGCATCACCCCTGGTACCATGGATTCAGCACTTTTTGGTAAGGAGCATGTCAGAGTAAAGAGTGGCTCTTTTCCAACCCGGTCTTATCCAGAGCAACAGGTTATTCACTTGACATTTCTAAGAGAAATCATCTTTGTTCTCCTGTTTCTTTGCATCTTTGAAGGGTTCTCCCACTTTTATTTTCTTTATAGAGTTTCAGATCTTTAACTCCACATACCCAGAGAAAATCAAAGCTGCTATTCTCTGTTTTAGAGCTTAACAGCCCTCTGATGAAAGTCTACTAAAGAAGTTGCTTGGCTTTTCTTGGTTTCATAGAGCCACCCGATGGGTGCGTGCTCTGCGTGCTGCACGCCCCTAGGGTCATTCACTGACAGGATGTCATGCAGAGGAAGAAAAGGGGAGCCAGCTTTGATCACTGGCATCAAGCAGATTCAAAGGAAAATAATAGGAACTAAAGAAAAAAGTGAGATAAATTGAGGAACAGCAAAGGTAGCACTGAGTGAGGCTCTGTTCCCACTGTCAGAGGGATGGATATGAGCTATTCTGGAAGTGCAGTGTGGGGGCAAACACTGGAGTGACATGGGAAATGGCACAATGTGCCTCACTTCTGGCTACCTTCAAGTGAAAGAGCCGTCTCTGTACTGTAGCTTTACTGAAAAAGTATGCATGTGCTGTTAATGTGCAAAAAGACAGGTGAGATGATTCCTTTCCTTTAACCACAGAATATTCTAGAGGGATTTGGAAAATGTTGTCATCCACTGGGATCAGTAGGACAGAAAGAAAAATCACCATGTTTATTTCTGGGCCCTCCCTCCAAGGCTTTGCGGGTGACAGACCCAGTGAAAGCATCCATCTCCGCTCTGTGCTCAGTAAGCAGAAAATGAAACAGAAGAGTCAGTGTGACAGTGAGTGATTTCAAGCCACTTGTAAAGGCATGCATTCAACCCAAGGCCATCAGCTCGGGAGCCCTCACAACAACAGGGTAAGTTTAATAAAACCACAGCCACCAGAATCCAAAGGGATCTTGAACAAGACAAACAACAAACACAAAACCTTCTAAAATTCATGCTGCTCATCAAGGTACAAAAGTTCCCCAAGGCACTTTGTCAGGATTTGAAGTTATTATGGGTATTTCTTCCTGTCCTTGTCTGTCTTCAGCCCAGCTCAGCTCAAGAAATTCCTCCCAAAACAAACTGCACCAGCAGATGAAAATTGCTGCTCTTCTCTTTTTGTCTTGGGAGATCTGGATAATCTTCATTGCACCTTTCACAATGCCTTGTCTCCCTCAAATCATTTGTTGAAGGCTGGATGCAGAAGAGTGACATATGTAAATCTTGGGACTGATGGAATTTTTGCCATTTGTTAATAAACTCACAATGTATTGCTCTATGCAACATCTATAAATACACTATTTGCCAGAAGAAACTACCCAAAACTACACTAAGGTGGCTCACAACATTTTAGGATCATGTTCTCTTCAACTTTGAACAAGCATTGAAAACACAACAGGATCTTTTTCAGTAGGGTCCTGGATGCTTAGATAGAGATATGGACTTGCTCCAACATTATCAGGACTCCAATGTTTGGGTTCTGAAACATAATAAAATGGCATTAATGGAATTAAAATACTAAAATACTAAAATAAAAGACAGTTTTTACCTGGATCTTCCTGAGACTAAATAGTGTCTTTATCCAGCAATCTGTATTCAGCCTTTCTCTTAATTTGTTCTGGAGTTTGCACTAAACACAGCCGGGTGAACTGGGAGATGAAAGACCAAATCCAAGTGCCGTGTCTGGGCCAAGAAGTAGTTCATTTTTCTCTATGAAGTGGAAAAGTTGTAATGGGAGGCATTGAGAGCATTTGAATCCATAACAGATTCAATGGGAGTCGGAGCTTTGCAAGAAAAACCATGCAATAGACAGGTTCAGAAAGCCGCTGTGGGCTTCAGGCTGGCTTTTGTGCATCTTAGTTGCGGGTTTTAAACATTGGGTGGTGGGATTTCTCCTCTCTTACTGGATAAAGACCAAGTTTGAAATGCAAAATCCCAGCCTGATTTTCAAAAGGAGATTCCTGTTTACCACCCTGCTCTAATTTTCAGCTTTTTTTGAGCACGTGTGTTAAGATATGCTTTCTGCTGCAGCAGAGATCAACAGCAATGATACCTTTGAAGAGGGAGATTTGAGAGATTCTGCAGGAAATCAAAGGAAACAGCATTATACAGGCCATTTCTGCCTTGTTGAACTCATATACTATTTGTTCTTTCCAAGCAGTGGCTAGGTGTATATATCCCAAACCAGTAAATTATAAAGTAATTTGAATAATAAAAAAATTACTTCATTAGGGTTTCACAGTCAATGTATTCTGAAGGCTTCCTCTCTTATTCCCCTCAAAAAAGTGTTGAAAGGGAACCAAGAGTGCAATTTTCACCTTTGATAGCTCAGTCTATCAATTATGTAGGCAAGGCCTTCCTACAAGTCCTATTTTATGGTATTAAGGAGAGAATTGTTGCTTTCTGCACCCTTTCTTCATGAAAAAATGAAAACAGGCTCTTTTTAACATTCTGATCTTCTGAAGGACCCAGCCTCATGGCCAAGTTACTGAAACACTCATCTCTATCAAGAAATCTTACTGGGCTTCCCTTCTCAAGCAGAAGCACAAAGGGAAAAACCAGAGCTGAGAGGAGGTGCTCACTGTGTGCAGTTGCATGCAATATATCTATCCACCACCTTTTTGAAAAAACTTATGCTTTTAGAAAGTCTTTTAGGGGTGGGTCTTCCCTCAGAAACTTGGTAAAAGTTGACTGTCTCATCAAAGCAAATTATCTCATCTCCCTCAGTGACCAGTAGAGAGAGCCAAGCACCTTTAAAAATCAATCAATCCTTTTCCCTGGCACAAATTCCTAAAGTAGATGAAGCGGGGGGGTTTTCTGCTTGTTGCCTCTTTATCCCCATTGACGGTAGGGACAATATAGAGGTCCACTAGGAAGGGCAGGATATTAGGCAAATGCACCAGAAAATAGCAGAGAATCTTCTCTTAATGTGTAAGCTTCATTGCATTTCATTCTGAAATGGAGGGGATTTGTTTGTTGCTCTCAGGTCTCTCCTACTTCAGTTTCAATAAACTGTTTATTAAAAAATGGGGGGAGTTGCTTTTGTTTTGTGTGCTTGGGGGCTTGGCTTTCTTGGGTTTTGGGGTTCATTTTTGGTGGGGTTTTTTTGGTTTTTTGAGGTTTTTTAATATAGAAATATACTAAGAAAGGCAAATTTTGGAAGAAATTTACCTTTGAAAGAGATGAGTTAAGCAGGGAGCGAATATAATCAGAAAAGACAGGCTTTGCATACCATACAATATTCTGCTGTGCAAAAAAATAAACACTATAGAACTGGCCATCAGTGTGCTGACAAGAGCTTACAACTGTGTGTGTGCAGAGATACAGTGGTTGAGGAAAGGTTTAGACTGGATTGTGGGATTGTGATTTGCTTGAAGTAAAGCCTCCTGTATACCATTTCATTATGCTCTAATATAGAACACACCTGCACGGTGACTGGCACCTTTAGTCTCCCCTTGAGTCATACAGAAAGTGTTCCATGCCCTGCAGAGTTGCAGGGTCTTGTGTAAGCTTGCTTGAAAATTGATCCATATTTCAGGGAGTGCATATGCTAGCGAGCTCTGAAGATGACAGCTCAAATATATATGATATATATAATTTTTGTTTGAAAAAGCTTTCTCTATCAAGTTTCTACTAAAGCTGTGATTTATAGTGTGAATAGAGACCAAACCCCAAACACTGGCATTGCAATAAGGTTCTTAATGATTACTTTTCCAAAAACACATCCTGTTTGTAGTGAGTTTCAGCCACAGTAACTATGAAAGCATGGTTTGGGGATTTTTTTTGTCATTTGTTTGGTCTTATTGCTATTAAATTACACCAATTTAGTCATTTATATATCTAAATCCAGTGAGCCAAATGTGCAGCCTGAGGTTACTGAGTGTAGGTACCTACAGCAGCAGTGTGGTGTCACTTTTACAGTAAGGAAGACCTCAGCAGCTATGATGTGAGGACAAGATCTTAAAGTATGCAATAATGCTTATCAACAGCATGTAAGCTGAAGTGAAGAAAGCAGCATGTCATGTCAAAACACAGGTGGAGTATTGTTCACCTGAACTGGGATTTGGGACAGGACTACAGCAATAATGTAGTGTTTGCCATCTCGCTGTCTTCCCTTGGCATGATCATTAGAAGTTATTGAGTGACCAATGTGTAAGTAAAGATGATGGGTGTAATTTGTGAGTTTTAATTTCAAATATTGGTGCATATTAAATCAGAGTCTGTGCACTATCTGTTCCTTTCAGCACAGCTCCGATTTAAAGTTCCAAGTATAAGAGAATGCAATATAATATAATTGTGGTCATTTTATTTTCTTCAATAAAAACAATCATGGCCTGTAGCTGGTTTCAGAGTGTTCTGAGCAACTTGAAACTGTTACTGACTGTCTGTTAAAAGAAGTCTCAAGCCTAGCAAATGCCTTTGGAGAGTTTTTGTAATTTACATTATATTTAGTTTTTAGATGGAAAAGCACACACTGTTCAGAACAGCTGGCAGTCACTGAAGTAAAATGAAAGGCATTGTTTTGCAAAAAAACTCAGGTGAGTACAAAGTAAACAGTATGCTAATTATTTTACCTTGGTCAATTAAAAGTTAGTATGTGTATTAAGATCTTGATCTTCATCATATTGAAATTAATGGTAAAACTCCCACTGACTTCAATAGCAATACCAAAATGTAAGAAAAAAAATCACTTCAGAATGAGCTGAAAGAAATATTGCCTTCAAGTTTCCAACATTATATTTAATTACAAGATTACTGTTTTGAGCAAATGACTAGAAATCAGGAGCCCTGTATTGTGTTCCTGGAACAAAAAAGCAAATGCTAAGATTTAAGGACATGTCCTGAATGAAGCTGCTTTCTGGAATTAAAAGTTTTATTCTGATCATTGATCACTGTTTTCTGTGCCTTTGGCATCATCTGTCAGGGCATCATCTTGCCACAGTGGCAGACACTCTTGCCATCGGTGTCAGGGTAATGTTATCTAGGTTAAGTCCTTGCAGGTCCAGGATCTTGGTAAATATATTTATCTTTACAACAGATTAGCTAATGCAGATACTATGAAGTTAAATAATTTTATATGTTCTGCTGTGTTTAGAAATGAAATGACACGTAATGCAAGGGTTTGCTGTGATATTAACATACAATTTCAGATGTGAAAGACATCTGGCTTCCCAGGATATCAGTTCTCTGCTTTAGATGTTTTTATTGACTTCTAAATGAACTATTAGGTTAAGAGCTGAGCACATTCTATATAAGTCCTAACTCTCTTTGCAAGGTGGACGACAATTGGGGAACATTCCAGTGTAATGGTTTGCCAGCAGCAATCTCTCAAAGTGCTTAGAAGTCTGTCTAAAGCTGAGCAGTAGTGAAACAAGGAAAGGATGGTGATTAATAGAGGATTACTTATGCACCTTAAATAAGATGAAAAGCTGGAGTGATTAGTGAAGTTCTTAAATATGCTAAAGTGCCTTGTACATATTGCTTTTGCATCCTTGGAGTCTGAAACCTGATTTCAGTGTAGAGTTTTCTTACAGAGTTGGAAGCTCCTGCTCTGAAAAAGTTGTGTTGATTGTAGTCTATTAACTGCAGAAGAGCAAAAGTCCTGTCTTATTCCACCTTCAGTCTGATCATAGCCCTTTTGGAAGTTTATGGTCATGTCCATATCCAAAGGTATACTGAGCTCTTGTCTCTTTTCTTTTTAACCTGGTTTTCTTGCATAAACTGCTAGGCTATTCTGAAAGTGCTCTGTGCTTTCCTTCCACATAAATGTAGAGCTCTGCTCTTGTGTGTCTGGTTGTTTGTCCATCCTGGTTCTCACATGTTCCTCAAACAAGGACCAAGGGGGAGCCTTGAATCATGGTTGTACTAACTTCCCACCAAAATGCCCAGGCGATTTCCCTGGCAATAATGCTGACCAAAACACGTTGTAACAATAATATAGAGACATAGTCTTGTAATAATGACATAGAGACCCAAGTTGTAGGCAGAAAAGTTACAGCACTGGTCTACTTGGACGGTCTGAGGTAGCTAATCTGTTACAGTGATTGCTTATCACTCCAAGAGTTTAATGAGGGGCAAAAAAAAAAAAAAAAAAAGGTGAAATAAATTCCCCACAAGTTACAAAAAAACAATGAGTCTCGAGTGTGCAATGGTACCTTGGTTTTAGCGTCAGCAATGGATCTGGAGGGCAGCCACAGTTCTAGGAAGGCCCTGATTTGGAAAACAAGCAGATTCAGATCTAGATCTAAATTCTAGGGCCTGTATCCATTGCAACATGGCATGTGCTTGATGGAGCACTGCAAATAGGAACCGAGAAAGTTAATAAACTCTTTTTTTCCAGTGTTATATCCATGTTTAATTTCTCTTCACTGTTTGCATTTACAACAGATTTGAAAGTCTGGCATTTTAGGGGACTATAATAAGACTGATAATTAGAGCAAGCTGAAAGAATCCAAGCCAAAGTCAATAGTTACCTATTTTCTTTTTCTTTTGTAAGCAGAAGCTTGTCAAGTTCAACAGAAAAATTTTCTTCATTATGATTTATTACAAAAGTTATAAAAACAAGACATCTTGAAAGAGTAAACCTGCATCTTTCCAAAGCTGTTTTAGAAGGTTGATGGAGATTAAACTGAAAGGGATTATATTTTTAATTTAAGCTTTCCCCGCCAAAAAAAAAAAACCCAAAACACTCCCCAAACAAAAACACTAAATGACACAATTGCAAAATTGGTCTCTATTCACAGAAGAGGAAATGCCTGGCTGGGATTCATATAGTGCTCTATGTCTCTTCTATGAGAAACTGGGCCTTGGGCAGGGACAGCTGTGCTGCTTGGGTGCCCACACCTACAGGGTGCTGGGACACAGTCAGCTGCAGCGAAGGAGAGGGGCTGTTACACCTGACAAAGGTACTAGTCTGAGAGATGGAGAATTTCATAGGCTGTTTAAGCATCTTGCAAAGCGTTAACATCTAATAAGAGAGCTTACGGCCCAAATGCTGCACTTCTGCAAACATTAATACAGGCTGTTGTTAGCCAGGGGAAATACTTTGTGAGGCTCATTAGTTTAATTGGTCCCTGTCATCTAGTTAAAAAGGAGGAAAGAAATGCTCCTGACAAAGACACAGGCTCTGTGCAAGTGTTGTTTTGCTGCTGTAGCTCTGCTGTGTGCTGGCTGGCTAGTGTGGGGAGCCTGCATCCATCACAGCCTTGTCCTCCATTAGCACAGGGCAGCAGGAGGCAACAGCTCCCTGGCACACTTACATCCTGAACCACCACCACTACGACCAGCTTGGGTGTGTGCCTGCCCTGCCACTATGGCACAGGTCTGGAGTGCCACCTGCCTGAATGCTGTGGGCCTTTTTGCTGTGGGCAGCCATGGGGGCTTCTCCTCCTTCATTACTTCTGAGGGTGAGTGGCTCACAAAGATGCTCATCTCTAAAATCATTAGCACAGCTGTGTGGGAAGCAAGATTCAGTAGGGACTGGTTTTGGAGACTAGTTGCATGAATGTCCTGCTGTATAAGCAGGGATAAGCCATGGACCTCTACTTCCTAATCTGAGGTATGGAGCTAATATTTACTTAAGGCACAGCCTGTTTTGATGCAGATGTGTATGTCAGGAGTTACCTCCATGCAGTGCCTTCCTTCCCTCCTTCCAGGGAGGGAAGGCACTACATGCAGGTGATTACAGCTGTATCTGGCTCTCCACATTTTAGCGGTGACAGAGGTGCCCACTGGGGTGTATGCAGTGCTGGCCTGTGCTGCTCTAGGCTGGGCCCTGCTGAACCCAGCTAACAGAAATTCAGTGCTGGTGTTAAGAGCCATGCAAATCTATTCCTGCAGGTGTTTCTCAATTGCAGCCCTGGCTGCTGTGAGGTTTTACTGAAATTTTCTTCTGTTGTGGTACCTAAGTTAAGTCTACTAAAGGGAAGTGTGTAGTCTGCTTTCTAGATCATTTAGGACCTGTGGCAAAATTAACTATATTGGTTTGGTTAATTGTCCACATCCAGGAGACATTGGTAGCTCCCCTGGGTCACTACAGTAATTTCTTTCATGCTGTAAAATGTTTACTTCTCTAGAGTGAAAATGTCTAGGCTGTCATTATGTGACTCTACAGTTCCACACCGATAAAGGCTACCTGTGCCTTTATTTTTTAAGCTAGTAAGAAACTGCCAAACTCACTGGAATAGTCCCAGAGTCTTATTTCTCTTCTTTCTTTCCATTGTTTTTGATTTGATGTTACATGATTGATAACAACATTTTGTGTTTTGGGAATCTTGCTCTCTTGGACTGTACTGGTTACCTCTGCTTTTTCACAGAAGAAACCAGCCAAGGCAAGTCTTTCCTTTTGATTCATGCAGGTTGTAAGGTCAGTTCTGGTAGGTATGATTTGTTAATGAATTCGTGCTCCATTTCTCAGCTGGCTGGTTCTGCAAGTAGGCCTGGACAAACACATTGACATTTGAATTTAAGGTGACATTGAGACTTAGGTAAAAAACACTTGAGAATAGATTCAGAAACCTGTACAAAGCCAAACAAATATTAAGTAGAATAAATAAAAATGCTTTGATAATAAGGACATATATATGTGTGTGTGTGTGTATATATATATATATATATATATTACAGATTACAAAGTTTATAAAATTTCATATATGTCAGCATCAATCTGAGGGATTCTTCTGTGCTTCAAAGAAAAGGGAAAAGTGAAGCACAAGCAAAGGAAGGGAAAGGGTGTCATGTGGCAAGTGGCATTTCCAGTGCATTCATTCCTAATGTGGTAAGAGCCAGCACAGAGCTGCCTTGCAGGGTCACTATTGGGTGCCATTTCCCAAGTGCACACTGGGGAAGGGACAGAGCATGGGCAGAACTGAGTACATTGCTCCCCCTCACAGCACCAGCCACCCCACCTGGGCCACCTTAGCCAGGTGAAGTCTAGTCTGGACTATTTTTGCTACTCCTGAAATAGGGAGAGTCTAGAATTTTAATCCCAGGCTGCAGGTGATCTTCCAGCACCCATCACAACTATGCCTGAAACTGGGAATGGATTCAAGCAGGATCTCTCTGTACCTAGGCTGTTTTTTACAATCTTTAACTCAGCACTGGAAAATTTTTATTTGGTTCAGAAAAGGTCAGTCCAACAGATGATACAAGGGTAGGGGCCAAGCACCATCAGGTACTTCAACTTTGGCTGAATTTTCCAGTTTAGACTTGTGCTTCCTGTGTGAGTGTACTCAAAGTGTTTAATTTATCCACTCTGAGGTGAAACACAGTGTGCAATACTGCTTCATTTTACTGTGATTTGTTTGTAAACAGCTCAGGGGGAAAAAAATCTGTCTCATTATTTCTTTGGCAATGTGTTCTCCATCCTTAAAAATTATTTTTGGTCCTCCACGGTGTTAATTACAAATGATTAATGAACTGGTGGCTTTTCAAAAGACAGCAGCATTGTGTGCTCCTTGGGATGTAAATGTGTCTCAGACATAGAAGGAAAATAGGAATATCTATGAGGGAAACCCCAAACTTTATCTCAGCATTCTCAGTGGTTCTGACCAATAGAGACTCTCATAACTCATGCAGGGTACACCAGGAGTGTTGGGCTCACCCAAAACACAAACTGCAGCTTAATTTCAATGGTGAGAAGGCAGTTCTATCATGGATAGAACTGGACATTGGCTTTGGCTCACTCCTGAATCAAAGGACATTCAAAACTTCCAAGGAAGGTGTCCTAAATACTGTATGGGAGTAAGAGGTATTTTCTTCATGTCATATTGAAGTAATTTTTCTGCAGATAGGAGAAATCCAGAAAATTTACTGAGAGTCAAGGACAGACAGAGAAAAGGCATGGAAAAATAGGGATGTAATGCTAGAATGGAGAAAAGGGGGACAATTGTGAGAGGAGACAGCAGTGCCTACTCTATAGGATGTTTCTATATTTTGTGTTAAATGCAAAGTGAATAATACGTGCTACTGTTATCACCACCACTGTTACCTAGACATATTTTTACCTTTTGCCAGTAATTAAAGGAATGAATGGCATTAAATGAATGAATGGCTGGAGACATGGATGAATTCTGAGAAAGAAAATGAGAGGCTGTGCTTCAGGAATAGACTCCAAACAGAATGTCCCTCTTTGCTGCTGGTGGGTAGTGCCAGAGCAAGTGAAGATTCAATGTTTTTAGTTTGTTGCTTCTTTCTAGCCCCCCTACAAAGTCCAGAATCTGGACTCCTAACCCCCTACAGGTTGTGAGAATCTTGCATTTGAAATGTAAATGTTGTCACACCTTATTTCTAACCACCAAGATCTATTACAGGTTCCTAATCCTTTCCATGGAATTAAATCTTAATCCCTTTACCCTCAAATTTAAGGTAATAGTCTGAGTTTTCTGGAAGATCTCTGATATAAAACTCCCTTGATTTTGCATAGAACACACCACAGATATAGTATCTAACTTGCTCAAGAACACCTGGCCAAAATTAATTTTTTGGAAGAGCTGGTAATTCAATTTCTGTGCAATAATTGGCATGTAAATAGGCATGCAAAATCTTAATTTTAGTTTCTCTGAAATCACAGCATTCAGTGTAGATACATTAAGGAATTTCAGTGGAGCATAGATAAGCTCCAGAAATATTGAATCCTTTCGATTACCACATTTGTGCTATCATTTAGCAACTAATTCCATTTTTGATGATCTTGCCAAGATGTTCAAACTACATTAATTATGTCAAATTCTTTGATTGGTATTTAAACTGTTTTCTCTTCCTTTCAAAAAGGTTGCCACTTTAACTGCCCAAGTGTAAAACACAGTTGCAGAAGGGTTTATGTGTGGTAATGAGACACACTAATCTTACCTGCTCATTCAATGTAGATTCAGATTTTTGTGTCTGAAAATAGTATAATGTGTCTGAGATTAGTGTAATGACGTACTCTTTCTTGAACTATGCAGAAGTAGTGCATTAAAATAAATGCATGGAGATTAGTGTCAAAACTCCTATTATTGGATAATGTCTTGAGGACAGGGGTCTTAGGTTCAAATTAGGATAATTGCAACTAATTGAATGTAATTTAGAAAGCAACATCTTGTAGAAATGGTAGTCAGGTAATGTGTAGTCCAATACATCTAGCAGACGGATTGCTGACTGCAAGGCAATTAATTTGATGTTTCAGTGTCATTTATCTCTGTTCCCACATAGCAAAGTGAACACGGAACTCCAATGACACACAATGTCAGGAAACAAGTAGGTGTTGGATTTTTTTTGGTAATATTATCATTCTCTGACAGTCTTCTTTAAGCAATCTTGACTCACAAGGTTCAGGTTTCATTCCTTCTGGCACTTAACCACAGGACCAGGTCTCATATAAATAGTATTCAAACAAGCTTCTTTCCAAAATTAAAAGGTAGTTTTAAGCATAGAAATTATGTATATTTAGTTGGTGTGGCAAGTCTTTAGTACCAGGGGTGCTGGGGTGCAGAAGATGCTTAAAGTTTCCTGTGTCCGACAGAGCCAATTCCACCTGGCTTCAAGACAGACTTGCCAGTGGCCAAGGCCAATCCTGTTAGTCACAGTGGTAATGTCTCACTGCTAAAATATTCAAGAAGGGGATAAAAAACCCTGCAAAACAACAACTGCAGCCAAAGAAGAGAGGAGTGAGAGTATGGGAGAAACAACATTGCCGACACCAAGCTCAGTGAAGAAGGAGGGAGAGGCTTCTTCCAGGTGCTGGAGCAGAGTCTTCCCTGCAGCCTGTGGTGCAGACCATGGTGAGGCAGCTGTGCCCTGCAGTCCATATACTTCCACAAGGATTAGAGATCCACCTGCAGCCTCTGGAGAGCCCCATGCAGGATCAGATGGATATCCAATGGAGAAGTCTGCACTGGAGCAGCCTCCTGGCAGAAGCTGTGGCTCCATGGAGAGAGGAGCCGATGCTGGAGCAAGTTTTCTGACAGGTCTTGTAACCCCACAGGGGACCCACTCTGGAACAGGCTGTTCCTGAAAGACTGCACTCCATGGAAGAGCCCCATGCTGGAGCAGGTTGTAAGGAACTGTGGCAAGGAGTCACTTTGGAGTTCATGGAAAACTGTCTTCTGTGAGAGGGATCCCATGCTGGAGCAGGAAAGATTGTTAGGAATCCTCTCCCTGAGGACAATGGAGTGGCAAAGACAACTTGTGATGAGCTGACTGCAGCCCCCATTCCCCAGTCAGGAGTAAAGTTGAGGTTTGCAAGAAGGGAGAAGTAGGGGGAAGGTGTTTTAAGATTTGTTTTTATTTCTCCTTATCCTATTCTAATTTGATTGGTAGTAGGGAAAGTAATTTTTTCCCCAAGTCAAGTCTGTTTTGCCCATGACAGCAACTGGTGAGTGATCTCTCTCTGTCCTTATCTTGACCCATGAACCTTTTTGGTATATTCTCTCTCTTCTTGTCCAGCTAAGGTAGGAAGTGATAGAGTGGTTTTGGTGGGCCCCTGTTGTCTTGCCAGGGTCACCCCACCAGCAGCAAATATTCTGTTCAACCAGTTCTCATTAACAATAGCCTTGTTGGAAACCTATCCAATTTTATTCATTTTATAGCATATCAGTTATTAATCGGATTCATTCAGTGATCCATGTCTTTATGTGGAAGGATAAGCACTTGTGCTAACACACGGTAAAATTTGGAAATGAGCAACTAAGGCAAAGGGATAATGGCACTCCCTTCTGTGGTATCGTCCTTGTGTTTGCCCTCCTTGTCTGTATGCAAAAGGACAAGCAGAAGGTGGTCTGGCCCAGCCTAGCCCATGGCTTGATTACAAGAAGGATATTCTTTCTTATGCTGGACATGTCAGATCTCTTCTAGAACAAAAGGTTGAATCCGGGTTTCCTAAGCACACCAGGCTCAAAAGAAAGGGAGTATTAAACAAAGCTGCAGAGAGAGTAGGCAATGACACAGACCTGCTCAATGTGCAGCTATATCTTTCTTTACAGACAATGTTATGTGCTGGGGTAAATACTTGAAATAGCCACTAAATAGGAGGCTGGCAGCAATCAGTTGTCTTTGTCAAAAAATAACAGCTGTCTGAATTGCAAGGAGGAGGTGAGTTACTTCTTAAAGTATAGGACTTAAGAAAAATCACAGGGAGAAAAGGTGAGATAAAATTACAGAGCCATGAAAATAGCTGCTTAACCACTCATTTCCCTACTTCAAGGTGCAAACTCTACTGCAATAAGTCCACTGTTGAGAAAGACTGGACTGTCTCTGTAAAGCCAGGTAGTTATCAAAAGCTCTCTCATAAGAGACCCTTTAACAACTCAACAAAGCATAATCAGAGAGGAAGCAAAATAACCCATCACAAATCAGCTGGTTTTATGCTTTTTTCCCTGTCCCATTATTTGTGCCTAAGGACATTTTAAAGACTGATCAGGGAGATTTCTGGGAGAGGTGAGAAAGGTACAACATCAACAAGCCAGACGAGTGCAGTTATGTTTTGGATGAAGAGCAGCAAGATATTGAGATGTACTGAAAACATCCAACTGCATATGGTTCTTCTCTAAATGGAATGTTCTTACTTCTGACATGTAGGAACCAAGAAACAATATATTTTGCAGAGCAAAAAAATATTCCTTTTTCTAGGGCAGAGTCTCTAAAAGATGTCTTGAATAATCTCAGCGAAGATCCAGGATCCCAGGACATCATTTACATCTCTTTAACAAGGAAAAGGTAAGTTGCCATTGAAGAGTTTCATCACTGCCTGAAGGATTGCTGCTTTTTAGAGTTTTTAGTTGCCTTTTTTTTCTCTCTTTTATGTTTGCTTTCCTGGTAGTACATTTCAGAAGCTTCTGTTTGACAATTGGTTCACCAATAATCATGATTTTAAAGAATAGCACCATTTACTCTTATACCAGCCAAGCACCATATTATTGAACATTTTTTAGAGAAGTGTTTTATGCTAGTGTTAATTAGGATTCAGCAAATCCAACTACCAGAAACATTGTCCCCAAGCTGAAATACAGATGATCTTCTGTAATACTTATGTAAACTGGTATTAGTGTCAGTATCATGTAAACACTAGAGCAAGACAAGAAATACTGCAAAGATAAATTAATTAAAGTTGGTGATCTGCTCCAACGTTACAGTAAAAGGAAAAGCCTTTATTTGAATGGCCAGAACGTTTTGCCCTGGGCTCCATGTTGAGTTTGAAATGATGGGTTAAGAACCATTACCATCTATATAAAACTATCTGAAAGCATTCCTCTTTTCTACTCATCTGATTTCTGACACTAGCCTAGGCCTGAGAATCATGGAAAGTTTTGGTATTCATTTGTTTTAGATTTTGGAGCACCATACATTTTCAATTGGTCCTGAAGTGCATGATCTGCTTCACTGCAAGATGTTTTAAATCTTCTGAACCATTTTCATAGGGCATTCCTTCACAAAGTGTGACTGGAAAGAAGACTCATTTAGGTGGAATGTGTTCCTCTCTTTGTTGCTCTTCTGCTTGCTTCTGGTAGGAGTTTGCATTCCTATTTCAGTGGAGGCTTGTCTCAGCTTAGAAGCCCTCATTTTATTGTGACAGCCTCATAAAACCGGGGGTGCTGTCCTGTCTCAGAAGAAAAAGGACTGCAATCAGTGTTGTGGGAACATACTGAGGTTTTGGAGAAAAAACAGGGAACGCTGCTGTGGACTTTGGGCATATAAACCATGGGATGAACAGCACAGCAAAGGAGGATGGTGAAAAGACCCCCTAGAGTGGGATCCAGCCTTCCCCACAACCTCACACTGAGTGAGCCCTGCTCTGCTGTGTGCCCTCCTGCTGCACCACCAGCACTGGGGCAGTCTGGTGAGGGCAGGGGGGCACAACCCACAGCCAGGCAAGCTCTGCAGTGGGGCACACTGAAGAGCAGGGCTGCAGGATTGCCCCAGAAGGAACAGCTTGTGAGCCCAGGGGCAGGGTCCCCCTGATGTCTTAGATTGGAAGGAGATTCTGGTATTAGGCAGTCCAGGGTGGGGGATTGTCACCAGGGCTAGGAGACATTAGCTTTATTGGTCCACACAAAAATTAGCTTTTCTCAATCCAAGTTAGTGCATACCAGCTGCCTCATTAACATTAAATAGATAACATGATGGGGGAAAAGTGAGAGGAAAACCTACCTGAAGTTGAAAGTGTTTTGTCTTGTTTTCTTTTTAACTGGAGACCTGCTAGAATCCAGAAATGACATTAAGCTTCCTTTTAGAAGAGGTAATTGAAAAGAAAAAGGCAATCAAGGGATGAACAAATGAAGCCTTTTCTTACTGCTGTATGAATAAAAAATGTTATTAATAAGCCCTTTCATTTCAGGCTTCCACTCCACAGTCACACATTTTGAATGTATAACCACACAAATGAAAATGTTTACCTCTTAAGTCCTTCACACCACTACAGATGTTTTTGAAAATAGAGAAAGGGAGCCAAGAAAGCATGGACACAGAGTGACAGTGGACAGTGGGAATAGAGATTTTAAAAAACCCTTTAAAAAGTACTCTTTTGGGTTTTTTCAGTTTTCAGTATTTATATTGCATAACCAATTATTTTATAAGAATAGCCAGTCTCATTTTGCTGTTTTAATTTTTTAAATTGTATTTCAATGTACACTTTTGGGTGATTAAAAAGAAAATCTAAATTTCAGCAGTGACAGCAGCCCCTATATGTTTTGGTTCACATCCAGCTGTTAAGACCTGGGAAAGCTAGAAACAGCAGCAGACTGGCAAAATAAGGGTAAGAAGCAAAGAGAAAATAAATCAATATTGTGCCAAATACAGTTTCACCCTACAGAGCCTTTCTCTTTACACTTCTGTGAGGAAAACAGTATTTTCCTGTATAATGTTTGGGTTTATATCTAAGCCTGACTTTTTGTAAGATTAGTCTATGTCTTTAAGAACTTGTTGACTATTCATTTTGGATAGTCACAGTGCAATGTGAATATAGCAAGTGTTCAGGGGTGGCAAATGTTGCTTTCTGGAGCAGTCTTTAAAAAAATATTCAACAAAACTGATTTTGTCTCTTTGGTACCCTCGGCATGGTTAAAAGGAGGCGTTTGAGCATGCATGTCATTGACTAATGCTGAAATTAAGACTGATTTAAGAGGGTTTCCTCAGACCCCTGATGGTCATAGCAAAGAAAAGCAAGCTCTATAAATCTAATTGGCTATACACTACGGTGAGTTTATCCCTATTGTTAATTGTATTAACCTACAAAAGGAGTCAAGGATTAATTAGAAATAAAGACCAGGACATGAACTGAAGATTCTCAAGGGAGGCACTGATATGCATTATCCTTGAACTGTATAATTATTGAAATCCGTACTATTTTAGAGTGGTGTGTTCACCTGAATGTAACCCTAATTGCCTCTTTTACTCTTAGCTCCATGTTTTTGTACAGGTTGCTAATCATATTTCAAACCAGAACCACCTGCTGAAGACCTGCAGAAACAAAAGTGGAAGGATTCTTAATGTCCTAATTTGAGAGGAGGTTATAGCACAATATTATTAAGATCAAACTGCCTCATGCTTGAAATCAAGAACAAACCACTCTTCTTTGACAAAAAGGTAGAATTCTTTCCCTCAGCTTGTACTCATATTTTCCCTTAGGTTAAGCTTTAGTCAAAAGAGAAGTGGTGCTTGATTAAAAGGTGGGATAAATGAACTCAATTGCTTTCTGAAGGGAAAAACAGACCTCAGAGCTCTCATTTTGATGAGTGACTGTAATACTACACCATGTTGGGCTTGTCCTTAGCACTGATCTATCCTGGGTCCAGAGCACCACCTGGCACCTGTGAAAGGCCACAATAAACACCAGCTGGGTATAATGGGAAGGTACCAAGGACTGAGTTGCTCTGGAAAAACCTGCTTTCCACCCCTGTCACTTCCCATGGACTTTCAAAAGCTTTCCTCCCAGTCTGTGGCTGCCTTTTTGTACCACTGTATATCTAAGTAGCATCCTTACAAAGTGATCGTGCTCCCTTTTAAAAAAGATGTGTTAAACATGAAAGTAAGAAATTCTGAAATACATATTGATAAAAAAAAAAAAAAAAAAGACAGCAGAGTACCTTGCAGGCAGTCTTAAAAAAAGGAGGTAGAATAAACCTTTAGATCTGTTTCTTTCATCCAAGCTCCATTGCAATGACTGAGAAACCTTGCTCATTCATGTCAATGCAAATATGTGACTGTTGTGTTTGAATATAAAACAACTGGTATTCTTTTTGGCTTTTTTTTCTTTTTTTCTTTTTTTTCATGCCAACAAGAATATGATTTATTTTACTACTTCTGAGAAGAACTATTGGTACTATACAGCAAAATTCAATTTTGATATTATTCTGAACTAAATCAAGTAATATTCCTGTGTCCTCCCTATATTTAAGCCTAAATATACATTGGGAATTCTGAATATTTGGGGCTCTGATCCAACACTCAGTGTCAATATTGTGCTCGATTACAGGGGAAACCCTTGCAGCCCAGCAGTGATGAATCTTGATGTTCTCAGCTGTTAAACAGACCTGAGCATTGCCCCACAGTGAAACAGTCTCAGTAACCACTGCTTTTCCAGCAGCAGCTGTGAGCCTGCCCACTGCTTGATGAGTAATGCATTTGTCATACAGCCTGAAAGAAGTCAAACAGAATAAAAGTCTATTGTCTGAAGCTTCAAGCAGAAGGGAGGTACCTACTTAACTTCTCTCCAGATGCTGATGTGAACACAGCATGTACAGCTCGTAGGTGGTGACTGATAACAGGATCTGTGGTGGGACTCCTTACCTGAGGTGAGGTTTTTATTGTAACACTAGGTAAGCAAACATTATTAGAAGGGTGGATTTGAAATTGCAGTGCTTGAAGCTGTCCTAGAAAAATGTATTAAAGCAAAGGGATTGGGGAGGGAGGGACAGACAAAGAGAGGGGATTTTAGCCCATTATTTTAGAGGGATCAGAAAAAGCCCTTCTCTCCTCAAGCAGAGCAACCTTCTCTGTGTAACCTATGGCTCTTTTGGGCCATTGGCTTCAGCTGTTTGGAAAACACTGTGTCTTACTAAGACTATGTACTAGTCAGGTTGCAAGAAGGACAATCAGCTGGCAAGAGTTATGATTCACATTTTTTGCTGTAATTATATAGACAGGTACCATCTCTGAATTTTTTTTCCTACTTTGTCTCTTTGTAGTCATAGAATGATTCGGGGCAGATGAAATGTCACAGTGCACATGACTGAAATGTGTGAAAACTTAATTAACAGAATAATTACTCAGTAGATGTGAGATCTTGTCTCTGAAAATCTGGCAGGAAGCTTGGGCCCTATGGAATATGAATCCACATATATAGTCATTGGAAAAGCCATTAGTCACAAAGTGGCTGCATCTGCTGGAAAGAGTTAATCAGGCCCCTCACTTCAAAGAACACGGGATGCCTTAAAATACCCTTCTCCAGGCTTCTCAGGCATGCTGTAAAAGAATATGTGATTTTCTCCCAGCTACCAGGGTAAATCTGCATAGCTCAATTAACTGCAGTTGATTTTGCCAGTTGTACCAACAGAGGATCTGGACAGAACCTAATAGCATCTCTATATCTAATAGTCCAGCACAGCGTATGAAAATTGGGCATTATTCTGCATCAGCTATCTCTTTGCAGCCAGAATGAATTGCAGAAGGATTTGTGATTTATTAAATGAATTCCTTCTCTATGAAGTTGAATCTATGCTGCTTCCCATGAGTTTCTACACCGGCAGGCCATGAGTTTCTTCTGCATATCATACATTTTTCTGTGAAAAATGTTAAGATAATCAGACAGTCAGTGTAATTTCCTTGATATCTGGTTAGAGACACATTGCTTAATCATTTTACTCTTATCAATCAAAATTTGCATCATGCCAGAAATTGATCACCTTCCTTTATATTTTCTAGCTTCCTAAATTATTTTTATTTTTGCCTGTTATCAGATTGAACTCCTAATAATTAATTGAAAATAAATGAGTATAGATATTAGTTGCAGTTCATTTTTTTAAGCAGACTGTGAGTATAAATCTAGAAGTTTCTAGTATTCCTCTTTCATATTATTATACATGTAGGGCAATATTTAGGCCACCGAGTTGAAGCAAATCCTGAAGTGTGATTATCTTCTCATTGAAATGCTCTCTATTGTGCCTATTTGTTTGATGTGTTTTTCTTGTACGTTGAATTTCTGATGGCTTTGGGGTAAAATAATCATTATATGTCACCCATACTATCTCTTTTAATCTCCAGAAGATTAAGCATGTTTATTTAAAAACCCCTTTGATAGTGTCTTTACTAACTCAGCTATTTTGTAAAATTGGAAATAATGAATCAGGGAGATGCAATTTTGATAATGCCATTTACACAACTCCTATGAGACTAGCTAGAAAAATAACTGGGGTAAGTAAGTATCTGACATACACAGAGTGAGAATGGGAAAAATATTGTAATTTCATGTAGGTTATGAGGCACTGGAAAAATATAGTCAGCAGAAGCAGTTCAGTTAATGAATCACATTCTTCAGGGACTGCTGGACTCAGGAGATGGGTCGGGGATCAGGAATGGCTCCTTTAAGCTCTTTGTCACTGGTTCAGATCCAATCTCTGGGTCACTGGTTCAAATCCAATATGGATGGATAATAATTAGAAGTCACTGTTATTTGAGTGCTCTGGGATGAACCTTTTGAAATGGAACTGGTGAAGGGACACTGCAAAACACACCACCCCAAAAACTAGAATATCTGGAAAAATCACATGCTTCATAGCCAGTAGGCAAACTTCAGAGACTTACTGGAGCTGGGTGTGGGCTGCTTGTGGTTGTTGATGTGAAACTGATACACATGCATCACTCAAGGGACACACTTGTGAGCTTGTGAAAGAGAGGGGGCAGAGACAATCACTGGTGGTGCTTCCTGAACCAAAGTTTACACACAGCTGGGAATTCCATACTACTGCCCTGCAATGGCAGCTCTTGCCTGGCGCTCCATGGAACACCACTCCTCCTCACTCATCTTTAGGAGGTTGTTAAAGTCCCGGGCTCTGGGAGCTCTCTAATGCCCAGCTACCCTCCACAAGCTGGTAAGGACAGGGCATGCTTTATCCTGTGGGATTCCTGAGTGTCAGGATTGACACCATGCAGTGGTGTGAGGACTAATGTTGTCCATCACCAGCCTGGAGTTTCAGACTACAAGAGGGAACTGAGAGGTCCCAGAGCCCCCGTGGTTTGTAGTGTTTAAGTTATCCCAAAGGAGGGGTGCAGACGAGGCCATGTGAGTGGAAAGGCACAGAGAGGACATCACATGCAAGTCAGCACTTTGGCAGGCTATGAGAAGAAGCAAAATCAGAGTAAGGGGACTTCTGAGTCAACCATGGGATCATACTGTCTGCTTTCCCAAAAAACACTTCTTGGCAGGAGCCATGTTAGCTGGCACAGGACTAGGTTTTTTAAATATATGTACCCCTGTTTTCTAAAACTTTGTATGACTTTAATCTGTAAATCCAAATTCTCTGGAATTTGGTTAAGACTGTGGAAGGAGCTTTTGTTTTTGTGAAGTACAGGGCTCTGTAGCAACCAAATCAAAGACTAGAGAGATTAATCTATTTCAGCCATCTGAAACTGTGATTTGGCATACAGTGAGAACAGCTGAGACAGCGGGGGAAATTTCACACAGATTCTGTCCTGCTAGCTGTTAAAGCAATTCCATTTGCACTCTGCATTTCGTTGTTTCCTAGAAAATAAACTCACCAAGCTACCCAGATTAGTTGGTCTTGAAAAACTGAGGTTACTTTTAAGACAAGAGATATTCTTATTCCCTAAGGAGAAGAAAAAAGAAGGAAGAAAAAAACACTCAGAAGAACAGAAAACCAGGAGCTGGGTATACTGTTAATTAAATACTGCAGTCCATGCCTTGGCCCAAATGTGAATTACCTATCCTCACAGCAGAGGGAAAAAACCCTGGCTCATATTCAGATATGTGAAAACACAAAATTTTCAATAAGCAAGACATATCTCACCGTGCTCTGGGAATGCTTTCCACAATGACCTGCATAATTAAAGTCTGCATTGCCTTCTTGGCCCAAGAGAAGTTAATGGCAAAGCAGCTGCTAGCATCCATTAACTGTATTTAAGTGTTGTTTAGAAGGAAAGACCAAGGTGCCCTTTTGGGCTCTGGGAAGTAAGATATAAATACATGCTAGCCATTATCAACATGCATACTTGTAACAAACTGCCTTCAGGGACTGAAAGCTGTAGGCACATATTTCAGGTGTCACTGATAACTATATGTGCAAAAAGAGCAACCCATCACAGGAAATATACTCTAGGGGTATGTTTTTGCATTTGAATATGAAATGAGACCTTCACTTAATGACCAAGTTTCTTGGACCTTTCAGTCATGTTGCCTGAAACATCAAAACAGAGAAATTATCAATTATTTTCATGTCAGGGAATTTATATAAATGTTTTGGAAATAAAGCATTTTATTTTCTTATTTTTCTTAGAAATTTTAGCTTTTTCCTACTCTAAAAAAAGATTCCCTGTATGTCAAATCTCAGTTTTTACTAAGTCTTCCTTGTCAAGGCAATCCTTGTTTTCAGAAAAATTAGCAGGCACCAGTGACAGATCTTCATGATCTTTTTTCATCCGTACCTGGGCTGAGTTTTGAAAATCTATGAGGAGAGGAAGGAAGGAAGGAGAGGAAGGAGAGAGGAAGGAGAGGGAGGAAGGAGAGAGAGGAAGGAGAGAGAGGAAGGAGAGAGAGGAAGGAGAGGAGGAGGAGAGAGGAAGGAGGAGAGGAAGGAGAGGGAAGGAGGGGAAGGAGAGGGAAGGAGGAAGGAGAGAAGGAAGGGAAGGAAGGAAGGAAGGAAGGAAGGAAGGAAGGAAGGAAGGAAGGAAGGAAGGAAGGAAGGAAGGAAGGAAGGAAGGAAGGAAGGAAGGAAGGAAGGAAGGAAGGAAGGAAGGAAGGAAGGAAGGAAGGAAGGAAGGAAGGAAGGAAGGAAGGAAGGAAGGAAGGAAGGAAGGAAGGAAGGAAGGAAGGAAGGAAGGAAGATTGGGGAAAATGGGACATTATATGCATTTCATTTTTGTAATACATTTAGGAATGGAAATAAAAAAAAGTGTAAAGAAAACAGGAGAAGCTGTTCTGTAAGCTGTTGATATAGTGTGTTGGTTTTCTTAAGGATTTGAATTTGCGGTTGTTTAGAGCTCTGATGGAAAATCCCTAAGTGCTGGAACATTTTAAAAAAGTGTTTATTTCTTGCATGAACTCTTTGATGTTTAAATGTGTGAATGTACATTGCTGCCTCTTCTCCACAGAGCCACTGACAGGGTCTCACTCTTTCTGCTTAGCCTTTCAAAGTTTGTTCTGAAGATAGCCAAGAAATATGCAGAGCCTTCATTATTTCTGAGGATTCTGTATCTTTCACTTAACTCAGGCAAGAGATACAACTTTGAGCAGAGGAAGGCACAAATCAATATGCAAGCAGCACTCATGATTCCTTAAATCATGAGTTTTCATTATAAACTTTTTTTTTCATTGATGGCACTCAATTTTGTGTGTTTCAATTTTGTTTCAGATTTCTTGTAAAATTGAGCTAAAATAGAAATAAATCCTATGTATTAATGAATTTTTTCTGTTGTTTTTTTTTTTTTCTCCTTGCTTTCTGCCATAAAGTTCTATCTGAAACAGAAAGTCAAAGAAATGTCCCTCCCTCCTCTGGTCCCAAAGCAGATCTTTTGTTTGGCCCGTCCTGAGCTGACCTGGCACATAATGGACTACTGAGGAACCTCATTTCAGAGCTCTCATTGGCACCAATGAGAGGCTTTTCATGGCTTTTGCTGCAGAGATCAGGATGACTCTTGGACTTGGACTGTCAGTACAGATGGGAATGAGCCCTTTACTACCAGATGGCAAATAACATTGACTGAGATATAGCAAATATCTTTTGCTTTTGCCTGTCACTGAGAAAACTTAGTTCACCATTAATTCAACTATTCCTTGTAAGCCATTTTTTCAGGAATGGGTTTTTTTTCTGTGGTGTAGGCAAAACAAATATTCCCTCTGGGATGAATCCCTGCTCTTGCCTCTTTACAAGTAAATGCTCTCCTCACTCTCTCCCAGAAGGTTGTTCTGACAAGACTGCTGAACGCAGAGGGCTTCCCATGACAGATGTTCCACAAGAAAGCCAAAGAAAAGAGCCACTTGACTTACTGGTGCTATCATACTTTATAAGCAGCAAATTGTTACAGAGACAAGATGATAAAGAGGTGTATCTAAGACATAGCAGGCAGTCAACTTTAAAGGTCCTCTGTCTTACAAAAGATCCAAGAAGGCCTGGCATCTGCTTCAATCTCTACAGCAAAGACCTTTGTATGGACACAGATGTCAGGCAGGGGATCTTTGATGGTAGCTGAAGGCAATACATCTGTCTGCTGCCTTTCGCTAATTTTCCTTTTATGTCAAGCTCAGAAATCGAGCAGCCTGGCTTGCCCAACACACTTGGTACAAAATCTTCCTCTGCTGAGCTTTCTGCCAAGAGTGGACAGGAGATCAACCTTCCCCAGAGGGATTGCAAGCAGGCTGGTGGGCAGAGAGTGCTGCCTGTGCTGGGCTGATATGGGCTGTTTTGGGGTGGCTTTCTACAGCAGCAGAGATGGTGGTGATAGGCAGCCTTGTGTTCTTTGCTCTGGAAGATGTAACTTGTCCCCTTTCCTGGCACTTTAGCTGCCCTCAGTTTGACAAAGGCTGCTAATTTTCATTTCCCAGTTGTACCAAGGAATAAAATCATCTTGGAAAGCAAATAAGACCATTTAGTGTTTTACTATAACATCTTTTCCCTCAAATATGGGCAAAACCATCTAAATACAATGAGGATTTTATATAAATACATTTATATAGGTATGGATAAATAAAGAAATACATATTTAGTAAATATATATAGAAAATCACTTCAGCACAGGCCTCTTCCACTTAGATCATGAGTTCCTGACACATGAAAGGAACAAGCAGGCATTACGTGGGGCCATGAAACACAAGCAACCCTCTTAGCATGAGCACCTCTGCAAAGAGGAGATCACTGTGGTGAGCTCTCATTGCTCTGCTCTCCTGGAATCCAGTGCCCTGTGGGTGACAGGCTCCCATCAAGGCAACTGCAATGGGCACATCTGTGCTTCTGCTTCCCAAGGTTTGGAAAGCAGGCATGGGCCATGATATCCAGAGTTGTGGTCAACAGCTCATTGCCCACATGGAGACCAGTGACAAGTGGTGTGCCTTGGGTCAGTACTGGAGCCAGAAATGTTCAGCTCCTTTGCTGGTGACATGGACAGCAAGATCAAGTGTGTCCTCAGCAAGTTTGCTGAAGACATCACACTCTGCAGTGCAGTCGCCACACTGGAGACAAGGGATGTCATCCAGAGGGGCCTGGACATGCTTCAGAGATGGGCCCATAAAAATGTCATGAAGTTCAACAGAGATGTGCAGGTTCCTACCTGGGGCCCCTGGTGTGATCACAGACACATCTACAGGTGGGCAGGAAGGGGTTGAGAGCAGCCCTAAGGAGAAAGGCTTGGTGATGGTTGATGAAAAATTCAATATGAGCCAGCAAGTGTGCTCACAGCCCAGAAATCCAACCACATCCTGGGCTGCATCAAAAGCAGTATGGCCAAAAGGGGATGATTCTGCTCCTCTGCTCTGCTCTTGAGAGACTCCACCTGGAATGCACACAGTTCTAGTGCCACCAACACAAGGACATGGAGCAAATCCAGAGGAGGGCCATAAAGTTGATAAGAGGACTGGAGCATGTCGAACTACAGGTTGGGAAAGAATCATAAAATATTCTAATTAAAAGGGACCCACATGGACCTTTGAGTCAAACTCCCAAGAGCATTGCCTGAACGGGGTTTAAACCCACAACCTTGACACTACTAGTGCCATGCTCTAACCAACTGAGCTGATCGCAGGGTTGGGGCTGTTCAGCCTGGAGAAGGTTGTGTGCAGACCTCATAGCAGCCTTCTAGTGTCTGAAGGGGGCCTACAAGGAAGCCAGAGAGGGGCTCTTCCTCAGGAGTTCTAGTGAAAGGACAAGGAATAATGGGTACAAGCTGAAAAGGGGGAAATTTAGTTTAGATATTAGGAAGAAATTCTTTACTGCAAGGGTGGTTAGACACTGGAACAGGTTGCCCAGGGAGGTTGTGGATGCAGTGGTCACAGCCAGATTGGATGGGGGCTTGAGCAGCCTGGTCTAGGGAGGTGGCCCTGCCCATAGAAGGCGGGTTGGGACTGGGAAATCTCTAAGACCCATACCAACCCCTTAATATTCTGTGATTCTGTGATCCAGCACAGCTGGAGAACAGCCAAATCAAGCCCAAGGATACCAAAGAAGAGAGAGAAGATCCAGATCCACAAAGTAAATAGCCTTTGATGCTCTGGGTATGTCAGGTTAACCTTCAAATGTTAATTCACTAATTAAGTAATTGATATTTCTAAAAAAAAAAAAAAATCCAAGTGTATTATGGTTATAAATGCCAAATAAACTCACAGTAGTGCCTCTAGTTATTGTAGCAGTAGATGAATACGAACTCTCCATTAAACATATTGTTTTACATAAATCAGAGCATTTTGCACAAGTTAAATTTTTTTTTATTTTTTATGGAGAAAATTTAAAATACAATGCTGAGACATTTAATTTTGATGGGTTGTTTAAAGTATTGTAAACAATTCTTATCTATTATCTGTGTATAATACTAGGTATTCTAAAGATGTACCAATAGATGTCATAAAAATGTCATAAAAACCAAAATGAAATGGTTCAGAGAAAAGTACTTCAAAATGATCCATTACTGACTTCACTGGTTTAAGTGACTTATTTTGGATGCTGCTGAAACAATCCATGGCAAAGCCATTAGATAGCTCTAGGAATTTGTGCAGGCTATAGACTTGGTTGTGGGTTGCTGGTTCAAACCCAGAGGGCCTGCATGGGTACAAGGAATTGTTGATAGCACGACCTTGGCCAGGTGGTAAGAGTTTACCTCCCTGGGTGTAGGTGACAGTAACAGAAATAGCAGTAATTAGTCCACTTCAGTGTCTCAGCCAAGGTCTGACATGGCAAAGCAGAGAAGCCTATTGTGCTTCAGACTGAGCTGGGCTTGCTCCATGGAAAAAAATGTAGCTTCCCTATTCCAGGTCCAATCCAGGTTTTATTAGCACTATTGGTGTGATGCCAAAGGAAAAGCTAGCAAGAATAAGAAGAAAGCATCTGACTAGGTAATTGGTTAGAGATGGTACCCTGGGAAGACAGGGACAAAAGGCAATGAGCTGTAGCCGGCCACACAATCCAAAGTAACAAGCAGTCAGCACTGGATTAGCAACCAAGGCAACATTAATAATTTAACTACAGAATTCACAATGATTTAGCCATGCTATTCAGAGCACAAAGCTAATGGTGATATAGTGAATGAAGCTAGAAGGTGGTGACATTTAAAAAGTTTGTAAGTGTCAGCACATAAAAGAATCTCTATTGGAAAAGGCAATGTTCAAATTTTGCTTTCTTGTTTCCTGAAAAACACAAAAGGCAAGCATTTACATTTTGGTAGTTGCTATTTAGTATTTTCCAGTCACGAAGGGGTGGACTGTTTCAGAAGTTCCTATTGACAGCCAACTTACAGAGTGTGATAGACCAACACATTATGCTGTCTTTGAAAACTGAATGACAAATGTTTTTGCTATTTACAAGTCAGAAGTGAAGGAATAGATCTGAGCTACAGAGCACCCACCCAAAATATACAAACCTCTCTCAGCATGCCTGGCCCACAAATTCTGCCTTAATCTAAGTCAACATTGTATTATAGCTCATCCTAACTCATGGAGGGCTGTAGAATTTATCACTTACCTACACATAGAGTCCTACCACTCTACTGCTGTGAATAAAATGGTAGAACACTTCTCTAAGGATTACACCTTCTATCACAGAAGATATTTCCTTGAATTAAATCCACAACTATCCTGTGTTGCATTCTTTCACTCTATGAAGTTAAAAGCTTTTCTAGAAGTGACCATGTAAAATGGCTACTGTTTTTACACCTGGCACGCTTTGTGTATGTATTCATAGGCAGAGCTTTTACTGTGGTGACAAAAAAATGGATTTTCGTAATCTTTTACTTGCACTAGCGTTGTGGAGTCCATACAGTCAGGACAAAATGAATTAGATTCGATTGTGCTTCACATATCCTGATTGAAGCACTACTGCAAACTCCAATTGCAGCAACAAATTTTGCTAATTACATTGCGCAAACTAGTTACAGAGCCTGGGCTGAAGGAAAATTTAAACTCCCAAGGAAAACAGATTATTACATTACATACTGCAGGCTGCTCTCAACTTCAAGTTGCAGTGGCCCACCAAATCAATTGGCACGGTCTTGGAGCTCTGTGAATTCCCTCTGAGCTGGAAACTATGCAGGTCTGAAGTGCTCACCAGGTGCTGGGGGTGATTTTCGTTAGCTCTGGGCTAGTTCTAAGTGCACATTACAGGAAATGGTTTCTGCTCCTATTGTCAGCATTTCTCTGAAAGAGCTGTATTTAAGGAGTTTAGTAGAGGCACTACAGTAGCAGCGGGGTTACAACTGTAATATTTAGGATTTGCTCACTTTATGTGCAAAAACTATGTCAGGCTAGATTTCCTTCTGTGGTAGGCAGATGAGAATGGATCCAGAGAAGCTGGATCCTAAGGTCATCCCTACATCTCTAAGTACATTGCAACTGCTCGTGCTAAATTTGTATTGGTCATACCTAGCAGAAGGGTAGCACCAACTGTTCTGGATCCTATGGATAAAAAAAGTTAGTCCTATAGAGATGCTAAAAGCAAGGCTAAATTTGTCTTTGTTTGAACAGTACCACTCCACTTTTTGGCTCAAAGCTTCATCTACATAACAATGAAATGCTGTCATTAGTAATACCACTCCAGGGCATCTTTTCTGAGTTAACAAAATTATTAGACATGCTATTAATACCACCAATTTCACATGTTGATGTGATAAATGATTATTTGTACTGCTTACCTTCTGTGTAATTTTATATTATATCCCAGTTTTTATATAAGTGAAACCTCTAAGCATTCCTGCCTTGAGCCTGTACCTTTGTGCAGGCAGTCTGTAGATCAAACCCAAAGAAAAGCTGAATAATCATATTCCCAGCAAGAAAAAATGTCTGGATGAGCTCATGGTTCAAGGTATGAAATTTGGTCCATGAGCATAGAGTGGGCTTTGTGCAAGGATGCAAGGAGCATCCTTGCCAGGCAGTGTGTGTGCTCCCTTCCACAGCTAGCTGAGTGTCTGGCCCCCAGCAGACTGACAGTGTTCCTGCCTCCCCTCCACTGCTGAGCCTCTACTAGAGAGCTAAAATGTTGAAAATTGCATTTATTTGGATTTCTTTAACTGAAAATAAAAGATAGCTACAGAACAAGTGGTTGTGATTGGATTACATTCTATCTCCTTAATCTCCTTTGTGTCTATAGGCAGGTCTGCAGCAGTAACACACTAACACACTCTGGTAAGTCAGATTTTACTCTTCTACTCTGTGATTGGATAATTTTTCCTACTCATTCCTGTTTGTTCTGTCCTCTTCTCTGAGTGCTTATCTTTGAGGAGCAGAAACCAGTCTTGGCTTGCTGCTTGGAAAAACAGATGCAAAGAGGTGCCTCTACATCTCCCTCTGAGGACCTCTCGTCACAGCCAGCAGAGAAATTGGCATTAAATTGCCACAACTGAAAATCTTGAGGTGTGAGCTCCCTCCAGCCTCAGCAAGTGTTGATAGACAAAGATTTGCAATAGAAGAAGTCACTGAGGAAAGCTCTGCAGAGCTGATGTTGGCAGGTGACTAGGAAGCCCTAATCCCTTTGGATCAGGATACAGCCATGTACTGAAAGGATCAGTCTTTGGTTTATAGAGAAAATTATGGTTCTTGCTGAAATTCCTTGATGGTTTCAGACAAACTAGATTCATCAGAAAGACGTTTTTATAGGTCATTCTTATTTTTGAAGATTATCTTCTGAAAACAAGAGCCTTCTTTGCTGTCCTTTTGATACACGTGTTTTTGTCATGCACATCCTTTCCCACCTGATTGAGTAGTGTTTTTTAGAATTTCAGACCTCTGGATTTTAAATGTACTACAGTACATTTACTACAGTAAATCCACCTTGGGATGAATCTCCATGATAGAAGCAATACTGCTTTCAATGATTGCATTTAACATAATTTTAAAATATATTTACTGATTTTGCAAGATTTTAATGAGCTTTGGAAAGTTCTCTAAACTATTTAACATCCTTTGAAGAAACCTAGTATAAAAAGAAAATGTTACTTATATAAAACACATCAAACACATCATTCCATATAGCAAGAGCCATTTACCATGCTCAAAGCAGATTTAGGACTCAACAGTATGCTGAGAAAGTTAAACTGCCTATTAGCCAGTGCCAGCTGCACCAGAGGCTGTTTTCAGATATATTTAATGGGCAGGGATCCAGCATTACTGTCATATCTACTTCCATCCTTTGCCTGTCCCTGCAGTATGTAGTGGTATTTTTGTATTGCATAAAGTCTATTCAGTAGTGAAGAGCACTCTCTTGAGCAACTGAATAGCTTCAAGATTTTAGCAATGCAAAAAAAAAAAAAGAAACACAAGCATCCCCCATCCAAAAAAAAACCCAAAACTTACCCCATATAAAGAAAAATAAGTCTATCAATTTAAAGCATCTGTTCTAAAGGGGTTACTCCTGCTGGTCTTCTTTTATTTTTTTTCCTTAGTTTTTAATTACTTTTCTCTTAACAGCTCCACATGACAAGATATCTCTCTTCCCAGCTCGGAGGGAATGGCTGAAGCTCCTGTTTGACTATCCCAGTGCTTTTCTGACAGCTGTACTGCTAGCTTTGCCTTCTTATCTTGTTGTTGTTTTTTTTTCCTTAGCTCTTGGGATTGGCTAATAGAAGATCTCTGCTGTGAAGTCCATCTACAACATGGCAGGGTCATTGTTTCCCTCTGGCAAATGGGATTTGTTTGCAACAGGTGAGGATGAGTTGGTGCAAAATGCAAGCTGTGTGTAGTAGTAACTCCACCAACTTGGAGGGTCTTTATCAGAGAAACTCACTCAGTGATTCATACAAAAGAGGACAAGAAGCTGATCTCTCTGAAAGGAAGCACAGAAAACTTTGGAGCTTGTGCCAGACCTCAGTGAAGTCCAAGTGAGGGCCCAAGAGTTCCGTCATTGTCCTCTCCTGTTAGTACATGGAGCACAATGGGACAGCAGTCCTACTAAGAGCCTCTAGGGGCTACTGCAGTTCAATAAATCACTATATGTAAAATGCAAACCCAGGTTTTAGTCTGATATGGGCTGTGTTAATCTCTGGTGTGCAATCTTGGACTTCAGAAGAGTTACAAGCAATGGAATATTGCCCACTGAGCCTTTGCTGACTGTTCTCGCATTGCCACGAAGGATAAAGGATCACAGTGAGTAGAGAATATTCTCTTAAGACACAGTGTTTTGTCTTGATTTCCTGGGGGAGGAATTAGTCTTTCAGTTCTCTTTCTTGCTTTGTTCCCTGCTTTCTAATAATATTATAAAAGTAACATGTTTAGCTTATGCTGGGTTCTGCAGAGAACACATCAACTTTGTGTACATAACAGTTTTTTCACTCTTTGCTAGTGCTTTAATGATATTTGTTTTTATTTGAGTTAATAAGAATCAATGTTTTACTAATTTTCTCTTTAAAGATACCATGCACCCTTGATAATTCTCTCCCACCACATGGGGTTTAGTTCACTGTGAAATGTTTCACGCACCATACGAGGCATAGTAAGAGAATGTGCATGTGATAGAAGGAGCAGTCTTCAGAGCAGCATATTTAAGAAACTCGGAATTTAGGAGGAAATCTCTACAGGATATCAAAGCAAATTTCACTCCAAGAAGCTTTCAGTTTGTCGATAGATGTAGCACAAAGGCTTCCTGTTGTTTCACAAACAATGAATCTTCTCCAGCCTATAAATAATGTAAAGACAAGTCTCAAGATTTTTAAAAAATTCTGCTAGCTTGAGGCTACCTACCCAGCATGCCTCCTTGTTTACAACTTCCCACTACAAATGCATATCGTGTTTGTTTTCAGGCAAACATCAGCTTTCCCTAGTCCTGCAATTAACCTCCAGTACATATTAGCAGCAGGCTTTGAAGCAGTTTTTACATCTAGTGATACTGGGCAGCATGGTAATGGAGTGATTGGCTCTATACTATGGAGAAGTGATCTCCATGGCAGGAAGTGTGAGGGGCAGCCCCCTTGACCTACAGTGCTAGTGAGTTCCTGCCATCAGCTGCCAATCCTTAGGAAGCACCTGCTCTTCAGGTAAACTTCCTTGAAGCCATTTATGAAGGTAAAATGAAATGGTGCATTGAGTAAAGGTGCTGCTACACGTTACATAAGTCTTGGGGATATAAATGGGATCTACACAAAGGGATGGATTTGTAAAGTTCAATTTTTTTGTCCAAAGGTTGTCTTTTGTGTGAGAGGGCCTAAACTCCCAACATCTCCAAGAGTGCAGGTGAGTGCCCTTACTGCTTCTGATTTTGTTAGTCTCTCACATTGCATTTTTCTGTGCAGGTACAGTAAGCCCAGGGGAAAGACCTTGTGCTTAGGCTAGATGTCGTGCCAAGGTTAGGGCCCCTTGCACAGCATGGAGGGATGTGCTTGGTCTCTGGCAGGATGCCGAGGGCACAGACCCCGTGCATGGCCCTTCCTAACCAGCAGTGTCTCATAGGAAATACAGGTGCTTGTCAGTTTTGTTTGGTGTCTGATCCTGTCCCTGTGGGTGAGCTGTAGTCTATAATGAGTGTTTGTTCACATAGTTTTCAGAATTTCATCAGACTGTAGATGCTCAGAAAGAGGTTTTGTGTGCAGTCAGGAGTACTGGGCATTTGTAGAGCTTACAGAAAGGAAAACAGGAGTCATGACACTGATGGAGTGTGGGCAACCAAGGAAACTTGGATAGCAACTATGGAGTGAAGCAGTTAAAGTCCACTTTCTTTCAAATCCATCCACATGCACACTTTACTGGGATGATCCTGAAGCACATTGTTCAAAAAATCAAATCTGGATCAAGGACAGTTTAGTCTTTATATGAAAAATTTGTAGTGAGGAAAGGCTTCTGTCTGGGACCAGAGTCTTGGCTAATTCTAAGCATCCTCAGGGTTTCTGCTTTGCTCTTATCCACTCTGGTTTTCCTGGAGGCTTTTTACACTCGAAACAGAGTTTTTAAAAGTGAATGCAATTTATTTAAAAGCACATTTGAGGTTCAAGAAGAGAGAAATTCTAATTAATTACATTCTAATATAATGCTAGACCACGCTATAACAGAGTATGGCCCATACCAAAGAGCTGGATTGATTGTTGGGATCAGTCAAGGAACGGCTGCAAGCCATAACCATCCTTCAGATTTCTGATGCTGTATAGGAAGGGGCATCCACCCAGATCTTTCCAGTTTTCTAAATCTTGGCTGACAGGTGTCTGTCCACACAATGACAGCAACACAATAAACTGCTCAGCTACATTCTGTGACTGGGCACAGAGGGAAATTCCACTCTCCCCTGCTTCAGGCTGATTCACTAAGGATTAAAGGAGCTGGTTTCTCGGATGAACTATGACTGAACCATCTCACTAGTGACACCCATTTAGGAGCTTTCAGCCTGGCAGTTGTGTAATCATGAAGTGTACCTGCAAAATGTATAAGCAAGAAAAAGCCTTGAGTCGCGTGAATTTAAGAAAGCAGCAAAGGGTGGGGGGGGGAAGGTTCACAAAGTCAGGAGCTGTTTCTGTCCATCCCCCCAGAAGGTGAACTGTTCTCAGGTTTTCATTAGCTCTTAAAATTCCAGTTGCATATCTAATTTCCAGGCCCTACATATCTAGCTGAGGTATTACTTCTTTACTGCCCAAGTCAGGTTTTGTGTTCTACAAATGCTCTACAGAAATATCATTATAAATCCATAGCTGAAAGGGCCTGTGCATCTTAAGTGCTCTATCGTTTTCTACCTCTGAATATTCTGCCAGTAGAGATTTAGAACATTGGCTCTGTAAATGCTTTCATGTCAAGACTAAAGGCAACACTTGTTTAATTCATTCTTTGACCCAACAGCAGCTTTATCTTAGGTTATCACTTGTTAAACTCTCTAGAATGTTTTAAACATGAAGGGGGCTGCTGTGTATATATACCCTGTCTATTGTATTTTACTTGCAGAAATTTGACAGTAGTGATTCATAAATATCAAAACCATTTCCTTTCTGTGCTGTAAATTATGCTTTTCTTTAGCTTCATTCAGAGGGTGTGTAACCCATTCTAGACAAAAAAAAAAAAAAATTGTATTTGTCCCATACCAAATGTGTAGTTCTTTGTTATAGATCACTAGAGGTCACAGATTTATATACATCTGCTTCTGTGTATATATTTTCATATATACTTTTGTGTATAAAGTTGTGGTGTGCATATAAATATATCTGTATGTACAGTTTGGGTACATGTGTATTCTTAAGTATAAATATGCACACACATGTGCACAATTTTATGTGCTGTGGTGTAAATGGAGGACTGGAGTTATACATCAAATGTACTGCAACCTGATTAGAATAACAACTAAGGTTTTCTGCACATCAAAATAATTTACATTACTCTGTGTAAACCCATCATTTCTGTAAGCAGGGAATTTATTTCTAAGTTGTCAAAACAAAGCTGTATTTAAAATCAGCATCTAATAATGACCCCTCAGAAATTACATCAACAGAATCCTTTTGGATTTGCATTACACAACACAAATCTGAAAATCAAAAATTTTATATTATTGAGTCACAAGACTCTTGATATCAGTCTGTATTTTTACTGCCAGCAATGGGACAGAGAACTTTTCACCTGAATTCATTCTCAGGTTGAAGTCTGATTCCTCTCTGAACATCAAGAGGATGATCTGAGTACTTGCCATCCTCTTATAGGCTCTTAAAAAAACCCAAAATAACCACCCAAAGCTAAAGGAAAAGAAAAAGGGAAAAAACCCCAATTGGGTGGGAACCTCGTGGGGAGGTTTGCAACATTTGCAATACGTTCCAGAATCCAGATAAGATACAGGTGCAGAGAGAGCAGTTTGGCCCTGTGCAACCTCTGTAACTAAGTGCCAATCAGCTGAACGTTGGCACTGAGAGCAGCAGACATCTGCCAGAGGCCTTGGCCCTGAGTAATGACTCTTCAAGATATGTTAACAGCAGTAATGTGAAAAAAAAACCACCCTGAGTGGAAGATCAGGACAGCAAAAGTTACAGCTCCGTCAGGAAAGCCGTAGTTTAGAAATGTGGGGGATATCTAGACAAAGTTCAAATTATCTGACTTGTAACTGGAAGTAATAGGTGTCAGCAGCAAGTGGGATACTTAGAAGAGAGATTTCTTTCTGACACCACTTGTTTTGAAGCACTTTATGGTTTTAATAGTTTTCAGTTGGTGCAGGAAGAAAAACCTATGAAAATACAATATGGAACTGCAGAAAGGCAGTGCCTCATACAGAATTAACTGGTTGTGGCAAGTGTACAGAACAGACAGGAGGTGAGCAAGAACAGTGTGCTAAAGTGAGTTGGACCCAGCCCTGACAAATAAAACCAGCAGAAGATGTTACCTACAGTGGGATTCAGCTCCACTAGTCACAGCTGTCAATAAAGTTAAATGCCCAGTCAAATCTAATCCTTTATGCTCTAGAGTCTGGTGAGGCACAAGCACAAAAGATGGCTCCACAGGTTAATGAATCCCAACTATTTGGAAGACAGCTTAAACAGAAAGATCTGTCCTATCAAAGAAGTAAAACCAAACACCAAGGATAAAGCCTCCTTACTTTTTCCACATGAAAATGAGCCCCATTTATGACCCAGGCTGAGGCTCATAAGGAAAGCACAGTACCCTAACACAATAGACATGCTGCAACAGCCAAAGTCCTCAATTTTTCATGTGTAATTGGGCTGGAGGGGAAATAAATTTGTAAAATACTCCAACACCAGGCACTGTGAAAGATGTAGACAGACAGTGGTAGGCATTTCCCCTAACCTCTCATTCTATGCCATGAAAAAAAACATACAATTATAACCAAAATATCAAGCCCCAGACAAGGCAGACTGAGGCCCTTGATGAACCAGACCCCAGAAAAACTTTAAATTGCTGGAATTTTAGTTCCCTTTTGAGTTCAGAATGGCATCTATTTCAGTTTGCTGCCATAACCTGTGACAAAGGAAAATCATAGCTCACACTTAACAACAAAACCATACCTCCTCCTCAGTACTGTGCTTATTCCTCCATTAATGTCATAGCCATGAAAAAGGCATGAAAAAGGAATAATGTAATATGCTCCCCTGGCACTGAGACAATGACATCTTTTTAGAATGTGAGTAGAAGAAATTATTTCAGACATATATTTTGAATATCTATTTGAAGCTATCATGTTGCAGTGAATAAAATGAGTTTATCCCTGCTTAGTCTGCAATCAAGTGGCTTAGCAGGCTGATGTTCTCATAGCTTTAACTTTCTTGCTTGGCAGGGGATCAGCCTCTCTTTGCTGCTCACATTGAGCAAACTTGCAGATTTCAATCCTTCTGGAGTTCTTCTCTGAGATAATGAGCTAGAGTGTACCTTTTGGCCTGCAAAGAAATTGTGAGTCTGGGACCATTCCCCTCAGACAGTGTAGGACCTCAGAGAGGGGCTGTTGGTGAAAAAACTTCACCATCAATGTCATTACAAACAATGTGGCTTCTTAGCAAAATGCTTGAAACACATGCAGAGAACTAAATTACCCATGAACAACAACAGAACCCTGTCTATCACCACTGTAGATAAAAATACCCAGATGGAAGCCAGGGGACTAAATAACCTGAACTTGAATGCAATTATCTGGCGCATTTTTGTTTCCTTGCAGGTCATCTAGAAAGAAAAAAAAACAGTGCTGCACCTTTGATGGAGTTTTAATAAATACTCAAATTCCCTTCAAAGTCCCAATTACTGCCTGAATAATTACTGTGGATGCGAGTAAAATGGGGAAAACCAGAATGACTTTCTGGTCTTCCTCAGGGGAATGGATTTTGGAAGTAGCAGCACTGAATTGGATGTGAGGCAACTTCAAAAAGAGAGGAAAGGAGAAAGCTGAGAATAGTAGGGGTTGTAAGCCTCTCAAAGGCATTACATTGCTACTTGTGCATGTGAAAGAGTCTACATTAGCACTACAGCCTTCCACCATGGTGAGTGGCCAGCTACAGTTTTGGAAATGATACTTTCTTCTCTTTGTGACCTGAGGGAAGTCTCTGCATTACCTTGCTGTCTGCTTCAGTGAATCCTTTACAGCAAAATAAACCTGGCCATAGGAAACAGAAAATACTTGCAAGCCAGACCACCCATGAAGACACTTCTCTTGGTAGTGAGAGTTTAATTCCAGGGATCATTTTGAGCACATCTTGAGCTTTGATCAACCCCTAGGGTTGTTGAGACCAGCCTTTTCCAGAAGCACACCATGATCCCCCTTGCCAGTCTCCACAGAACTTCAGCAACACCACTTCTCTCATGAAAACATGCAGGACTTTGTGGTAGCTGTTTTTAAGCCATTAGAGTTGAGGAAAATATTTTGTACTGTGCTGGTGAAGAACATTGGAAGGTTTACATAGTGTCTCTAAAAAGTCTGAGATCACCTAGTAATATTGTTCTCTCATTCTAGAGGTCCAAGGAAGCCTTTAATTTATATTGAGGAAGAGATATCTTGCTTTCTTATTCCATCCCTCAAGCTACCAGCTGGACTACCTTGTAATCTCCACATTGACAGTGTAGTAGGGTCCTGCTCTCAGGTTTTTCCATTCATTAGCTCACTGTCCTCATTATAGTTATTACTTCACCTGACTCTATATTTGCAAGGATGGCATATGCCTCAGTGGACTCTATAGCCTGCCAATTTTCTAAGAATTCTATCATCACACACTGGGTGGACATGTCCTCTCAGTCTCAGAGCAGTGACTCAGCATCATGTGGATACACAGTCAGCTCCTGTGATGCTGCTGTCTCCCAGTGGATCGGAACTGTGCTGGCATTAGTGATAGTAGAATTTTCCTAAAACCTAAAAATGCAGACAAGGGTTCAAATACTTCATGCCTTAGTCAACCCGTTTGAAAGACTTAGGAATACTGAGGGTGAGGGATAAACACTCTGGAAATCAGAACGTGGATATGAAAGTTATCATTCTGTGCCTCAGCTTCCTGGTTTGCATTTTATAATTTCTTTCAGCAGACAGCTGCATTAGGGGGCCTATATGGGGGATGCTTGGCTTCCTCTATTTCTGTTTCAATATAAAGGGAAGTATCTGCTACTGGCTCTTGATACTCACATTTGTGTTTTGGGGAATGCAACTCACATCAGTCAAAGCATGTGAGTGACAGGGAATTCTGCACAGGAAGCAGGGTCCTTCTGTTCTGCTGTTGCTGGTTAAAAAAAGAGTCCCTTTCTCATTCCAGTGATCCACAACTTTCTGGTTTGATTAGGAGATATATTTATTATGTCCTGCTTTCTGTGACTCAGCAGCAAACATGTTTCCATTTACAAACAAAAGTAAAATGACATCAGCAATTGTCAAATACAAAAAGACAAAACTGACAAAGACATTTTGTTTTAATACTTCTAAGCAGATACTGCAAGTAACAGAATGCACACACACGCACAGGGGAATATTCAACCTGGAATTTGAAACTCTTGCCAGCACTCTGTCTTGGAGAAAGACATGTTGCTGCCTGTCTCAATAGCACTTGTCATTTTGTGGTCAGCTGCCCCAAGATGAGCACAGCAGCGGCTGTGGGCAGCTGCAGCAGCTGAGCCAGCCAGCCCTGGCGCAGGGACAGAGCCAACAGGAGTCAGCCAGGCAGGCAGCACCTATGCACAGCAGCAGCCTCACATAAAACCTCAGGAGGACATGGAGATGCTGCATGCCCTCCCAGGTATGGTAGGCACTTTTCTGCTGTTACAGCTAGTTTCTGCATGACCAGTACCGAGGGAAAAGGAATGGCTAAAGGCAGGGTAGTTGTGGATCTCTGACTGTGCTGCTCTGTGTACTGCCACTGAGCTCCTATCAGTGACCAAGTCATCCATGTTTTCTGCAGACAAACTTGCCCACTAAGCTAGGGGGAGACCATATGCCAGCCTTTTATGGAGCAGCCCTAGAAGCACTGCTGAACTTTGTGCCTTGGGAATCACTTGGAGCAGTCAAAACAAACCTGTATATTCCTTGTCAGCATCTTACAATTTTCTGAATCTTTTTCCATTTTTCTATGTGACTCAGAATCATGAAGCTAATTAATTCCATAGATCAGCTTTCTGCTATAATCAGGTATCCTGTTTGGCATTTCCTTATCTGATCAGATAACCAATTATTTTCCCTTGTACAGAAGGATGAATACATAAGGAACACTCAGAAGAGAATTGATCAGGACTTGTTCCTCAAGCAGAGCCCAAATCAAACTCTTTCTGATGCTATCAGTGGAAGCTACCCAGGTTTCAAAGACAGGTGCTTATGTATTTCTGACCTTTCCTTCCCACCACAGAGAAAAAGGTATTCTGACACACAGAGAGAGAGGTATTTTGCTATGGGCTTATATTCTTCACCCATGCTTCTCTTTCTGCCTCTCCTAGATTCCCTTGATCAAGAATCTCTTGATCTTTTGGTTCTGAAAGTCATCACACCAAGTTTCAAACATATCCAATCATTCATAACTTCTCCCTCCGAGAAATATGTCAAACTCCTTTTGTATGTTTATCTCTGATCCTCTTTACAGATACATTTAAGAGCACCCCTACATTAACATCCCCAGTCTTTGCCTTGCTTCAAATGATTCCTTTGTCTTTTCAAAACTAAATGCCATTTTTATTTTGATCTCAGGAATTAAACTGACTTCTTACCTCTGTTTTTTCAATAGCTGAGAGGAAGCATTGTCACTTTTGAAGCTTCCAGCTCATGGTATTTTCTGCTTGAACAGAAGTTTAAGCATAGCCAAAGGATGTATCTTTCACCTTAGATAATATGCCACTTCACTAAGGGCAAGAGGCTCAAATGGGCATGAATTTTACAGAAATCAGCTGTCTAAGTTAGACCAGCTGAGATTGTGGTTGAAGAAATCAAAGGCATTTTGTTCTAGAAAGAATGTACAGTCAAGCAATTGACTTTAAGTTTGCTTTTCTTGTCAATGCATACCTTTGGCGTGAGGATGTCAAAGAGTTTTCTTCTGAACCTTTGTACTTTCTTGTGATCCTATTTGGGTGTAATTTCAGTTTCACACTACATACTCACTTTCACTTGCATCTTGCTTTTAGACTGGGTGCTGAGCTGACATGCCTATGAGAGTTGTCTGACACATCCTATGGCTGTCACTGAGCAAGACTGAGTGGCCTCTTTTTCTGCTCATTGGTTTCTCATACTTCAGTGACTTCCTGTTCATTTTTGGAGGGCCTTGTAGCTCCGCTCCACTTCCTACACAAACTAGCTGCTGCAGTTGAAAGGTTTCATGCCCATTTTTCTTCCACATTGCCCCCTCTTCATGCATTTTTCCTCCCTATCCAGTGGAAACAATGACAGAGGTGGTAGAAGTTTTAAAGTCCTAACAAATAAACACAGAGTTATAACTCCTTGACTTGTTTTCATCTTTCATATTAACAGTATTCCTTGCTCATGTAGCTGGGGACATATGCACCAGCACTGCTGCCTGGCCAGTGTATTTGGGAAATGGAATTTGGGGGAGAGGCAAAGTCCCCAACAAAGAAACAGACTGGCATCTCTGGAGTGCTGTGATGGCTCTTCAGAATTGAAGTATTTCATGCAGTTTCTTGGTTTGCCTGCTCAGGTTTTCAATGAAAAATTGAAATGTTCTGTGGGAAGCAGAACCATTTCATGAATAATTCACTGCAACTGAAAGCTCGACTCTCTGTTGCAAAACAGTTTGATGTAAAACTTTTTAGTTTCTTCCAATTAGGACAAATGTAGAACTCTCCCAGCGCTGTCCTGGGGCTCAAAAGGCAACACAGCTGTTGTCCTGTATCTTCAGTAGCAATAAACGTTTGATCAGCCTGTGTGCTTAAGATACAGGCATGAGAGGAAGGAAACAAGGCCAAATTTACTGGAAGTCCCCTTGAATTCTCCTCAGAAATTATATGACTTGGCATTCTTTAGGCCAGGAATAAGGCTTAGCTTTTTCTTGCTTGTTTCTGTTGTATGTTTGCATTGCTCAAAGGCCTATATTTTTTCCACACATTTGTTTGAAAAATTCCAGCCTTATTTCCTATTCTGCCATTGCAGAAGCTTTGTCTCCTGTTTGCTGTAAATGACATTTTTCACTGAGGTGGATTAAACTATTCAAATATCTTTATGCTGATGAGCTTCTAAACTACATTCTTTAATAATTACCAAAGACATATACTGGGAAAAAATAATTATTCCAGTTTTGGTGTAAGAGACAAAACTGAGACTGCCAGTTGCTGCATAGACAACCTCAGCTGAAAGATCAATGAAGGCCACCATAGTTGGTTTGGGAAGTTCTGTCTGCATGCACATTTGTCTCTCTTCCAGCAGAATATAAGCTTTTAATACTCAGGACTTTCAGAGTCAACGGGCACCTTTTCCCTTATCATCTCCCCATTTTCTACCTGACTGCTGGAATATGGGTAACATTTGGTAGAGGTGGTACATAAACCCTCTGGCTGCTTTCATCATTCTGTCAAAGGGAGGAAAACAATCAAAGTGCTGCATCAAGAAAACAAATGGCCAAATAGCTGTTGAAGCAGGAGGTTCCAACTCACTGGTGCTCAGCTTATTACAGGCCATATGCCTGAGTGGCTCCTCTCACTGAGTGCTGCACCCAGATATGGAAACAAGTGTGAAAGTGCCTGTGGTTCATCAGGCCTGGTTTGCTATAACCATATGCAACTACTGAGAGCACAGAAAAGAAGAACCTGAAGAGGCTGTGGGGCTAACAGGAGAGAGAATCCTTGACAAAATATAGCATTAATATATAAATTTCCCAAATATTTATGTAAAGATCATAACAGGCAATAATAATTTGGTATCTCAACCTCACAGCAGATGATCTTGTTTTAGTCCACAGGCTATATTCATAAATGATGCAGCATAACATAAGTAGGGAAATAAATTGAAATGCTATTCTACTTTTAAATATCTAGATATTTTTAAATATCATGGGGTTGAATTAATAGTTTCTCTTTACAGATACCATTAGCTCACACCCTTTCAGCTATGCTAAGTGTTTGGAGGGCTTGCTGTGTAAATGAGGGACTAAGCACATGACTCAGGTCCTGAATGACGGATGACAGAATGATGGAGACTGAATGACAGAACTTCCAGAATAAGGAGAACAGAAAGGGTGGAAGAAGTCAGGTTTTTTCCTGCCAGTTCAGTTATGTTTATTTTGCAGAACTCTTTCCAAGAGCCCTGAAGTCTCAGGCCCCAGCCAACCATTTCTATTGGGTGTTAGAAAGTCTTAATTACCTAGAAAAGGGAAGCAGCCATCAGCAACCAAGAGCTTGTTCTAGAGCTGCTATAATCCCCATCCTCTCTGTAGAGTACTTATTTCCTCACAGGCCTTAGTTGCTTAAGGACTTATTCTGGAAGACATGTTACTGTGAAAGTGGCTTTGCTAATTTGGGGAGAAAGTATTCTTAGTCAGAATAATGAGATATGCACTTTCACTTATTCTGGAGGAGGTGCTCCACTCTAAGTTCATACCATGTCCAATTCAAAAGGGTTTCCCCAAAGAAGATGGTGCTTCATCTTTCATCATACCTTCCATATTTCTGTGACCATTTGTACAGCTCTGTGGCCTTTTAATCCTCTAGATTGGAGTTATGTCATCTGTCTAGTAGCTCTTTGCGCACATAATTCACAGCACTGCCATAATTCACTACAGCTACTTCAGTCCACCCACATTTTGTAAAAAGGATGATGACAAGCTTTATTTCATTTCATTTAATTTCATTTATACTCGCCCTGTATGTGAAAGACTCCTATCCTACCTTTGAAACCTTTCACCTTTATTTTCCACTTGGTGGCTTGTGCCTCCCCTTTTATATTGCCCAATTGAAAGCTTTTTTTATGGCTTGAGTGCCTTGCTTAACTTTCCCAGCAGCACATCAAGTAAGCATGCCCTTTATAACTAAAATGAGCTGTACTGACAGCACTGGTCTGCCTCTCGTTTGGTTTGAAACACTGTTACATGAAATGCTAGGAAGGTGTCTAGACACAGAGTAAGGCACACCACATGCACATGGTTAGAAGGCATTAGTAATCCCTCGGTGTCAGTTGCTGCCCTCACCCGTGTTAGTTCAAAGGGGAAAAAAAAATGATGTGACAGTATTTTCACCTGCACAGGGTGGTTTAAACAGCCCTTTTCATGTAGCAATAAGCAAAACTAGATATGGAAAGCTGGATTTCTTAGAAATTAAAAATATCGTCTTACTGGTCTTAATAAATTTGCCATTCTTTTCTTCTGTGTTGCATAAAGGTCCATTAATTATGCTGCTGTCTCTGAACACAGCTCCAAAGAACAGGGTGACCACCTTTTTCAATAAAATTGCAGATTTACAATTTTCCAGCTCAGTGAATTGCTGGTATTTAAATATATTGAAAGGCCAATGCCAGACTGTTCTGCCTCCCTGTGCTGCATTTTACTGGGAAGGAGGTGCTGGAAGGGTGCATGAGGAGAGAAAGAAAAGGAGCAGAGAAGAAAAACAGGGCAGGGAGACAGGCAGATGTGATGATAGGAAAAGCCTTCAAAATCAGAAGAAATTAGAGTGCCTAGAAAACCTAGGGCTCAGAGGTGGGTGGCCCTTGCTGCCTCCTCAACCCTTGTCTTGCTCCCAAATGAGAGCAATGAACATTACTGGGACCCCAGAGAGGGCAAGGCTGATACCTCCCAGGAGTTATTGACCATCACTCTGGCTGTGAGACGAGGACCAAGCTGGTCCAACTGCCTGAGCCTCTTTGCCCAAGGAATATCAGAACAAAGCATGAACTCTGTTCTGTGCCTCAAATTCAGGTATGTGGCCACACAAACATGTGGGATGATTCCTACTTTCTGTCAGCTCTCCTTGGCTGGGAAGGAGAAAGATAAGTCCATGCGGGTTTTTTCTGTAGTTGTCTGCAACTGAAAATTGCTTTTAACCATCTGCAAAAAAACTGTACATTCTTTTGGCAACAGGGAAAGAAGGAAGTAAAAATAGTAGTAAACAAGGTCAAGTGACTGAAAAATTATTAATGTTTATGTACATAAAAATTATCAGAAGGTAAAAGGATGGAGGGGTAGCAACTAAGGCAAAGCTGGATCTTATATTTTTGTGCCTCTGGCTTGTGTTTGTATGCTGTGCCATATAGCTAAGGAACATCTTGTATTTGCCTTACGTGAGTATGGCAAACAGCCTTTCTTACAGACACAAAATAATAAAATATCCAGCTCATAAAGCTCACCCTCTCCTCATTGTTTATGGAAACAGTAATTCTCTTGAGGGCACTGGAGTACTGCTGGCATTGGACACCACTGGTGTAGGAAGCAGAATGCAATCTTCTGCTAACAGCTCAACTGAGTCCCAGGAAAGTGATTAAGAGGTGAGAAATGACTTCGGGTACATGGATCATCTGCTGAAATCAGTGCCAGCTTGTGCCTGGTTTTAGACATGGATGGACCAGCCCAGGACCATCCCCATTGCCTGGTTGTGCTGAGAGGAGTGACCAGCACAAACTCCCTGCCACAAAGTCTCTCCAACCATTTTGTTTCAAGGGCTGCAGAAACAGAAGAGAGTCACAAGAACCTTTAAATATTAGCTCCTTGATTTTCTTCCACTCTCTTTTTGAAGCTAAGCTGCTGTGGTAACAGCCAGGATGGTTTTAGGTCTCTTCTCCTTTGTAGGAAGTTTTAATGTAAATTCACCCTGGCTTCAAGGTCACACACATTGAATTCTGCTGTGTGTGAGGCTGAAAGAGGAGACTCAATTTCCTTATGGTGAAGACTTCCAAGAGCTTCTGAGGGAAGTCCTACTGCTAAAATACCATCCTTCTCTTTCCCCTCTTCCCATTGTCCTTCTTTTTCCTAATATGCCACACTGCACATACAGAGCTCTGTTTACACCTGTGCCCTGTATTATTGGACAAAGATTTATTTTTGGTTAGCTTGTGTCTGGAACTTGGATGACCTTGATGCAAATCTCACTTTGAGTGCAAGCTTTCTAAGAGTTTGGCATGTAGGGTGGAAACTATGTGAGGGTCACCTCCCCACAGATGATTCTACTCTGTATCTGAGACTGTTATGTGTGGCTCCCTCCGGAAGCCAGAAATTAAGAGAAGAAAATATGTCTAGAGGAGAGTGCATCATATTTACTTCACTCCTGTTTTAGGATGAGATAAATATCTCTCAGAGGGAACTGTTTCTTTCTGGCCACCTCATGGAGACCATGTTTATAGTAGGCATCTCCATTATGGATAGCTCCCTTTAGCCAAATAAATTGTACTGTAGCCACTCCTGTCTTAAAGTTTACCCTTTATACTCAAAGGTGGCACAGACATTTTCCTTTTGCAGAGATGTTGTGAAACTTAAATGCATTAATGTTTGCATGTCATACTGGTGAGAGCAGTATGCAAATGCTTATTAAACTGTGAGCACGATGAGCTGCCCTCCGAAGGCTGTCAGAGAGGAGTTCCTCTGGCACTGGCACCTCTGTCCATGAGGAACACAGGAAGGCACCTCCATTGCCTCATCTTTATCATGAATTTTAATAACATGGGCAGATCATGAGGTAGATGGTTTGTTGCAGGAAAGGCAACACTGAAACCTCAGCCCATACTTCAGATGCTGAAGTTCCTCAAGAGAAGTCACAGCCATACATTAGCAGAAAGTAAAGGTACTGTGAAATTATTGTCAAGGGAGACAGTGGAGAGAGCTTGATGTAAAATGTCTTTTTAATTCCTTTATACTGAAATTCCTTTACTTTGTTTACTTTTCTCTCTATCACACACACCCAAAAAATTCTAGGATTCCAGAAAAACTGTAGTTATTTTCAGTTTGTGTTGTAAGAGAGAAGTTTTAATTTTGTCAAAAAGCAATGGGTTTACTGAAACCCTTTTAAAAAATACCCAAAACATTTCTTGTCCAAATACAAGAAAGCTGCACTGAAATATATCTTTTTTCACATGTCACTTTAGGAAATTAATTTTACTATTTGCTTTAGCAAGATCAGGAGTTCATCCAAATTACTGAAAATGGGTCTGTTTGAATTTTATATTTTTCTCTAGAACCTTGTTCATGAAAGTCATTTTGTTGACCATATTCTTCATTATTAAGATCTTAGTCTTATTTTTTCCTAATTTTTGAAATTTTTAATCCGTCACAATTCTGTGTTACCGCTTTCTTGATCCAAACATGACAATAAATAATTGTTTGCAAGGCACAAAAATTTATCACGATAATTAAGGCAAGTCTGGGGCTCTGCTGGTGTTTGCTTACATTGCTGTGGAAGAATATGTATCCCTACTATGATAACTCACCTTCAGAAAAAGATAATTGTTTGCAGATACAATTCAAATTTGTTTCTTCAATATATTTTGGTACATTTGTCAAAATCTCTAACAGTATGCTCTCCTGTATTGCCCAGGTGGATCTGAAAGAGTGCTTTCCCTCTCTTGGCCTCTCCCAGGCACACACACACACACACACACACACACACGTGCACACGTGCACAAACGCGCCAGGGCAAGTGCACAGAAAGTTCATCAGGCATTTCAGTATGTGATAGGCCCCACAATTCAAAGCTGTTTTTTGTGCAAGGGAATTAGGCCTTTGACTGTCTTTCTGTGGCATATGGAGAACGAAAAGTACAATAAAGCACGCTAAAGACTAGAGACCAGATAACAGCACATCAGCAGCTAATTGCTATGTACACTGTACAGCTGCAAATGAAACACAGCAAGAGACTTGAACAGATTATATTATAAAGGATTATAGCAATGGTCTGAGAACAAAGCTAGAAATTCAAAGAAAAACAACCCAGAAATTCCAAAATAACAAAACAAACAGTTGGAAGCACTATGGGATTTTGAACAATTTTGTTGTTGGAAGGGTCTTTCTATAATTATTTTCCTTGACAGTTTTATCTCCCTCAGTTTGGAAAGAACAACTTCTGGCTGCTTTCATAACCAAGACTAGCAGCATTGTTGTTTATGTCCTGCAGGATCCTACACTTTTTCTCATAGATACTCTGCACTGCAAGAGTGAGAGCTGAAAGGGAGCTGAATCTGGGCACTGGTATAGAGCAGAGTATGGGACATAAAGAGGCTCTTCATGCTTTGTCTGTGCTCACTCACAGCATTAAAACATCACCTCTGTCATGTTTTGCTGTACCTATGGGGCCTTCTTGTTCCCTCCTCACCAGGCAGCAGGGAAGCAATAGAGCTGGTGCCTTCTGGGCTGCACACAAGCCAGTGCTCCAGGGCTGTCCCCATCCTTTTAGAAAGGCCGCCCTAAGACACTCTTTCAAGCTTCACACAATCTGCAGGAGCCACTCCTCAAACCTTTGGACATTTGAGTGCCTTTCAAATGTCCAAATGGAACTTCATCCTGCTCATTTAAAGAGGTTATATTGTTTTATTTAAATTATGTGTAAGGTCCTGTTGTAATATGATTTTTTTGTGGAGGTGAGATGAATATGCCCTCGGGTAAAGGGAAGAATATCCCTAGGCAACGATATCATCACACACAGAAATTAAAGCACTACCATTTCCTCTATGCTTGTATAGCAGAGTGGGCCAAGTCTTCTTATGTGGGAAGACAGTAGAGCGTTCTAAGGAATTTCAGATAAACCACTCCTGTATGACTTTTTGAGAATCATTAATATTGGTCATGGATGGTTGTCAAAGACAGACACAATTACTTTCCATTTTGTTAAATGTACAATTTACAATAGTGCTAGTCTTTAAGATGTCCTACAGTTTGGGTTTTTTTCTTGTTGTTGACAAAGGCTATTTATCAAAAATGAGGCTATTAAGCCATTTTCAGTCCCTCATTTACCTTGCACATATGGCAAAACATAATGAGTTTTCAAACTGGAAAAATATTTAGCATCCTAAAAATGATCTCTAGGTTAATTTGAAGAATTCATCCACCTGTTGTCCTGAAGCTTTTCTGAGATATTTGTACTGCTTCTGACATGTTGTATATTATTCAGAAATACAAACACCTTATAGATAAAGAATAGCAAAGGGATAATAACTTTTCTGTTTGGAAGATAACCTTTCTATTGAAAATATTTTCACCCCACTAAAAATAGAAAATAGACTAATTGAATGAAACAGCTTTTAAAGCAAACTCAAAAGTTTACAGCATAAAATATATTTGTTTAATATATTTTATATATAATTTTTGTTTAATCTTCTAAGCTGTTGGCACTGCACAGTCCTTTTTCACAATGTGGCCCCATGCAGCCTCAACCCACAGCCCTTCCTGGTTCAGACTCTGCAGCCAGGCTTTGAACAAAAAAGTGTGTTCCTCTAAGTGTACCGGTGAGCCCCCATGGTGGCTGAGTGCTCAGGTCCCCACCAGGAAGAACTCATGCCGGTTTTCTGCAAACATGCTGCAGAGCTTACAGGTGGTCGCTTTTCCTGCAGGGAGAATATTCATACAGTGAGATGCCATTCAAGGTGCTATGGATGGCAGAAGTACCACTCAGGGAGTCACAACAGCCCACAAGCTGATATATCATTGTATACAGCATAGGGGGGCAACACATGCTATGAATTCCCCAAAAGGCTTTGGAGTAGTTGATGCTACTTCAGAAACATGTTTAGGGCAACCAAGATTTGAATCTGCCTCCAGTTTGGTGAGAAAGCAGCAGCTGGTTTCAGACTCAGTGGATGGCAATGGAGGGGTTCCTCCAAGAATCAAATTTATCACTTATTTAGATTTATATAATATCTACAATTATATATATTTTAATACATATATATATATATATAAAATATATAAATATATATATATAGAGAGAGAGAGAGAGAGAGAGTGAGTAACGTAAAGTAGTAAATTACATTTCCAATCTCCAGTGAATATAATTTTACAAGAATTGAAATCATGTGAACAAAAAATGTGAGCCTGGTTTAGTTTTTTTGTTTTCTCCCCAGTACAAATGTGGCACTGAGTAAGCAGCTCTCAGATGGCTACAAGTTAAATTTTCTGTCTCTCTAGAGTAAGAAGGCAATTTTATCGCAGCTGAGAGTTGCGCAGACAGGGTGGCTGTAAAAATCTTCAGTCATTTGTGTTAGTCACAGAAGTAATAACTTTATTACTGGAACAGAGGCAGATTGCTGATATTTTGGGGTAATGTTTTTTCCTCTTCATATTTATTGTAATATCAGACAAGGTTTTACTGGTGTCACACAGACATTTGCTATTATCATGCAAAAGGGTTTGGTCCTCTTGAGAGATTCTGAGTTAGATAATTTGAACATCTATTTTTTGTTTTATTTCTGTGTATCTTATAAAATATTTCCTTATAATTGTTAATACGTATCATTTTAGCATTTTGATTATTATATCTTCTCCTTTTTACCACACTGAACTTTTTTTTTCTTTATACTCTTTGGTAGAGCTTTATATTTCTCCTCTTTCAGGTAGGTTATAGCTATGCTTGTATTTCTTCTTTTAAATTTTGTTTTAATACTGCTAAGCAGAGCTGGTAATTTGAATGAATTCTTACTGCATTTTCAGGAAGAAGAACAGACTGAGCCCAGCACAAGTGGTCTGTAAAGCTGGAAGGGGTCTTTTCCACTGGGACGATCACATGTTTGTGTACTCCCACACTCACCAAATGGAGAAGAGGATCATGATAACCTGTGTAGACCATTCAGATGTTTCATAGGAGTCCTCTAGACAAAGGCAGTAAGGTGGAGCCATGCCAAGTCAAGAGACCTAAAGTTTTTTACAAGAACTCTTACCTTAACAGACCAGCACTCGTGTCCTTCAATTTTAACCTGCTGGAGTTATGTATAATTGATGTAGGGGTTGAGAAAGTCATCTGACATCAGCATAAGGAAAATGTTAAGCTTTCTCAGTGTCTAGCACATGATTTTTAAGACATTTTAATCCCCTCCCTTTCAAGTGCGGATTTACTGTGGAGGTCAAGGGGTCGTTAACACTTCCCCTGTTCCTCCACCATTAACAGGCAAACTCATCAAGGACTGGTGTTGAATAGTGTTATTTCATTAATGCACATACCTGTATTTGGGTTTTTTTCTTCAACCAAAAGAAGAATTTTTCCTCATCATCCTATTTCTTCAACATTATTTGAAGTTCAGAAATTGTCTTTCATTTAAATATCATCAGCTCAAGGCTCCAGTAACAGACATTACTGTTTTTAGACGTTGCAGATGTTTTAGGAGGAAGAAAGGAGGCTTGCCCAAAATTTTTTTGCATGCTATTGCAAAGACCAGAGCCACAAGAGGGAAGATGTTTCATCCTGTTGCACTGTACATCCCTCTGTGGGCAGTAGAGAGGGGAAAGTTCATCACTAGGCAGCCTCTTGTTGCAGACTGATGAAACAGATGAAAGTACAATGGGATAACTGGCACCGTATCAAATGTGGCAAAGCAAGGATAGTTCCTCTGCCTGCTGTAGAAGCAGGCTGATACCTGCCTACATATCTCTTTTTGAAAGTCACTCAAGGATGCAGTTTTATACAGCCAAATACCGCTCTGTATGTAAATTTATTTAGTCAGTGTCATTTTATGGCTATGTGCACTAAGGCAGAGGAATATGACACCACCAAGTGCACCCTCAGACACCAAGTGGGGTGCTATGGTTGACACACCTGAAGGAAGGGATGCCAATCCAGAGGGACCTGGACAAGTTCAAAAAGTGGTTGCATGGGAATCTCATGAGATTTAAGAAGACCAAGTGCAAGGTGCTGCACCTGGATCAGGGGAACCACTGTCAATATAGCCTGGGGATGAGCAGATCAAAAGCCTGCCAAGGGGGGCTTGGGGTGCTGGTGGATGAGACACTGGACATGGCGTGGCAGTGCACACTTGCCCAAAAAACCAATCTTACCCTGGGCTGCATCAAAAGCAGGGAGAGGATTTTGCCTCTCTGCTCTGTTCTCATGAGACCCCAGCTGGAGTTGTGCACCCAGCTTTGGGGCCCTTAGCACAGGCAGACATCAAGTTGTTGGAGTCCAGAAGAGGGCCACTAAGAAGATTAGAGGAAAAGAGCACATCTGTGAGGAAAGGGGAAAAGAATTTGAACTGTTCAGGCTGGAGAAGAGAAGACTTCAGGGTGACCTATCTGTGGCCTTCCAATACCTGAAGGGAGACCACAAGACTGGTGAAGTGAGATTGCTTACAAGAGCATGACAGGACAAGGGAGAGTGGCTTCAAACTGACAGAGAGTAGGTTTAGATGAAAAGAAGTCCTGTAAGGGTGGTGAGGCACTGAACAGGTGTTTTGGGTTGTAAATGCAAGATGTGGCTGGGGGTGTGTGTTCTATTGCCACCTGTTAGAGGTGGGGCAGTTATCTTCTGTTAATTGGGCCACCTGTTAAAAGCAGCTGGGGCAGTTGTCTTTATCTCTTCCACAACCAATCCTCCCTCCAGTAAATATCTTCTGTTAATGGGCCACTGAGTCACACTGATAAAATTACATCATCCCATTGTGAGCTGCTCCACCCAGGGGGAGGAGCCAGAAATTCCTATCTGGATATGATCTGAGAGTTGGAACACCACAGTCAGCCTTTTCCCACTGGATTCACAGAGGAGTAGCTATTCCCTGTTAGATTCCCAGAAGACCAGGCCCATCTACACCACCACTAGACCTTCAGAAAAAAATGACACCTTTCTACAAGTTCATTATTTCAACAGAATTACATCTGTCACTCCAGGAGGACTGCAGCCACCTGACTGCTACCAACACCCTGACCCACAGGGTGTCAGGTTGTATTCTGACTCTGTCAGTGTTGTTTTGTATTACTGCATTTTTATTTTTACTTTTATTTTTCCAAATAAAGAACTGCTGTTCCTACTCCCATATCTTTGCCTGAGAGCCCCTTAATTTTAAAATTATATTAATTCAAAGGGAGGGGGTTTACGTTTTCCATTTCAAGAGAAGCTCCTGCCTTGCTTGGCAGACACCTGTATTTTCAAACCAAAACAGCAGGTTTCCCAGAGAAGTTTTTAATGTCCCAGGAAGTGTTCAAGGCCAGGTTGGATGGGGCTCTGAGCAATCTGGTGTAGTGAAAGGTGTCGCTGCCCTTGACAGGAGGGTTGGAGCGGGATAATTGTTAAGGTCTCTTCCAACCCAAACCATTCTGTGATTCTATGATATTATGACATGGGGCTTGTTAAGCTAGTTAAGAGGTTTCTGTGAGCCTGTTCTTTACTGTTTTCTTAAGGGTAACCTTGTTTGTCTTCTAGATGGAAGAAATATGTTTCAGAGTGTTTGGGTATTTTGGATAACTTGCTCTCTGGAAATACTAAAAAAATACCCAAAACACAACCCACATACACTAAATATATGAAGTCAGAAAGGAACTGACTTCTGTTAAGTACTTTAATGCAATAGAAACTGAAAAGATGACCATGTGATGTATAGTGAATGCAAGTTATATGGAATAAAATTGCACATCACCTCAACATTAATTACTTAATGACACAAAACTGATGATATAAAAACTACTGTAGGTGGTCAAAGTTGAGTATAGTCAGTCTAGTGTAACACTCTGAACTCCAAATATCTATTTGACATTCTGCCTATGGTTATATTCTTCTTTTTTTTTCTCCCTTCTTGAGATGACTTCTTTTTCATTCTTGTTTTTTGCATCCTTCAGAGTGTCTTAGTTTTCTTCAGCCTAACCCTCCTGGGACAGAAGAAGATAGAAAAGCTTCAGTTTGCTGCTATTTTATTCTGCTTTACTTACTGCTTTAGAGACAGGCACTTTCTGGTATGTGAGGACAAGATGTCATAAGGCACATAGTACAATAGTAAACCCAGGCTTTGATCTATTGCTAGAAGTGGATGTGGGAAGAGAGAAAAAGGCTGGGCTTTTCTAAAAGATAGATTTATTTATATATATAACTCTTTACAGGAGTAAACAGAAGTTACTGTGATACCACAGCTCAAAGAAAATGGGTCAGGTGAAACCTACTAGAGTCTTCCTCTGACTTAAGCAAACTAGCTACCAGCCCTGTTTAGTATTATACATAGGTTAAAACTTTCTGTGTGATCATTATTTTAATCCAAAACCAGGGTTACCAGACCTTCTATGTAGCTACAGGCCATTGTCGCATGATCTCTGATTCATGGATTTCTCAGTGAGGGCTTGGCTCTTCTCATCCCCAACTGCCCCGTTTGGAGAAAAGCTGAGCAGATCCCTGGCAATTTTCTGAGCTGTTCTGGTCATGATTTGCAGGGAGTCCATCACCTGCTGACATGTGCCTGCCATTCATCTCATACTGAAATCCCTCACTCAGGTCTCTTATTCACAAAAAGGGGGTTGGAGGCAGAAAAGAACACGTTATTTTTCCCTTCTAGATATCTTTTAAATGTGACCTTGTCTCCTGCTCAGGTTTGTTTATATACATTGGCACATCAGAAAAATGACTGGCAATGTTAAATACTGTGATTTGAATTAGTGGTTTGTGTAGCATCCAAATAATCTGAATAAAGTACATTACAAAAATGCTGGAAATTGACAGTACATCTATGTTGATGCACATTTCAGTTGCCAAGAAAAGAGCAGTTTGGCTGGAGGATCCAGCAAAATCTGCTTAGTGGGTCTTCCTTGGCGAGAGCCCACAAAGCAGATTGCTTTCATACAGTGCTCCCTTAATCACTGTAAAGAGGTTTCAGAGAGATTAATAATAACTAGTGCAGTGGTTACACCCACGCACAGTGACTCAGACGCACGGCCCAGGGAGAGTCTTTACCTGTGTGGGCCACACAGCACATGCCAATATTTAGTCCAATAAAGTTGTCTTTCCAGCAGCATGAATGATAATCTTGGAGGCAGATGATGACAGGACCTGTCAAACGAGCCCCTATACTGAGACACAGCCCAATATATAACAGCATCTCACTAGAGCCACATTAAAGACTGCAGTGAAATCCTCTCACTCTCCCTCCCTTTTCTCTCTCAAATATCAGCAGCACTGATTAAAACAAAATAGTACCTAGTCCCAGCATCATGCTGTGCTGCAGTGAGAGGACTCTGAGAGTAATGAGGGCCCATTTGGTTTAAATGAATTTTTGGCGAGTGTTTCTGAGCGCCGGGCTGAGGCAGCTGGCTGTTAGTCAGATGCGATGCAGGCAGGAGGTGATCAGACAGTGCTGTGGCAGAGGGGGTGGTGGAGGAGCTCTGAGCTGCTGCTGCTGCTGCTCCTCATGCTAAATGTGGGGATAGCCTTGGTGCTACTGACTGTGCTGGCCACAGCAGACACCCACCCATGGTTTTGTCTCTTTTGGACCTGTTATTTAGCTTAAATTTTGTGTGGTTTGTGTTATCTCATCCCCTATTTCTGACACAAAAGAGCAGCAATTGTGATTTGATTAACCTCCTTGGGAACAGGGAGTACTCAGGAATACTCTGAGTCTTTAGTCAGCTACAGATTAGCAGAGAATAATAATTCAGTGGCTGTTACAGAGCAAGTTCCATGTAGCAACCGGAGTTAAATAATTATGGATTGCCTCCGGCTTGCAGCTCATTTGATAGCAAAGCTCCTATTGACTTCAATGGCACAGGAGATTGTGGAAGCCTTGGAATAGTGGCAGGAATAAGTCAACCATAACATTATCTATGGAAATAAAAGCCTTCCAACAAGAGAAACAGAGATAAATTGAGGACAATTAGGAAGTATTTGAGCTCTCATTCCTACCTGCAATATGGTAGGAAGTCAGGCTCTGAATTAATTAATTTTGTGGTCAAAAAGACATAAGGCAACAAGCCACTTCAGAGAGAAAGAGAAAAGCCAGATCCTGTTTGACTAACTTGATCTTCTTCTATGAGAAGGTAATCCACTTGGATGAGGGAAAGACTTGTGGCTGTTGTTTACCCGGACTTTAGCAAAGTTTTGCCACTGTTTACCACAGTATTCTCCCAGAAAAGCTGGCTGTTCATAGCTTAGATGTGTACACTCTTCTCTGGGTAAAAAACCTGTCTGGATGGCCTGGTCCAGAGAATTATGGTGGATGTACTTAAATCCACTGGTGGTGTTCCCTAGGACTCTGTTCTGGAGCCATTACTGTTTAATGTTTTTATCCATGATTTGGGCAAGGGGATCAGGTGCCCCCTTGGTCAATTTGCAGATGAAACTAAGAGTGTTGATCTGCTGGAGGGCAGCAAGGCTCTGCAGAGAGGCTGGATCGATGGGCCAAAGCCAATTGGATGAAGTCCAACAAGATGAGGCACTTGGGTCATAACAACCCTGGGCAACAATACAGGCTCAGGGAAGAGTGGCTGGAAAGCTCCTTGGCTGAAAAGGATCTGGAGGAGCTGATTGACATCCACTGACTGTAAGCCAGAAGGTGTTCAGGTGGCCAAGAAGGGCAATGGCATCCTGGCCTGTATCAAGAATAGTGTGGACAGCAGGACCAGGGCAGTGATCATCTCCTGTACTCAGCACTGATGAGGCCACACCTTGAATCCTGTGTTCAGTTTTGGATGCCTCAATACAAGAAAGACATTGAGGTGCTGGAGTGAGTCTAGAGGAGGGAAGCATAACTGGAGAAGCATCTGGAGCACAGTTTTTATGAGGTGTGGCTGAGGAATCTAGGGTTCAGGAATCAGCCTGAAGAAAAGAAGGCTTAGGGAAGTTTTACCACACCATGCAGCTGCCTGAAGGGAGGCTGTAGTCAGCTGGGGGCAAATCTCTTCTGCCAAGTGACAAATGAAAGGATGAGAAGAAATAGCCTCAAGTTGCAGCAGGGAGACTTAGATTTGATAGTAGGAAAAAATCTTCACTGAAATGGTTGTCAAGCAGTGGAACAAGCTGCCCTGGGAAGTGGTTGATTCACCATTCCTGGAGGTATTTAAAAGACATATAGGTGTGGTCCTTTGAGACATGGTTTAGTGATAGACTTGACAGTGTTACATTTGTGGTTGGACTCAATGTTATCAAAGGTCTTTTCTAACCAAAATTATTCTATGATCCTTTTCTACTAAAAGCAAGAGAAACTTCTTTTCTGACCTTCAATGTCTCCCTGTGGAGAAGGGGCACAGAATTTATTTGGGGCAGTACAATGTTGTCTGGCTTACCTAAGATTTTCTTTTCAAGTTGTTTCTCTAACCCCTCCACCCCCAGGCCAAATCACAGAGAGAAAATGACAGGAATATGGAGAGGGGCAAATTCACAACAAAGTGTGAAGTACAATGTGAAACTGAAAAAAAGTTTGATTTTCTTGTTTTAAGAGAGGAAGTCAAACAGAGATTGAACTTGAACTTTTGTTTTAAGTTTTTGTCCTTTTGGCAACCTGCAGAAAAGCACAAAGATCTTCAATAGTCAGAAAAATTTTCAGACCAGAAATCACATCAGTAGATTTCTGCTGTCCATCCCGAGGTTATATTAGCTCACTCCCACAATTTTTGCTGTGAAGTAGGCTACTTCTTTAAATTCATAGTGTTCAGTGCTGTCATTGTCTGCATTGTACACAGCTAATCAGTTTAGTTACAGACTGGCTGGATAAGAGCAGTGTTTCAATAGCCAATCCCCTAAGTGGATCTATAGACCCTAAAATAAATTAGCAACTCATATATTATTTTGAATTCCAGGCTATTTGCCAGAAGAGTAACATGCAATACATATGATAAAGTGTGAAGGTGCCTGTCTTTATGAAATGTGAGTGTGGGAAGATAGAACTGATTTTTTGTTTTTTTCAAATTTCTATATATTTATTGAAATTGGCAGCTTCAAATAATTTATTTAGTTGAATAAATTTGACTTAGGTGCAAGGCACATGTGTTTTATAATTGTGTATATAGTTTGTCTCGTTTGTTTTGCATAATCTGTCAGAAGCTACATTGCAGAGGGCCCCAAAGTTCCTCTGTGGCATAAATGGCATGATGTGCTATTATGTACAGAAGCCTCTCTTCACCTGAAGGAGCTTTTCATGCATTGTCAAGACTTTCCAACTCAACAGGAAGAGTTGTAAAATAAGAAAGAATAAACGGCTCAGCCTATAGGTGTGTTTTAATACAGTAGAGAAAAGAACAAGTAAATTGGTGAAAAGGTTAGAAAGATGAAGGGAACAGGGAGGAAGGGAGAAGAGACTGACATGATCAATAGTTTGCCGAAGGAAGCGCTGCTGCTGTGAGATCTGCACTCAGTTATGAGATAAGAGAGAGCGATAGAACTACACCACCAGAAGCCACATAAGGTCAGGGAAAACCCACAGAGAGTGTGGGTTGTCCAGTGCACCATGTGGAATAGCAGGGATAAGGTGGTTAAATGGTAGCACAACTATAGAAAAAGTGTAGCTTACAAGTCACTGTTTAAAATTATGAAAAAGTAGTGTCACTAAAATTGCTATGATTTCTTTTCCCCTTCATTCATTTATAACATTTCTTTTTAAGTAAAAATCTCTCTGATAAACACTAGGAAGAATAATTTCAAAATACATAGTATATTAGGACATTGATGCTTCATAGATTTATAGTTGCCAGTAAATTTAGTAACTAAATTTCCAGCAATAAAAATTTAAATAGTTAATTTGAACATGTAGTCCATTTATTTCCTGTCCACAAATCTGCTCAATATACCTCCCTTTTCATTTTAACTTACTCTCAGAAAATTTCCAAAAACTGTGGGTTGTTTGTGAACATCTTTCTGTAGGTTTACAAAAAAAACCAAAAACCCTCAATCAAACAAGTTTGGATTTAATTCACATGGTATTTCTGTGACACTACTGAATAATTATGTATCTGTGAAAGTGTTTGGTAGGAATTTAAAGGATTCCAAAACTGCTATCAGTAAAAATCTTAAATATTGACTGTTCTGAAGTACATTCTTGACAGTAATTTTTTTCTGCCAGAATATTTATAGGAAGAAAACATAAAATGGATGGAAACACAGTCAATAAAAAAATGAAAAAAAACTTTGCCATTTCTTTTCAGACAACTGCAATAGTTCATTATCTTCTTCCAACTGGTGAAAAAATCCTATTCTAGCTGGTTTTTGAGGATATAAACCAGAGCCATGTTCGAATTACCTTTGCAAATCACTGTAGTGATTAATTGTTTTGTTTTTTTCCCCTTAAAAATTTTCCTCTATGCAGAGGAAAGGAGAGAGGGAAATTTCCACTTTTTCCTCTCCTTGCCACACTTAGCAGAAATTCACAGATGATTTCAGTATCTTTTATGTGCTCCCTTGTCCTTTCCCCTGCAGCAGAGTGTCAAGAGTGTGCATATGATATCATTGTTGGGGATGAGCTTATAATGAAGGCAATAATGTAAGCAAAATGGCCTTTTCAGCGCCTGCTGTGCCAGCTGCAAAGGCTGCTCCCCTTCATGGCCTGTTGCTGCTGTGGTTCCTCACTGCTGGCAGGGTGAGATGGGAGAGCTGTGTGACACCTCTGTCTACCACTGCCTGAGAGGAGCCTCAGGGCCTCTGTACCAGTGCAAATCTGTGAGTGCAGTGAATCTCTGTGAGGGGAACCTCCCATGAAAATAGTGGAATGGGAAGGGCCAGCGTATCCACACCTGGCTTGGCCTGCCTTTTCTGAAACCAAAAATAAAATTACATGCATGTTCTGTTGTCACTCTCAGACTGCCCTTCTCTCTTGGAGAGTTAACAGTGTGTGTATCCCTTTGCAGCAACTGCTGTGGTGGGAATTAATGCTTAGGAGAGTCCACCCAGTGTTGGAGGTCAGAGTGTCAAAGATAGCCTTCTGTTTATCCCCTTGCAGTATGGCAGGATTTTAATGCTCATTCTGAGATTCTCCCTTCCAGCCTCCCTTGACCCAGTCTGGAGTTGGCTGACTAATTAAAAGAGAATAAATATGTCAGTGCTGACCCCAGGGATAATGCAGAGACAGGTCTTAATTTCCAGTTTTCAGATGTTGAACTGTGATGAAATGCTAGCAGTGATACAGCGCTTCATGGTCCTATTAAGCCTACTTTATACAGCCAGTACACAAAATCTGATGGAATGAATGACCTTGACTGCACTTCCCTTCACTCCCTAGATATAACCCAATATATCCTAATTGGGATAGATGCCACTGGCACCTCAAACAAATGTTATTTGCCCCATCATATTTTTTTTTTAGCACCACAGCATATCTGCTGCTCTTATATGCCCTTGCCATGACCAGTCCTTCAGTTTTCTGGAGGGAATCATTATCTACTAACCACGGTCTTACTAGTCCCTAATTTTCAAAATTGCATGCATTCCTGTATCAGGAACTTACACAGAAGAAACTGTGAGGACAGCGTCACGTTTGGTCTGTGAGGAGACACCATATCAGAACTTGCCATAGCAGCAGGCACTGTGATTTAGTAATCAAGAGGAAAAGCAGCAAACTGATGCAATCATCAGCCAGCCTGGCTGAGCATATCAGCCAGTGAGCAAGGCTGCCAAGCTGAAGGAGCACAGAGCTGTAAGCCTGCCTTCAAAAACACCACAAGGTGTAAACTTCAGGCTTGTCAGTCTGTACCACTGTCCAATACTACAATGAATAAATCATTATGTTAGAAATTAAACTCAGCTTTCAGCTTGCCTGGGATGGTGCCAGCCTGTGTCTGAAGCGTGCCTGAGGGGACACTAAGCCACGGGATGGTGAACTGAGCAATTCATGACAACTTGTGCTGGCACCCTCAGCCCTCCTAAGCAGGTCAACAATACAGAGTGTGTTCAGAGAAGAGACTGAGACAGAAAGATAGCTCAGAAGTGAATCTTTCTCTTTGCTGTGATTTCCCCCCTGCCCAGTTCCTGGGAATATAACATACATTTTGTACATCATAGGTAGCAGGGAAAATGGCACGGGCCACTCCCTATCCTCCATTGTGTGTTTGCCCATGTTTGTTCATTTTGCCCCTTCTCTATCTCCTCTGGTCTAGGAGGCTTTTTTCATGGCATCAGCTGCTTTGATTTAGTTACTTTTTAGAACCTACACAGCTTGGTGTTTTTTTTAAGATGGGGATGAGGCTATTTCTATATTGTGTCTGGATTTGAGAAGCTATTTGTGAAAGAAGGGAGAGTTGAACTCACACACTGGTGAACTGAGACCCCAGTGCACATGAGGGCATAACCTGGGCTTCTTGGCTGTGGGAGCCCTAGAGGAAGAGGAGAGAACTCTGAAGTTATTGGTTGACTAAATAAATAATCTATGTACATTATATGCCTTCAAGCCTTCCAAAGGGGCTACATAAAGTAGCAAAAGTGCCACATAAAACGTCATTGGGCTTAAATCCCTGGAGATTAGCTAGTTGCCAAACATCATGATAGCAAATCAACTCTGACATCTAAAACACAGAATCTAGAGACTGACCATTCCACTGAGCTGCACAGGACCATGTAAAACTATGTCTAGATCAGCTGAGTTCAGAAGTTTAGTCCATTGGGCACTATTCTCTCAGCTGCACAAAGCACTTTCTGTCCTCCTCTCATTGATACTATACTGAAAAGGAGCTTGTGTGTTGAGATTTTCAGGCAAAATTTTTCTGCCAGTTCTGCTGGTGTCACTGGAGTGACATGAGCTATTAAAGCACTATAGCTGTCTGTAAAATTCAGCACAGAGAAGATACATGTACTGGTCTGTGTACTGCTTTTCAAAAAAAAAAAACCAAACAAAGAAGAAAAAAAAAAAAAACTCAAAAACAAAACAAAACAAAACAAAAAAAAAACCCAGCAGGGTTAGGACATAATGAAACGTAAGCCTTTTATTTCTGACAGAATTATTTGCTTGCAAGCACAATGTTGCCAACATGTGATTTTAGCAAGGTGTTAAGGAAATCAATCACCTTCTACTTCCTTTCTATGGAAACATGAATTTACTGGAATTGTTGCACTTTTAAAGCATAAATCATAGTGAAAAATAAACTGATAAGAAACATATTTGTTATCTACTTTCAGGCTTTTATTCTTTCCAGTCTAATATTCTGCTAATGACTAATCAGTCTGATAACTTTTAGGGATAGAATTTGCTATTTTGGGCTATTTCCCTGGATGAAAGTTATTTCTATAGCAGTTATTCTTAGAAGCATTTATGGAAGAAAGGGAGCAAGTGAAGCACCAGTAGAGCAGTGACTCACCACAGCACTACTAATTGCCAACCAAAAAAAAGTCTTTCGCTCTGTGAATCAGAAAATCAGCTGCATTTTAAAAAAAAAAGTGCTATATATTTGAGAACCAAACACTGCTCATGATCTTTTGCTATTAAAACTATGTGGGATGGGTGCACAACCAAAAACAGTGACTGATAAACATCTGAAATCACTCCTTTTGAGATCTATCTCTCCACATCATTTACCTGCCAACACAATTTCCCATTGCTCTTGCCTCTTTCTTTATCATCTCTGCAACATCTGCTTGGCTTTGATTTTTTCATCTTCTGTTGTTCCACAGCTTGAAATATGTTAAGTAAATGGCAGCTAAAGGGACTGCTAGCAGCCTGCAAAAATTTCAATTTCTAGGTCTCTGGCTAGGATCCAGGCAGGTCAGTGGCAACTGAAAGTGATTACCACCTCATGCCTGCTGACTGCTGACCTCAGTGACATTTATTGCTGGACTGGCCCCAGCAGTATTCTCAGCAGGAATCACCCACTCTGTGCTGAAATCAAGCCATTGTACCCCCTGCAGAGTCAAGGTTGTGGCAGGGCTGTCTCCAAGAAGCCACAGAAACAGAGACCTCCATCTTCATCTTCATCTTCCTTTTAATTATATTAAAATAACTTATTATTCTTATTTTCCAGCTTATACAGAGATAGCGTGAGAGCTAAGGCTGTGCAGAGCTGTGGCTGTGCTTAAATATTCTGCAGATGACTTAACAATAAGCATTACTCTATGTAACTGAATAAACTAAAGAAATATGGGTATAAAGCTCAGCATTTATTGAGGTGACACATGTTATCTTTCTCTCCAGGCAACTGGTTTGCTTGATGTGTCCAGTGAAAGAGAGAGAGAAAAAAGTCTCCATGTCTCATATTGCAGGCTGATCATAGCTGTTTACAGGAGAGCTGAAGAGCTGTTTTCTTCCTTCTTCCTCTCTTCCTGTGTTGTGATCTGTCAAGACCAAGAACTGGTTTGTCCTTTGCTCTTCACATATCTAAATTAGAAACAGAAACATTCTCCTTCCTTCCTTCCTTCCTTCCTTCCTTCCTTCCTTCCTTCCTTCCTTCCTTCCTTCCTTCCTTCCTTCCTTCCTTCCTTCCTTCCTTCCTTCCTTCCTTCCTTCCTTCCTTCCTTCCTTCCTTCCTTCCTTCCTTCCTTCCTTCCTTCCTTCCTTCCTTCCTTCCTTCCTTCCTTCCTTCCTTCCTTCCTTCCTTCCTTCCTTCCTTCCTTCCTTCCTTCCTTCCTTCCTTCCTTCCTTCTTCCTTCCTTCCTTCCTTCCTTCCTTCCTTCCTTCCTTCCTTCCTTCCTTCCTTCCTTCCTTCCTTCCTTCCTTCCTTCCTTCCTCCCTTCCTTCCTTCCTCCCTTCCTCCCTTCCTTCCTGCCTGCCTTCCTGCCTTCCTTCCTGCCTTCCTGCCTGCCTGCCTGCCTTCCTGCCTGCCTGCCTGCCTGCCTGCCTGCCTTCCTGCCTGCCTGCCTGCCTGCCTTCCTGCCTTTCCTGCCTTTCCTGCCTTTCCTTCCTGCCTTTCCTTCCTGCCTCCCTCCCTCCATCTCTGGGGACTGCTTCTGAATATTTTTTGTAGTGCAAAATCAAACCCCTCACTCCCTCAGAGAACTTACACTAGCATTAGAAAATGCAGTTTTCAATTTCAGAGAACTGTACTGTCAGATTTCCATTAATGTTTGTACCCTTTTCCATGTTCATGAGAAATCTCTCTACCTTTCTTTTTCTTTTTTATTTTTCCTTCCCCCAAGAAATCCCAGCTACCAATATGAGAATTTGGCCCTTTTTTTTTCACTTTTTTATTCAGAAAAAGACATGAAAACATAATCTCTGTAGGTAAAAACAATCAAAGGAAAGGCAAATTTAAAAAATAAACCTTTACTTAAGGGGAAAAAATAGCAATCCATAGTTGAAACTACATCAGGGATGTTTGGAACCTGCCTCGACATTTTGTGGTGCTTTGTGGATGGCCAATAAAATTTATATCAGGTTAACCATGATTTAAAGGTCTTTCTATTTAAACACACAAATCACAATTGAGCAGAATTTTATTCCCAGAATAATGTCAACTAAGTCATATTGGTTAAATTTTTCCTATTCATTGTCTTCAGATGTTAACTTTTAAATAAATATTTAAATAATTTACTTACAGATAGCTCCTGTAAAGGACTGAGTCACAAACATTCAAATTCAGATATCTAAACTGAGTTTCCAGTGCTGGAAAATTTTGTCTCATTGTTGTGTAGCCTCAAGGAAGGGAGATGACATTTATCAGCTCACATCACTGAGGGAACCTGTTCCTGACCTGGGCGTGGGGGCTGACACACTGGCTGCAGGCAAGGCACATCACAGCCCCTGGTCTGGGTGATGCTCTGATGGGCAATGGCTCTGCAGCCTTGAGTCACAGAAACAGGCCCAGGGCTCAGGGCCCATCTCACACTCCTTGACAGCAGGTCCAAAGAGAGGAGGATGAGACTACTTGAAAAGGGAAGGAATAGTTCATGCCACCAATTAAAAGCCAGGATAAATCATTTCTTTTAGACTTTTATCCAGCTGACAGGCCAAAATGAGCAGATCTGTTCCTCTGCTGTGGTGGCTTTTCATTTCCCAAGGCTCCTGCAGAAAAAGCATACTTCCAAACTTGAGTCATCTAATACAGGCACTGAGGTCCTCTACATATTCACTGGGGAACAATTCAAAGTGCAAGAATAAGGAATATCTTGAATAAATGAAGCTCTTCAGCCTGAACACAGACATAGTGGGTCAGTCCAAAGAGCCAGCTAAGCCACCACTCTGCCTTTGACACAGCCAACAGCAGATGCTTGGGAAAGAGCAGAAGAGTAGGACATTCATATCTAAATTTTCTTCCTCAGTTACTTTTTCACCTACTGCTGGTTATATATCATGTGGACTTCCTAATGGGTCCACGGTTTGTATGAATTTAAAGAAGATACTCATTTGCCTGTCTCTCTTTGAACCCAAGTAAATATTCAGTGTCTTCAATAGCTAAGGGCAGGATTTATAAAGTTTAACTATGTGAGGACTTCCATGGGAGATCACTGTGAAATGATGACACTGTTTGCTGTCTGTGGAAGCAAACTGGAGAGGCATGAGTGAAACTGGGAGCCAGAGGACAGTACAAGCACAACAATATTTTTCTAGCCCTTTTCCTACCTCTGATATTCACTCACAGTTTTTTGCTGCATGAAAGGCATGCTGAGTGCAACATGAAAATGTGTCTGATTTAGATGTGTGGAGGGTCCCAAGCTGATGAAGTGCATAGATCAGATGCCACATACGGTCCATGAAGTTTTTTAATGTGACCAGCTTAAGGATATTTCTTATCATATCTGTTATCATCAGACAAAAATAGCTGTCAGGAATCTAAACTAAGCTTGCACAGGGTCTAAGGAATGAAGAAATTTGGTTGGTGTTACCATTTAATTACTAACGATCTACTGGGCAATTTGGCATTTTTCTGTAGATTATACTTTTTCTCTCCTTATAATTATAAATAAATATGTGGAAAAAGTTCTAAAGTTTAAGCTCAATTTTAGGTCACATATGCCCAATGATCAATTTTTTAGCAATTTCTTGCATTGCACAACAAGTCTGAACTCAGCTTGCCATAAAATGTCAACAACAAATTCTGTTGGTTGCAGCACCTTGTGCTGTGATTGGGGTTGTTGCAGTGTGCATGGATTCAGCATGAACGGGACTTGTTATCTACTACAAAATCATAGAATCAGAAGTTTTTTAGGTTGGAAAGGATTTTTAAGATCATAAAGTCCAAGTGTTACTCTCACCAAGTCTAAACCACTAAATCAGTTTTCACAGATACAGTATAATTAGCTTGTAGAAAGTATGATACCAATTTTAGGTTATAGAAAAGATTTAGTAACCCTTTGAACCTTGTCAGGATAAGCACTCACTGTAGTTACTCTAGTTTTTAAAAATTGTCACTCATAGGAAAATGTTTCTGGTTCTGCTTCTGCTGTAAAAAAAATTATCCAGTAATGAATTGCAGAGATCTTTTAGACAGAACACACTGAAGCTACTAAAAAATGTGCAATTAGAGGAGAGCTTCCGTGGGCTATGAAAAGGCATACACTCAAGAAGAAACAGCATTTGGATGTGTAAGAACACAACCTAAATGAGGTGTAGACTGGACTGTCTTGAGCCACAAGCATGTCAGGCCACTGCTTAGGGTAGGAGGTTGCTGGGATGTTGCTTGTGCCAGTAAATTCTGCTTCTGCCAAAGGCTGGTGCTTCAGACCTGTCGATATCTGGGTTAGTTTTGCATGCTGAGGGAGAGGTTGAACTATGGATTATGACAAGATACATCATTTTATATCCCTAGCTCTCAGGCAATATAAAATGAGGCAAGCTCTTTCCCCAAGTCCTTACCCTCTTCATGGAATCACAGGCTTGCTGAGGTTGAAAATGACCTCTGGAAGTCATCTGGTCTGATGTTCTTGCTCAAGCAGGGTGACCTAGAGCAAGTTACTGAGGACTGTGTCCCAATGGCTTTTGGGTATCTCCAAGGAGGGAGACTCCACCTCCCCCCTGGATAACATATTCCAGTGTTTGGTCACACTTGCAGTAAAAAAAAGGGTTTTCTGATATTCAGACAGAGCCTCCTGTGTCTCAGTTTCTGCCCACTGCCACTTCCATTCCACACCAGAAATTGTAGAGGTCTGGTCTGGTCTTGGCCCTTCAGTTTTGAGGTGGCTAATTCAAGACTGCCTGCATGGCCTTGAGCTGACTTGGTAGTCCATTGTCAGAAGCCAGCTCCAGCCTTTAAGTTGCTTCAAGACTGTAAACTTGAACTACACAATAAAAAAAACTTAATATGGTGCATACAAATTCAAGTGACTACCATCAGATCCAGACAAATGTCACTGTATTCTTTCTTCATCTAGGTAGCTGGTTTCTGAGAAAACTCCTCCAGACTATAAAGGGCAAGCAAAAGCTATTTGACTTATATCCAGTCTACAAATTAAGTTGTTTTTATCCTATTTTTCAAGCCCTCATTTATATCTGATTAGCTAATATCACCCAAGAGCCAGACCATTTGTTTAACACTAACTGCTTCCAGAACATTTCTGTTACTATCATCTAGAAAAACTGATGTCAGTTCTATAATGAAACAAAGGGTTATTATAATTCACAGAGCTGTGTAACAACATTTAATGCTGGGATTGATACTTGCTCTGTAGCTTATGCAAATGAAATTTCTTTTTTTTTCTACATCAATGGCTTAAAAAAAACCCCAATTCTAATAATTTTTAAATATGTAGAAGTACAGATGGAATTTTCTTACCTTTGCCTTTACAAAACCCATTAAAAGATCAAAAAAGATTTGTTTAAACCTGATCTTTGTCCCATAAATTCCAAGGATCCACAATAAGCAAATAATTCACAGTTATTAACTGAGATTTTACAATACCAGTGCACATAATAAACTATGTATACCAAAGTGTGATTTGCTCCTTAAATCTCTCTGCATAGACTGCAACACCTTCCTCCATATATTTAGGAATGAATTCAGAATGTTGTAAGTTAAAAAGAAAAAAAGAGCTTGTCCTTTTTTTGTATCAGACTTGCTGAACAGCAAGCTCAGTGCTTTTTTTTCTCTTCTATCCTGCCTTTCTGTACTCTCAATTGATTTGCTTAAGACTTCAGATGGAGTAAAACTCCATGTATCTTGACAGGAACCCGAGGAAGAGACCCCATGGCTTCACTGTGCCTGGACAAAACCAGGATTGATATCTTGGTTTGGTGTCCTGGTCTTGAGCCAACATCATCTCTGTCCCACCTTGAGGTCAAGGCTGCACCTTCCCTTTGCAGGTACAGACCCATTTCTCCTGGCAGGTCTCTGTGGGGAGGTTCAGCCAACACTCAGGGCTCTGATGTCTATGAGGAAATAGCCCACCAGAAGAATCACAAGTCTGTAACAGTCCCACCCAATGAGGAAGCCAGAACTTGGCCCAATCAAGGCAATTAAGACACACAACTGTATTTAAAGTAACTTTCGTAGTTATTGACTTTCAGATGGATACATTGGTATTTTCTGCCTATCAGTTTAGATAACAAGCTCAAATTACACAGTGCATTTCATTAGATACTAGAGGCAAGCTTGATTGCATCTCAGCTAATTATTTGAGATTTAGTGTTTTTCTAACACTGAGGTGGACATTCAGCCTTTTTTTCCTCCCCCTACCCTCAATTAGAATAGATGTAGTGAAGGAAGGTATAATAACCCCAGAAATAATTGGATTTTGCAGCAGTCTGTGACAAGCTGTCCAACACATATTCATACAGTCCACTCTGCTTTTACAAACTAAAGCCACAGATTGCAATTTATGGCTGTGTCTTGAGGTTGAAATTAGAAAGGATATTAATACTTGAAAGAAAATATATTAGCAGAAACACTTGCTGGATCTGAAAGATCTGCCTTTTGGCTGAGATCAATAACCAGAAAGCCCAAGGCTGATCTTTATCAGAATATGGAGTGAATGGCTAGGAGGATGGATAATAAGTGCTGTCTGGAGATTTCATTCCCTTCCCACAACCATGTGAAAAATGTAGCCACTGGGTCTCACAAAATTACAGGCTTCATTGCGATGAAAGCTCCAGTTTGCTTTTATTTAACTAGTAATAAAAATTTTGGAGCACTAAAAGTTGAAAACTGCTGTTGTAGCTTTCAGCTTATAGGCGTAACATGACTTTTGCATGGCACCTAACAGTGGCTGGTTCCCAAGCTCCAAAGAGGACAGCAGCTGATTCTCTGGTGTGCCAGTTAAGCAACCATAATTCACAGTGATACCTTCCACAGTAACACTCCACAGCTCTCGCTGGAACAACAAAAAAAGCTCACATGACCATGTGGATCCTTCTGAGTTAGCCCTGGTGAGGAGATAAGCACTCCCTTGTAAACAGGCTGAAGGTAAGGAAATCAGTCATGACCCATGGGCTTTTTTGCTGGGAGATCCTAAAGGATGAACTTGAGGAATTGTTCCTCTTTCTTGAGGACTGTGGCCCGCTGAGCTCGGAGCCATCATGTCCTCATGCCAATGGAAGGAAGTGGGATGTGTGTGACCTGTTACAGCTCCAGAAGGCAACTTGTCTGTTAGAAATTTTATGCCCATGTGCATTGTTAAGACTTGTGATGTATTCATTTGGATGCATCTGTACCACTGGAAAAAAACCCCAACAGACCCAGACTGAGGGGTGTCTGCATACATGCTTAAATAGAAGGACTCTAGAGTGGATTTCTGATGTTGACCACAACACAGCCACCCATTTCTGTCAGCTAGAGACTGTATTTTCACAACATGCTCTGTATTACATGTATGTGTAGCTCACTCTGAAACAGCAGAGAATGTGCACCTGACGGATGTGCATTATTTATGACCTGTAAAACAGAAGGGACTTGCTAGACATGCCCATTCAGTAACAGGTCATTGAAGCCAACAGTTTCTTCTTCAGTCATGTCTGAGTGCTAGACTGTATACCTTTCTGCTGTACAGACTTTGCCACAGCTCTTAACAAGTAGAGATAAAACAGCTGTAAATGCATCAGGAAAATGGAGATGTGTCCTTGACATTGTGGGAAAACCTCACAGAGGGCATTCATTCGCCATACACAATTTATTACTTATGATTTGTTTATGCTTTGCCATGTAATGTATCCAGAGAGAGAAAACAGATCATGTTTTAGTAGTTCAAATAAAATAAAGAATATGCATACAACCTGACCTACCCATGCTCTTGGAGCACTTTGTGAGTCAAAATTAGCACGTGACAAAATGAGTGATACAGGAGAGTTCAGAGGAATAGGTAACAGGTAACATCCTCACAGGAGCAGGCCACTCACAATTCAAAGTGATGCTGTTTGTACAAACTGTAAATAAGGACAATGTGCAATTCACAGAGGGAACTGGTGAAGGAGAGGGAAGAGACCAAACCTCACTTTGTTGAAGCATGGAGGTAGATCTGTTAGCTGAGCTTGCAGAGACCAGCCCTGATGATCCTGTCATAACCACAGAGAATAAATTCTTTCCTGAGAAACACAGTTAACTACTGGCATGCACATTCCCTCCATGGTACCTCAACATAAAAGGGATCCTGAGGAAAAGGCTTTCTGAGAGGATGACAGATGACTACAGATCTTATCTTGATCTGAACTGCTGAGTGGTGACTGAAGGCTGATATCTGATGTCTCATCACATTCATGGAAGCCCCCTGAAAACCTCTGTACAGCCTGTGTGAATGCAGTGCCTGGCACTGCTGGCACATCCCAGGGAAGGTGCCACAGCTGAGACCCAGGAGCAAAGCATGCTTTCACAGTCTGTAAATCGGGGTCACTACATGCAGACTCTCCCAGTCAGCATGCAAGCAGAGGGCAAAATGAGAAGGATATTACATTTCCTAAAACATATTAGGCACCAAAACCTTCAAGCTGAGAATTTTTATCAAGCACATAATTTAATTAAAAGGATAAATATGTACAGTGAAATGAACAAAAATGGTGAAGTACGTCCTAGCAAAAACCCAGGTCAAGATTTAGGACTCTGAAAGTCCTAAGAAATTAGCTGTTTCTCTTCAATGACACGCAGTTTTGCAGTTCTTAAAAAAAGACAGAAAGAAAATACTTCCAAAACTCAGTATTTATTTGGAAACAAAACAATTATTTTAGTGAATCATATATGTGCATACCATGATGTAGCTTGGGAGCTGACTGAAGCCTGAAAGAGCTAAGCCCCTACAAAGTCCTGCAGTTGTGGAAGATCCCATCTTTTCAGGACTCAGTTCTCTCACTGTCTTGTATATCTAGGTATGTAAGACTTTCTAGGTTTTTTTTAGCATCTCAGTAACAAGTTCTAATGATGTATAAAAGAACAATGTCACTGCCTACAAAACAACTAGTGAGTGCTAGGTTGTGCTATTTCATTATTATTTCACTGAAACATTGTCAATAAAGCCCAGCAAATGCAAACCTTAACAACAGCAAGAAATTAAGGTTCTCCTGAAAAGGACTCAGCTACAGGAGAAAATAATAAGTGCATTTGCTATGAAGTGACTTTATTTTTATTTCTATACAAATAGAAGTGACATAGAAAATGCATTAGTAACCTTCAAGTTAGATTTCTTTTCTATACAAGTGCTGGATTTTAGATCAAAGCGAAATTGTTTCTGATTTAGTTGTTGGCTTTTTTGAAAAAATTCTTGAGTGCTTTTTAGTGGAAGTGCACTAACATTGATATTTTCCCTAGCAGAGATGAGTAGCATGGCTAAGTGGATAACAAATGCTTTGCTCTGTATTAGAATTGTAAGTAGCAGTTAATTTACAGGCTTTCAGAAAAAGTAGGGCAAAAAAAAAAGGAAGTTAATACATTTATTTTTTTATTTTGCCATAGCGCAGTTTTAATTTTTCTGCCCATCTGGGATTTGGCTCTACTTTGAATCAGAGCTGTGCAAATCAACACGAACTCTTTTATAACTTTTTAGTTGTTCTACCTATACACATGCAAAATGGATGAAAAGTGGAGTAGATCAGTGGTTAATTACATTAAAATTACTCTTACATGTTACAAGATTTTTAACAATTATACTGATACTTAACAGGAAATTCTCATGCACTTAGATAATAATTTTTCATTAAAAAATTGTTAACTGGAATATATATTCTGCAATTTTCTTAGTCTAAGAGTAACTTTCATTATTTCCACAATTTCTTATTAAGCCCTTCAGTTTTGGGGAAATAGCAATTTGCATCACTATTTAGTTGGGGAGCCCACAGTATTACTCTTAATTCTAGTACATTACAAGGCAATCACTAAAATTCTGTAAAATTGGTAGATACTGAAGCCTACAAATATTGGAAAGTCTTGTTATCTTTAGGTCTTGATTTGTACCAGTAAGAAAAAAAATAATTCTTAGACCGAAGGAAATAAACACCTATTGAGATGAGAAGGTTTCAATGCCTTGAGCAACCTGGTCAAGTGGGAAGCATCCCTGCCCAAGGGCAAAGGGGATGGGACCAATTGATCTTTAAGCTCCCCTCCAACCCTTAACATTTTGTGATTCTATGTTCTAAGATTCCATGACCTAGGGGTGTAGCCTATCAAGTTTGAAAGGTACCAGTGCCTATCAATAGGTACCAAAATTGTTCCACATCAGTGGCTGTGAATTTCAGGTGTTCGCTCTCTATTGGTGTTGAATCCTACTGATATCAAAGGATTTCAAAGACCAACAGACTAGATGCTTCTCAAGACAGATGGTTATCAAATGCAATAAAAGCAGTTTCATGGAAATGTATGGGTTCTACTAAAATTAAATTGACTGTAAGTAAATATGATGTGGTAACATCCTTTGCAAAATATCAGCTGATGGTGATTTGAAGATGACTCAAAAGCACAAATCCATATATATAACATGGATTGAAACAGTTCCTGTAAGTAAGACAGTCTTTGTGGTGAACCAAAGACTGTTTTGATAACTGCACCAAGAAAGATTCAATTTATACATACTGCAGTCAGATGTGAATTTGCCTACTCTACTTAGCCTATTTGTTCATATTTAGAAATTTACAGGCAATGGTGGATCTCCTTTCTAGAGGAGGAAAGATGTCTCATCTTTTAGTCTAAAACTGCTACCCCTTGTCCTATCACTGTCTGCCCATATAGAATGTCCCTTCCCCTCTCTTTTATAAGCTCACTGACTGGAAGGCCAAAATGAGGTCTCCCTGCTGCCTTCTCTTCTCCAGGCTGAACAACCTCAGGTCTCTCACCTTGCCTTCATAAGACAGGCGCTCCAGCCCTCAGAACACCTTTGTCACACTCGTCTGGACTCACTCTAACATTTTTCTTGTGCCAAGCACCCCAGAGCTGGATGTGGCACTCCTGGTGGGGTATCACAAGGGCAGAGTAGTGGAGGAGAATCACCTCCCTCAGCCTGCTGACCACGCTGCTTTTGATCCAGCCTGGGATGCAGTTGGCCATCTAGTCTATGAGCGCACACTGCTGGCTGATGTTCAGCTTTTCACCCACCAGAACAGCCAGTCCCTTCCTGCAGGGATGCTCTCAATGGGTTCTTCTCCCAGTCCACACTTATGTCTGGGATTACCCTGACCCAGCTGCAACACCTCCCACTTGGATTTATTGAACTTCCTGAGGTTTTCACGGGCCCACTCCTCATGTTTGGCGCTTCTACTCAAGACTTTGAGAATTACAGTGGACTAAGGGAAGGTAACTGAATCTTCAAAATAAACACACATTACAGATCATGGCTATGCAACAAAAACATCAGCCGTAAAAACAAAGAGACTAATTTTCAAAGGCACTAACACACATATTTCTTTTTAAAGCTTCTATCAGACATCATTTTCATGGGTCAGTCAAGGAAAATGTGAAAGAAGAAACCTCTTTCCCTCTCTGAAGTCAAAAGAGTAAGAGAGAGGAGATGAGAGAAGAAAGGATTAGAGGCTTTTTCAAAGTAAATGGTATCTGTGAAGAGCCAAGGACTGAAAAATAGTCATGCAATACAACATATCTGAAAAAAAATATGCTCTTAAGAATGAACATAATATTCAAGAACCATATTTTTATTCTTCTCCACTATTGATGACATCAAAAAAGTTTGAAGGATAGACTGATGATTCAAGGCAAAAAGTAATCTAAAGATTAAAAGGTAAAGAAATAAAAAGTTCTTTTTATTTCTTTTATATGTCTGCTGTAGGAGTCAGCTTTTTCAGAAAGAAACCCATATAAATAACCCTGAAAATATTATTGCTGTTAAAGCAAATTCTTCCTAGTGTTTAAAAAAATTGTGGACAAATCCTTTAAATAATGTCAGTTCTGTTTTTCTGTTTCATCCTTTTTTCTAGCTAAAGTAATTCATGGATAAATACTGGGTTTGCTAGTTTATTCGTTTTGTAAATCTTGAAAGAACATTAGTTGCTTGTAAACCTCTTCCTCTTGGTTAAAGTCCCAGATTGATAAATATATTTCCTGAACTGCAGATGACTAAAAAAAAAATTAAATCAAAGCATCAATGCCTTAATCTTGATTCACAATGTGCCTGGGGAAGAAAATTGCCTCAATTGAATATCAATGGCAAAACTCCATTGACTTCAACAAGCCAAGATTCAGTCCTTGATCTTTGTCATTTTGCTGATATGAAAATTCAAATATTGTATCTTCTCATACAAGGCCAAGCTCAGAAAATCATGACTTTTTTGAACATCAAATAAGAGAGGGGGACAATCATTTTTTCTGACTGAGCGAGCACTTAGAAGTGGAATCAATGTTTTCATTCTTCATGGCACTTGCCTTTCATTCTTATCTAAAAGTAGTTTTCTTCTGTCACTCTCGATATTTTTGTCTCCTGAGCACCAGGCTGCAAATCCATATTGAGCCTTAGCTCTCAAGGTTATTGTCTCAGATCTGGTCAAGTTCAGCAGTGACTCTACACTGTCACCATCCAACAGCTGCCTGGGGTCTGTGTCAAACACCCAACGGGCTCAGTGAGGTCCTGGGCAGATGCTGACTGTGATATAAAAAGTATGACCAGGAATTACATTAACAACCCTGTGAGTTTCCAGGTGGCAAAGGACTGAGGGACCTGCAGGTGACAGAATTACTCAGCACCTCTGGGTAGCCCCTCTGGCCAGTAATGTGAATACCATGGGTGAATCTAGTATGAAACCTTGTAGCAAACCAACACAAACTGGTGAAGGGCTTTATTGTCCCAGGATGTCAGCCTAGCACCTCTCACCTCCTCTAGAAACACAGGGAGCTGCACACAAAGAAAGAGCTTCCGCTGTCAGGCAGGGCATTGTTTTACTTACAGTGTGGCCAGGGGATGTGAGCTCTGAACTCTCAGGCCCTGGGGTAAACTAAGTGAAAAACTCATTTTAGAAAGTAGCATGTTAAACTAACAAAAATATTTTTTACATCTTTCCCCTGAGCTCTGGAGCAGCCTTCCTAGCTAATGGATGGCTGCACAGCTGCCTGGCAAAAAAAAATTATAAGCTCTCCCACTTTCATGTGGGCAAAATGGAAGAAGCACTGCAGACCGATCTGAAAGATGCTGAGAACACTTCTATAAATATGCAACTGGCTTTCCTCAGTTTTCTTTGTTGTCTCAAACAACTTCTGAATGATTTTTTCAAGTAAATTTCACACTACTCTTCAGACAACTCATTCAGCTCATTTGGCTTTACTTATTCATTCCTTGCTAGCAGACGTGTCAGAAATGAGCAACTCAATACAAATAGCAAAACAAATACACAAAACAAAATTTCAAAGGTAAGGAGAAATAAAAGAAAAAATTTATTGTGTTTTCTTGATCCCACTGGCAAACCCAGAGGAAAGTGGACAGTCCTGTCTTTAGATGATGGCTGAAAGAGAAATTCTCATGGCAGAGTGAATTCTTAATTTCTGCTGTTTGCTATCCACCTGCCTGGGCACACACCTGAAGACATCACTACCTGGTAATTTCATTCAACATTCCACTTCTTTGATTCATCTAAATTTCATAGTGTAATAAACCTTCCCTAGACACATTAGCACCACTAGATTAGAATATTTTACATTTACATTTGTTATCTTGGGGAGAGCATTAGTATTTTCTAGTCAATGTAATTTACATGAATGCAAGATAACTTTCAGTGTGAAATACTCACACTGAATGTATCTGGAGGTAATAATAGCTATGAACTTTACTTATTTGTTATCTCCTAGAGGCAGATTACACTTTCTATTAATAAGAATAATCCCCAATCCTGAGATTGTGCTTCAACACAATACCTTTGATAAATGTTACCCAAGTGCCAATTTTCTTTGTCTCTGCAAGCAGGTAGGTCAACACTGATGCTGTAACACTGCAATCTCTAAAATCTCTTCTCCCCATGCTTCATCCCTGCAGAGAGCTGGCTGCTGGCTATCCTTCATTTATCCATCCAATGAATAGGAGCCCATTGCTTAGCCTAATAAAATCTCTGCACCTAGGACTAATGCTTGCCATGCCCAGTTGCACACAAATATTACAACAGATTCCATCAAACCCACAAAAAAACCAACAAAAACCACAAAACCCCATACCAAACAAACAAAACCACTCATAGATAAGAAAAGTCTGGATGAAACTCAGCACTCCTTCTTCCACAGAATCTTCCTTTTGGTTTCTCCCACTTCTTTTCTGTTGTCTGTGCATCTCCCAAACCCATCTCCTGAATGCCTGCTTGGACCTTCTCCAGTTCTTACCTTGGAGCCACCACCAGTACCACTTCTGTTACTGAGGAGGCCAGTGCTGTACAGTTACTTGGATGCCATGCCTTCTCTTCATCAGCTGAGGCTCTCTTTGCTCTGCCAGGGTGTGAAGTGCCTCTTCTGCATTTTATACTCAGAGGACTGTCAGCTCCACCCACTTACATCTTGTCATAGTCATTTTGAACCAAGGGCCCCACAGGAGACACTGAAAATGTGCAAAACTTCTGTCAGTCCCACGGGGCTCAGGTGTTTCAGCCAGATAATCATCATGGGCAAGTCAGTGGGTGTGGGTCTGATTCCAAAGGGATCCCACAAATGGGCAGGGATCAAAGGGAGCTTCCTGGGCCCCCCAAGCAGAGACAAAACCCTCAGAGCTGCATTAAGTGACAGTAAAGGGATTCAACTGTGGACAAAAATCCTGTGCAACTGCAGCCATTGGGTTTTACCTCTGTCTGTGGAATGGGGGCTAAGGAGAGGAAGGGATCACACACTACTTTTAAGAGGCCTGTAAAATCCAATTTGGGAAAGCTAAACCTACAGCTTACCTATGGGAACTTTCTTAAAGGGCTCGTAAACTTACAAAAGCACCAGTACCGCTGGACTGCATCTCTCTGGGATACAAGCCCATCATTTTGTTTATTTGTAATGGTAAAGGTAAGGAGGTCAAGGTGTGCCTCTCCTGGGGATGATGTTTGTGTTAGAGCCCTTGAGTATGTGACTGCTTCCCTCTTTGCTTTGCAAGCCTTGATGCAATATTTTCTTCTTATTTTTTAGCTATTTTATTACTATCTTCCAAAGGAGGAAAAAGACACAAATTATCCAAGCACTTAGACATCTTTAGATGTTACAGTTCAATAGCAGTTTACTGCCATTTTGGTAAATTGTGCACAGCAGCAAGCCACAATTAAATGAAATCCTCATTCTTAATGTCTATATGTCTCTAAGATAAGAGTGCAGTTTTATTCTCCTTAGAATACTCTATATCTTTATTAAATGCACATGTCATTACAACATAAAATGACTGGCTCCTCAAGCAGACTCTGAAAGATGGCTGCATTTATTTTGTTCTCTGCTTCAAATGACAACCAGAAATGCCTAGAGCAAGATTCTGTTCCTGGTAAATATTGAGCAAACTGGGACATTTGTCTGTTTGCAGATCTATCCTATGCATCCCATAGATTTGGGATGGAGAGCAGGACAGGAATAAAAAATACACAAGGGGGAAAAAAGTGGAAATCAATAAAACCTCACCAGTACTCTCCTCACCCCACTTCTTGAAAACCCACTTGCTTCAAGCTGTATCCACAAATGCTGTGAAATTCTCCATGCTTAAGTGTCCATCTTATTTCTAATCCATCACACTCAGCAGCATCATTTCAAAGAGATGGAGACACGTGATAGCAAAGTGCTGATCCTCCACCATGATGGCATGACCACGTTGGACAAGCTGGGACAAAAACACTGTGAAAGTGGTGCTTGTCTTTTTGCCATCCCTGTCTTGTGTGAACAGGGAGCTCTGTAGAGAAAATCTACCCCAACTTCTGCTCCCAAATTCTGTCTTTGGTGCATGCCTGTCTGAGCAGTAATTCAAGCATCAGCAGATACTGGCTGACCTCCAGCTGGATACTGCACTTTCCTTCCTGCAGGGATCGGCATCCCTTCAGGAGGCTGCTATTAGCAGCCGGGGGAGAAGGAGATCCCAGATGAATGCAGAGCTGACCAACAACACCTTTTTGTCACAGATATCCACCACAGGGGAGTATACAATGAGAAGCACAGGCCTGAGATTTGCTTCTCCAAAACAACCTTACCTCAGAGCAGCTCAAGAGCTGCCACTTCTTTTCCCTTGATGCTTTCCTGAGAGATCTGAGGAGCTATCTGTGCTCAGAGCAGGGCAAAATGCATGTAAGCTCCTCATGTATTTATATTTTTCTTTTTTTTCCTGACTTATATTCCTATACTGCTAAAAAACCCCAAACCCAACTAACCAAGAAACCACAACAAACAAACAAACAACCCCAAACCATACAACAACCCCCCCCAAAACAAAACAAAACAAAACAAAAAGCCCCTCAAAGTGAACCCCAAACAACCAACACCCAAAAAATAAACCACCTCTCCCCAAAAAATTTCCCAGCAGAATTTCATTGGTTCCCTAGGCAAATAACAAAGTAGGTGCCCAATCTTGAGAGATCCTGAGTTCCCTCTGCAAGGTGCAGAGCACCATCAACCACAGTGGGCATCCACAGGGTGAGAGGTGATGACTGGTGTATTTAAGACCTTCAAGTGTAGGATCCATCCCAAGGAAGCATCCCTGTGGCAAGCTCAGGTCTTTGGAGGAGCTCAGGAGTTAGAGTTGAGAAAGACAACACAAGCACCAGTGCTCCCACACTGACAGTTTGGTGTAATGGATTTACAGCTGCCACAAGCAGCTGCTGGGTGGTGTGGTGTTCTGCAAAGTAAGGAGATCCTGACAAAAAGGCATAATTTTCACACAAACCAGAAAAATGAAGAACTGCCTCCCAGATAGCTCTAGCTGACTATAGCGAACACCAAAGTGAGCAGCCTATTTATTATATTGCATCTGACATTATGGGAGCCTGTGTAATGTAATTAGCCATAAAAGTCCCAACAGTCTGCCAATTGTTCCTCCCAGGTACACTTGTTTTTAAGACAGCTCTCCTAGACATCCATTACTTACAGCTTCCTACTTGCCTTTATCTTTTCTGTAAACATTCTTTTGCCATGAATAACTGAATGAAAAAATTTTGAAGCCACAGAAAATCTACTGGTTTAAAAATATAGATGTATTTTATTGTTATCATTTAAAAAAAATTAATTCTTTTTAGATAGGATACTTAATGTATATATAACCTATCCTCCTCATTTGCAGGCAGTGGGCCTTACTCTGTATCCAGGGAAAAATGGGGCCTGGCTTTATTCTACTGACTTTTGTAGCTTTACTGAGGAGTATAGGCAGCTGTGCTTTTGCAAGGAAAGAGGGATCTTGCCCCACAAGATTTGTTAATACACCTTCTTAGGGTTCAAGTTCTCTAATTCACAGAAGAGGACCACCACTCTTAGAAGATGAATACAAGGAAGAGGATTATGATCAGCAACAGACTGAGACAGTAAAGGCCCAAAATGCCCCCTGTTTAAGGAGGCTTTGGATGGTGAGGATGTTTTGAAATTAATGAGTAACCTGTTGTTTGTTTATGCTATTTCAGACTGGCTTTTTTCTTCATTTTATGAATTAAAAGACACCACTGCTACCTTCTCTGTGTCATTTCCTACTTCTCTTTGTTCAGGTCCTACTACCCCCTCAGTATGCTGCCTTTTGTGGATCTAATTCTTAAACAAAAAAGTCCTTATATCTCAAAAGAAGCCTCTATATTTAAATTGGAGTTATGATTCATTTGGGGCCACTGGTAACTTTAAAGTATTCCTAAAATTGCACCATCCTGCAACTGGTACTTAGAGTTGTCCTTATGAGACCCACTGGATATGCACTATGTGCTTGTACTCACACAGCTGCCCCACATCCAAAAGTGGATGGGCTTTCCAGATTCACAGGCCTTGGTAAATATTAACAGTGGCAGAAGTCATAGAATCATGGAATGATTTGGGCTGGAAAGGACCTCAAAGATCATCTAGTTCCAATTCCCCTTCTGTGAGCAGGGACACCTTCTATTAGACCAAGAACCCATCCAACCTGGCTTAGTCGATCTTTGAATTTATTCTCTGCTTTCCAGTTAAGTTTCTTCTTTTGAAAGATCTATAAAGAGGGGATTTGGGTGTTTTTTTTGCTTCACATAGTATCATGCCCTTGTAAACCACACCTACTGTAAGAGCTGTGCTTTCCTGCTGTAGGAGGACATTGGTTAAGGTTACTTTCTGAACACAGTGTTGGCACCAGCAAAGTCCCTCTGGACTGAAAGAAAGTACAGCAAAACAAAAAGATATTGAGGGAGGAAATCTCTCAGCAGCAGCTATAGGACCTAAAGCATACTATTTCATAAGATATATGCTTCTTTTGGTGTGCTGTGTGCTAATCCCTACAAGTGTTCTATAAATGGAATGATAGCTAAACATGAGCAAATCTTAAGAATAGCTCAACTGTTTCAGAATCTCATTATATTTTTAACTCCATTTCAGTCTTGTTCAAACTCCATTCCAAAAAAGCCAATTCAAGGCTGCAGGCAGCCTTGAAAAACACTTAAAAACAGAAGAACATGGAAGATACATAACAAAAAATTGATCCAAAAGGCAACATTTCATCCATCTATTTTATCCCCGAGCATTTCAGAGGCAGTTCTGTCTACTGCATAGGAAACCATAAACTCACTTAAGAGCAAGGCTTGACTTAGCCACTTGGCAATGCCTTCCCCTAGCCAAATGGTTTACCTGTCCTACTCTATTTTAGACTCACCAACACAGCCCGATAAACTTCTGGGGCTGGTACTGCCTATTTTCATGTACCTGCCCTCTGTCCATAGGTGCATTCCTAATGAATAAGGGTGTGTGCACCATTTTTCCCTATAAGACCTCTTGTTTCTCACAGCAATGGAAAAGAGGAGCCAATATAAGAACAGAGGAAATGTCAGATCCAAGAGGCATCCAGAAGAGTTACAGGAAGGGTAGAAGCTAATGTCACAAAGCCATAAGGTTATGGGAAATATTTTTTTCCTAGTTTTCTGTAATTTGTTATGTAATTACAGAAAACAAGACCATAGGGAACAGAACTTCCAAGAAGAAACAGGAAAATAGGAACTGCCATTCCAGGAGACACACTGGTGATGATTAGCAGCTGAAACTTGCTAATCTGCTAGATGACAGCAAGAAAGAAATTAAGTAAGAAGAAATCCATATGCAGATAATCTACCTAGTTTGGGAGATTACTAATCTGACATATTTTAAAGATCTACTGTTTTGAGCAGCCCATATGTTTTATTTCACTAGGCTTTCTATTTTCCAAGTTCTGTCAAGGGATGCCTGTTTGCTCACTTAACTTGTGTTCTGAGAAATTCCCCATGTCAAAAGTCCCTGAAGTTTATAATTAACAACAACAGAGCTCATGCACTTGAAGATGGATGAAGCTGAAAGAAGAGACATAGCCACAGAGAGAAAAATATTGTACTGAAGGCTGTTAACAGGGGAAAATGCTGTCACTGTGAATATCTGCCTGTATAAAAGCAATGTTCAGCAAGGGATCCCTGTCTGGTGTCCCTCAGGCTTTGCAGGTAAGCTGTGTGAAATGCTGACTTGAAGGGGCAGCTCTATCTTCTCCTGCCAAGGCCAGGAAATGCTGTTATAAAATCTAGTATTCTTCCTGGAATATTTATTAGGAGTTTGGGAAGATTGATTTGGCCACTGAGGATAGATATGTGAGCATCTGTTATAATGGCAGTAAAACGAATTAGACTCATCAGGAATAGTAATTCATAATGATAGTGGTGGTGTTTGCTCTTTGAATATAAAGAATCTCCTAGGCCCTTCAATCCAAGTATAACTAACACTACTACATGCAAGAAAAGCCTCTATTTTTTTTTTCCCCCACAGCAAGAGTTGCAGTCAGAAAAGGGTCCAAACTGGTGAGCCTCTAAGCACAGGAGTGAGTGGATGATTGTTAATTGAGGTGGTTCCTTTTCTGATTACCTCATACAAACAGAAGGGCATGTCATCACATTTGCAAAAGACACTTGAGAAACTGTTTCAGGCTGAAAAAGTATAGATGAAGGAACCTGATGTACATATCTGGTAAAAATCAACACCATTTGCTGCAGTACTGACATAACTGGATTTTGGCTTCTTAAGGAAAGAGAAGAGATGAAGTAGGAAAGGTGGATGTCTTCTCTTCTCCACCTGGGACGTAGGGAAAGGAAGCCTAAACTTGGTTTATTTCTTTGTATCCCATTAAGGAAAAATAAATGCTGTTCAAAATGCTATATTTCTATTCTTTCTGAACTATGACCAGAAAGTCATCCTAACATCCTGAGTAAAGATAAATCACATTCATGATGAAGTCACTCAGACTGGGTGAACCTCTGCCTCCTCCGCCTCTGCTCCTCAGGTGAAGCTGCAGTACACATTTTTTAAGAATTCTCCATGCTTATTCTTGACAGTCTTTTACATTTACCAGGAATAAGGAGTTCTAAGGAAAGGTGCTATAGAAATAAACCCTACCTTGTATTGTTAAAATTAGAACTTAAATTGATATTTAAAATGCTGAACCACAGATCTAATTCTCCATAAAATTCTACTCAAGAGCCTGAATAAAACTGTGGAAAAGATTTCCTTTTTAACTGTAGAGAAATTTGCTGTAAATGGGTGCAATGGTGTACTTTAGAACCCTGGAGGCAGTTAATTGAGCCCTCCCTCCAATTTTAGCCTGCATATTCTTTGCTATGCCCACGCACACAGCTGAAAGAACAGCTCCTGGAGTACCATCCTGCTCTAAAAATGAATCTCTGCGTGGTCATGCGCACTGATATAGCCAGAACAGCATGCTTGTGACAAGTGCTGTACACAGGGTGCTCAAGAATACGGCTGGGAAAGATTAGCAGCAAGCAGGTTCTTGCTTAAAATGAGATAGACGTGGGAAACAAATGGAAATGAAAGAGTCTTCAAAGACCATTGAAAAACCTCTTCATTCTAAGGAAACGGCCCACGTTAGCAGTTTTAAAAAAAAAGACCCATACTTATTTTGGTCAGCATTGACAACCTTCTTCCGTTGTGTAGTAGCTTCCTTCTCAAACAGTCAGGTGCAGAGCACAGTCCTACTCATCGGGAGCAAAGCTGACAGAATCTGCCTCTCACTTTGGCACATTCAGCATTTCACAGACTTTACACTGTATATCTGGTGAGTCAAGCACCCATTCTGCCAAGCCTCCATGTGTAAATGCAGGCTTACCCCCACTGGCACAGCACAGCAAAAGACGTTCCCAGACTTATTTATTATTTATTGGAAAACATGTTTATTAAACAACCGTGCTTCAAAATACAACTTTCTTTTTCTTTTCTCTCCTTTTTCCCTATAGCCTCCTAGGATCTCTCTGACACCAAAAATTCCCCTGCAATTATAGCCAACAACTGAAACTCAGCCTGAAGTCCAGATATAGATTTCACACCCCTCTGGAGCAATCACTGAGAATTTCAGGGATTTAAGGAGTTTCAAGAACTGCCAGCAAAGAGCTAAATCTTACAGAAGTATTGCTCGTTCACCACCTGACACATAGGGACTGTACTTTTTATTTTAACACTCATAAAACATGTACAAGGGCTGAGGTGTTTTTGACACATAAATCTCAGGTGCTGAAAGTTCACTCTTGTTCTGCTGCCTCTTACAGTTATTTGAGGCAATGTGCCACTCCCAATATTTCTGGAAATGTAATGGCACTCTTCCCCCTAAAAGCCCAGAGTATTGCTATTATACAGACTTTGGAAGTTAAACTCCTTTTGAGGATTCTTGATCCTTTTCTTGAAGCTCAAATGTCACTTTCCTTGCCAGTCAGCCAAAAATCATATTGAAGAAACCCTAAACTTTTAGAGATATGGGCAGAAAAATAGACTGCATGTACAGCTAGTGCATATTCAGTATGAGCTAAATTGTCCCAGGCATTGGAAAGGATGTGCTCACTGTGGGACCATGTGCCCCTCTGCAGAGGGTGAGACAGGCACTCTGGTTCCTGGCTCGCCTCCTCCTGGCCCCTGAGCAAGAAATAGCCAAGGACAGTTGTTGTGCCCAGGGGAGGTCTGAAGCCCCTCACCACTCATCTTCTGGGAAACCATGCTGAACATCTGCCAAATCACAACGTTTCTGTGCTTGTAGGAACCAGCAGGAAAAAGTAAGAATATTCCTTCCTTCTTCTCTTTTCATATACAATAAGTAATTTAACATAAAACAGTGAAGAAAATATACATCTGGCCTTTTATTTACTGGCAGTTTCAGCCCGTGAGCTCTGGTACCAATCCTTGGTGCAACTCCATTGACTTCAGCAGACTCTGCCAGAGGTCAAAATGTGCCATTAAGAGTTGAAACAAAACAAGATGTGCAGTCCTGTTTCTTTCCAGCCCATAAAGCCAGTCTGAAAGGTTTTCTTTCCTGTCTTCATTTTATCCAAGATCTATCAAGAATATTGAGTTCTATCTTTGTTTTTGCTGAAGGGTTGCCGAAGTGGAAAAAGCACTTTCTTTAATTACAGGGAAAAGGGGCTTAATCTATAATAGAAAGATAGTATTTCCTAGTTAGTTTCCACATATTTTAATTCAGTGGGTGCTAAGCAAAGAAAACCCAGCATGTTGATGATGTTTCAAAAAAAAAAAAACCCTTCCATTCATATTTTCTTAAATTTAGACTTTGTGATACATTTTATTCAAGTGCTTGCACTGTCATCATGAGCTCCTTCCAGAAGTGTATCTGACAACACAATTAACATTTTCACATGTTGTTTGGGTTTTTGTTTTCTTCAGGACAGGTTTATATGGGAGAACGCCTTATTTTGTCCTTTATTTGTTTTGAAAACATCCCTCTGTCTGAGAGAAGGGCAAATAAATGAGGAACAATTTGCACTAGGTAAATGTGCAGACTCAGATGTGGTGGACTAAATGAGCGCAGCCCTGGAGCCTTTCCTTAAGCACTGCCTAAGAAGGGACTGTCAGCTGGATGCTTCTTACTCCTTGAACAGCAAGTGCCTAAGAGAGGGAAGATACTGCAGACCCCTCATTCTTCTTCCAAACTAGCATTAGTTAACAAAGACCTGCTACACTCTGTGCATCGAACCTAGAGACAACCCAACAGTGACAGCATGACATTGCTATGGCTGATATTTTATGGCCCTTTGCAACATGGAGTAAGAAGTCATTCAGAAATATTCTTCCAAACACATTTGACAGAAGTTATTAATTAAGGATCTATACCTTTAGAGCATGAATAGCTTAGTGACCCTCCCAAGTCACACAGGTGAATTCACAGGGAATTTCAATTTGGTAAAATAACACAGTTTGTATAATGGTTGCCTGTCTTGTAATTGCCATGTAAACTATTTCCTTGCAGAAGCAAACAACCAAATAACAAAAGAAAAACATCATGCAACTCCACTGATGATCATACCGAAATCTGAATTAGATGTCACAGTATGTGTCTACTGACATCTACATGGGAGTGGCAATGGGGAGGGGAGGAAAGGCTGTCTCTGGTTTCGATTCCTGAGGCTAAATGCAATACAAATATACCCTGAAGTCAACAGACTTTCACGTGTTATACATCTGTGCTGAATCTGCTTTCCAATATCCTAGATTTGATGTGGGCAGATGGTGGAAGAGCTCTCCCTGGAAGTAGCATGTTCTCCCCCCGAGAGGAATGCCCTTATGTCTCTTAGACATGAACTGTCTGCCTGATTAATAAGCAGTGCTGCTTGGCTTAGGAGAAAGTTCACATTTGCTTCTTTTGCCTGCAGAGTGGGACTTCACTGGGGCAGGGGTGTTAAACTGGGACTGTCAGAGAAGTTTGGAGCAGGTGGTGAAAGTGACCAGAAGTGGGAAGGGAGCAAAGGAGGATGCAGTGTCCCTTCAGGGAACAACCTGTTGCCTGCGGTGATTTTGTCTAGCATGGCAATGAGGATGCCAGTGCCTGGAGCTGCAGAAGGTGCCCCATCTTCTCAGCCCTCACTGCCTGCTGGGCTTACCGATGTGATGTGGGCTCTCCAGGTCATCCAAAAGCCCCATGACTCCTGGCAGGGAACCTGGTGCAAAGTCCTGTTCTCTGAAAAGACTTCTTTCTTCCCCTGGATAAGGAAAATCCTCCTGCTCCTAAGTGAGACAAAAGCAGCCATTCAGTTCAGAGCTGGGGCTGTTTTCAAAGCTTCCAGCAAACACACTGTGCTTCAGTACTGCTGATAAATGTATTAAATGAGAGCACATGCTTTTAGAGGGCAAGTGGCTACTTTACCTAAATGCTATTTTCATGTGAGTGTTAATCAAGAAATATGTTCTAATCCAATTCTACCACAATATTGTTTTTCCTTCCTTTCCCTGACCCAGCATCTATATGAACAAAGGGCATGAAAGACAGAACTGTCATTTGATTTATGCTACTGAGTGTGTTTATCACTGACTGTCCATTTTCTTTAGCTTTACATAAAATCAGTGCTTGAGACACTGTAAAGTTAGAGACTTCTAACACAAAACTCTGTTTACTGGCTTTACCCAGCACACCAATACTGAAGAACCAGAGAAACAACCCAAAGGAATATATTCACCTCAGAGGGAGAATTTAAAGAATGGTAATGCAGGCACTTCTGCAGCAGGACCCACCCCTGCATTTCCTACAGAGAAATAGGAAGCAAGTGAGGTAGTTCTGGGGCTGTGGGTAAAGCCTAGCAGCCCTCCCCAACTCATGATGCCACACAAGGATGGGACTGACGGTCTTTTTTGGGAAAATCTCACAAGTGACAAGATCTGAGAGGAGGGGGTTAAAAGGCCTCTTGGATAAAACCTAAGAGGTCCTAGTAAGTAAACTGTAGAAATGAGCTTTTAGGAGTATGTGTTGACAATAGCAAGTTGAGAGAAAAATGCCTCAAATAAAATTCATTTTTACTGTGGCTGCTTGAAGCCTGCAGATAAAGATGCAGACCTGAGACCAGTGGGACCACTCTAGAAAGCCTGTTTGAAACCAGCACAGGATTTCACCGGGCTGTACTTGCAACTTTGCTTCCACAGTCTTCACTCAGTCATGTCAGTATTTACAAGGATATTTCTAGATGCCTGCAGACCTCAGTGTATGACAAATGCTACAAAATAAGAAAAAACAATTTCTTGGCTCTTTCTCAAGATGCTGTAAAGGTATTAAAAAATTTAATAGTCATATAAACTTGATATGCTTCAGAACATTAGCTCAAGAGACTTTTTTTTCAAACAGATTCACAATATTTATAATAACCCTTATGCTATGCTGCTTGTTGCCACCCACGTGAAGGAGCTGCCATACAATGTTGTCTTACATTATTTGCTTAGCTGCAGAAATTTTGGCATGGTATTGTACAGAAAATGAGAGGAATTAACTGTGTGCTGCTGATATATATTCTCCTCCTGCAATTTCACGTGGTTACAGCTCCCATGTCGCACCCCAGAGGTGACTTCATTACAGTAGGTGAATGCTTTCCTCTGTGTTAGAATGTGTTTGTAAAATATTGCTTGGAATTAAAGATACTGGATGGATTTCTAATTGGACATTTAGTATAGCTAGCTGGCATGTTGGTGACAGCTTCATTTAATGTATACAGCTTAATTGGGTAGTTCATTTGCCAAGCCCCAGCTGGCAGCAACAAGCACTAGGTTCTGCATCTAGATGTCCACTTTTAACATCATCTTGAGACACCATCCAAAACTGGAGAGAAACCAAATCAAACTGTGAGAACACCTAGTGAGCAATATATTCCCTGCTCACAAGCAGTGAATCAAACAGGCTTATTCAAAGAGCACCTTATTTGGGAGACCATAAAAAAAAAAAAAAAATAGAACAGCACAGAGAAACAATCTATGATAGGCCCTTTTGTTCTCTGCTCTAGTCCCTTCTCAAAGCAGATGAATAATAATTCATGTTGCTCTTCTTTTAGCATGATGCTGCCTATTGCTTTCCACAACCAGACCCATCACTTCCTGACTATGAAGATACTGAATTTTCCTAATTTAGACCTTTTGAGAAAAATCTCAGCTTACTGTGAAGGGGCTAACATCTCTCCTGATAGCCTGCTTTATTGTTGTTTCCACTTCTCACTAGGAATTAAAAAAAAAAAAAAAACAAAACACAAGAGACAGCCCATGAACACTTCACTTAAAGAAAGAAGCTTCCTTAAAAGTAGGCTCCTTTCACACTTCCTGAGTTTCTTTGGCCCAGTTCTTTCTTTTGCAGCATTAGATCTGGGCATCCGGTCAGGCTCAGCAATACGTCACTGGTTTCAATGAAAATGCCATAAAAAATATCTTAGAAGTCAGGGTAAACAATGTCTCTCAAAAATTTACTAGCACTTACAAGACCCAAAACTTACTCTAATCTTCAGCAGTTGTCATTGCTCTCTGGACACTTTTGCTCGTAGAGCACTGAGTAAGTTCTGTGTCTTCTCATACTCCAGCTAGCAAATTCCATTGCTGAGAGAACAATCTCACTGTTGTGCACAGGATTTTCAGAATCACAATCCTCTCTCTTAATCCTTTTCATTGATTCCAGCCCACATATTGATATTTGTTTTGGAATATGATATTTTGATCAGTATTAAACTGAGTTGTGTGGCTTTTTTTGGAGATAAAAACATAGTGGAAATGTTAATCTGATTGGCTAACTAAACAGTAATGTTAAATATGCAATTTTAACATCTCTTTCCTGAAATATGTTGGCTACTCATAGTCTTTAACTTTACAAAAACAATTTTTCTACAATCTGTGTGGTTAGGCTGAAAAACATGGATATACAGCTTGGCCACATATTCTCTCAAAATAAAACCAGCAATAAAATATGTAGTGAAGACTGAAATTTATGATCTACAACAGACAGAGATGAAAACCGTCTCCTGCTGAAAACAAAGGCAAATTTATCATTGATTTCATTTTAGTTGGGATATCAGTCAAGGCATGTACCTGTCTCAGACCTTGTTCGCGGGGACATGTCTTTATGTGTGCAACACACCCCGCCCCCCGCTACACCTACTTCCATTTCCTGTCATGGTTTCTTCATCACCAACCAAAATCCAATGCTTGGGATTATGAAAGTCTATCAGTTCCAAAAATCAAGCTCCAAGTCAAGGACAGCCCGCTACAGTTGTGCTTTCCACTGACAAAAATCACTGTTTCCAGCAGAAAACTATAAAATCTAAATGCAGTTGGAAGTCAGATCCTTGGTAGAACAGTATAGCTTTATTAAAGATGAATATGATTACACTTATACCAGTAGCTCATCTGATTGATGAGCAGAGTCTCATCCTGTAAGACTGCAAGAGGGGAATGGAAGGAAGGGAAACATTTTCCTGTGCTCTCTTAAGAAAACAGACAAAAAATTGGTATTAAATGGACCATGGATGCTAATGTGTGATGCTGATTGTGGATGAAGGTTGCAGGACTTGTAACAGCATTTTCTGAGCACCCAGATCAGTGGCAAGTTTTGAGGTCCATTCCTTTGCATGGTAATTTAGACCTGATTGAGAACTCTTTTTTTAATCTCAAAACTGGAGACCTGCTATATCTTAATTGAGTTCACCATACCATCAACTAGACTACAATTGAATTGAACAAGGTGAGAGTTGAAATGGGAACAAACTCCTCCCCAAAGTCAGCTATTGCAGAAATGATTCTGAGGTAGGCAAAACTGGTTTTCTGGTACTCAGGTCTACTTATTCTGTGAATGGCACTTTCAAATTAAACTCCTTTCCTTGAAACATTCACAAACCTCTCTACTTAGACATGCAGATGCCAAACAGAGCAGGAGGTACTGACTCCTTCAAGATGCACTGTCTTCAACAGTGGTGAAGATTTATTTTGGTGGTGCCTGTGTGGGATGGAGCTATTAGGGAAATTATTTACTCTGAGAAGGAAATTAATACCACCCAAAACAAGAAGAAAGGATCTTGTTCCTGAAATGCTTTTTCTTCCCTTTAAACCAGAAGAAAGAAAACTTACCTAAAGAATGAGGCATTTAGAGGGTTCAAAATTTATTAGGTGCAAAGAAATGACCTTGGCAAAACTTGCTTTTCTGTGTCAATACCTTGAGCAAGAGCAGATTCAGACAAATGTAGCAGGAAGTACTGAAGGAATGAGAAAGATTTAAGAGCAGTGAGATGCTGCTGTCTTGTAAGGCTGAGCTAATTCAATGTCCCATCAAACATCCTGGCACAAGCATACAGCTCTCTGCCACATAATCCAGACAGCAAACAGAAGCAAAACAAAACATTTCAATTAATATACCACTTATGGTAACAAGACGACCTTGGCTTGTCTGAATTTACCCTTTAGCAAAATACATGTATAAATAAATAATGACTGACATTCGTAGTCTTAATAAAACCAGTTGTGTTCTGTATGGGGAGATGAGATCTTTACTTCCACAGCATTTTCCTCCTCCACATTTATCAATTTACTAACTCAACCATGTTTTCTCCATGACCCTCAAATTCAGTTCTATGTTGTTTTGATGCTGGTGTTGATAATGAATTTCATTTAAAAACTCCTCTGGCATTCCAGTTTAGTGCTCACCTTTTCAGGGCTGTTTTCAGGTATCATACCCATCTCCCACAGATGGCATGTCCCAGCCTTGCTCAGTCTTTAGTCCTCTTTGGGCTGTCCATAGACTAACTATGGGTTCTGGTAGCAGGGATAACTCCTACCAAAATCTCCATGAGGTGTTGCCCAGATCCTATCCCAGATACACATTTTTCTTTCCCCTGTAAGACTTGTGACTGACCCAGTCTTTTAAAGGGAGAGAGACATGCTACAGAGTGCTGTGCACTTGAGTGTGTGCTATAGGATATGTTCAAAGTGCCAACATCAGCAATATGCACAGCCAAGTGCTCCCTATGGAGTTAGCCTATTTTATCCACCAAAGAGTCACTACTGTCGTCTACCAAAGACGTGTCCCAAAAGGTATAATCCTAATCTTATAGCACTCCAATGAGATCTGTGTAAGCAAAATTTGCTGATACTCTTTAGGTATGTCTAGATAGATATATAGATGACTTGGCCTATTATTTTCTCTTCCACTCTCCAGGGAACTCATTGTGCTTATCTTTATAAAGCCATCATTGAACCTTACTTGGACTGGGAGGCAGAACAATAGCAATGTCACTGTCAGCTGTGTGATTTTTCAAAGATTCTCACGTTTTCAATCTTCTTTTGCTAAGGAAAAAATGACCTTGCACCTTATTTCCTTGTCTTTATTAAAGAAGGTGAAAAATGGCATTTCTCTCTTGGCCATTCAGAGAAAACTCTTTTAAAATCACAAACTAAACTGGTGTCTATATGATCTTCACATCTAGATGTTTTCCCAGCAGGGATTCAAACGCTTCTGCCACTTCAGTGTGTCAACAAGATCATGTGAAATATTGAAAGGAAAGGAAAGACTCTGCAGTATACAGGGCTAACCAGGGAAAACATTTTGTCTGCACTTTGTCCTTGGATAGTAATTTAAATCTAATCTGCTACAATGTCTTCAGAGTGCTACAAGCATGTGCCATGTCCACTAGCAGCATTTTCAGGGGGGAAGATCACGAGTCTCTCAACTCCTTAGCCAACTTCTAAAAGGCACATGTCCCACAGAGGGAGGCTTCTCTCGCCCTCTCTCTTCTGGTGAGTTTTCATCACGGGTGAGACTTAGAAAAACCTGCAGCCTGTCCTTATATTTCCATGGCCAGCTTCCTTCCAGCAATTTACTCTCAGTTCCTCACAGGACAGTCAAAATATCAGATGGGCAATTAACAACCGTCCACTTGCACACCCACCTCAGTGTATTACAGTGTCTAACAGCATGGGAGAAGATAACTAATGATGCTCACAGTCCAGAAGATCAGAGGGAGATAGAAAACATAATGAGTTACCATGGAACAAAGCACTTATCCTTCTATTGAGGAAATGAGGCATAAGAGGCACGGTTAAGGCCTGGGGTTTTGTACAACTACATGCAATTTCACTCCATATTCATTTTAATTCAACTGAATCCTTTCTTTAAAATATTATTTTTAATTTTTGGTCTTTAGGAATAATTATTAAAATAGGCTGCTTTTTGCCTTTTTAAATGGACTATACAGACATCCAAACGTTCCATCATTCTCTAAACCTAAATTTCTGACGTAGTCATAACTCCTGACTCTGCATGGGAGAAAATGTGCTTGAAATCAGAGTTTTATACACAGAGTTTATCACAAAACAATCTACATTTCCTACCACCTACTACTGATGATCCAACTCACAATGGGCAAAACAGTGAATAGATTTTTGCACATGGACTCAAAACCAAAACTGTTTAAACATAGGCATAGTTGTTTTGTTTTTTTTTTTTTTTCTTTACACTGGGTTCCATTTGATTCCTAGCTTAGAAGCATTTAGTCTTCAAAATTGTTTTATTGCTGCATTGGGATGTGATGTGATGTGATAGATCACACTCCAGCTCACGCTGGGGGTTCTCCCAGTTGTGCAAACAATTCCCAGTTTGCAGAGAATAGTGCCCCCAGTATCTGTGTATAGCAGCCCTGGACAGTGGGTATTCTGATGAACAGCACATCTTCTTCTGAAGCACTTTTCAGGTCACCCATCGCAGTCCCTCAGGTCTCATAACCATTTCCCATGCCAGGGAGGAGAAAAGCACTTAACTAGTTCCTTGCCCATTGCTGACAGACTGATTTGTGCAGAAGCTGCCCTGCAGCTCAGCATGGCTCTATCAGTCTCTTGAGCTGTTAGAGCCTGTTCTTTCCTCCCTCTTCCTCCTACTCGCTCCTCCCTCCTGGCCCCCCACTTTCAAGCCTTCTTGATCTTACTCTGTGATTCCCCTGCCAGCTCTGTCTGGCAGCTTCTTGCACTCTGCTAAGCACCACTTTATAGCCTTTGCTCTTTGGCAGGTCATCAGGAACTGTCCCCTCAGAGAACAAGCCTTCCTCAGAGATTCTGCCTCCAGCTCAAGCTTTGCTGCTCAGTCCTTCCCCTCCTCTGGGCAACACCTCCAAAGGACAGCCAGATGTGGCACAGTTCATTATGGGTAGTTGAGAAATGAAGTTTAAATTGTCACCAACCACATAAAAAATAAAGGTATGGGCTACATTTGAAAGAATAAATGCAAATTATCATTATCTTTTTTAATCTCTATGAAAGCAATTCTCAAATTCATCTTGTGATTTCACCAGCCATTTGATGCATTATTATCCTTTGTGGGATTATGTGGATACAGGCAGTTCTTTGGGTGATTATTTTTAGTATTTTTACATAGGCAATTTTGAAAGGCTCCATAAGAATATAGCTTTTAAGACAGAATTTCTTTAGGAATGATTAAGCATAATCATGTAACTATAATCATGCATTGCAGAGAAAAGTTAAATACAGAATTGATACAGTCTCAGTTGTGGTTGCTATGTAATTTTTCTTTTCATACTAATATTGAATTTTATGCATAAAAGAGTAACTGATTTTTAAAGATTGAGAGAGAAAGCCTTAATGCAGAATTTCCTGTAGATTCAGTGTCCATTTATTTTTGGAAACTGCATGACATATTTTGACTAGTATGTTATTAAATATTATTTTTCCCTAGAAATTAACTTTTGCTATAATCAGATAATGCATTTGAATGACAACTATCTTATTTATTATATACATACATTTGTATATCTGTGTATCATATCACATATACAACAGCCTGGGAGGAAAAAGTAATGGTGATACTTGATATATTGAATTAAAATTTTATAGGAGGGTATTTTCACACAGAGCTTTCTTGTCTGTGTGAGGACCTAGAACCTGGATATTCATGTTGGAAATTATATAAGAGCTAAGAATAACTGTTCTCTGCCTCACCACTTCCTCCAGCATACATCAAGCCTGCTGGTTTTAACTGGAAGACCTTTATTAAAACTAGTGTATTCCACCAGTTTCTTTGACAGGGAACCTCATTCTGAAATTGTTGTCTGTGGTCTTGGTGGAAAAAGTTATAGTAACCTTTTCAAGTTAATTTTTCCATTTTTCAATGTATAACAATTGAGTATTTGTAACTTTTAATATTATCTAAGTATTGAACAACTTACATTTCTAATTCTTGTTTCATGCAAGAGTCTTCCCTTAAACTTTCATTGTATTAGTTGCACAAGTGTATGTGGAAACATGCATGGAAACAGACCTACAACAAAAATTTTATGCTGAGATCTCCACCAGCTAAAAAGCATTTGAGCTGATACTGAGTACGTGTGTTAAACACATACACAGCATGTCAGGGCAAAATGGATAAAAAAAGATTCTAGAGAATTTTATACAGCTCTGGGAGGGGCTAGACCCACAATTCCCAAGGAAGGAGTTATCCCTGCACACACCAAAGAGTTTTGCCTTTCTGTGAAAGTACTTCACTTTCTGTGAAGTATTAAAAGCTCCCAGAGTCCCTGCAAAAGCTAGTATGAACTGAGCTGTCATGCCACATTTTACATAGAAAATAGAAAAGTGCTTGTTATTGCCTTGTTTGTTGTCTTCTGTGAATAAAAATAAAATAATTTGGTTTTTAAAATTATGCATGTAAATCTTGACACTAGCCCAGCGAGGACCCTAAACATGTTTACAACATAATTGCAGATCTTACAAATGCAAGCTATGTTGATATTGCAATTCTCTACCTAACCTGTATACCTAGGGATAAATCATTTGCCAGTTATGCAAGAGGAATTTATGAGTCCATTGACAAGCCCAAACCTTTACTAAAGACAGCTCACCAGTTTGCAGTAGGACCCTTCACAAAATCATACAGGAGAAAGTCTCCCTCTGTCCTCCTTTACTCTCCCCCTTACCCAGTGTAGGCAGTACCAGTGGGACTGCCTTTGTCACTGGATTTGGAGGACCTATGACTATTTACCTCTTCACAACAAACAGCTGGAAGGTTTTGCCTTTCTATTTCTACATGCTGAATATGGGACATCCCTGACAGCAGAGAAATGTCCATGCCACCCTCTCAAGTCTTGTCTTCACAGAGGAACAGAGCTGTGTCCAGGGACCATAATGTGAGTGTGGCGGACCTTGAGTTTGACTGCAGTGTGTCAGAATATCAAAAACCTCAAGCAGAAGAGATATCTTTGCATTTCTGCTTCCTTCTCAACCTTGTTGCAAGCCAAGAAGAATAATAACTGAGAAGCAGGCTCACTGGTGCCAGAAGTCCCTGCTACATCTACAAACATTAGTGAAGGCTGACACAAAGAGGGACTTTTTAATTTAATGTTGCAGACTTCAAATTGCATTTTCAAACTTGAGAATTGCCAACCTGACTTGAGGCTTGACAGTTCTTAATAGCCAGGTTTCAAATTAATACTTTTTATCTAGTTGAGTGCATAGCATTTTGATAAATTGTCCATTTACCTGTCTGCTTTATCAGCTATGCCCTCTTTCCTTTCTAAATCTAGGGAAACTATGTCCATAAGTTGACTAATGGAAAAAGCTATTTAAAAATCCCAGAAACCCCAATGCTTTTCATATATTTTATTATAAGTGTTTCTGAGAGTCTGAATAAAAATAACATTGTATGTATAGATAGTTTCCTCACTCTTTATTTTTGTCTTTTTTTCTCATGTTGTTACAATCTTTAATTTTGTTCAACACCTTATCTTTCACTGCTATCCCTTGGTTCTTGTGGGGTATTTTAGTCCATCTCATATGTTCTAGAAAACCACCCTTACTGTGCCATCAATAGCACAAACAAAGGAGGTTTTCAGTGGCACATGAGAGTCTTTCCCAAATAATGCTCTATCTTCTGGACAAAAAGCCTGGAATCATTAGCAGGTTGAGGTTAGAAAGGCATGATCCTTTCCTTTCCCCTTTTTTTTTTTTTTTTTTGTCCTGCAGCTAATATTGCCTCATTTTCAGTCTACTATAAGGACCAGATCCTTTTCTGTACAATGACTGCAGAGAAATTAATTTCCTACCTTGTACTAGTGTGGTTCATTATTTCTGTACAGTACTCTAAATGTAGCACTCCACACCCACTTTTAGTGACTTGATTTTTTTTTCTTTCTCAGACTATTTCTCCAATTTGTCATGATAAACTTGAGCTTTCATCCTGCACTCCACTGTGTTGCAACTTCTCCCAATCTTGTATCATCCCCCTGTTTAATAAATTCAATCCATTCCATTATCCATCTCATTAATGAGATTACTGAATAGGAAACACCTTGGTGGCACCAGCGCAGGGAGCATAATTTCAAACTGACAGTGAGCCTTTAATAATTGCTTCCTTTCAGCACCATCTTGGTGAAGGATGAGGGGCCTGGTGCAACGTGGAACCTGGAGAAACATCTGCCCTCTGTGAGCTGCAGAGCTTCCTGCCTTCCAGGGTGGGTAAGCTGTGTACTCTGTAACAGGAGGTTTATTTTGCATTAGCAATTTAATGCACCGACTCTAGCACTAAAGCCAGCTTTGCCCGGGAACATGCACTCTTCAGCTAACCATGGGCACACGCATAGGTGCTCCTGGTACAGGAGTTCCATCTTTCAGACCCAAGCCCCCATGCATTCCCTGAGTTGAACAAACACGGCAGGTGCTAAGCACCACTGGGTTTGCATTGCAATTAATAGGTTTGAGGGGGATCTTTTCTCTTCCTGATGTGCTGCTTCACAGGGTTTCTCAAGTATGGCTCACAATGGAATAGGACAGCAGTCACAAGTGAGATGACTCACACTCATGAGCTATTTTCATCTGGCTTGTTTTGCTTCACTCATAATGTTTTCCCTCTTTATTTGGAAGCCTTTTTCAGAGAAAATGAGGTCTGCTGGTATGAATCCACTGCTGCCAACCCCAGCTGGTAGCATATCTTCCTGACCTTCTCTGACCTTCTCTTTTCCTCAGTTTCTTCATTGTGAACACAAAATTCAACTAAAAATGTGAAACATTCTTCAATCACTCATAGATGCAAATTACCCTCTATTAATTCCTATTTGAATTTTTATCGTGATTTCTTCTCCTAACATCCTGGAGAAGAAAATGTCCTTTTTTCATCTTCAGACCACTATGGCATGAGACATCACCAAGTACCTACTTGTGACATTGGAGTCAACTTATTTCATAACATCTTTCTGCCTCTCTGACATATTTTCCTTGCCTTTCATGTACTTAGCAGCAATAGAAAATAATTTAGCAAGTGCAAGATGATGGGTAATCCCTCCCTTTTTGGGGAAGTTGAGGCTGACGACTTGGTTGAAGAATTCAGCAGCAGCAGCTGTGCCAGAGGCAAAAGGGATTTTTCTTCCTCACCTCCTAAACATTTCTGAAATGACATCCCGTGTAGGTGTGTGTCCATGAAGGTTTCCACAAACCTGCCCAAGTCAGACATTTGTCTCCATTAAGTCATATGTGAAGATAAGGGCATTCCTGTAGTCAACAAGACGGCACATTGTATTTTAAAATGAAGGATTCACAGGGGTGGCAGCTCATTTGCATGCAGCAATGTGAATCTCACAGAGGAGGTGTTGTAAATCACCAAAGAGCTACTTGACAGTGCCACTCTGTGAGTCTGGTTCAGAATTATTAATTAGAGCAGGCTGAGGGTGGTTTGTTTGCATATCAGTTGAGCTAAGCCATGTTGGAATCCCTGTAAATAATAAAACAGGCTGATTAGGCCTAGTCATTAATTAAGTGTCTTCACTGTGAATAAACAGTGAAATCTTTCAGTTTGCCAGGGACCCCTATGACACTGTGATAAATATGCAGTCACAAGAGCTTCTATAACATGGTTTGACATCTTCATCTATTAAATTGCAGCTTTCTCCCCGGTGACAATGGGATCAAATCCCACAATGGATGATACATCTGCCTAATTTTGTTTGTTAAAATATATTACTTTGGAGATTTTGGAAAACCAGGGTTGAAAACCTGATATGAAAAAAAAAAAGGAAAAACACTTGTTAATACTGTAAACTGCAGTGTTAAGTCATTTGTATGTGTGACTTTTGATTGATGCAACAATGCAGAAGATGACATAAAATCTTGTTTTATTGTTACATGGATGTATAAATCAGCTGTTATTTATTTTACTGAAATGGTATATATTTAAAACCTAATTAAATTCCCTCAGAAGTTGGTGTTTGAATGGTGTTTCTGTTGCTAGTGTCTACCACTTCTCAGTGTGGAGTAAGACCAAAGCTGAAATAATTTTTACAAAGTTAATTTTTTAAACTACAGACAATGTTAAAGGTAATTAAATGTCACGCCCCTAGGCATGAGTTGACCAGGTAGGTGAAACCTTGCATCTTTGAAAGGTTTGAATATTGTCAATGTTTGCAGCCAGGACACTGGACTAAAAGACAGATGAACATGCTGAGCAGACAGTGGCAAGTTCCATTTTGCTGTGTGACATACAGATGCTGCAGGTACTGGCTGAACATAATCTCCTGGAAAACAAGGCAATCTTTATTGGTTCAGCAGAAAGGCACAGACCCGCCCCATGCCTGTGAAAGCTGATGACCTTTTCCCCAAGCATTTCCCCTCTGCAGCATTCTCCCTGCTACACTTTGCACAGTGAAGAGGTCTAGAACAGCTTTATTTAGAAAAAGGGACACAGACGTCATTTTAGTATTCTGGACATGAGGAAGAACTTCTTTACTGTGAGGATGACTGAGCACTGGAACATGTTGCCCAGAGAAGTCATGGAGTCCTTGTCTGGAGATATTTAAAAGCCGTCTGGACACAATCCTGGGTAGTGTGCTCTAGGGGATCTTGCTTGAGCAGGGAGGTTGGTAAAGATGACCTCCAGTGAATCCTTCCAAACCTGAACCATTCCATGGCTGTGATTTTCTGATACTCCTATTTCCCAATGTAAAGGTGCTGAGATAATTATAATGCTGAGCACAAACATTTGAGTAGATGGGAGACAGATGACTCAGTAAGATCAATCTATTGATCTCAAGATTTTCTAAGTATTTAAGTGCCATGCAACAATTAAAGGTATTTCTGAGTATACAGTAAATGGCTTCATTCTGACAAGCTCTTTTGTTTATTTTTTACCTAATAGAGAATGAGAATGTCATTGAACTTGGAATATTTTTTAGGAAACAAGTGTTCAGCAGCTTGTTTGATGCTGACAGCCTTGAGCAGTGGTAAGCAATCAGCCAGGTGGCAGGAGATCACTGAATTTTCTGCTGTGCAAAGTGCTAACTTCCTGAATTCTCAGGTTTACTTGGATGGGATCAAAGCGTATAGACCTCAAAAGGGAATTAATAGTGATATGAAAAGTTGGGAACATCTAGATTAACTTCCACTAACTTCCACAGACAAAGAAAGTGAATCCACAGTGGTTCCTTGAGGAGGATAACCATGACCATGAGGTTTGATTATTTATTCAGTCTCCCAGGAGTGCACGGAATTGCTCTCTGAAGTTGTCACCTTTATGCTCCAGGGGAGCCCTAACAGGTAGCCATTGTCAGTGTTCCTCAGTCTGCAGTGATTCCATCAGAGTAGCATGGGAAATGCTCGTGATAACATGTGCCAAGAGACCTGGCTTGTGCAGAGATTTGTAGCAGTGTTCAGTATGCTGATGTCACCCAGCTGGCACAAGGGAAGGGATTAGCCAATGTCTAGACACACTTGAGGCTTTCAGGGGAGCTGGCTATTTGCAAATGAGTGTGGAAGAGACCGAGACAACCTTGGTGGGATGAACAGAGGCAGGGAGAAGTCTTGCCATCTCCACTGCTCACTGAGGGAGAGGGCAACTGCTGTTGGTGAGGCAGGTGGAATTAGCTCAATTTAGGCTTGTGTTGACACTGAACTTCTTCCCCTGGACATTGCCAAAAAAATCTATCTTAGTTTCTGTGTGAGGAGTAGACACAGGTCTTCTCTTTTCTGTTAGACTTCCCTATTACTATCAGCATCTCTTTTGTCTGGAGATGTGGTTATAATCCTGCCTGATAACTCACTGCAGACTCTACAGCTGTTTTTATCCCTGGTAGCCACAGAGGATCAGATCCTGTGCCCCCAGTTGTTATTAAATGATCCCTATGGGCTGGAGCTCCTTTGCTATGAAAGAAGGAAACCACTGAAGGAGTAGGCATGCTTGAGTCTGGCATTTTTTCTTCTTCAAGGCCTTTAGGACTGCAGGAATTGTAAGTTATTAAGACTTTGGCTATGTCACAAACTATGTCCTCTTTTTCCTGGATGTTGCAGAACAAATAGTCTGAGAACTGGAGAGCATGGAGTTTATTTTATTGTCTCCTTACCTTGCCAACATGCTAGTCAGGTGAGATGAGAAGTCCTTTTGTTTGTGGCTAGAAATATGTGTTTCACCCAGAGCAGACAGTGACCCCAAAGAACCTTTTGCAGAGCTAGAGAAATCTGTAATTTAGAAAGCTTCTCCTTGCCCAAATAGCTCAGCTAAGGCACATTTCAACTCTCATGAAAGCTGATGGAAATCCTCCTAGGTGCTTCAGTACTGTGGAAGGAGGCCTATTAATTATTATACTTCACACTTCCTGGGAATACATACCAATGATGCACAGTCATCAAAAAATATGCTACAGATGGCTGTGAGAGTTCATGATAACTTTATTTCGGTTGATGGAACAAAATGGCATTGCAGAGAAATTTCAAGGTGTCTTGCACAATATCACAGCAATTAGCACGGGATCACTTCAGCTTGATCCTCCTTCACGTGAAATCAAGACCTTCCACTGTGTCTCTGAATTTAACATTCTCACATTACTTGTACACTGAAGATGTGGACTGGAGTTTGATTTCATATACAGATAGGGCTTCTAAGAAAATAAGTCATGCCATACCTTACAGGTAGCTTTCTCTAGAAAAGGAGAGCAGCTGGCCATATTTCGCTTTGTGAACTAGACCACACATTTGGCACTCTAACAAAAGGAAAACATTCACTGCACTGCTGAAAACTCCACAAAAAGTGCAGCATTTCCTTTGTTCTCTAGATCAGCCTCTTCTCCTCTTCCAAGCTTAGTCTTTTTTAACAGAAAAGATCTCTAGCTGTGAGAATAGATTTCCCAATGCAAAAGACACAGTTTTGATGAATTTACGTCCAAGCAGACAGAGTGAAAAAAATTACCTGGTGAGCCAGGTCTTGGTCTCTCAAGTAACACTGAGAGTCCTATTGACTTTGGTGCTCTTTGAATCAAACTCTGGAAAAAGGTGTACCATCCCATAGTTGCCTTAACAGGGAATAATTTTTCTGATGCCTAAAAACCATTTATAGACCTCAAACCAGTGTAGAACACTACACACTGACATAATAATCTCACTAATGCATGCCCATCTAGTGTGGGGCTGGCACATCCTTTCAAATGTGTTTTGTCAAAGGTTCTGTATAGCCTAGGTTGAGGCAACAGCGGCTCCTCTCTGTCATTGGGTCCCTGCAAGGTTTGGGATAATTCTATCACCTCACCAGAGGTGTAATCCAGTGCTGGAGTATGTTCAGAAAAATAGAAGAACTTGAATTTCTTCCTGGAAAAAAATCTAGGAGAGGTTCAGACCTGTGTGTTGGGAGTGGACCTTATACTGTGGGCCAGGTGGTTTCCTAAGTCCTTGCTCTTTGGGCAAGCTGCATAAATAAGAACATGAGGCATGAGGGCAAAACATGTCTATAGGGCATTTTAAGATATGGACAGCTTGGACTTCCATTATCTGTTTTTTACAGTGTGTATGCACTTTCATCAAGCCATCAGTGGCCACAGAAGCAGGAGCCAGTCTGGAATGAGGGACCAGCATCCCCATTCTTGTTATCCTTTCAGACAGAATTCCTAACTGTACAGAAACCTAATCCAGAAAGCAGCCCTATGGCCTCAACCCCAGGTCTCAGCCTCACTAAAGGAAACATTGTGCTCTTCAGTTTGGAATTATTTCTGGGACAGTGTTGACTTCTCAGTCAATTCTCTTCAAAAAGATTTTAGCAAATAGAAACCGAAATGTGTACTTTCAAAATCAACACATTTACACCAGTATAATTTTTCTGAATGAGAGATAATCAAAAATAGAGTAGATTTTAATTTCTAATTTTGACTTGGATAAGGAATATTTCTCTAAATTTGAACCAACTTGGAAGTTTTCTGTTCACTTTTATTTTGATTAATTACTACTTCTGTTTGTTCTGGTTTTTTTAATCTCCATGAAAAGTAGTTTAATTCAGGCCCCTACATGCAGACCAAGTTTTTGTAAAGCTGTTTATCTGTATGATTGCATCTGCAAGTGTGTCTGCATCTGTGTTTGTGTGTCTATGAGTGACTATGTCTGTAATTGGTGGCCTCAGAAACATTAAGAAGGCACTACTATATTCAGAAAAATACAAAAAACTTTCTCTGAAGCCAAAAAGAGGGAGAGAAGCAGTCCTGTTTTAGTACACTTGCAAAAATATTTATGCCACAGTATAAGTATTATAAAACAGTCTAGTATATCTCTAATATATTGTAAAAAAGTCCATTGAATTAAGCAAAGCTTATTTCTGACTAACAGTTAGTAGTAAAATAAGATGTGCGTTCTGGGTGCTGGAAAAGGAAATCAAGCACATTTGGAAAATCTAGGAACAAGAAACAAGCCATTATGATTTTTTTCTAAGCTTCACTGAGACTCTAAGAGCTGGTGATTTTACTGAAATATGTAGATTAGATGATGATCTTATGAAGGAATACAAATTGTGATTTTATGAAAAAGAGGACCAGCCTGATAAATCTCAGAAGCACGTGGGCTGACTCTGGTGTGATATCCCAGATCAGTGCCAGTGGCATATCATAATTTAAAATTATCATTTCCTGCAAACACTGGCCTTCTTTTCAATTGTGCCTAAATATGTGTTTACCTTGACATAATTTGCTGTTTGCAACTCATCTCAGAGGCACAATTTACAAAGTATGATCAACAGTGAAAAGTTTTCCTGAGTACTGAGAAATGCAATTTTGGTATATAAACTGTAAGTCTATCACTCCCCAGAAGAGAAATATTTGCCCTACCTATGTTTGAGAAATGTTGAGACCTCTTACTTATTCATGGTGTTAAACAAAACATATACACATCTGCAGGTTGGTTGTGGTTTTGTCTTTGTGGTTGGGAAGCTGAATGGAGACAGGAATCCCACTGAGACAGCTTATTACAAAAATGTGGCCAGCAAAGCCAAACTCCTTCTTTACTGGCCATATGGACAAGATTTCAGGCATATGAAACTCTGTCAGAAGAATACCTTCCACAGCATCCAGTTCTGATGGGGATTTCACCATCAATCTCCTTGCAAGCATATCAAGGTTGGTACAAATACCCCAGCCCATGTCAATGGAGAAGCCAGGTCTGTTTGTGGATGTGGAAGAGCAAAATTCTGGAGCAGATGAGGATGTTGCAAGAAAAGCACTGATGAAGCTCTCTCTGAAGCAGTAGACCAAAGTTCTTATCATTCATGTAAGTGGAGTTTAGGAATGTTGTGAATATAATAATCTGCCTAACTACAGAGACTTAAGGTGCCCTTTCCAAAGTGTTGTCCTGGACTAGAGGCACATTCCAGAGACTGTATTATCTGCTGTACTATGAAAGATAGGCTTACTAGCAGCTCCCAGGTGGAAATGCATCTTGTACAAAATGAATATGAGGGGAAGGACTGTGGTTCAGTGGAGAATCCTCTTTTTATAGTGGTTAAATTCAAGGGCAGTAATTGTGCTCCAACTGCTACTAAGCTACTTGGCATACACCAGACTTTATTCTAAGGAGAGGCACTACTCCATGGCTAAGGTGAAAACTGGTATCTGTGACTACAACATGGGTATTTTTTTTATGGCAGTTTGGAGAATATGTGCATGACTTTACCAAAATGAAAATCAGTGTCTATCTGAAGAACTGCTATGTTTATCACCCTTCTGGGCTGACAGTTACTCATGTATTTTCATAATATCCCTAGAGGAATCTACCAGCTAAGGGTGAGAATATTTTTTACTTTCCTTACAGAATAGCTACTGGGTCTCCTGGAGCTGATCTCCAGAACATTTTTGCATAAGTACAGGTAATTCTGTTTTTCTCCCAGAGGCTTTTGCTGAGGCTGAGTTGACATCCTGGTTATGTATCAAATGAAATAATTAGCCCATGTGCAGCTCTGTTCAACTGGATGTATCCTGGAAAGCAACCTTGGAATGTTTTTATTTCCTAACACAATAACACCATATGATGGTAGAGACAGGTTTATCTTTATAATGCAAAATCTTACTGGACTTTTAGCAAACAGCAAAACATTACAATAAATAAAAATTACAGGCAAGTTAAAATGAAATCCTAACATTATCACAAAGATCACTCAGCATCAATGGTTTGTGTGGAAGCAGAAATAAGATTGTTTCTAGGGTTTGGACATGGTCCTACAAGATGCTGTGGACATCTTCAGAGATGCTAGACTCCTGTTCACATTGAGGAAGATCAGCACCTTGCTAATGGCATCTGCACGTAGTAAGAGCTAACATAGCCAGCAACAGTACAGCTTACAAACACAAGTGTTTTGTTTTGAAAGGCAACAAAGCACAGCCATGAATCAGCAGCCATTTCTGTCACTGGTTTCTGAAAACCCAGCAAGGGTTTGAAGCTCCAAGTAGAAACTCTACTGTCAAAAAACCAAAACAAATAAACAAAAACCCAAACAAACAAAACAAAAACAAAACAAAACCAAAAACAAAAACAAAACAAAACAAAAAAAAAACCTGCTTTCATTTTTGAGCTGGGTAGATTTGCTGTCCTACTTACATAAGGCAAACCCTAAGGTAAGGGTGGAGGGGAGAGAAGGAGGACTCATGGGGGACTATAAGTTAGAAAATCATCAGAGAAGTTGTGATCATATTTAGAAGACTGTCAAGAACTGCACAAGCTTCCCTGAGTATGCAACTTTGCACTTTATTTAATTTTACAAAATGCTTATCTTTCAATGAAGGCAGAGACTTAGTGACACAATTTATTTTCAAATTAATGACAAATAAAGACTTTCTACTTCAGTGCAATGAATTTGGTTACAGAGCTCTAACCTCTTACTCATAAAAATCACTGCCATTGAAAAGTCAAAAAATTAAAGGGATTTCTGAGAAAGGGTACAATTCTAAATATCATGCAACTGAAAAATTTAAATAACTTAGACAGTCATCCAAAATGCTGATTATGCACTGTGTGATGCGGATATACTTGTTTTACTGACTATTTAATGTCACTGTAATCAGCAATAAAACATAAAATCATGGCTCAGGAGCTAGAGAAAAAAAAAAGGTTTTCTATCATTTTTATCACTGTGATTTACATATTTACATGAATATTTGGAGTTTCTGCACAGAAAATGTAGAAGTGGACTGCTAAAGCAAAAAAAGAGTAGTGCTATTGATACATCTTGACTATCACACCTGCCTAACCTGCTATTAAGATCTGACCCATTCATCCACATTAGAAATATAAATGCAAGAGAGGTTTCCATGGTAAGGCCCAAATGAAGTAAATTTCCTTCAAGATGTAATTTGAATTTAATGGCTTGCCCATGAAGTAAACAAAATATAGTTAAAAAAAAATTTTAATGATTTACTATGAATCAAGAAAATGTAGGAAGTATCAAAGGACTCTTTAATCTTAACAGGCTCCTGCCTATACATTTTGTGACACGTTGTAGAAAAGCTGAGCTCATCATGCTACCTTTTCAGTACCATCATGATGTGGAATTTTAACTGGAACAATCAATTTTGATTGCTGTTCCTCACTGCTTCATACTGGAGGGGGAAATGTGTTTTGGTGGTGCAAATTACTTTGCACTGTTTCCTTGTGCTTTGCAGAGAGATCTGTATCTCTTCTCTTCTTGCATGCTGAAAGGGAGTTCATCCTGCATTTTTTGGTTCAGGTGTAAATCTGTATTTCCCCAGAACAATTGAAAAAGTAGAATTTGGCCTGACTTGGGAAGAGAAATACCTTTCTCTTCTAACACCAGCATTAGATATTCTCACTAGCTTGTCTTAATACTAGACTCTGATGCTATCTCTAAAGTGGAATGAAAATGTTTTTCTTTCCCCTGTGCACTATGCCACAGCAATTTCCATAGTGCAATATTTTTCTTTTCTTTTTTTTTTTTTTTTTTTTTTTTGTACTATGGAGGAGCATAATTCGAACCTACTCAGATTTCTGACTTGGCTGTAAATTAATCTTGCCAGTGCATGTCTGGCACTTGGAACTAAGCTGTATCTTCCACTTCTTTGGTAGTCTGAATGACATCAAAATGCTACTCATGCTGTGCACTGCTGTTTTATCTAGTTTATGATGATATAAAGACCAGAAGAAAAGGTAAAAGACTAGGAAGACAGTCTGTGGTGTTTTTGTAGCTTGTTGCTATCCTCCACCAACTCAAAAATCCATCTAAAAGAGCTCTTAGCTGTCATGGACTCTGAGGAGGGGTGACAAGAAAATCTATTTGCCTTGGCTGAAATGACAGCTTAAAACTCCAGCCCTTTTAAAATATGAGCACTCTTATGGATATAATAGAACTGATTTTCCTCTCAGTTACCTAAGTATAAATCAGGATCACCTCCTTGAAATTGTACCAGCTTAAAGCAGAATCAGGCCCAATTCCATACATGTTGATCTGGTGAAAAACATGTCTTCAGTAGTTACAGTTCCAAGTATAAATGAAGTAAATTTCCTTCAAGATGTAATTTGAATTTAATGGCTTGCCCATGAAGTAAACAAAATATAGTTAAAAAAAAAAAGAAATTTTAATGATTTACTATGAATCAAGAAAATGTAGGAAGTACCAAAGGACTCTTTAATCTTAACAGGCTCCTGCCTATACATTTTGTGACACGTTGTAGAAAAGCTGAGCTCATCATGCTACCTTTTCAGTACCATCATGATGTGGAATTTTAACTGGAACAATCAATTTTGATTGCTGTTCCTCACTGCTTCATACTGGAGGGGGAAATGTGTTTTGGTGGTGCAAATTACTTTGCACTGTTTCCTTGTGCTTTGCAGAGAGATCTGTATCTCTTCTCTTCTTGCATGCTGAAAGGGAGTTCATCCTGCATTTTTTGGTTCAGGTGTAAATCTGTATTTCCCCAGAACAATTGAAAAACTAGAATTTGGCCTGACTTGGGAAGAGAAATACCTTTCTCTTCTAACACCAGCATTAGATATTCTCACTAGCTTGTCTTAATACTAGACTCTGATGCTATCTCTAAAGTGGAATGAAAATGTTTTTTCTTTCCCCTGTGCACTATGCCACAGCAATTTCCATAGTGCAATATTTTTCTTTTTTTTTTTTTTTTTTTTTTTTTTTTGTACTATGGAGGAGCATAATTCAGACCTATTCAGATTTCTGACTTGGCTGTAAATTAATCTTGCCAGTGAATGTCTGGCACTTGGAACTAAGCTGTATCTTCCACTTCTTTGGTAGTCTGAATGACATCAAAATGCTACTCATGCTGTGCACTGCTGTTTTATCTAGTTTATGATGATATAAAGACCAGAAGAAAAGGTAAAAGACTAGGAAGACAGTCTGTGGTGTTTTTGTAGCTTGTTGCTATCCTCCACCAACTCAAAAATCCATCTAAAAGAGCTCTTAGCTGTCATGGACTCTGAGGAGGGGTGACAAGAAAATCTATTTGCCTTGGCTGAAATGACAGCTTAAAATTCTAGCCCTTTTAAAATATGAGCACTCTTATGGATATAATAGAACTGATTTTCCTCTCAGTTACCTAAGTATAAATCAGGATCACCTCCTTGAAATTGTACCAGCTTAAAGCAGAATCAGGCCCAATTCCATACATGTTGATCTGGTGAAAAACATGTCTTCAGTAGTTACAGTTCCAAGTATTAAATATTGTAGGATAGGTAAAGAATAGAGAAAAGCTCCTGTGGAATTCAGTTTATCTTACTTCCAGGACTCTTGATCCATATGATCCTCAATGATGTACCCATTTCAGAGTCAAAACAGTGCTAGTGTGGTCATGCCAGAAAACTGCTTTCAGTTTAAGTGTATTTTGAAGGCAAAACCTGGTTTCCATCTCTCTGCTAGCCCGAAGCAACATGGAAACTCAGGGAGCTTGTACCAGCACAGGAAAACCCTTTGTGAGCACACTAATGCTGAGATAACGCCAAAACTCCCCCAGCACAGACCATGTAGACACTGTGGTCAGACAGAGGCAAAGTCTACATGTTCCTGTGCCCCAGGAAAACCCAGGAGCCACCAAACCTCCTTCAGGAAGCTCAGGCTACCATCAGCGTTTTCGCCTTAACAGTGTTTCAACAGTGAAGATGAAAAGTAGTTTTCAGGATACCAGCATAAGTAAACAAGGACTGGGAAAAGTAAAGGGTGGTTTAAAATTACCTTTGCACAGATGCAATATCTGAATTCTGCTGAGCATTTCTTTGTACTAATCTGGGACCTGTTCTGCAGTATTTCTAGAAGATAGCTGTTCTGTGGAGGGTATTTTCAATAATTTAATTGCAGCCCATTTAGTTTCAAGGCATCCACAATAAGAGGAAATACATCTTGCTAACAAAAACCCCAAAACATTTGTTGTGGTGCTATGGAAAGAGAAAAGATAAAGATGTCAATGTTGACATTGGCATTTTTCTTCTTTTTAATGCTTCTCAAGAAAGTTTCCCCAGTGGTGAACTTTTTAGAGGAAAAGCAGATTTGCTGCTGCTGAACAAATTAAAATTACTATTTATTTGTGCTCCCTTATTATTCAGATACAAATAACTATGAATGATGAGTCAAATGTCAGGCGTGATGCTCTGCATTAATCTTCAACTTGGAATTTTTTTCCCTTCTTCCTTCAAATCTGTTTCATCTGAAGGGTTATCCCCCTCAGCTGCTTAAGTGCGAGATCTGTTACCCAGTTTCAACTTCTCCATAATCCCTCTATTTAAAGGTGAGATAATCAGCTTTTGTCTGGTTGACTTGGACCTAAGACAATCTCCGGCCTAAAGACAAAGAAGAGCCTACATGAAGAGAATGCAGAGTCTCTGCTTGCCTGCAGAGAGAGGAGGTGGCCTTTTATGCTCTTTCCAACACCAAAAATTCTCATGCCCTGCAAACCCCAGCAGTATAACTTAGAGCATTAACCACAGACAAATGTTCCTGTTAGGAAGTGAGTATTATTTGGATAGCAGGCTCAAGAACGTGCCAGAATATTTGGCATGGGTGATCATCCCAAGAGGGAAAGAATAAACTCTTTGTTCTTCAAGTGATGGCACACAGTGCTTGGGAAGCTACCTCCCAGTTTCTACTGATTGTCACTTTCCTTTGATAATTGTACATGTTGTGGAAGAGAGACAGACAACAGACAAACCTTCTTTCCTTTTTTTTTCCTTCTTTCCTTCTGTCTCTCCACACTTCCCCCCACATGCCTCTTCCTCCTGAGTTTAAAGCTATGAAAAATCATTGGACAGAAAAACGGTGAGAACAAAGTGGTTCATACACACAGAGGTTGTGGAGCCATCCAGGCTACCTCACCAGCGTGTATCAAAATGTCTGAAGAGTGGCCTGGCATTTCCCTGGGAAAATGTATTCCTATATCACTTCTGTTTGAATTTCCTGTCAGAAGAGGCCCACAGAATTGCACAACAGATACAGGGTTTGGGCTTCTCCCCACTACAGAGATCCCTCAGGAGCTACATTTCAGCCAGACATTCTGGGCCACAGGAAGGAAAAGAAATACAGGATATTGGAAAAAATACCCACAAGGTGATGAGTGTCTTCAGAGACTGACGAAATGAACAGTTTTGTTATCTACAAACATGTTTCACTCTGCAGTTCTATTTCATGCTTTTGATATTTCAGGGTTTGAGGTATATCTGGGAGTAAACAAACACTGCTGCATCAGGATTTCAGCAAGACAGCAATTCCCATTTTTGGACTAGGTTAGGGAAAGGGCCTAAAGGAAAAATGTTTATGTGCAGTGTATTTCTTTAGAAAACTGATGGCATAAATGCTTAGGGAACAAATAACTTTGTTCAAGCCCCTGGGATAGGGTTCCAGATTCTGGCTGGGTCCAGTAGAAGTTGTCATATAATAAATACCCTTGCTCTTCACAACATAAAATAGGTTCATAACTCTGTAGCTGTAAGAGGCTAAGGGAAAATGCATCTGGAATTGCCAGAGAACTGATAAGTGTTGCTAAATGCATGCTAATGAACTCACTGAACAAGGCAACATGGGTCAGATCTGATCCTGTCTGCAAGCCTCTAGAGGCTCACCTGTAAGTGGACAGTATCAGCAAGAAATTCAATAGACTGTCTGAAAATGAGAGGCAAAAGAACAGTCCAATATTTCCTCACCCCGACGTAGGGACCTGCTGCGGATCAGATGTGGGAGCATGGAGCTGGTAGGGAGGCACATAAGAAGGGATTGCTTCCAAGGGGTGGGTCAGAGGGATGTGTCACACCCCCTTTCATTGCAGTCTTATGATTTCACTATTACAGATTCAAACTTGGCATATGCAAAAGTTAAAGTTCCCATGGCAACAGTTACTTCTACCACAACTCTTGCCTTGTGTACTTATCATACGCATTTAGCGTCAAAGAGGAATACATTACATGACACATTTAACAACGTAAAATAGAAAAGAAAATACTTCAGCTGTGGAATGAAGCCAAGTTAAAGATTGCTATAGAAACCTTGATTTTTGCACTACTTGACCTTTTCAATTTTAGCTGTAAAACTTTATGGTTACATTAACAAAGATTTGTACTTATTATCTGTTCACTTCATCCCACAAATGGTAAGAGCATTGTCCAAGCAGAAGAAATGTTCTGTTCCCTAGATAAAAACGCAGTGCTTATACTCACTTTCCCCTGGTGAGCTGAGCTTCATTTGTAGTCTTGCTGGGACAGAAATTAACAAATATACTGAGAGAAAAAGAATGGTGAAAAATTCAGCTGTGTGATATCAGTTCAGGCAGCTGTTTGCTTTAGTCATTTTGTAGTCCCCTAATCTCTCAGAAAGATAAGCAGAATTGAAGTTATATGGTTTTAGTATCCTAGTCTTGCAGAAATTGTATGTGAGGGAAACATGCTGGTCTTTCACCATACATATAGGAATGGACTTAACAGCTCAACTCAAAATTCAGCTCTTCCAGCATCATGTTATGAACAGTAATTGATAGCAGGTATCTATGGAAGACTATACAAACAAGGAAAAGATAGAAAGGGACTTCACAGAAGTTTCTTTCAGCCCTAAAGCAAATTTGGGAACATCATAAACCAGATTTAGGTTGGGTTTTTTTTTAATCTCTTCCTACTCTAAACCTGTCAACTGATTAATTCATTTTATGCAAAATGCATCAGAAATAATAATGAGCTGAATTTAGCCCTGAAAGAGAGAAGTGGGTATCATTCTATCCATTTCAATGGAAGTACTTCAGGGACAATATTGTGCTACTTGACCTAATTTTTTCCTGGTATCCTTGCAAATGCAAGCAATTTCACTGAATCAGTACAAAAAGAGGATAAGTAAAAGAAGAATCTGTAGGATGTTCCGGGCTTTCTGTCTCCATGCACTTGTGTCCTTGTTGACAGCTGCTTGCCATCACTATATACCACTGTCAGATCAGATTGGCATTGCCTTGCAGATTAAATCCACATTTCAATGGTGTAACCTGTCATTGCACTGTTCATGTGAATTGATGTGAACTGATTTGTTCTAACCAGAGCTTGGAGCAATTTGATGGCAGGGCCTGTTATTCCACAAAACACGAGGCAGTGCCAAACAGCACAAGCAGACAATCTAATTAAATTCCTCAATTCCACTAACTTCACTGTCATGGTAAGAGTGGGAATGTAGATTTTTACAGCTTTTTGACAGTGCTGTGCTGTGGTTTCTTTGGAGTTTCACTAATTTCATGTCTGTAAATTATTATTTTCCCATATGGGAATTTTCCCCCATACATAACACAATATATATATGCAGTACTTGCCACATACCTGCCATATATCCTACAGCCTGTCCTGCTGCCCAAGATGTGCACTACACATAAAGATATGGGAGTGTATATGTATGCAAGCTATACCAAAGCACACAAAGGTTTATTTACCTGTTCTATACTCATGGCTCCACTGAAAGTGAGATTCAGGCATTTGTCATACAAGAGACTTGCTGTTAGGCTGTTATGTTACTTGGAAGTAAAAATTACACAACCACCCTTACTACCAAGCCCCAAATCAGCCGTTATGCAAGCAAAAGGCTTAGAAATATAACCCTAAGTATCATCAATGCACTTTGTGAATAGATTCGTAGTTCAGAGTTATGATCATTGTATACAACAGTAATAGAGCAGTTTATTTGAAAGATAAGTTTTGAAACAGCCTCTCATTTAATGGGACCATAACATCTCTAAAGGAGAAACACTGCAGTTATTTAATATCCAAAAAAGAACATAGATGTGTACCTGCCAATAAAAAGGTTGGTTTTGTCCTAAGGCTCTCAGGGGTTAAGGATCCAGAGTGTCTGAAAAGGCTCACTAATTAAAGCAGAGAAAATAATTTTTATTTGTGACACCTTGTCTTTTGACAATCAATTATCTCCATATACGTGCAGTAAAAAATTACCTGGATTTGTCAGATAGCCAAATTTAACATATAGAGAGCTTTCAATTCATACAAGAGTACTAAAACTGCTTAAGTGTAACAATTTGTGAAAATCTGATGTTTCAATAATAAAAAGTTGCTTCTTGTAGTATCATATTTCTCACATCTTGGTCTATAGATTGGCAAATCATTTCTTTTCTCCCATCCTCAGTCAACAAGTGTCTTTGCTGGTGGTGGGTCAATATTAGCATTTAATTTGCTTGACATACACAGGAGGAATATCTGCCAGCTCTCTCAAGTCTGAGGCATACACAATATATTCCCTGATGCCTGCCATTACTGCAGTTTCTAACCTAAGAAAGAAAGTGTTTCTTCCTTTCTCTTCAAGCCTGCTCACGAACCCACAAAAATCTCAACAACACAAGCCTGGCAATGGTCTCCTGATCATAAAGGCCTATGTACCAACCTGTTCAGTCTGTACTCAAATTAAACTGTATTCCTGATCAAAGAAAAGAGTTGAAAGCTAGAAGGTTGGAACATAGCCTGGCTTCATCCCCATTCCTGTATCAAATCTAATTCAGAACAGCACAGGTCCCAGCAGGGGCCCTGTGGGATTCAGTTGGGTCCTGTTCCTCCACTTTGTAAGCATGGCAGTTTATCCCTAATCTTTGTTACTTTTCTTTTAGTCATGTATTAAACCATGTGAGGGGACCTCCTTTTTATCTCATGACTGTTTAATTCCTTTAAAGACCTCTGGTGATGTGAACCACTTTGTGAAAACCCAGGTCCACTGTATATCAGGCAGCATGCCCTTAGTCTGATTCTCATTAACTCCCCCAAAGGATGATAATGGATTTGTGAGGCATGTTTGCTCTCTACAAAATGATGTGTTTACCAATTCTATTTTCTATGATCGCTACCAATTTGTCTGGTACAGAAATCAATTTTACTGGTCAGTAGTTTTGCTGTTCTGCTCCTTAAACATTTTTTTCTTTTTAATAGCATCACATTTGCGACTTTCTATTTTTCTGCTTTCAAGAGTGATTTCAGAAATTAGTAGTTTAGCAGTCTCATATTTTAGCTTCTTTAGAATGCTTGGTTTAATGCTACCTGGTCCTTGAGATTTGCTACTGCTCATTTTATTGAATTGCTCTGAAAATCTCCTCTGTTGACTGTTCGATTTCTGAGTGCTCTTCAGGCTTGAACCTGTAAAGAATGGCTCAGGTGTGGAAACCTTCATGACCTCTTCTGAAGAGAACATTGATGCAAATAATTCATTTAGCTTTCTCACCACAGCGCTGCTTCCTGGAGTATCCTATTTGCACCTTAATCATCTCTCAGCCCATTGACTTTCCAAAAGGCTTCCTGTTTCTGAGAAACTTCTTATTAGTCACTTTTATGCCTGTAGGAAGTTGCTCTTCAAAATCTTTTTCTGGCTTGCCTCATTAGAGTTCTATGTTCAACAGGATGAATTTAACTTGTCTTTTATTTTCCTCGTTTGGACAGGATTTCCACATTTAAATGGATGAGTATTTTACTTCTAATAGCCTTCTCTATTCTGTTTTTTAACATGCTGCCTTTTAAGCACTTAATTATTTTTCCCCGGCCCTTTTAACTATTTCTCTTCACGTTCATGTTATTCTCCATTTTCATAGCTTTAACATGATCATCAGTAGCTTTTTTCATATCTTTGGTACTGCTCAGATGATGTAAATACTTAAAGGTTGCCACAGCACCCATTCACTGACCTGAGAATTCTTTTTTCCCTGCTTTTGGGGTTTTGGGTTAGTTGCTCCAACAACTAGCTTTTTATTGACTCTTGGATGTTTGTACCTCAAACTCCAGAGACATTTCTACTACTGGAAGTGGACTAAAATTTGAAATTTTCTGTGTTAAAATTTTTCTTGTAAATAAAAATTGCAATCATGTGTCTTTGACAAGCCAGTTGCAAAAAAATAAAAAAAATTTAAAAGTTAAAATATTGTATGTTACTGTAAATCAGAATCTAAATAATTAGGACAAGACAAGGACGGTGGTGATTACCCAATATCTGGAAAATTGATATCCCTCATATCCTTAATCATCTACAATTACCTATGATGAGCAACAAATGAAGTAGACTGAATCTTTAAGGTAAGTCAGTCACTCTTAATAAGCCAATGCACTTAATGAATTCCCTTGTTTATCTCCTGGGTCCAGAAAGGGCTGTGAGGTTCATAATGAGCTCTGCAGCAGCAAAGTGCTTTATCACCTGAACTGGCCAAATTTCATGTGGCTTAGCTCATCTCCTGTTGCCTGGGGATAATGTCTGCAAATTGGTGCCCTGCCAGGGGGAAGGAGGCCAGCACTGCTGATGTCCGGAGGTTCTTGCACTTAGTGCAGAGCCTGGGACAGGAGCCACACAGCCTCTCTGCCCCAGCATGTGGCTGGCCACATCTGCCTGCACCATGCTGACTTTCCTCTTCATCCTGGGCTGGGAGGCTGAGCTTTGGATGCATCTCCATGTTCCTCAGAGCTACAAATTCAGATGCAAGTAAATGCTCAAGGGCAGCTGCTCATCTTGAACCTTCATAGCCAGACCAGTTCCCAACCCATAGGACCCCTGCCAGCAGCAGCTGGGGAAGGAAATTTTCACAAAAGACTTAGGACTGCTTCTCTTTGTGTTGCCTTCAAAGGCCACTTTGAACTCTGCAAGTATCACATTAGCAGTATTCCCATTGACTTAGCCACCAAGGTGCCCTTAAAGGACCAATCTCACACGCTTTTCTGTAGCTCTCTCTGGTTCAGAGAAAAGTGCTGCACTTTTCCAGAGTTGAGAGATCTGATTTCATAGATTTTTAAGACCAGAAGAAAACAGAATGTCTATGCTAAAATACTATCCCTCTTAGCACCAGGCACAGATATGACCCTGACATTGAAGATTATTGAGTTTATTCAGCTTATTATATATTTTCATATCTCCTTCTCTACCAATGAGAAAAAATCTCAAGTCAAAACTATTTTTTCATTTCATATTGCCTTATCAATATGTTTGGTTTTGGGGTGACAGGAAAGGTAACTTGGATTCTTGTATTTATAAATATTTATAGAGGTGAGAGGATTAAGCAGTTATTGTTTGAAAGAAAATTTAGATCCCCATTCTGGTGATAGAAAATAATCCTTTTTCCTGTAATAATCTACTTCTAAAACATCATCTCTGCATTACTTCCAGCTATCAGAATCAGCCAGCAAAGTATAGCCTGAATTCTGATAAAGGGCAATTGTAGTAAATGGAGAAACAAGCATAAATTATATCAGCAGTGAGCCCAAAAAAGAATTGCAGAGATAAGGGAAGAGGAGCTTTATGAATCATTTATTTCACCTTAAATTCTACTTGTAATAAAATAAAAACAATTAATTATAAATAACCATGTTTATAAAGAACAAGTAATTTCTATGCCTTGTCCTTCCATCCTCATAAAAAGTTCCCACCAGCCAGGAGCAGCAGTTGACTTCACACCATTTCATCCACTGGACATCTGACTGGATCTATCTCATGTGACTTTGGATCCCATTCAATTCCTGAAGTTCAGCTATGTGTATCGGGAAAATCCCACCCTCTCTGCAAGCAGTCTCAAGCCTCAAGGCTATTGAACTGTTCTTCACAAACAAGGATCTGCACAATCACTTTCTCAGTGGGTAAGCCACTGAGCAAGCTGGTATGGGCAGCAGGGAAGTCACTGCACTCCCAAAGCACAGGTGAGGCTGCAGTCCCTGTACTTGCATCCATGCTTCCATAGTTTGCTCTTTCCATTGACAGAAAATGTCTTTCATCAGTGGTCTCTGCTGCACAAATCTTGTGCAAGCATTTTAAAAAGGGAGGCTTGGTGCATCTCTGTTTCCATGGGCATGTTCATGGGTGTTGCAGACATCTTTTGTGAAAAATCCTTCCTTTAGGATTTTTCCCTCTTGAGAAACCGAGAGGCCTCAGAGACAAGATGTAAACAATTGTTATCTGCTGCTGTGGAATGCAACAGGTGCACCTGTGATTGGCCTTCTATGTGTGTTTGGATTTTCTGACCAGTCATGACAGAGCTGGCTCTCGCTCTCTGTCGGAGCCAGCTGCTTTGTTATCATTCTTGCTATTCTATTCTTAGCTAGCCTTCTGACAACTTCTTCCTTCTATCTCTTTGTAGTATAGTCTTAATGTAATATATATATAATATAATAAATCAAGTCTTCTAATTATGGAGTCAAGATTCTTGTCTCCTCTTCATCCTCAAAACCCTGCGTCCCAAAAGGGACAATAACTGGGGCCAAGAGTCATGATGTCAGCAGGCACAGACATACTGGTACTGGAACTGAGGAAACCAGCTTGGACAGTGGCAGCAGCACACTGTGGCACTGGGAGTTCGGGATAAATTGGGCAGATCTGCCGAGAAATGGCAAGTGCATTCAGAGGTAGCTGCTATGCACTAAGGACCATATGCAGAGCATCCTCCTGGTGGCACCCCAAGGGCAGAGGTGTCTCTGTCCTTGCTGCAGGGACACCTCTGATTTCAGTGGAGGTGGTTTCTGCTGCTACACACAGTGTGTTGAGACTGTTTTGTGCTGCTCTGGGGACATGATTCAAAAGTAAATAAACATTTACCAGTCAGTTTAAATAGGCAGTAATGGCCACTAATTATGTGAATCAAATAAAATAACTGGTATTTGAATGATTGACCTTTAATTTCTATAACTCAGAGATCATCTATTTGCTACAATGTTCAAACATCAGTTGCTGTCACGTGGCTAAACTTGTTTTATTTTTTAGCAAAGTTTATTATCACCTCTGAATTTTAACCCTATGATACAGGGCTGTTGAGTGGGTGCTTTAGAATGATTTCATTTTTCTGTTTTTCTTTCCAGTTTTGCCAGGAGACTGGTGTCTAGGAGAAGCTGTTTTATGAAACAAGAGCAAATTTTACTATTAAAATAATATAAAATATTAACATTAAATAAAAATATCTATAGGCTGTTTCGTGGAACTTGTGGAAATGACTTATTTAAGGCACTGTGACTGTCAGTGACTAAATCTGCAGCTATTTTGCAGACCTGACATTCCTGCTGAGTAACAATTTACATCAACAAAATAATTTTTTTTCAGATTTGTTAACAAGCTTATCTAATAATTTATGTGTTCATTTAAAAACTACTAAATAGAAGCACATTCCTGAATAAATTCTAATCTTACTTTGTGAGGCAAGTTGTCATTCAATAATATTTATCAAAAAAATACCACAAAAACTCTCATATTGTTTAAGGAAATAAAACCCAGACACCAGACTGATTATAGACAGGCTATTGACAGCCAGAACTAGGAGTGTTTTTGCATTCGTGTCACCTGCATCAGCATAAGTGCTTTCAGTTATACCAGGTGGGCTGCCTTTGATTAGGTAGAGTGGAGCCTTTGAGCAGGATTGCAATGCCAGGGGTATTGACATAACTCTAAGGTCAGTCACTCCATCCCCTTGGGAACTCCAGTAAAGCTCCCCCACAATGTAATGCTCTATTCCCCTCCATACATTATAACCAGTTATCCAAGGGCTAGCACATCTTACTTTTCATGCTTTCCAGCTTTCCTAGATTTAGGTATTCACAGTAAGAATGGCTAAGCTTCTGTCAAGTTCAGGAGCCCAATGAGCACTGTAAAATATGAAGGACAGAGAAATACCAGAAATCTGCAGTTTTGGCTGCTTTTTCAATTGCTGTGATTCACATGCACCTCCACACCTCAAAAGCAAAAGCATCTAAAAGGTGGGAGAGCAGATCTTCAGGGGAAAAAGAATGTAAGTTCTCTCTGTGAATACAAATTTCATCTTCATGCGCATAAACAGTAGAAAAGGCTTTATTCTGAGAGCCAGTTTAACAACTGTAAGGATGCTCCTTCAAAGACTGAGCCATTACAAGGAGATACACGACCCTAAAATTTAGACAATTTAGAAAAAGTAGCTTTCCATTTAATGAACAGCTGGTTGAATGCAGAGAAATATAGTCATTTTTCTTGGAGATGGATTTATAACTACTAATATTTTCATGCTAGAAGTATCTTCAAGCAAATGTGATGTGTTTTATGATGTATCTTTGTTTTATATACACATTTCATTCTTGTTATTCCTTGAAAATGAAAAAAAGAACCACAACAAATTAGAACAAAAAATGTGGAGTATAAAAATACTGGATATATCTGAAATCCTAGTAATAATATGTCAGAAGATTAAATTTTTTTAAAAAGCCTTAAGATGTAAACCTCTACTCAGCAAAGACATTGACTGAATGTAATAAACTATCTGAAAGCGGAACACTGAATTTGCATCCAGTCATTAACTGCCATACTTACCTCTTTTGGGCAAATATAAAGCTCTCAAATACTCTCAAAAAATGGAAATGTGATGGCCTGAACATATAAAATAAAACTCCAGTGTAAGATAAAACATATTTCAATGACTGCAATTAATTGCAAAATAGAATAAATCACTATACAAATAACTTATCTGCTTCAAATATCATAAAAAAAGCCATTAACATGCCAACAGGAAACTGGCAGCTTGACAACTTTATGACACTAAAACAGGACTGCAATGGTGTGATTCTCACTTCATTTAAGACAATGACAAAGCTTTCATTAATTTCAGCTAGTGAGAACAGAAGTGCCAATAATTTTTCATTTAATAAAATGTATTTTTCTTCTGCAATGCAAAAGAAATTAAAAACTCTAAAAAGTCTGAATATACTGACATTTGGGCTGGTTTACATATGCTTTACATACTTACAGAAATGAGCAGAATAATTTATTATATCAGGCTTGCATTGTCAAATAACTCTCGCACTGCAGAATCCCCTTATGTTCATTTTTTCCTCTGATCAAGAGCATTAAAAACCTTCATGTTCTTCTTGGGTGGCTTGAGCCTGTAAAGCTAATATAAAAAGAGATATGACTTAGGAGAAGCTATTTTGTACTGCTAGTTTATCAAGCCCTATCTTTACAACGAGGGAAAAGCAAACTAAAATCAGAGGCAGTGGCTATTTCTCATGCTTAGATAATTTTTGTTTTGAAAATGTTGTTCATAACAGAACCATGATTTATGCTGAGAGCAACATCCAAATGAAGGAGGAGAAGAAGTGGGCACCCAGTGTGTGAGCTATTGGTGCTTGGCAGGTGGACACTGGGGCAACCTTCTGCTCTGCACGTCAGCAACAGCGCTGGAAAGCCCAGAGAACCAACAGCTCCATTCCACTGGAGGACAGAGACACAGGCAGCCTGAAAGACCAGACAGGAGAGCATTTCTGTCCTGGGCAAAGGCAGGGAGTGGTTAGTGGCTCTAAAGCACAAGGAGTCTCATCTCTTGCCCAAAACCCTCTGGCCATTCACTGTGAGCTGGCACATTGGAATGAAGGCAGAGACATTCCACTTTACTGTGCTGTCTCCAGAAACAGGGGCTGGCTCACCGTGGGCTTCCTAGGGCTCATCCTGCCACTCTCGCTCTGTGCATGGAGATGCTCACTGAGATGAAGGAGACAGTCTGCTTTTCCCTTCCCTCTCCTGCTTACCATCATTTCCAAAATACACCATCACTGGCTCCTTGCCTAGTCCTGCGCCATCCCCATGCTCCAACTCAACCTCTCTGCAGGAGAGAGGGCTAGGAAGGATATCCTGGGGGACAGCCAGGGAACAGAAGGGGAGGAGGAGATGCTATTTGGTGGACAGGAGTGAGGGAAGGGGCGCTTCATGAATTATTATTGTCTCCTGAACTGAGTTTAATTTAGCCCCTAGGACCATAAGCTGCTTTTGAGCTACTGCTGGGCAGTGCTCTCTGCTTGTACGTGTCAAACACATGGCCCCTTCCCAACAAGGGCCCCAGGCAGAGGTTTGTGAGACAGTTGGAGTGAGCTAGTGTTGAGTAGCTGTGGTATGCCAACAGATGGGCTGGGATGAACATCTTATGTCAGAGATTGCTCTCCAGAGGCTATTTCTAGCCTCTTCAGGCCTTTTGTGTTGCTGGAGGGCAATGGAGCTACAACATAACACAGAATTAGGCCTGCTAGCTCTGAATGAGGAAGGTGTTTCCAAGCATTTGGGAAGCAAGCGCAAGTCAGCAATCTCAGCACTGGAATGATAATTGTCTTGCAATTTGACTAATTACCATGTGTGGCAATATAGGTGCGCTGTGACAGCATTTTTTAATGCATCCATTAGTGTGCAGCTATGCCACACAGCAACAGGGCTTCATCTGTTTCACAAACTTCTTAGAGTTTGTGAATAAAGTTAAGCACATCCCTCAGTTCCTTGCTGAGCCAGGGAGAGATTAGTTACAGCATTAACTCAGCTCTACCAAGGTGCACCTTTATTCCTCAGAGAAAAATTGCAGGGCTGCCTCTTGCTTTTATGTATTGCAGTCCCTATATGCAGAAAGACTTCAATGTACAACCTTTCCTCTTCACTAAAATGATAATAAAACAAAGTGTAACTGTACTAAGTGGAAACAATGAGAAAAATACACCTCTGGATACTCAGTGATATGTAGACCCCAAATTCCCATTAAAACTGCCTAGCTAAAAACCACTCCTTCACCCAGATAGCTTCTGCACAATCTTTGGTTATGTCAGTATATCACTGCTCCAAGAAAATCTTGCCCATGCTCAGCAGTCCATTAGAACTATCTAAGCCTGTCAGACTTGACTGACTCGGCTGAAAAATTTTTAGGTATTTGTGGAAAACGCCAATCAGTTGTTTTTAAAATTTTAAAAGTTTAGTAGTAATAAAATGGTTATAAAAATAGCAATATAATTAGAGTAATAAAAATTTTGGACAATTTGGACTAGGACAATATGAGACAACAGAAACAAAAAGTTATGGATGTCCAGGTACCTTTTTCTGGGCAGCAGAAGCCCGAAAAAGGACACACGTTAACACAGGATTAACCCTTAAAAGCAATAGCCTGTTGCATATTCATACACTTCATACATGATGCATAAATTCCATTCAAACACAGGATTCGGTCTGGTCATCGTCAACTTGTTCCTCTTAATCCTGATGGCATCTTTAGGGCTGAGCGAGGCAGGAAGAAGTTCGTTTCGTTTCTTCTGATAATGGAGCAATAAATTCTCTTTCTCTGAAAGATTTAGGCGTCCTGTGGCTGCTATCTCAGTGCGAGTCCTTTCTTTAGGAAAAAACGTATCCTATATAGCATAGTTTCTATTTTAACCTTATGTTATAACCTAAAACTATATTTAACACACTACTTAAGAAAATTAATACAGCATAACTCGCTAACGTAACACATATAATATTTATTTTAGTATTTGCGAAAAGCCAATCATAAAATACACATCTTTCACAGCATTTAAGTGCTCCTAGTTTTCTGGGTTCTTCAACCTTTTCCCTGCTCCAGCCAACTGCTTTTCAGCAGAGCCGCGGCCTGCTCTTTCCCTGCCTCACCCCAGATGGGAAATGGCGCTTCTTGCGTGAGGAGAATGAGCCTTCCAGCCGGTGTTTGCAGCCCCGGGCGGGGCGGAGCGCCCGCAGCGGAGCCGGGCGGGCGGCACGGGCAGGAGCGTTGAGCGGGCGGACGGGCAGGAGCGCTCTGCGGGAGAGACGGGCCGCGGGACGGGGGGCGCCGAGCGGGACGGACGGGCCGGGGCGATGTGCGGGCGGGACGGGCCGGGGCGTCGTGCGGACGGGCGCCGCCAGAGGGCGCGGGCGGGCGCGGGGCCGCGCAGGGACGCGAAGGACTGGTCCCGCTCCTTAATTGGCCTCAGGCCTCACTCGGAGCGAGCGCCTCCGCGCTCGGCCGTGGTTATGCAGCTAGTTACGGACCGGCGGACAGTTTTTGGCATTTATTGGTGCCCTGTGACACCGAAATTATCATAAGGTCAGAGAATTCATTGAACCCGAGCAGCACTTAAGCGCTGTTAGACTCATTTGTGGCTATTCAGACTAAACAAGTTTTTCAGAGGGAGGCTATTGGCTCTCCAGGTGAAAAATTAATGCAAAGAGCACAAAAAGAAAGCTAGGCTGTTTTAATAAGCTGTCTTGCTGCTGTAGCAGGGATGGGCAGGAGATAATTCCAAACAAGCAGCTTGCTGTGCCAGCTAAAGGAGTCCCTGGGAAGCTGATGGGAGATAATCAACAAGGAGACACCGGTGCTCCCTTTTTTTTCTGCTGGCTTTCCTCTCTTTCCACCTACTGTGTGTATCTCACCGATCTCAGAGCACTAGGCTGCAACAGCCGCCTTTTTAATTTCGGTATCTTGAGGGAAGCATGACACCGAGTTGTTAATAACCTCACCTGTCTCTGCTGACACAATCATTGCCTTTTTCACTATCCCAGCAGCAGCAGGAAATCAGCAAGAAAAAAAAAAACAACCAAACCCTTACAGCCTAATGTAGAGCCGAGAAATATAAATCAGCTGCTCCTGGAAGGTGATGTCGGAGCCCGGGATGTAAGAGGATCCTCTCCAGGTTGCAGGAGGAGTGACCCGGGGCTGGGAGCCAGCCAGGATTACCCCTTCTGCCCTGCTACCGGGGCAGAGGGGACAGGGGGGAGGCAGAGAGGGACTCCAGGGGAACAGGCAGGAGAGGATGAGATCCCTTTCCTCTGAGTCAAGGGACGTGCACAGCTGTCAGTGCGAAGGTGGAGATAGGTAAATGACAGACTGGCTCGCTTTCTTCCCAGAGCAACAGCAGCTGAGTCAAAACAAGCACAGCCAGAAACATGAAACCCTGAAACCCCGCCCCCGCACACTCGCTCACATATATACACACATCATAATTCATGCTACATCAAAGCAGTGATTACCACAGCTTCCTGGCTGTCTATTTCTGCTTATTTATGGTGCATTACACATTTTAATGCTATTCTCATACAGCGGCTCAGCTGCCACTGTTCTGCATTTGGGTGGGGAAAAAAAAACAAACCAACAAATGGCTGTAACATACAGTATGTTGTCCCCTGGGAACAAAGGATAAACAAATGCTCAGCATCTTCCAGGGAGCAGTGATTCAGAGTTATTAATAGCATGACTCCCCCTCCCCATTTCAGTCTTGCTCACGGCTACACACTTCAGCAAGGAACGGGAGGAGTGACAGTGGGGAGGGGAGAAGGGCTGGAGAGGTTCCTGAAGTGACCTGTTAAGCCCAGCTGGCTTCAGGAGAGTCCTTACATCATCCTCTGTCTCTGTAATCATGTCTAGCTCTGGGCTGCTGCAAAGTATTGGATGGAAGGGGGAGGGCAAAGGTTTGACACCGGCCTGAGGAGAGCCACCAAACTCATGTCTTGCTTGAAGCTTGGTTCGAGCTAATGGTAAGAGATCACCTACTAAAAACACTGCCTGCCACAAGGTCACAGCTCATTCCCTCTTCTCTCCATCCTCATAAGGTAAGAACATGGGGACTTGACTTTATTAATTTATTTAAGGAAATGACAGTCAGCTCAGACTAAGTTGAATGTACGAGATTTATTTCTCCTTGCTGTCAACCTTACTATCATTTCCCCTTGAAGCCTGAGTTCTCATTACCATTACTCTCCTTGCAAAATGCAAGTCATTTTGTTTATGCCATGGGAAAAATATATAATCTCTTTAAGTGCATTGACAGTATCAAAATAAAACAAATAATACTGAACAGGCAGCAAAAACAGAAGCCATTGTGCCAACAGTCCCTGCTGTGAGAGTCACACAGACCGCTGCTGTGCACCTCCTGCTGTACCCTAGTGTGTAGGAGTGACACTTCTAAAAGGCTCTTTTTACATCCCTTAATAATCCAGCCATCCTTGTGAGCTCACTGCAGGCACCATGCTATCAGCAGAGCTTTTGCTGTAATAAACTGCTCTTTTATACACCCGGGGATAGTGTCCATGAGACATGCTGCAAATATATCCAGGATCCCAAAGCCCTCACTGCTAGGGCAGGGTAAGTGAAGCTGTGCCCTTGGTACCAGTTTACCTTGCCCCTTAACTACAAAAAAGAAAGAAATACCATTTTCCCATACTATCTTCGCACGCTTTTTTCTAAAGGGGACCTCAGCTCAGAGCAAAGGGTCTGACGGTTTGTGAGGGGTCTCTGTCCAGAGGAAATAACACGAATAAAAAACTGTTCTAAATGGAAGAAAGCTGCAGGTGCTGCTGGATGGAGTCACACCAGACAGCCAAGGCTAAAGGGCCCCATACCTCATCATCAGCTTCTTGTCAACCAGTCCCTCCTGCCACCCTGTTGCAGAAGTTGTTGCAACCAGAAAGGATAGCCTGAAAGGGCTAAGCCTTGCACAATTTTTTTTCAAGCTATTACAATGACATATATGTTCCTAAATTCACAGAGTTGCTGAGCTTCATTAGTTTATAAGCATCTATATGGCTACTTTTATACATATATTTACACATACACACACAATGGCAAGGAGAGATTGCATTACAAGTTTTGACCTCGTGCAGAGATATAAAAGGAACCTCTACTCATGCTAGTAAGACTCTAGATTTACAGGGTAAGGAGTGACAAAGTGTGACAAAGTGTCTGGGGTGACAAAGTGTCTGGATGGGATAACCTACACAGAGTTAAGTTTCCTACACACATGCCCCCTGCTCTATCTGCACACTTCTGCCTCACCAAGTCCCCTGCCCATTCCTCCAAAGATGATGAAAGGCTTCCAAAGAATGAAGAAGAAAAGTCCTCATGTGAAAGTTTGTGTGACAGCACTAAGCAGGGGGGAACTACAACAGAGCTCAAACACCAGGGAGCCTGAAGGGAAAGTCCCTATGGGAGCTGGGGAGGGAGACGCTGATGGTCACCTCTTGCCAAGTCTGGACTATACCTGGGGAGGGTAAGTAAAATAGATGGTGACCTCTGTGTGGAACAACCCCCAGAAGAGGCACCTGAGAAGAGCACGTCTGAGCCTGCCAAATGCCCTCCTCAAGGGGAGCTCTGGAGTGTGGGCAGAACAGGGTTTGCACTGCTCCTTGCCAGGACTGAGTTTCATGGGCCACTTAATCCCAGACGGCATGTGCTAGCTGAGGTGGGATGGTAACACAAGCCACAGGGAGGGATTTCATACAGAGGAAAAAATGTTGCTGCTATGCTGTAGCATTTGTAATGGGTATTTTTAGCCCCCAGGCTCGTTGCACATGGGCAGCAGCCACAGCACTGAGGAGCATGTGGCAAGAGCTCCAAGGAAGCTGGGGCGACCAGGTCAGTAACGCAGGCCTCCAGCATCAAAGTTCTTTGGGCTGTGTTTCGCTGGAAGAAGACAAGAGCTGAAAAGATTTGGTGGCCATAGGTAGTGCCTCTTGGCTCAGAAACTTAGTTGTAGACTATTTTTTTTAATGATTGATTTCCAATCTGCAGCTTTAGTTCTCACATTAACAAAAGCTGTGGGGCTGGGTAAGCTGCTGTTGTGTTTTTTCAGCTGACCAGCTCCCACTCACCACAGAAATTAGAAGTATCTTAGGCAGCTCTTTTGCTATGTTGCCTAGTCCTGCTGCTGCTGCAAATCAAAAAATGTTTCTTTCATCCTCAGCTTAAAGCTGAGGTGTGTAAGAGATGGTTTTATTATTTTTGTTCTCTTGACAAGTCAGGAAAATGCCATGCTGATTACAGTAAATTATTTTGAGTTTCTTGATGGGATAATTCAGACTAAACTATTCAACTCAAAATGAAATGTATGCTTCATTCTCCAGGTGTTTAGTTTTCTTGTTAAACTTTGTTTCCTTCTTGTTTAGGTCACTTTTGAAATGAAAAATGCCATTTTGACACAAAAGGTCCAAAAGTTTGATTTGGCAAATGTCAAAACAAAGCAATTTCATGGGCTATTTTTTTAAGCACTATTCCATTAAAGACTGCTGAAACAAGACGTTTCAAACTTTTTAAGATTGTTACTTGTCATGACATTTTTGGGGTTTTTTTTTGACAGAAACTCCATTTCAGGAGAATTACGTCTCCTAAGTACATTTCTAATCCCAAATAGATTGTAAAACAAAAGGAAAGTAGAAGAACAAAATTAGAACATCAGCCCACTTTCACTCAGCTAAGCAGTGGTCTTTTCTTACCACATGAAAGGACCCCCTGAGAGCAAGCAATAGGGATTAGTTGTCCTTGACAAATACTGTTCTTTTTTGCAGAAAGGCGAGTTCTCAAGAAGAAGGGAACACGCAAGGGCTGAATTGGTGTGGCTGGTCATTTTACTTTGTAGGACGATCCTGAAATCAGCAGGAAAGTGCTGCATCTAGAAATATTTCTGTCCTTTATCCCCATGACCGATTAGACAGGCTTTGCAGGCTGCCAATAGCTGTGTAGGCAATGGCACTCCTGTCACAAGGACGGTGTCTCCATTTGCACAGAGATTTGTTTGCTGTATCAAGACCCTGCAGCACCATACCAGCTACCTCTCAAATCCAGACCTGCAGCACTTTACCATAAGGAGTGAAGTAATCTGGAGTCCTGACATGACAATCCATATTCTGTACTCTGTACATAAAATGGTTTGTTGTTTGCAGCAGGAGAAAATAGGTGTATGAACATTATCCTGTAGCCAAGGCCTTTTAGTGACTTCCAGTGAGGAAAATTTATGATTAAAGATAATCATAAATGGCTGCCTGCTATTGGGTCCTCTCTCCTCCCTGTCCCATTCTATCCCCACCTGACACACATCCCAGCAGTGATTAAATCAATGGGAATTAATCACATCTTGTGAAAGAGAAGTGGGCCTGTAGTTTCCCCTTCCTGTCTGACAGAATTGTACAATCAACTTCAGAAATCATTTGTGATTTCCCTTATGCCAAGCTTTTGGCCGAGTAAGCCACTGTTACATGCAGGCAAATCCAAAACTATTCCCTCAACTTCATCTTTCAGCTTCAAAGGTGCAGGCGATGCATTCCCTGAATGTGGCATATCACAAACTAATCCCAGGAAAAGTCACAGCAATTTCATCTTAGACCATCACGGATTTCTTGCTGATCTGAAAACCTGAGTAAGGACCTGTGTTTTTCACAATTCAGGAAATTTCATAGCTTCAAGGAACGGGGAAAGAATGAAAATCCAGAGCAGCAAGAAGACACAAATTCTTCCGCAATACAAAAATTAACACCAATCAAAAAAAGAACCAAAAAAACTGCAATCCACCCTCCTTCTACCCCTGGTGTCCTTCATTTAACGAAAATCTGTTTGTGGAAGCAGGAGCGGCTCCGGGCAGTGCGCTGTGTCCTTTCGGATGTCCTTGTCACAAGCCGGGACACAGACAGCGCACGGGCATCGCCGCAGGGCGAGTGCCCCGTTCAGGATGCTGTGCCTGCATGGCAGCAGGGCTTGGCTTTGTATTTACTACCTAAAGCACTCCTGCAGCAGTCACCTCATCCATGCATCTCATTATGGCACAATTAATTAATGAATGAATGAATTCATTCATTCATTCATTCATTCGTTACCAGCACGGTGCTGGTAGCTACTGCTCTGCATCGAGTGGGGTGTGCAAGCAGCTTGGGGGGCTCCCCAGGGCTGCAGGGGAAACAACTCCACATCTGCTGGCAACTCTGCCAGCTTGCAGATCTCACTCGTACAGCTATCCTGACTGCAGCGATGTCCTGCAGCCTGAAAACTTCTCTAGACCTTACTGGCAAGAAGATGAGAAAAGAAAGGAATAGAAAGAATAGAATAGAATAGAATAGAATAGAATAGAATAGAATAGAATAGAATAGAATAGAATAGAATAGAATAGAAAGAAAAGAAAAGAAAAGAAAAGAAAAGAAAAGAAAAGAAAAGAAAAGAAAAGAAAAGAAAAGAAAAGAAAAGAAAAGAAAAGAAAAGAAAAAAAAAAAAGATAAAAAAACAAAGAAAAAAAAAAAAAGAAAAGAAAAGAATCCTAAAAGCAAATGCAAATCTGATAGCAAAGATGAGTTCATCAGGAATCCAAGAAATAGGTGTGAAACATTAAAACCTTTATTTAAAAAAAAAAAAAAAGGTTTTTTTAATGGAAAAGACTGGAGCACATTCTTCCCCTGATGACTATCAAACAAAATTAAATATGCCATTCTTCTCCCTTTAATTTGATTGGTAGGGGTTACTTAAAAGGTTAATTTTTTACCCCTTTACACATGTATTTCAGGTGGTTTACACAGAATAATCACAACTGGCATTTCACCATGGTGACAGGCTCCTCACAGAGGCTGCCCAGAGAAATGTCCTTCTCCTTTCCTCCAAAGGACAGAAGGAAGTGTGAATCCTCTGTCTACAAACCAGAGTACCAGGTCAGAGTCACATTCTGCTGCCATTGTACTGCATGGTCTTTAGTAAGTCATTTATTATTGAAAACTTTGTATAAAATTGCCACTAGGATGTGAGTTTCTCCTCTAAATCAGGTGTGGATGTGATCAGTTACCTTCAGAACTTTCCTTTATAGCAGAAAAGTAGTCAAATGCTAATCCAAAATATGCATAAGGAGGGGAAGCCAGGGAGAGGATATAGGAGGGTAGAGGGGTGGAAAGGGGAGGCTCATCTTGTCCTTCCCTCTCATGGATTCGTGGCACAGTTTAGGTTATATGGGGCTTGGAGGTCTCCAGTCCAAACCCCACTCAAGCATGGGTTAATTTAAACTTGAAGCAGTTGTTGAGGCCTGTCCAGTTGAGTTTTGGCTGTCCGAGAATGGAAAGTGCACAGCCTTGGTGGGCTCTTGCTTCAGTGCTGAACCACTCTCACATTGTTCTTTTTTTTCCCCATACCCAGTCAGAATTTCTTACTGTGACTTGATGCAAATGCAGCTATCCCCTTTCTCTGGAGCAGCAGCAGCAGCCACACATCAAGGCAGCAAAGTCCCATGCTCCAAAGCTGTCTTTCCTGAACCACCTCCTAGATAACGTAACCCTAGGAAACCCAGTGTGCTGAAGCATCATGTTTATCCAGGACTGGATGGCTATGTGTGACTGGGAAGTCTGGTCCTTCAGAGAGGCTGGGGATGCACAATAATCCTCTCAGAGCAGTTCCAAGAGAGCACCCAAAGGCCTGTATTCAACCTGAGGAGCCTGAGGCAGGCAGACCCTACCTAGGGGTGCCACTGGCTTCCTCAGCCCTTTTGAGAATCCACTGGGCTTCTTGGCTGGAAGTCTCTTGGGAAAGAAACAGCATTACTTCATTTTCAAGGGCCATGAACATGCCTGGCTGTGGCCTTTACCAGCCTCAACTCTTTATGAAGTTATTGTTTGTGTACTGTATTTAATTCCCTTTGCTCATTTTCACAGCAAATATAGCTTCATAAATACTTGTTATGCCAACTCTGTGGATGCTGGATTTGCACATAAGGGAAAAAACACATGGATGGATGGTAGGTAAATTAAAAATGAGGGCTACTCAGCAGCTGCTCTGGACAAGTGTAGGCATTTCTGTGTGGTGCCTGTTTTTGCTGGCAAGGCAGGAAACTATGAACATTCTAAAGGTTAAGAAAATGCACATGGACAGGGCATGATATTTTGAAGAGTGGCTTGACCCAAACCTGTGATTAAACAAAAAGGAAACAGCACTTGAAAATCAAGTAAAGGATCACTAAGATATTCAGGGACTTTGAGGGAGAAATCTGCTTTCACTTTTCTGGGCATTTTGCCTGTCAAATTATGAGCTTATTTGTGGTGCTAAATGCTTTGCTTGTGTCTCCGAAAAATACAGGAACTGCTTTTTTTTTTCCAGTGGAAGAGAGAAGTCGTTAATGATCCCAAAGGTTAAGAAATTGGCACAGAAGCCAGCACTCCTTTATTTATTCATCATCTGGGCTCTGTGTGGGCTCCCAACATGCAGAATTCCCCACTTGACTGCTCACCTTCCCCAGAGGCTTCTCTGTGTTTGCTCTGTGTACACACAGGCGTCACCCTGCGTATAAAGGAAGATTAGATTGCAGTCAGAGATAGTAGGCCAAAACTGCAATAGGCAGGTTCAGCCATAGGCAGGTTCCAAACCAAACATGTTTGTTTGTTTGTTTGTTTGTTTGTTTGTTTGTTTGAGCTAAACCAAACCCTAAATTGCACTATATACCCAAAGACTTCAGAGATGTTCAGTTTAAGCACAGGCTCTGTTTATATGTCTGTATCTCCTAGATCTGTACAGAGGTGGTATGGTCAGTGCCACTGACCACCCAACCCGTGTTCCCCAGTATGCCAAGGGAACATGCCATGTTCCCCTAATCCCAAGGGAACTGGCTTAGGAGTGAGAGATGACTGCTCACAATTGTCCCTACAGAGGACTTGGGTCTTGGGCCTTTAATGTCAGAGTTTATAGCATAAGGGATTCAGCTTCAGAAAGGGCTGAAAGGTATGAAAATGAAACTCAAAATGGAAGACATCCCATTTAGCATTTTGCTGTCTGTGAAGCCACAGGATGCCTCGGGGCACTTGGAAAACCTCTTTCCAGATCATCAGGACCAGCCCTGATCCTCCTTAAAAAGCAAAGAGGAGTCTACTCCTGCTGCTCTTGTGTCACCTCTGTTTTGGCATGTGCAATGCCAGCAGCAGGTGGGAAGGCTCAGAAGAACCCTTTCTGCCCTGTTTTTAACCTGCTGTTTCTGTTGAAGGAGGTCTCTCTGAAGTGTGAATGTGTGCACAGTTACTCTGTGGAGGTGCTTAACTTCAGTCCTCCCATGCCAAATGGAGAAGACCTGCTGGACCAGGTCAGCCATACATCTCCAGTTTTCAGAGATTTTGTTAGATGAGAGATGAGTGCATCAGCTTAGAAAATTCTATCCATTGAGAGCAGAAGGTATTACCTGCTTAGGCAATTGCTTAGGCAATTAGGTGTAATGAATTTTCCTCTACAGCAGTAACCACAGAAATCAAGAATCAACTCTGCCTGATTTTCCATTCAAACTTCTCTCCAAGGAAGTACATAAGGGGCGAAATGGAGGAAATTATAATAAGCTTCATCCTAAGCATTGAAAGCCTTGCCCCTATGCTTGTCTTGCCCCTTTCCATTTCTGTTTAATTTAAAATATTCATCCTTCAAATAAAAAAAAAACTCATTAAAAATACAGGTGAAATTTCAGTGCTTGTTTGTGGAGCCAAGTACAGAAAATGAGAAGGTGTTCTGACAGAGAAAGAAATACATTTATTGAGGTCTCATGCTGTAGCAGTGCATGAAGGCCTTTAATGAGAGCATGTCCCAGTATGCTAAGTAGTCCTTATCTACATGGGAAGTTACATTCTGTGACACCTGAAATCTAAAGACACAGGGACAAAGCACAGTAGCTTCTCTTTTACCACAGTAGCTTCTTTTTTACCAGCAGGAAAAGTAATGCACCGAGATCAGGCCTCATACCTCAAAGCTGAGAGTGGAACAACTTTAAAAATCTTGTTTAGTCTGGCTTACCCCTGTGCTGCAGAGCTAGGAGCCCAGTGCCCATCTCCTCAGGTACATGCCAGCACCTAATTAGATGCCAACTCACACATCCTCCTGCATATATCATCCATACACTATACACCGGGACACAGAGTTTGCTATCTGAAAAGCCTCTAGCATTCAGTTTGTGCTAGATAAGTAATAATAGCATTAATGGACTAAAATATTAACATAAAAGACAAACTGTTGTAATTTCTTCTTTGTATGATTCCAGCTAGCAGCATCTTCTTTTCTCGAAAGGAGACTGCTTTGAAAGGATCAAGGACCAGCTCTGCAAAAGTGGGAGGAAAGGACATTTATATAACAATAAGCCTTTTACCCCTTAATTTTTTCAGTTGGCTGCACAGTCTTCTCCCATCTTCTGCTGACATCTCTTAATAAAAACACTAAAAGGATAAGCATAGGCAGCTCCATTTCCAGTGATAGGGTGGGTATGAGGCCAATGAGAAACTTCATTTCATAAAACCTCCCTGCTGAAATCTGCCCTACCTCAGTGTTTATCAGCTTCTCTGTTTTATTGTCTAGTTAAAATGGAAATAGCCTATCTTCAGCTCTTAGTTATTAAGCCATGTGGATGACAATGTCAACTGACACTGGTTTTCATAAGCTAAAAAAGCTGCCCTGGGGCAAGCAGCAGTGAGACCAATCAGATTTAGTGATTAATATTTCCTGTTTCAGAAATGATAAAGACACACATGCAGTTGAAATTAAATTTCACTGGTGAAGATGAATTGAGAGAATAGCTGGACAAACATCAGGTTTCTGAATGACCAGTGGCTCAATTCTTAAGTGGTATTTTCCATCAAGTTTTCTGGTTGTGTTTCACAGAGCATTAAAAACTAGAAAACAGAGTTGCCAAATCTATTCCCTGAGCCATTGAAAAAAAAAACAGAAAACAAGAGGCAGGTCGGCTCTTAGTGCTTGCACAGTAATTGTTTGCATCACCTCCCGCCAAAAATTCTTCCTTTCTCCTTTCAGCTTGGATGTGTTCTTTAGGATTCCTGCAGCGTTCCCAGTGTGGCTCTGAGAAATATTGCACTCTCTTATCCTGTATTTTTATTCCTGTCACCCACCAGCAGCTTTCATTTCGCTTTGCTTGCCTGGCCACCTGAAGGAAATGCTTGCAGTCTTTCAAACGAGGCTCACAGTGTTTGACTGTGAAGGTGTTACATCAGTGCTAAACCAGTGCACCATCAAAATAGAGCAATCCAGCTAATGAACAGGCAAGCTCCACATGCTGGGTTCATGCTGGTGACTTTGGTATGCTAATGCTGGATATAACAGAGACTTTCACTGGCTTTACTGTCTCTTGTGCAGTATTATTTTAGAATATTTACTCTCTGAAGATGTAAAAAGAGGAAAAGCCTTTCCTCCTGCCTCAACTTTCCTTGTACGAAGGGTTCTAGCTAAGAACTGTCATAGAGTGAAACATTCCTTTGTTCATGTATAAAACTCTCTTACAGCTTTCATGACACTTGCTTTTCCTTGGTCCTTGTATAAGTGAGGAGGAATGTTGTGGTTCTCAGTGTCAAGTACTATTGACACTAAGTCAAGGATCCCTTGCCATTTCTGGCTCAGAGTCCATTTCTCTCAAGCCAAATGTAGAAAAACCTGGGGAACCATTGAAGTCTGATGGAAAACAGTGCCAGAAAAGTTTGTCTGTTCTTACAGCTCAGCTTCTGGGGTTCCATGCTGTCCCCAAGCCACAGATGGGTGGGATGGCTACTGCATCTTGTCATGCAGGAGTCTTGTGGAAAGGCAAAGCAGCAACCTCTCTTCTCCCAGGACAGAGGCTGTGAGAAGAGCAGAGCTCTGAGAGAGCTGTTAGCTATTTGTTCTGCCTGGACTTTTGGGTTCCAAGGTAACTCTGAGCAGTTCTAGGGCTGTAGAACATCATTACCAGGAGCTAAGATGGTCCTTCACAGGATGCTGACGCTTTCTCTGTCAGAAATATCTAATACAACAGAAAGCCAGGTCCAGCAGGAGAGGCTTGGAAACAAAGAAGCCTTTGAAGTGGGAGTGAGCAAGAGCAAGTGAGACGCAGTCCAGGTGGCAGAAGAGGATAAAGAATCTTGCTAAATAATGAAAACTCTGAGAGTGAGAAAAAGGTCTGTCAGAACTGAAGGAAAGAGAGACCAGGCTTAGAAATAGGAAAAAACCAAGTCACTAAAAGCAGGTGACAAAGTGTTAGGAGGGAAAAGGGGCTGAAGAGGGCACTGAAATGAAAGAGGCTGATTTATGGAACTTGAAAGCACAAGTAAAACATAAAAGCCCAGAGACATTCCGTCCCAGGTAACTCCATAGCTCAAGTTTTGAGGTTTCATGACACAGGGTGAAAAGTATTTGACCTGGTTAGCAAGAATTTTGAAAAAAAAATCTCAGTCACTATCTTTTTCCAGAAGAAGTCATTCCTAACAGTTTGAAATACAGGAGTGCTACTGTATATTTTTCAGGGTTTGTTTTGGCTTTTTCCTGGTATTCTATAACACCCAAATTTGATGGTGTTTCTTCAATACTGCACTTTTTGGTGGGTAGATAGCCTGTGATGTGAGAGGATGAAATCACATTGCATCTAGCTGAGGCATGTAGCTGCTTGGAGTGTTTGCATTGCTCTGAAAGGGAGGAGATGATTAGAGGGATTGCATCATACAGACACATGTGACAAATTAATATATTAAGGGACAAATTTTAAGTCTAGATCACAGGTCGTGACTTTCAAAAGTGCTTGGTCTGCATTTGGACTAAAAAGTAGACAGATTTTTTTCATGCTTCAAAACTTATCTCCAGAATGAGATGAAATGTTCATTTGTGAATGGTAAAGGTTTATGGTGAATCCTGAAGGTCACTGTAAATTAGAAAGCTGGATTCCTTTTCTCTCCATCATATGCTCTTAGTCCCTCTAATTTATACTCCCTGCCCGCAAAGGATTAGCAAATAGATTAATTTTATTTAAATGGGTTGTCAAAATGCAACACAGTCAGCTTCAGGTCACATGTTTCATCTCAAGAGCAGAAACAGTCCATGCTGAGAGAAAGCCACACTACCAGCAGATCAGAGCTTTCAGTCAGGACATGGGGATAGCTTTGATGACTTTACAGTTAGTTCACTATTAATAAAAGTCTCTGTAAAACATCTCTCCTGCATCCCCACTCCCCTCCCCTGCTACCTGTGGGCTCTGTCAATTCTGATATCTGACTGCTCTCACAATTCATCTGTATTAGTGAAAAAGAGAGTTTTTGGGGAGGGGTGGATGTATGCACACCTATGTGCATGCACACACAACATGTGACCTGTGAGCCTTCACCCAGCAAAAGCAGCTTTTCATTCTCAGCAAGACAAACCCACAGAGGAGCTCAGAAGTCACTGCTGTTAGACAGTAAAAGGGCCAGTTCAAATCTGTCACTCCATCAGAGCATGGTATTTCCCCCTGGTAAAGGTCACTTGGAGAGAAGATATGAAAGTGATTCAATACTTGAACTTAACCAAAAAGCCAAGCAACTTATTTACTATGCAGTGACCCTGCAGTGACCTCATCCACAACACTTGCAGCTCCCACTGGCATCAGTTGGTGTCATGAGTACAGATGAAGAAAAGTATTCCTGTGATAGGAGAATACATCAGGAACATTTCCATGGTGGTTTAGTTTTACAAAACCTGTACACATCTTTCAATCACTTTTTATAAACATTAATAAAGTATTGTGTGAGACCTTGAAATATGTGCTTTTATTTCCATCCAGGCATTTCTAATGCTATTTCTCAAGGCACAGCAAGTGAGGCACATACACTAAAGACATGGAAGAGTTGTTCAAGCTGTCTTTTACCTTGAACAGGAATGGTCACAGTGATGCTCTGAAATAAATCCCACTCTGAGTGATCATTTGCTTAAAAGTGAGGAATAAGCAATTCTTTTCAAAACACTGGAGGCCAAAGGGACAATTTAGAACTCCTCTTTTGCTTGATTTTTTCAGTTATCAAGAAAGCAACTAGTTCAGAAGGTAAAGAAAAAAACTGATGATCCACATCTCTCAAAGACACACTGTCATTACCGGCATTGCAGAACCACTGCATGAATCACTGTTTTGTGTCACTGCTTATACACAGCTGTGCTGTCACTGTGAAGAATTTTTCTGCACATTGACATCTAAATCTGGATTAAAAGGGAAACCCAAACAAATTCATCTATTTCCTTCATGATTCACTCACTTGTCACCATCATGCCCGCAGTGCAGGGACAGAGAAAAAAGAGAGCAAAAAATAAAACCAGCAACCCCGAATTATGGAAAGCTGAGGTTGTTTCACAGCTAGAAAACAATCATAACGTCTTGCTTGACTCTGGGGTTTGTAAAGTGAATTTTTAAAAATTATGATCCCTGGTTTTGCCCAAACGAAGTTTATATTTCTAGTATAAAATGACCAAACTGCCTGCCTGATGTAAAAAGCTATTTTCCTTCTTTTCCCTCCTTTCCCCCCACCCCACATCATTTGACAGCACTTGCCTCCGGTGCCTCAACAGTAGCTATGACTGTGTCTTAATGAAAAAAGATGTATAAAATATTACCATAACCTCAGAGGCATGAGTAAAGCCCTTATTAGAATTCAGGACCTACAGCTGGAAGGGGGGCTCGGGCCGGCAGATAAAGTTAACTATTGTTAGCTCACAAGTGGCTCAGACTTCCTGGCAACTGCAGTGAATTACTCAGCCCTTTATGCAGGGTTTCAGAAACAGTTCACTGTTTCACAACAAAAAAGGCATTCAGGCCGGGAAAGATGGTCTCCCAGGGCTCTAGAAAGCTAGCTTTAAGCCAGTGAATGGACACTGGAGCCTCCTAAGTGAATGACCACTGTGGGAAAGGGTGGTGATGTCAGCCTGAATGCATTTCCAATGGTTTTGTCCCACTTTTCATTGCTTTTGCACTCTCCCTCACTCTTTTTCTCTGTCTCAAGCTGTCCCCTTCCTGTTCTTTTCAGGCCATTATATTAAAAGTTTAGAGCTCGCATGCACACAGAGGGGAGGGCCCACTGCAGCATTGCTGCCGTGGCAATGCTTCTCAGCACTTTTGTTTCATAATATAAAAAAAATATTGGGGAGCATGAGCAGTGGGGGGAGCTGAAAAGGAGAGGAAAAAGTGAGAGATGGAGGGACAGGAGAAGAGGGAGTGTTGGCATCCTGCAGCTCAGAGCTGGGGCTGTGAGACTGGGCTGAGGGGACAAAACTGGGAGCACAAGGAGGGGAACTGATGAAAGCAGCAGGGATTTGGGGTCCTTTGAAAAACAAATTTGTAATCCTTCACACTGCACATGTTTGAAAGGATCGGCACTTTTGAAGGCCTAGAGAAGAATTGGAATAATGTTCTTAGCTAAGCCCTCGGAAAGAACAGAGACGTGCTTTGGAAAACATACCCAATTACATAAGTTTATCAAAAGCTTTCAAAGGCTCCTCTGTCTACAACCAAAAGGGGGAAAAATAGTGGAGAAGTGAAAGAGGGAGAAAGCTCCTAAGTGCATTTACCCATGGTAGCGGGTGAACAGCAGCTAAGCTGACATACTTCAAACCAATGTGGCCCACCATCCCAGACCTCCCTGTTGTCAGCAACATGCAGGATTCCAGCAACAAGCCCTGGAAAGGGCCTTTGCAAAAAACAGATGGATTTGTAAGTAACAAGGGAATAGGGAGCGAGGCACTCGATATGCACTCGCTCCTTGTAAATAAAACCACGAGTCCCCTGGCCAGCAAACCCACCTGGTTTGCTTCCTGCTTTCCATGAAATACTTGTTATTCATACAGATAAATGTATGCAGCCTTGGCTAAGCCTGTCCTGAGGCAAAATTATAGGATAACAGCATTGCACAGAGATCAAGCATTACAGCTTAGCCTGCACTAAGTTCTCGGTGTGCCGGGGCTTTTTGCTTCTAATGTGTCTAAGAATGCAGATGGACGTGCTGCACACACCAGTGTGTGTTAGCAGCAATCCTCTCATGGAGGCTTTCCTTCCCGCTGCCTGAGCTGCAGCCCTCTTGCTCTGAGATTATTTTGCTGATGATAATTGGCACAAATTCCCAACCCTGCTGCAATAATGGTAGCAGAGACCAAGACAGTTTGATTTCCCATGAAACAGGTGAGGAGAGACTTCTGGTTTCACCTAAACTGACTTTTTATGGGTCCTTTCTGTTACCCATCCCCAGCCAGGCAACATTCCTGTGCAGACAGAGGTAAAAGCACAACACAGGCAATGTGCTGTAGTTTTGCAATAGGGTAAATTCACTAAGATCAGCCCTGTATCCTCTGTGAGGCTCACTTCAGTAAGTTTTCATCTGGTAAAACTTACGAACCTTGCCTACACTGTGTTTTCATTGTACAATAATTCTTGTGTATGGTAAAAGACACAGCTTTTTATACTTAAAGAGGAAAGCTCTGTGGCTTTCTTGTACTAAACACAGGCTCCCTGTCTCAAGACAGGATTTAGCAGGGAGGTACTTTCACCACATTAGCTGTCGTCTGGATAAAACCAAATCAAACCTTTATTCCATAGCTTAAGAGGGCAAACACCTACCCTTTTCAAAACTACCAACCTGGGCAGAACCACCTGCAGTTAGCCTCAAAATATGAAACTCCCTTTTTGACTTGATGAGGAGATCTGTGCACCAGAGCTCCTGAGGTTCTTCTGGAAGTTCCTGTCACAAAGATGAACCACTAAGCATATTTCTAACCAATCTTATGAGATAAAGTGAGGGACATTTACTTCCCTGAGGCAGTATTTCCTCCTCCTTCTTTTGCTTAAAAAGACTCCAACAACTTTTCTCATTCTGCTTCCATTTAGCGGGAGACCTCAGGTCTCAGATCTTGTCCGTGTAGTAAAACCCAAAGACCAAGGAAAGCTTGCGAGGCTGTGATTTCATGGGTGGTTTAGGCCAGTCTGTGGTTAAACTGCTGCCAAAGGGGTACTCAGCCCTGCATGCAAGTTGTGCCTTTCTTTGTGGAGGGTAAGCTTATGATTCCTGACGGCAAGACAGTCTCTGATGAACGTGCCCTGATTACGAAATCCTCCCTCAGCCATCCTTTACTTCTGGGCTGGTGCAGGCTGGTGCATATACCATAAATGCAAACATTCTAGTTCATTATAAACCAACTCACTGGCTTCAATAAACTTACTCAGTGCCAACAGGAAGGTTCCTTTTCATTTTCACAGATTTCATCCAAAATAAAAACCAGCAGGATTTATAATTGATACAGGTGTTTCAGTATCATCAATCAGGTGGACATGCCCAATGAGAACTTACGTGGTTTCCCTGTCTCCACAGCTGCAGGGACTGAGGTGGTAATTCTTTGGCCCTGGTGCCATTTACCTAAATTGTTCATCCACTAAAGATAAATAGGTGTTAAGAACAGTACCACTGGAATTTTAAACTGCCTGCCTGAGGTGTTTTCTCTCCTCAGTTTCCCTTCACTTGAGTCTTCTGACTTCTCCATTCCTTCAGTTCTCTTCTGGTCTATAACAGGTTTCAATGAACAATTTAAAAAAGATTTGTCAATGTAAAGAGTTGAAAAATTAAATTACTTTTCAGGGCTTTTTTTATATGCCAAGGAAGAAAAAAAAAAAGAAAAACCTAAAGGGCACAGCTATTTTTCTTGGTCACCTCTAATTTCCCACTCTGGCTCTAGGTATAATGGGCCAGGTGCTTCCAGGCCCTCTGGAGCCCCTAGAGGTCTGGTCCAGGCTCTCCTCTGCCAGCCAGCCCTGGCTGAGGTGAGCCAAGCCCACACAGGAAGCAATGCTCTTTCTTGGGTAAAAACAGCTCTGAGGTGAAGCTATCCAGGAAAGATCACCTAGAAAAACACTGTTTCCACAAACCCCTACAGAAAAATATTTTGCTCTGTTTAGAAGGCCCTTCTCTGTTTGAACATCCTTGGGTTTTCCACGTAACTGCTGCGATGGTGATGATATTTCCACTTAACAATTCTCTGCCATGGCACTTGGGAAAATCTCTACCCTGAAGCTGTGAGGTGTCATCTGCAGCAGATGCACTGCTCTGCCTCAAGGGCTCCAGAGATATTCACTCAATTTCGAAGGTAAAATGTGTGACTAAGCAGAGGTTAATGTTTTGAAAATTTGAGTTACAACAAAAATTTTCACAGAACTTTACTGCTATATGAAGTTTTAAATTTTATATTTTTACTTTTTAGTCTTGGTTTTAGATGAAAGAAACACGTGGAACTGTATCAAAAGCCTGCAGGACAGAAGGTCTCCTCTGCTGCCCGCTCTGTTTGAAGGTTGTCTATAAGTTGGAGTGTCTTGTCTGACACCAGGCTTTTAGTAAGCAACCAGCATCACTGTTTCCTTCCACTTGTCACAGAAAGGTTCATACCATTATGGAATTCCATTCATTTAAGATATTGGTCTAAGAAAGACAGAATGTCTCAGCTAAATTTTAAACAGCTCAGTGAAGTAGCCCCCAAAGTTTGAGTTGGATAAAAGTCATAGGAAATAAACAGTTATGAAGGCAGAAGGCCAAAACAAGATTTTAAAAAGCTTTTGAACTCTATCCAGACAAGTTCAGGGGAAATTAAAATTATTTTCTGAGAACTAGATCCTGGCAGGTATATTTTAAAGTTGTGTCTCCTGAAACCTTCCTTCTACACTTCGATCTCTCTCAGCTTTGCTGTAAATATGTAAATATGGTTAATGAGGTTTTGAAAAGAAAATCTTTAGGATTATAATCTACCTTCTTTCCTTCTGGCACATTCCTATCCCCTTGTATTTAAGTCCTTCACAGACACTGTTAAGTTTATTCTGTCTCCCTCCCTTTCTTTACCCTCTGGGAGCTGAGGAAGCAGGCTTTCCTAATTTTCCATCAGGAGCTATTAAAACCTCCTTCTGGCAAAGATTAAGTCTCTGTCTGTTGTCTGCAGCTACCTTCACTTACAGAATCCTTTTCTCCCTCTCCCCTTCCTGGTTTTGGCTGTAGTGGAAAAGTTTGACCTCCCCTCTAAGTCTTTCCTCCTTCCCTTTCTCATTCTTTATCCTCTACACAACACTCTAGCTGATACTTCTTTTCACCTCAACCATTCTTGAATCTCTTATCTCTCCAGTTCCCCTCCATCAGCCTTGTCCTCTGATTTTAACTCTGGATTCTCCTGGTTCTTTACATCTCAATCTTTCATCTGAGATGCCAGCCTCAGTATCAATGAGCTTTCTTGATCTGCAGCTTCAAGTGTTGTTCCCTCATGTTTTTGCCACATTTGTAACTCCTCCATAACTCCTCTTGCCCATGGAAAGGACCATCCACTTAGCTTCCTCTTAGCTAAAAACAGCTCTCAGCCAAACACTGGTGCTTCCCCTGCTCTTACAGCCCATCTGTACAGCCCTGCCAGATGCTTCATTTCATGACACAAACTCTTATAAGACCTTTCTGCAGCTTACTCCTCAGTGGCTTAGTCTTTTCTTACTCCTCTTTCACAGTAAGTCTTAGGGGGAAAAAAAAGAAAAAGTAATCTTGGCTCTGCTTCTCCACTCCCTGCTTTCTCATTACTCTCTCCTTTTTCTCTTCAGCTTTATTGAATACGCTTCTTGCAGTAAACATCAGAAGTCCTTTCCTCCACTTCTACTGCAGACTCTTTCCAATACCCCTCTAGCATTCCACAAAAAAAAAAAAAAAAAAAAAAAGGACCTTAGTAATCTCATAATTGTCAAATATTTCACCCTTCTGGCTCTCTCAAGTGACTTCCACATACCTCAAATCCTATTCTCCCTTGGCTTTTTTGTCTATTATCTCCTAATTTTTTCACTTTTTTCTCTAGAAGCTTCTCATTTTTTATAAACTTCAAATCTCTGATACTATTCCTCAGATCACCTCTTTCCTGCTTCTTCCAAATATACTTGGGTAATCCCAGCCACATCAATTTTTACAGTATTATATGTTGTTTCTCAAAACAATCTGAGATGAAGATTTTACTGTTATCATCATTGGTGCTGCTGTGTTGGTGCTTTAATGCAAATTAAACTCTTTTGATAATCCAAATTCAGATTGATTTTCTGTGGTAATACAAGAATTATATAATTGAACTAAACCAGAAGTAGTATTTCTCTTGATTTCTCATTCTTTATCTAATCATTGTCCACACAGACAATATTCTGGATGCACAGAATTCCTTCATTAATTCCAGAATCTAGTTTATGGCTCTTTTCTTTCTATTGGTCTATTTTTCTACCTTGTATATGTCTTGATATCTGGAAATACCTCATTCCTTGTACAAATACCTCACTACCAAGTTAAGGTCTTGCTCCTCCTTGATTTTTCCATGGCACCAGGAGTACTTCTGAAATGCTTGGCAGTTAGTAGCTGATCATTGATTTAAGTGGGAAGTGAGAAACCTGAATATTTTATCAGATCTGGGCCATGTCCCCCCTTAGGGAGCTTTTATCCATGTAAACTCAGAGCATCTCTGTAGAATGCAAAGGCATGGCTCTGCTTGAGAGATCTGCAATACAAGTACTGACAGACAATATCTGGTTCCATGTTATATGAATAGACAAGAAGAAGTCAAGTCAATTCTGCTCTCTCAGGAGTTTCACCTCATCTTGGGAGTAGAGCAAACGCCAGACTTCCTGCCTTGCCCCAGGGTGGCACAGAGGAATGCAGTCCCTCTGAATCTGGAAAACCCCTAACCAGCTGGCACGGTCACTCCATGGAGCAGCCTCCCATGGCTCCTGCTTTGGAGCCTACTCATGCCCAGGGCAGGGTGTGCAGATTAAAGCAGCCAAGGACCTGTTCCTCAGGCACACTGGAGCTGGGTGATAAGATTTCACACTGTACCTACTAGAAACTCTAAATTCATCTGAAAACACAGCATATCCAGCAGTGTCAAATACTATTTGCATGCTGGAAGATGATGACTTTTCACTCTGCAGTTGGCTGGAGAGTGTCCTGGACCACCATGCTATAGCCCAGCTTTGACTATGTGGATGTGAAAGCATTGTTGCTCAAAATCAAATTGTGTCACTGTGCAAAAAGTAACTGAAGGGCAGGAGGGGAGCCGCTCATGGTTTGTTTTTGTTTTATGGGTGGTACTAAACTGAGGAATCCTGGCCTGAGATAGGAACAATTTACTGGAAACAGCAACGAGGTAAGAAAACTATCAGTAACAGCAACATGCTAGTCACAAAAATGTACAGAGGGTGATTTACATACAAAATGCTCACCAAACCTGGGATGATGGGAAAAAATGGTGGACAGACCATGCTTTCCCTTGACCATAAAGGAACACCCTTTTTTCCTGAAAGCAAGAGTCCCTTTCCCCTCAGCTCCTAGCAATGACTTAGGGATGATTTGAAATAATATTAGAGTCTTGACCACACACACACAGCTCCAGGCTCTGCCTCCGCATGGCTGCTACAAAAAATTAAACTGTCCTTGGCCAAAACCAGACTCTTTGTTTAATCTTTTATGTCTGCCTGTTATTTTGTTAGTTTTATCACTGCCTTATTGTACAATAAAAGCATTTTATACTTTGATTGTTAATGACATTCAACATTATTTATTTGTTATATTTCTTTGGGTTTTTTCATGAAAGTTAGAAAAAGTTTAAACATTAAAGGAAATCAAGCAAACCCTTACTCCATGTTTCACTGCTGAGAGTGGATCCTTGCAATGGCAAATGCTTTAGAAGCATCTAGAGAAAGCACTTGGCCTCATTCTCTAGGTATTGGAGTTTCTTTATTTTTATGTCATTTGCTGATGACCTGGAAACACCAAGAGCTGAGGTTTCAAATATGTGTGGCTTCAGTTACACATTTCAGGACTTGGGTGACTTTCTCAGTTAGTTTGGTCCCTTGAGTATCAGAACTGTAAATGAAGCCAGTTAGACCTTTCCATGGTCATCACCTCTGAAACCATTGTGTCATTTAGACTTCAAATGTCATTTGCATTCTAATAAAAAAAAAAAAAAACAAACAAAACTTACTCCTGTGACAGAATCTTATTCATCTTCAGAGAACCTTCCCAGGGAAAGATTCAGAGGTCATAAACATGGTTCTAGAAGGGATGGATGAGATCCCAAACTCCCTTTACATATGCAGAGAAGAAACCACTTTATTCCATCCTTATATTAAAAAAATGCAGATCTTTTTCCTAATCTCAGAAAGTGGGGTCATCCATCTCTTTCCCTCCATGTCCTTTGTACTCCTGCAAAAATCAGAGAAAAGGAACAGGAGAAGCAGAGACTGGAAAGAATCTATCCTGAGAGGGGGACAGAAGGGTGGGAGGTGACACTGGGCAGGTATGACTTGTTTACTCTCTGGCATATTAATCAGCTGCAAATTCAAAAAGACACATAGAAATGAAAAACCCTGAGGAAAACACTATCAGTAGATTACCTCAGAAGGTAAATTTAAAACTATTTTCAATCATCAGGACCGTGAACTATCAAATATATGGGACGTTCTTGAGCACTGCAGAGAAAGCAAAGTATCCACATTCTGCACAGCAATACATACTGCCAACCATATTTGATTGATAAACCCTCTCAGTAGAGTGAGAATATCACTTACATGCTTACATCATGCCACTGACATGCTCATAGCAACCTTTTCAAACAAGTCAATATAAATAATTGTGGCAAAAAAAAAGATGCATGGATAGACAGACAGATGAATGCCTCAGGTCTACAGAATTAATTACAAATTTGGATAAAGAAGCATTACCTGTACAGGTGAGTTCATAGCCAGCCTGTGGGATGGAGAAAACTTTTCCTTGCTGCTTGCTGAAAACCCCCCACCAAACCAAATAACCAAATAAACAGAAAAACTCCTCTTTTTAATTACTCCTTAAGAAACACATAAAACCAGCTTCTTATTAGAGGCAAGCCAAATACAGTTAAGCAAGGTGTATAATAGGAAGAAAAAAATTTACTTCTCTGTATGCTGACATAATTAACATTGCCTATTAACCAGGACAGCAATATATTCAGGAAAAAATAAGGCAGAATCTTTAATACAACAAACAACAACTTGTGAAAATGAGCCACAGGTGAGATAGGAGAAAACAAAATCCAAGCTATGACTATAATATTTAATACTCAAATTTGCATCCAACAATGTTGGACAAACCAGTACAGTTATTAGGGTGAAAAGCCCAAGTAAGACAATGACAGCAAAATGACACGTGACCCTCATGAGTCCCATGCTGAGGTTTGAAATTTAATGCTTCAGAACACACACTTGCTTGAGACCCAAGGAATCTATGCACAAGAAATGGAGTTTTATGTGATTAAAGACAAGAAGAACAGTCATGGTTTATGAAGAAGTGCAGGGAGCAGAAATGCATTTTTTGGACATGTGATAAAAGCCTCTGCTTTAAATCCTTCAGACTCAATGGAGCAGAGAAAGTCCCTGGCTGGTGTGAGCAAAGAAAGAAAGTCCCTTGGCTGGTGGAAGTGAAGTGGCCATTCATCACTGTGGCACGGGAGAAGATGTATGAAGGAGGAGAAAAGCCCTCCCAGGCACCCCGAGCCAGGCAGTAATTATGTCAGGCATTTGACCCACTGAAACCACTGTTAGCTTCTAACAGAGGCACAGTTGTACAGCCAAACATTCACAGTCTTAGTCATGTTTAAACAGCTTCCAGTAAAGATGACACAGGTCTATTAGGGGAATTTGCACATTCCCTTGGGAATTGATGGGTTTCTTTTGAATCTTTATCCTCAGCCTTGGCTGCCAACTTCATCTTTACAGTTCTTATCCCTTATTTCCCCCGAGAATCGAATAAATGGAATACTGTCTCCAGAGGTTTGATTTTTTTGCTACTAGAGGAAATATGGCTTAGTGAGGGTTGACTGGCTCATACTACAAATTTCCTAAATGGTTGATTTGAATATGTATATTTAAAAAGTTGGCCATGAACCTTAGTTTGGGATAGAAAGTTCTCCAGTTCTCACTGTTCTCACAGTTCTCACTGTTGTCCAATTTTTCCTTTAATAAAATAGTAAATGTTATACAAAATGCATCACCAAACCCAAAGAACTGATGTATCATGTTCTCTTTCCTTTAGCAGCTCTTTGTGTAACTCCTTGTATATGATCCAGGAATGCTGGGAGAATGAAATTGTTCTTCCTCACACAGGAACCAATCCTGTTAGGTCAGGCATTCTCTCTGGCTCTGAACATGCCTGATGGCACTGAAATCAATAGAGTTATCATAATTTGCAGTAATGGCATGCGGTGTCAGTTCCTTCTCTTCTTTGGCAGTGTGCAGCTCTGGCTCAAAACCATAAATATTAAATGGCTTTATCCTATGGGCAGTGAACTAGCGCTGCTGCTGGAACCAGTGAGCAGTGGTACCAGCTGGAGCCCAGACAGGCTGGAACGAGGTAACTCAGGGACAACCCCCACCCCTTCCTCCCCCTCTCCCACACACACAGACCAGAAAAAGGTGACAAAGACATTGTTCTCAATCTGTTGACAACAATGATTTGCATCATTTTAATTCTTAAGAGCCAGAACAACAAATAGTTAAAATGAACTAGTTAAAATCAAAAAGGATCCATAAGACTTTTACAAGATTTTGATTTTTTTTTAATTCCTGCTCTATCATCACCAAATAACTTCACAGTATTTAGCTGAAATCAGTGGAATTATGGCAGCGTGAAATATAAGTAAGTTATCTGGTGGTGAATCAAGTCTTTCAGGAATAAAGCTCAAAACCAGGGGTGTAGGAGATACCACACATCCAACTTAACAGGAGTGGACCAGAGTCGGAAGTAAACACAGTCCTTGTAATTTTCTAGATGAAGGCACAGTGTAACTGTGGTAGCAGTTTGTCCTTCTCCACTTCACACTCTAGTAGTTAGTGACTAATTAAATTGGTCACTAACTATGTTCCTAGGATTTTTTTGGAATTAAGTTCTGTTTACAAACTTTACCTGACATCAGAGATCTTTTAAGGTGTTTCAAACAAGATTTCAGGTAGGTAGACTGTTTGTGCTCCTTCCCCTTCTCAGGCTTCAGCACTCTTATTTTGGCAGTATCTTTATTTTCTCTAGTAGAATTAGAGCAAATGCTGTTTACAAAAGCTTACTGGAAATTAGCCCACCTTATGTATGTTTTGATGAAACCAAGCTTAATCTATATCATCCACTTAGTCCTATATGTTTTAGCTAGTCTTTATTGGTCACCTGAATTGTGCCCTGGGTACACACAAGTAGACAGAGGCACAGTTTTCCTAAAATACAGCATTGCATTCAGAATAATCTTGTGTCCAGCTCCCCAAAGACATCTTTATGATGTTTTAATTAAATCCTGACCCTGCAGCCATGAGGTGTTGATGAGGAGTTCCGTTATGCAAGAGAAGAAGAGTTATGACTGTGGCACTATGGGAGCAACACTGCCAGGACATCAGCTGTCCTTTGGCAGCCAAATGCAGGTTCAAGGGGAAAAAACTGTGGAAAAGCTATCAGATAAGAACTCCACTTTTAAAATGACCAGCCCTCGCAGCCATGGTGAGTGGGCTTCTCCTAAGTATTTTCCTGGGAGCAGGGGCTTAACCTAACCATTGCCAACCCAACCTCTTCCCCTAGCAGAGCCTGTTTTTTGCTCCTACAGTTTCCTTCATACAAGCTGAGCATCACCACTGAACATCTCAAGAGTGGGGAAAATTGAAGGCTTTCATCTATTCCTTTGCTCAATGCTTAACCAAAACATTCTATTATCCCTGCTCCCACTCTTTCTCTACAACCATGGAGTATGCAACACTGAAGGCAGAGATCATGCAGACAGAGCTTTAAACCAGAGAGTTTTTATACCCCTAAAGGGTGAAGTTGATATAGCATGGATCTGTGGGAGCTACTTCAGCACCTCCAGCCTAAGGTGCAATCCATGCCTTGCTGCATTCTGCTGCAGCTGTACTGAGCATCCCTCAAGCTTGGTATTGCAATGCTAGTTTATCTGTGCTACCTACTGTAGTAAGGTAAATGGCTACTAAAGAATGTGGTATGCTCTTGTAGGGACATGGTTTAGGCGTGGTAGTGTTGTGTTTATGTTTGGGCTCAATGTTCTTTAGACTCTTTTCCAACATAAATTACTATATTTTATGATTCTGTATTGCACAGAAGCCACTGAGGCATAAACCAGTCTTCACATTTCTCTGCATGCTCCTTATCACCACCTTCAAAAAGCCCATTGCTCCCTGTGTCTTGAGGTGCTGAAGCATCCTCAGCAACTTATCAGCCCTGGAAGATGTGGGATTTGGATGAAAAGGCAAGGCAGACCCCAGCTAGAGACTGATGAAATATCTGAGTTCAACAACAAGATCTTCAGAACAAGCAGAGAAGGTGCTGATATCATGGACTGGGATTTTACAAAAGGCCCTGGGCAATTTATGAATGCTAAATTTCATTGTGTCCTGTGAGAAAAGCACCAGGAGGGAAAGAACTTGGTAAAATGTCAAGCATGAGTAGAGACCTGATAAGACTCCTTCTATAAAATTAATTTGGAATAACTTTGGGTTTCATTTCAGTGCAGAGAGAAGATTAGGGTCAGCAGCTTTTTTTATCTTCTTCTAAAATGATGCTGTTATTCCTTCTTACATTTCTATAATAAACTTCTATGAATTGCAATCAAATAATCACCTGCAGGATTCAGTTTTATTGCCCAAGTCAAATGCATCATCTTTACTTCAATTTCAGAGAGCATTACAGCCATGTGTAGTAGTCCAGAACCTCTTTAAGAAAAAAAAAAGGCAGTAATTTAATTTAACAGCAAGGCTGTTTTCCATCAAAAGGCTAGAGAAATCATCATTATCAAGGTTAGTCCTAATTACAGTATATGGCACAAAAAATTCTATAAATACTAATGCATATGCTGAGCTTTGGAACTTGCTCCCATTGGATGTATGTATCTCAAAAAAAGAATCTAGCAGTAACTCTGGAAGAGGAACTGGAACATTTTCACACCTCAGGCACAGTCCTTTCCCATCACCTTAGGATGCTTATCCAGGAAGTGAGTTCCAGTTTGATATTCTTTATACCTAAAAGGGTTCAACCTCACAGCTCCCTCTTCTGAGGAAAGACACTTAACCATCTTGTCCAATACTAAGTTTATGAGCAGACCTATGTTATGGAGGCCACCAGAATGTTATTTAGGTGGCCTCCATAGGTATGGGTATGAACTGTCTTTTGAGGTTGAGCCATGAACTCCACCATTGACACTGACATAGCCATCATATGTAACCTCCTCATGAACAGAAAAAGTAGAGAAAAATTAATTAGGTTTAATTTTTATCTCTGCTGGAAAGTTTTCTCCCTTGATTTTCCGTCAGACGTACCAAGACAGTTTTGAAGGAAGAAACACAAGGTAGTGTTTTCTACCATGTAAGATAAATGCCCTTAAGAGGTAGTTTGAAGAGTTGAGGCAGGTGTGCATTTCCCTTGCTTCTGGCTCTCAGGCTCAAATCAAGTTCTCAATGGTCAAAGTTGAGCCCTTGTGAGGTGCTCTAAGTGAAGGTCCTAACTACCTCTAGGTCCAGCTGGGAGGGCCTGCAGGGCCAGCTTTTGCATCTGGGCCGTTCACTCAAGAGTTGGACTTGATGATCCTTGGGGTCCCTTCCAGCCCAGAACATTCTGTGATCCTAATCAATTCTGGGATCTATGCATTGATCAAGTGGCTCCTCCACTCTGGCACACAGATGTAATAGTGTCCTATTTCCCGAGAGTGTCAATAAAGGCTCCACATGAGTTTGGCAGCACCCAAACTAAATGTCTGACACCTTTCATCTGTGTTCTGTTTTGACTTTGTGTGGGACAAGGCTCTCTGTCTTGTTTAAGCCTCCAAACATAGTGCAGTGTGTTTAGACCATAGTCATCCACTCAGTGCACACACTTTATATCATCACAGCCTATTGCTTTGGGAATGAAAGAAGTCTGATCCAATAACCCCATTCCCATTTTGTAGGAGAAGAATCTTAATACTTCTGTATACTGAAATCTGAAATGCTCACAGAGCCCTGGGGACAAAGCATCAGATGTCATCAAGAGGAACACAGGCTGCCATGCACAATTTCAATATCTAGCATTTATTCTTTTTTTTTTTCTTTCTTTTCTTGTGCCTTTTGGGCACCTTTCCTTTTTCTTTCTTTTTTTTTTCTGTTAATAAACTGTGTTTTTTTCACTTTCACCCCTGGTATCCATTTCTCTCATTGGTGAAAGAAAAGGGAATTATTGAAGCCCTCTTTGCTTAGAAGAAATGTTCATTCCTGGGCATTTTCTCCTGACACTTGTCTGAAAACCAAGACACACGCTTTACACAGTACCCTGGCAGTACCCTGGCTTTACTAAATCTCCCTCAGGCACCACTGTAGAAATTGCCTCTGCAAACAGAAAGCCCATGTTATATTGGCCATCCAGAGCTGGTAACTTTCAAGGTTTGTCCATGTTTCCAGTACTGGACAGGGAGATGCAACTTGCTTATATATCGTTCAGTTCAAACCTTCATGAGGCTGTTCTTTTTATACTGCTTCTGTTCAGAATGAATTTGGTGCTTTCAAAGTTGGGCATTAATTTTTTCTTAATAAGATATAATCATAAAACATGCAATTTAGTGCTTCATTTCTTCCAATTTCCATATAGGAATCCGACTCTGCTAAATTTGAGTTTCAATCCCCCTGGCCCTTCATGTAACTCGTGCCATAGACTATGAAGGGTTACCGACCCATAGCAAATAAATTAATAAGCTTGCATAATTATATTTGGGTCATTTTATTTCAGACCGTGAAATCAAAATCTCTGTTCACATTAGTGGAGGAATTGCTCTAACTAGCCATTGGGGCTCCCTTGATATACCATCTGCAAATGCAGCAGACTGGCACCTGCTGGACCAGAGAATCCATGCTCATAGATTGCATGCATGTTTTCTTCCTATTACCTTTTCTGGTCATCAGCTTTGCATCCTATTTCTATCCATTTCCTGTCTCAAAAGAGTAATTCTGCTTTACAGGACGATCTTTGTCTTTTGTAGTCAACAGTTGCTGAAAAGTCTCACATCCCTACCAGGTAGGTCAGATTGGTCTCCAGGTGTCTTGGGGTGCAGTGCAGAATGTATTGGCACAGCCACCAGAGGGGACTCTCAGAAAGCCTGGGAAGCAGGGCTGTGCTTCTCATGGGAAAATGCGTCATAGCACTGTCACTAATCCCACTTCTCTTGGCCTCCTATGCATCCTGTGCTAAAAGGACACAGTCTTAATGACAGCTTGAGTCTTTAGATATTCTTACTTAGCTCTTCTGGCTCCATTTCACTTCATAATCACTTTAAATTGGAGGCCCGAGAAAGTTCTGCATCTTGGATTGCTGCTGTTCCCAGGAATCTAACTGAGCTTGGAAAATAGTTCCAAATTCTATACCTTGTAATGTGGTCACACAGGATAAGGCTGGTAAGGTTAACATCTAAGTTACTGTGATCATCCCTATAGACACCTTGGGATCCGTCATGGAGACATATCCATTACACACTGCATGGAGTCATGAAGAGGGATCTCCTCATGAAGAGGGATACAGCTCCTGCTGTATGCTTAAAGGGCCAAAACAGAACCAGAACTGTCATTCCATGTATTTCTCCACTGCAGAGACTCACAGAACACTATTCCTGCCCACAACAAAAAACAATATGGACAGCCTGTCAAGTGACTGACCACCTGGCATCTCTTGAAAAAAGAGCTGCACAGAGCTGTCTTTGAGGTGGGCCAGCTGCCATCCACAACTGGATGTGAATTGCCCACACACACCATGGTGAGGAGGAGGAGCATGAGAGGATTTTAGTTGAGAAAATAGAATTGGAATGTGCTCCAGAATGGGAGAGTAGCTCACTGCATTACTTACGGTATATTAGTCAAATAACAGTAGAGATGAGCATCTAGAGCTGCATGGAGTTCACAAACTTATCAGGGCTACTGGTGAATATCTATGAGTGACAGGGCAACTTTTAGACACAGAGTTAGTTCATTGGTGGCTATAACAGTGACAGACCTTACCCAGCCTCTGCATAATAAATCTCGAACGTGGTGGCTTCTGGATGGTAAGAGGATGCACCAAAGGAAAGATCATGTTGTATGTGTCTGCGCTGATGTACTTTTCCTAAGCATGTGCTGGGTAGCCCTGTCAGCCTTGTAAACTGAGCTAGATGGCCCTCTAATCTAGGAAGAGAGTTCTCAGGTCTTTCTAAAGAGGCTCTATGGGGAGATAGGTTATGGTAGCAGAAAAATGACGTCTTTCCCAGCTCCTTTACAGCAGAAATGCCTCAATTCTGCCCTCAGTAAGCTTGTTGAGGCTCCCACCCATGGCAATACAAATTGTATTTGAATAGATGAGGGTAGATCTTCTGGAATTCACATTTCTTTATGTTTAATATAACCCGAGAAGAGTTTACCTGTCTGGAATTTTGGATGCAGCTATTTCATACGAGGGTGATTTTTAGCAGATGCAGCCATTTTATATTTATAAAGTTAGCAATGATTTTGGCACAGGACGTTTTGTGTGCAAGAGAGGCACTGAAAGAAAATATGAATCAGAAATGAAAGTAAATCTAAGCAGAAATGAAAGCAGCCGCCAGCTTCCAGCACAGCATTCCAAAAGTTTAATTGTGTAGTCATCACCCTTTTAAACTTAAACCATACAAAGTTTGGCAAGAGAAAAAACAGAAACAACAACAAAAGAAAACCCCACCACAACACTTTTTGTCACATTAAGGGACATACAAAAAGACGATTGTGTAATTTTAGTGATGACTTCCCCTGAAAATCCTTTTCATTTGCATCCAGCCCTTCCAAGTTCTGCCCATGGGGGCTGCCAGGTCCGTTGCCGATGGATCAGCCAACAGGGGGCAGCCAGAGGACAGGAATGAGCGTCAGAGACTGACACCCCTTCGTTGGAGAGCCCAGAAAAGCAACAGTCAATCACCCTACCAGCAGACCTAGCTGGTCTCCAGACAGACTCATTAGACAGACACCTCCCTCCCTGTCTCATCATTTCGTTATGACACAGGAAGATGTCAGCCTTTCATGGGACAAAAGGACATTCTCAGGAATGCAAAGGACTGAAATATCATCTCATACCCTGGCATGCTTCCAGGACACCAAGGATGTGCGGTCTCCTTAATCACAAGTCCTTTTTTGGTCCTGCTGCATTTTAAGAGACTAGTCTGACTCAAAGACGATATCAAGTTCGCCTAAAGTAGCCTGGAGAATTTGCATTTGAAAGCCATCCAGTCCAAGCTTTACCAAACTAGCTTTTCTGAAATTAAAAACAGAAAGAAGGGTCTTGCTTGATAGTGATTTTGGTTTTTTTTTTTGGTTCTCAGCTTTGCTCCTGGGAGAGAACACTGCTTTCTGCCTCCCTTATAATATTTTTAGAAGGTATGCTCCTTTTATTTGGGCAAAGTCATTAAGCAGACCACCAAAAGGACAGACAAAAGCTATTTTGGAAGGCTGAGTTTTCACTCTGAGGATGTACAAGTGCACCTCTGCTTCATAACACTTGCTCCTACACCAAAAGCCAGTGTTCATGGAAGATCAAATTAAACTGGGCAGCTTGACATTGTAACTGGGCTGTCGCTGGGTCTTAAAGGAGTTCATTGCTGTGGCGTAAGGTTGCCTGACAAGTAAGGATTTCTCACAGGATCCTGTACCTGTGGTGGACTCTGGAGCCAAACATAACCAGCTCTGACTTTCATCTCACACATGGGATAGTTATAAATAAATGAGAGATCACCCTGCTCCTTGTGAAACAAGAGAAGCAAGGAAAGGAATGATACCCGATGAAATCACTACAGCCTAATCTTTTCAAAACGCTGCTACTGAACTCACACTATTGTCATTTCTTCTTGGCTGCCTCGACTTTCTAGAGCCCTTTTTCAATGATTTCCTACTCTTGAATTTTAAACTCAAGCGTTCTACCTCTGTTTATGAGGTGCAGTGAAGTTTTTCTCACATCCACAGGTCCTCCCTTCCTCAGCAGTTGCATCCACCCTCATTGTTCCTCTCAAGGCACTTTATCTATTCACCTATTCTTGTCTACTTCTCTTTTATCAGCCCAAATTTTCATGTAATTTTATATTCTTAAGCAAAAAGATCTTTCCATTTCTTTTTTTCTTAGGCTCAGTGTCAAAAGCTCACTCCTACCCCATAACATTATCCATTGCTTCACATTTCTTGTCATCTTCTAGCTCAAATATTTGCTAGCAGACATGACAAAGACTGGGAGCCACAGGCACATTCAGAAACACAGTAACTGGAAAATAACAATTTAAGATAGTGGCATTTCAACATGGATGTCACTTCAGTTCTGTCCACATCATTAATTCTAAAGGAAACTTTCATCTCTACATTATTGTATTTTCAAGGTCTATAAAAGAAGTTTCTCAAAATTCTTAAGCAATTCACAGCACATATCCTAGTCAGAAAGCAATCATGTCTTTTTTTTAAAAAAAAAAGCTGGTGGATAAATCATATTTGCAGGGTGGTTGCCTATATTCATTGTTCAAATTGCTACATGCTAGCTGAGCCATGCAGAAATGTCAGCTTCTCAGAAACTTTCTTTATAAGCAAGTCCCATTGCCTGCCTAAAAACTGTTCAATCAGCTAGCAAAAGCCTTTGTTCTACTTCCTTTCTTTCTCTAAGGGACACAGCTGGCCCTCTCCTGTTCTCCCTCAAACACCTTAGATTTGTGAATGGCTGCAAAGAGGCATTCTCACTAGATTCCAGAGGTGTTTGTTAGCAACATTGGGAAGAACAAGATACTCGAGGTCTGCCAAAACATGTGAAAGACTGAGACGGCTCAAGCCCCAGATAAGCAAAATACGTGTTTCTTTACACATTATTTCTCCAAGTCAGCCCCAGTTTATTGTCCATCAAAGCCAAAGACTGTCCATCCAACTCACTGGGACCACGCTGGGACCCAGATAACATATTTCAGAAATTCTCCTGAGAAAGAGCAGGAGCATTAGCAAAGCAGCATATGAATTAAAGCTGGCTTGATCCTCTTTATAGTGTATGCTCTGAGCCTGGGATGCACTAAGAGCCTTCTGATCACTTAATCTGCCTATCTGGAGGATCTGTAGATATGTGAGATAATCCTGGTAATCAAGAGTGTAGGTAATAGCATTATTATTTTATTCCCATAAACATTTAAAAATAAATGTTTTCTTCTCCAGTGCAATCTGATGGGTAAAATTCATGCACTCAGAAAAAGAAAACAGACCTGCCAGAAAAAAGTGGAAATGCAATAGGAATAAAAGCAAGAATAAAGTATCTCAGAAGGCAAAACGCACTAAGTAAAAACATTTTGACTGGATACATGTTTTCTAATCTTCAGGTGTAATCAGACATTACTGATAAACAACATAGAGCTGATACTGTTTTATGGGAGGTGTCAGAAAGCAGAGCCATATCTACACACTGTAGTTGTGTACCCGGAACCCTTGGACCATGACAGGCAGGAGCAGGAGGCAAAAAGCGACTGAGATGTGGCTAAGACAGAGGCTGACAACTCCCTCTATCCAAGGGATGGGGAGCTGGGAATATTGGGGCAGTGGGGGACAGGAGAGAAATCCCCTAGCCAAGAAGGGCAGTCCAGGCCTGGCATGCTGGTGAGTGATCACAGCAGTTGCAGTCCTATTCTGGTGCCCCCCTTAGAAATGCAGTATCTGTTTGAGCCCTACTTAGCCCATTATGTCACCACTGAAGCCAAAGAAAAATGTTGACAACTCAAAGACAGGACTGAAGGATGAAGTGTTACCAATATAGTTCAGTTGGTAAGGGTGGAAAGTCCAGTCCTCTTTTAGGGCTCTAACAGCAGCAGAGCAGGAGCAAATCCTGTTAATGGGGTTTTTCCTAGCCTTTATATCTCTGAAGAAATGGACTCTTGATCTTTCCTGGTAGAATTTCCTTCTGATCCTAAGGGAATTGTAGCACAGACCAGAGGTCACTGCTATGACAAAGCATAGGTTTGGGAGCAGCAGTTATTGACAACTTCTGTTCAGTGAGCACCAGAATAATCCCCTAAATCATCAAGGAAAACTCAGGTCACCTTCCATTCCACACATCTCTAACTGTGGTTTATTAATAGACTGAATGCATTTGCTATTTCTACATAAGGTTAGTCTGTTCTATTGAGTTTGTTTTGGGTTTGTTTTGTTGGGGGTTTTCAGGTTTTTTTAGAGGGGGGTTGCTGTAACATGAATGATACTTATTTTATATCACCCTCGCTGAGGAAAATCTCTGCAGTCTTACCAGTTTCCCAAACTTCTGCAGCCTTCACTCACATGGTGTAGGGATGGGGCTTGGAAGGGAAGAACTTCCTCTGCAGCCAGGCACTCCTGTTTCTCATTGGTTTTTAATTGCAAATTTATAATGAGGGATACACCTAGGAAGGGATGGGGTTTATTTGAAATTTAACAGTGGAATCTGGCTTCTCAGAGTTCTAGCCATTAGACTACAGCAAAACATTTTGTGATAAACCACAGCAGTACAGTTTGAAATTGGACTTGAAAAATCATCTACATCATATACCATCTGCAGAGCAGGAATTACTCACCAGGAGCTCTTGAGCAACAGCAAAATAAATTTATACATTTCTGCCTGAAGGATTGTGCCAAAAAGAGCAGACTAACCAAGAAATATTTTTTCCTATGTCGTACTTACACAATTCTTATTATCACTGTAGACCCCCAAGTGACTCAGTTTGTTTATCTTCTGGAAAAGTATTCAGGATACCAATATGATTCCTTATTCTTATTTCATTCATGGCAAAGTTTTTTGGTTTTTTTTTTTTTTTTTTTTTACTTTATGGTTTTGGTTTGATCCACAACAAAGACAAGCATCTTTTTGCAAAATCTGGATTGATTTTGCTTTTCAAATTCTCATGACATTCAGTGAAAGCTTAATCCAGCACGATTGAAGTTAGTGAAAGTTTTGCCAATGGCTTCAACTGGGAATAAGAATTTAATTATGCACTAGTGAGAACTGTCAGCATCTGATTCCAGTACTTGCAAATACAGAATATGAGCCTAAACAGATTATAGTTGGTCCCCAAATGGCAGTACCATGGACTAAACCCAAACTCTTGTTTGGTTGGGTTTTTTTTTTTTTGGAAAGAGGAATCTGTTTCTAGAATCCAAACCGCAGGAGGCTTGCCTTCTGTTTCCAAAGTATTTCCTTGATCTGCAGGAGATTAATACCCATCTTCCTCATTTTTCTGTAGGAGCATTTTTTGTGAACAAATTTTTCACAGATTCACAGAATATTCTGAGTTGGAAGGAACCCACTAGAATCATCAAGCCCAACTCTTCAGTAAATGACCTATAGAGGGATTGAACCCAGAGCCTTGCTGTTAATAGAACCATGCTCTGATCAGTGGAGCTAAGTCCAGGCCACTGACTTCACAGGATGAAATAAAAAGTTATCATTGTTCTTCTGCCTGGTTGTTCCAGGTTGGCTTCCCAAGCCTGCAGTCCCTTCCTCCCCAGCACCAAAGGAGGATTGCTCTTATGCATGCTCCATCTTCCTTCTTCTCTTCTTTCCCTGGGAACCTCCACAAGCACTATTCAGGTATGTTAGGTCTTCTTTGGTGTTTATTTCATTAGGAGATCAAGTCTTCCTTAAATGTCAAGAGATTGTCTGGAGGTTTTTGTTTTTTCAAGACAGGATGTTTACATTCCTGGCTGTCACCTAGTTTTCCAGGTTATCAAGATTTCTGTCAGGTAGAATATTACTTTTTTCCTACTCCCTGCTCTCCACACAATTATCTGAAGTGCTTTGTGTTTTCCCACACAGGGCCCACTTCTGATCTCCTCTAAACAGGTTTTAATCTGCCTGCTTTAATGGCGTTACTTCTGGTTTAGTTCACTTTGGTGAGGAATCACTCTATGATCCTCCACAGAGCTGTATTGGCCATCAACCTTCTAATTGTGCTGCATTATGGTTTTATTGTCTTTATGGGGCCTCCTAGCCCCAAATCCACACCTCAGCAAAAGTCCCACCATAAGTCAGTCTTCCCATCACAGCCTGAAGGAGGACAAAGAAACAGAGCATCAGGATCACAGGAAGAGGATTCAGCATGGGCTCTTACCCTCAACTCCATTTTTCCTGTTGTCTGTGCAAGAATAAGAAGACAAAGGAGTTTTTCCCCAAACCCATTTCTGCTGATGCTTACACTAAGTTGAGACATTTTAATCTGTCCTGCCACAATAACTCTGCTCATCCCATCTGGGTCTTTCATGGAAAGAAAAATCTCACCTGCTCTAGAGGTATCTGCTGGTTTGTTAGAGAACAATCAAATCTAGTAAAGAGATTAAAGGGCCAGTTCCAGAGACAGATGAGATACGTGGAATGGTTTCTCCTGGATGCATCAATCTTGCATCTAGTTACAGTAAATCAGCGCCACAATGAACTCAATCCATTTCATGAACACATGGGCTAAGGGTTCACTTTTACAGCTGAGAGCAGTTTATTCCCAGAGGTTAACACCCTGCAAAAGGAGATGAAGCCGATGAAACATACCAAGCTGGAAGTCAAATGTCTGTGTGTGTGTGTGTTCTGTATTAAAAATTTTTCAATATTTACCTTTTGTAAGCCTTAAGTTAGAATAGATATTGTGGCTAAATAAATTAAAAATTAAACATAGACACACTATTACTAAAATCTGTATGCTTAACATCTGAGACAACCACTGCGGTTTCTTCTTTCTGTTTGTTGATTTACAAGATATATGGTTAGTTTTACAATCCAGCCTCTAAAACAATGCACACATTTTACTAGGAGCATAAAATGCTCCTGATATTACTATAATAAAATATTATACTTGCAAATAATCTTATAAAAGTTTTCTTAAAGCAAGGAGCAAAATGTGACACATACATAACCATTCCTAGTTCAATCCACCACCCGAACGATGATTACATCTTAGAGAGATATTTGACAAAATAGCAGTGAATGTTTTTGAGAGGAAGAATAACAGGATAAACTGTCTGAAAATCCATTCAGATAATGTAGTGAATGAAATATTCCAGAGTTTGCCTTAAAAACATCTTGTCTGAGAAGTGTTGCTGAAGCTTCTTAATGAGAAATTACTAGTGAAAGAGTTCTATCTACAAGGCAGCTGAGATAAAGTCCATAAAGAAATATATTCAGAGCCCTCCTCTGGAGGCAGGGCAATTAATTTTGAACCCAGTTTATGCTTTCAAGTAGACAGAGGCAGAGCACTATGTTGTCCATAGGCTCTCAGTAACTGACTCCACATTCATCTGTGTAATCAGCATAAACAGATTCATTGACAATATCCAAGTGAAAACTCAGGTTATCTTTCTCACTCTACCAAAAAAAAAAAACAATTAAAAAAAAAAACCACCAAAAACAAAACCAAAACAAAACAAAACAAAAAAAACTCATATGTATCTTTTAGTGCAGTGAAGGCTTGGAATCAGTATCATCCATTATTGACTTTGAAGCTAACTAATGGCTTTGCACAATATTAGCATTACTAGTATGAATATAGCTAATGGATATTAACACAATGTGAAAAAGTGTTCATTAAAACACTGTAAAATGCATTTGGTTAATAATTAGCACCTTTGAAAGCTTCACTTCTTAACTAATGCATTTATTTCATATATTTATAATTGCAAAATCATATGTGCTCAGTTTTATAAATTGTACTTTCAAAAGAAATGTGCTCAGTGTAATTCTATTATACGTTTTTATGCTTCCTTTCTTTCTCTTTTGCACATTATAGAAAGTGCAAAGGAAGAAGATTCCAGCAGTAACTCAGTTGTGGCAACAAAAAGCATTCCCCAGACAAAAAGCAAAATGCCACATGGAAATGCAATGCCCCTGAGTAGACACCAAAGAGAATGGTCCTCTCTGTCCCAAGTGTTCTCTCTTGGAGCAGCCACCTGATTTACTGATACATTCAGGATGTGCTGGATGAGCATCATGCATCAATGAGCTTCATCAAAAGTTTAGCTTCAACACAAAGGCTTTTACATCAACAAAATAAAAAATAAAAAAAAAAAAAGTGCTTCCATTCCCAAACACTATCATGGTAGAAATCCAGTTCCCTGATTCCTGATGCAGGAAATCTGCAAGAAAGTGGTTGAATTTATCATATCTTAGAGGGGAAAAACCTCAAACAAATAACACCCTGAATAGCCCTCGAAATAAATAACAACAAAAAGTCTGGATGAAGTAAGCATTAAAAAACAGAACAGAAGGAGTGTGGAGGAGAGTAAGGAGATGGCATTCCCTTAGCAACACCTCCACCAGAGAAAAAGGAAAATATTTCAACAAATATCTCCGATTGTATGTATATCATGGCGCAGAGACCCCCTAAGCGTGAGATTTTACCTTCTTTTTCACAATATCCTTTAAGCAACTCTTCAGGTTCCTGTGGAAAAAAAAATTCTCCTCAATCCCTCACTGAGTTCATTTGAAATTCTAAAACTAATGAAGCTTTTGTCTCCCTCTTAACCTAAGAGCTATTGTTACCTCTAAAAATAAAAGAGATAATCTGTTAAAGAGCTAAAAATACTGAGCTCTGAGAGCCTTTTCAGACATGCATAGAAGATGATTGACACCCTTGCACCTTTAGTCTTCACAAAGAAAATGGTGAGGCCGGAGCTCCTATGCCCACCTCACAGCAACTTTTCATCAGCTGTCTGCCAGTTGTTCTCCCACAGCTCAAATAAATCCAGCATGGTGTGGGTAGAAGGTTAGTGCCTAGAAAGTGGTATTCATGAGGAATCTAAAACAATCACCCAAATGTGCTTGGGTAACACTGTTTTAGGAAAGAGCTCTGTATCTTTTTTTAAGTAGGAAAAGCAGGGAGTGCTTTCAGATAGGAATGCCAAGAAGTCCAGCTATGTGCCACCTGCTCAAATCCCCATGGCTGCAGGACAAACAAAAGCTCTCCTGGAGCACAGTAGGACAAGGGGTGCAGGCTGGGTGAGTCACTGCATGCTTTGAATTGAATGAAACAGTTAAAACAATTAGACCTAGTTACCAGTAACACAAAAAACTCTCCTGTCTATCATAAAGTCTTATCTCAGCGAAGTCTAGTCACTGTGCAGTGAGCAAAACTGTTCATTTTACAAAGCTAACTGCTCAGAATAGACAAACATTTGCCTCACTTGCCTAACTTCAAAGTTGTGTTGAGTGTCCACAGCAAGTTGTTGGCAGAGGCAGGACTGCAGGGATGAGTCTGAGCCAAGAGATGAGGAGCTGACCCATGGCAGACACATCCAGCTCCAGCTGGCTCCACCAGACCCATGCAGGACACAGACAAGTTCATCAGATGGTGCCTCTGTGATAAGGTAACACAGAGAGAGAGATGAGAGCTGAAAGGAATGAGAAACAGCCGAGGGAGCATCAAGGTCAGAGTAGGAGCAGGTACACCTGAAGGAACTGTAGCCCATGGAGGGCCCAGGAGGCAACAGATATTTCCTTAGGGACTGCAGACTGGAAGGAGAATCCACATGAAAGCACAGGAAAAGTGTGAGAGGAAAGGAGCAGGAGAGAGAAATCACCAAACCTCTACATTCTGACCATAACTGCCCCCTGGCACCACTTGGGGACCGTCTACAGTCTGGGGAGGAGAAGGGAGGGGAGAGAAGAGAAGGGGATGGGAGGATATATCTTTGTGTTCTTTGTGTCTTACTGCCAGATTCTACTCTAATTGGCAATAAATTAAATTAACTTTCTCCAGGTCTGTATTGCCTACAACAGTAACTGGTGAGCAATTTCCCTATCTTTATGTTGACCAATGAGCTTTCTTATACTATTTTCTCCCCATTCCCCATGGAGAGGGGTGTTATGAGTGAGCAGTTGGATGGAAATTTGGGTGTTTGCCAAAGCTAACCCACCACAAAACTGAACCCATCACGATGTTCCAAAATCTCAGCAGCACATGGACTTTCTCAGCCTGGAGTCTCTGCAAGAGAATGTACTTGGCTTCAATCAAATGAAGTAGTAGGAAAGGTAAAAGGTATTTCACATAGTTCTTCTACAGACATAATAATAAATATGTAAATAAAAAGATTATTCCCTAGGGGAAATACCAGTTTCAGCTTTTGCTGATCATTTGGAGGAAGAAGAGACAACTGAATGATCCTGGAATCCCCAGTCCTTCTGTCCTTTCTCTTAGAAATAAAAAATAGAGTGGAGGACAATTGAAGATTCTCCAGCAATGACAACATATAGAGGTTCTTTTTGATTTTAAAAATACCTTGTTTAGTTCAAGTTGTTCTTTCAAACAAAAGATGAAAACCTGCTTCCAAGTCCCAATTTAATTTCAACTGGGCATCTAAGGACATAGAAAGTTTTCCTGGCTCTAACTACCATAGGACATTTTGGGCATTTTGGTCACTTGTCTCAGCAGATGCAAAATCCTAAACCCTCTTTCTATGGACAGAATGCATTTAGCCATTTTTAGTCTACAATCTTTAAATGTGAACCAGTCTTTGTCTTGGGTTCTAAATTCTTATTATGACATGTTTTCCATAACTTGCAGTACACAGAGGAATGTCCTACAACTTCTTCAACTTCTGTGACAATAAAAAGGCTGCAGTGGGGAGGACAGCAAAGGAAGAAAGATGCCTTCCCTTAAACACTCATTTTGGGAAGTGAGGAAAGGCTGAAAGGACACTTCTACTGTCCAGTAGATTGCTTGTGCTGTGAAACTATTTCAAACATGGAATTCCCCAAGCCTACACAAGGTGCCATGAATTAATCTCATTTGTACTCTAGGATGTTTCCATCCATTTAGGCTGTCAAGGGATTTGCTGTGCTTCCAATATGTCATTATAAAGTCCTTTAAAATATTTCAATTCTGCTTTAAACTTAAACTCCTCAAAGAACTTTAACTGTGCAGCATAAATTTATGAAGACCATATGAACGATGTCGATCTCATGATAAAAGTCAGAGATAGTCTAGAAAAAAAAATTGGACTACAAATTAATCTTTAATGTTCATGTCTGTTTCCACTAGAAGAATTATCTCTAGCAGTGCCTCCAGGACATATCTCCTGACAGAAGTCAGCCAGCCTACCTCACGTGTCTGAGTATTCTGAAGTCAATGGTCACTTCCACAAAATCCTGCATTAAAGCCTTTTCAACATGATCCTGTCAAGTTTTACAAGATGCACAGGGTTTGGTCAAAGACCAAACTGTCTTTGAAAAGCTGGGTTGTTTCTGCAGGTCACGTTCTAACTGGAGGAGCTCTGCCTTTTTGACCAACACTGACTCAATGGCAAATCTCATCTGAGGCTTGGCACCAGAGCTGTGCCTTTTTGTGACACAAATTAAAATCAAGTTTTGTTGTTCTCAGTTGACAGAGACTGTGTAGCACTTATGCAGGAGTTGTAACGTACCAGCTATGACCTCCTGTTTAAGCTGTACTTTGGGTTGCTGTACTCCAGGTAGTCATGCTCTTTACCATCTCAAATCAACAAAATAATCTCTACACTTGGGGGCACTGCTGTGGGTTGACAGAAGAATTGTTCTGGCAGCCTGACATACACAAGAGAGAACATTTACAAATGCTTTAAAAGTGCAGTATATTGGTCAGTGTATTATTATTTCCAAATATAGTATCAGCAATATTTCTAGTCCTATTGTGCTAGCAGAATTTTAATAGAGATTAAATCACTCATTCAAGTTTCACTTTACTAACATTGTAACCTGGGCCTTGTAATCAAAGGGAAAAAACTAATTCTTCTTGTATCCTTAATCTGATGATGATTTAAGGGGAAAAAAACTAAAGTTCCACAGAATGGGAATGAATTCCCCCAACTTGTTACTTCTCTCCCAAATCAAATATTTGTTCTCATTCTCATACATGAATGATGCAAATCCCTTGTTTTTCTGATTCATTGCCTGTGGACTTCTCTCCATTAAAGCAAGGTTAAATGGGGTGGACATGACATCTATAGGACCTCTAGAGCAGCAAAGCAGGGTCTTTCCTCAGTTGTGTGGCTACTGAAATTTCCATGAGCTAGTCCTCTAATATCATGTCTATTGACATGTGTCCTGTGGTTCCATCCTTTACAGCTGTCCCGAGTCTTCTAGGACATTCTTTGCTGGACTTCTGGTCCTCTTTAGGACCTGGATTTGCAGGCCCACATCTGAGGAATGTTATTCTTTCTCTTTCTCTCTCCAACTTATGATTTTTAAGGCCATTCATTTCACTTTGCATTTGACATGAAGGCAAGGAAGTACATTTTTTAAATCACCTATTGGGAAAGTAATAAAAGCCTTGAGCCATTAAATTCATACACGTTTTTCCTTAGCCCTTGCCAAGTTATGTGCAATAAAACAATTTGACTGTCCTTGACCAGACTTGATTGTTGACTATCAGAGTAGCATAAGATATCCCTCAGACAGTCTGATTACATTATACAGTGAGATTATATTAAAAATGTCCTACATTTTTGACTGGGACAAAGGCTAACCATGAAGATAGTGGAGCCTTTGATTGTGAGATATTTCCTTCCTGCATACTATTTAAGAGTAAGATCTGCAAATTCTTAATAAGATCTTCTGGCAACTCACATTTATTGTTTTCTTTAGCCTACATTTGTGTGTAGCTTATGTGATCAAACCTGCCCCAGAGTGACCCATGCTCCAAAACAAACTCCATTTAAACATCATGCTGCTGGCTCTGTGAAACAGAGTCATTTCAGTAGGCTTGCTCAGTGACAAAAATCCATTTCACATCTTCACTGGCCCAAGTCATTTTCATTTAATCACTCAACAGAGTGCAAAGGGCTTATATGATTCATTCTGAGGAAAGAAACATATACCCTGCTTTATTTTTATTTTTTTAGATGCTTTTATAAAAATAAGACAACCCAGCTATAACAAAAAGATCTTTCAGTTGACATTCATCATTCACATTCATTTGTTATTAAGTTAGTAACATTGAGAATCTCTGGCTCACAAAATAAAGCAAAAGTCACCTTAATAACATCTGCACGAAAATTGTATTCCTGCTGTAATATCTACATGCATGTTCAACTATGTGACCCAAACTGTACAAGATGTGGACATACTTCTGATTTTAAAGGCAGAAAAACAAAATTATCCTCTCATGCTGATAAAAAACTCAGTGATTTTTTTTGGGTTTTAAGGGTTTTTTGAGCTACGACCTTCAGGGAGTCTGGGAATCTTCATTCATAGCCAGCAAAAGAAAAGTAGCTGAAAATGCACACAGAAATTTGCAAAGGCTGAGCGAGGGTTACCTTGCAGTTTTCTGGAAATGTCCTCTGATAAAGGCCATCATAAAGGCATTATGACAAGGAGTTTATGGGGGCAAAAAGTAGCTCTCCCCCCACCCCTGCCACATGAACCTTCCAGGAGTCATATTCACAGATATCTAAAAGGGCCAGGACACTCTGGAGTGTGGGCAGGGTCTGCCAAAGAGAGAATTCCAATGTATTAAGAATATAAATTCAGTACATTCCTCTACAGATACTTCCCATTAAACCTTGCAGTCATTGCTCTTGAGAAGATGTAACAGGACAATCATCTCTTTATTTCCCGGAAAGTGTCCCAAGTAATCCACCAGTCTCATTTGGATGAGAAAACTTATTTTACAGCTTCCCATGCTGACAATGTGACTTGACCTACTGGAATGACTGAAAATTTTCCTGTTGATTCTAGCATGCACCAAAGTGCCTCTTATCTTCATTGACATATTCCTGTTAATAAATCTCACAAGTACAAAGTTATTTTCATTTTACCAAGGAAAAAGTCAAAGGGAGGTCAAAAGAGCTACTGTCAAGGTATAGGGTATGGACAGTGTCCTTGCCAGACTGGGATTTTGGAAGCTTAGTCACTCTTCATCTCATCCTCAAGTAAGATAAAGCTGTTTCTCATCAACTTTTTTAAAATTGATGCAACATTAAAAGCAAAAGGTAGCAGGAGACATCTCTCTTGACAACACACACTTCAACAATGAGTGTATTGATAGCCAAAAAAAAAATTTTTAATAATCCTTCTAAGTCCATTCATCTCAGATTTTTCATCCTTACTTTCTTGCTGGGAGTTCAGTCATTCTTGTAATAGTAAGTGCAAATTAAATAAATAAATTTAACAAATCCAGCATAAATGGCTGCTTGGCTGTTCACGTTTTGACTGGAAGTGATCAGTCTTTGATGCCATCATGTCTGAGAACCAGTTGGAAAGATAGGGAAAATTTTCTGCCCACTGATACCTGACCTTGTAGTTTTGGATTGCTGAGCTGAAACCTGACAGTTCATACAGTCCCAATGCCCAAATTATATAAAGAAAGGAGTTTGCAGTAAGAGTGGGGTTGAGACAGGCAAATGTGTTGAGACAGGTATGTGTTGAGCACCATGCTGAAAGAGCATGCAGCTCATAAAATAACAGTCTCTTGGTGAAGTAGCAGACAACACTTTGTGTATCTGCTCTATTTTACACATGCACGGTTTAAATGAAATTGTACCATTTTGAGCATTTTTTTTCTCTCAAAGACTCATTATTACCATAATTTGTTCCACAATAAAGTCAAATATTCACTAATGTTTTTCATGTCAGATTAACAGGGGGGAATACTATTTTAGCACCACAGCAAATTCCATTAAGTAGAAGAAGAGTTTAAAGTCTTGTGGTTCTCAAGCTCCCATTTATAATTAGATCTCTTGTATCATTTTCCGTTGGGGGTGAGAATCCCTCAGAGCCCAACACATCAGTATAAAGCACAAACTTACTCAGAGCCTATGGCTTATTTCATTAATCCAGAATAGTTACATATCACTGTGGATATAATGCAGCATCTGGACAGTTTTTCAGTCTCTTTCACTGTTGTTTCTCCCTTTAGAATTAAGAAATAGCATTTTCCTTTTTAAACTCTTTGTCTAAAGCGTTGTGTACATCCAAACACCAGCATCTCCCCCCTCTCCAAAACAACGTTGCTTTTCAACTGTAGGCCCAGCACACAGAAGTGTGCAAAGATAAATTTTAATTTTATTTCTGTTCCACTGGTCACTGCATTTATCTAAGTTGAACCACACAAAAAGTACTTTTCAGAGATTATATGACATAAATTCTGATTACAAAAAATAAAAAGAGGTTATTATTTAGCCTTGCAGGAGGAGAGTGAAAAGGCTAGCTAGAGTAACTACTGAGAGATTGCAGTGCAGCAGAAGCTTTTATGTAATGTCTTGAATCAGCAATGCTTTTTGTGGCAAAGGCCAAGATACCATGCCTTTGCATTTAACCCTTCCACTGTCCAGCACATCTTCTTTCAAAACTGTGTTTTAAAGAGATATTTGAGGTAATCAAAAGTTCAGTAATATAAAACAAATAAACAAACAACCAAAACACCAGAAAAAAAACCCAACACAAATACATAGCATTTTCTTCAGTACTTTATTTCTAGTTGTTGTGTGAAATCTGATAAATCACCTCAGTATTTTGGAGAAGATGATGCTAATGATGAAGTGACAGGGTCTTACACTGCACAGTGCTAATGCTTACAGTGACCTCAGGGCCCAAGCTAAGACAACACAGCATCATGCTGTATCTGAGAGGTATTACAGTGCCTCAGGAAGCACTGAGTCATCATCACTACATGGAGCAAGCGCACTTCAGGACATGGAGAGCAGAAGAGACTGTAGGAATGAAGCACAAGCCAAGCAGAAAGCCATCTAGTTTAACAGGCAGCCAGAAACAGCAAAGTAACTGTGAGCCCTGCTTTGCCTGCACCAGAGCCCTGGAAACTCATGATCTTGGTGTCAACAGAACAACTATATAGCATCACCAAACCAGTTTCAGGAGGGTTGCCTGGATCTGTGGTGTTCGCCACTCTGGCCCTCAGTCTGCCTCCTTAGAACAGAAGAAGATGACCCAGGCCACGTTCCTTGCTAGAGAAAGATGATGATTGAATTTTTCCCAGACAGCAGAACTTCAGCAGAACACAACCAACTAGCTCAATCCATCCCCTTTCAGATCCTGTTTCTACCACAGGAGATATTACTTTGGCCCACTTGGATTAGGAGACACAGAATTCTGCTCCTGGAATGCACAGATCTTGGTGTGTTTTGCACCTGGGAATTGGAACTTGGTAGTTTTGTCCTTTGTAGGCATTACCTTGAACAAGATAACAACCAACTTAGGTCTTGAAACAACTGAGGTAGAAATAGACTGAGGAAGAAGTTGTTAGAATAACTAATATATAGTTATTGGAATAAAAGTTCAAGGTTCAAGTCTGAGGGAGTAAAGTGATCAGAATCAAACTGCAATATTCCTGACTGTGAGGAGTCACAGTCCAGACATCCTGTCTTTTCACTGGACATGTATCTTAAGGAGACTGTTGCAGTACTGCAGCCTCTTGAGCCTCTCTGTGCTGTACATTGTTACAAACCATTTTGATTTTGTTTTTCTTATTTTATCCTATGGACTGGCTAAGTTCTGTTTTGTGTAATGCAGGGAACCAGGTGTCTAGCTAAACAAGTGTAGCCATTCACACTCACACTAAAGACCTGATCCCCTCAGTCTGCCATATACGAACTTAAATGACTGAAAAAGAAATCTGCCTTCAGTTCAATTGCTCCAAATTACAATTTGTTTTGCATTATCGAGGAACATGCTGAGGATCACCTGGAAAAAATAATAATTACCTCACTGTAAGCAGTACTCTCAGAGCTCTCTACCATGTGGTTATTTTGTCTTATTCTGTATGCATCATTTTGATCTAAAATAATTTCTAAAAATACAGTCATTGCCTTTGGCTTTCATTCTGCTTAAACTATCACATAATGCTGCACATGGACTGTTTTCTTTCATTATCCCCGACCACCCTGAGCTAGAGAGCCTGCATTAACACTGCACCTCCTATAGCGCCACACATCTAAGCCAAGGATTAGAGCACAGGACCCAGCGTGCCAGCAAACCAGCCACATTTGCATTTGTATGCTTGGCCACACTGATGCAGGGGGACAGGGTAAAGAGAAGCTGTCACTTGACTCAGTATCTCTAAATAAATGAAGGCAAAAATACTTGATAAATGCGTGATAATCAACACAACTGTATAGTGAAAGAATTATGGCAGGGAGGGTAAGGAGGAAACAGACATGTCTATTTGTAAAATGCCATCCTAACAAGGAGAGAGCAAGAGTTATAAGATCACTCACCTAAATACCTCCCAGGATGTCTTCTCTGATTAAGGATTTGTGAGAGTTATTGAGTTTTGAATTAGATGCACTTTAATAAAACAGTAGAATGTTCTTATCTGATTGCACCTGTATTGATTGTGTTAAAGAGGTCTATCCTCAGATCAAGGTCAATGATTTTACATAAACTCACTAGCTAGATGGAATTGCTAGCAGTGCTTAGGACTCCCATAGTATGTCCACCTTTCAGCATATGATACCTACCTTTGAAACCTGGAACTGGAATGAACTTAATGCTCTTTCCATATTCTCTCTGTATTCTAGCAGTACAGTACTTATTCTAATTGAAATGTAACATTAATTTGGAAAAGACCACTCATGCTAGTAAACTCCCTAGCAACTGTCTTACCAGCTATAAAAGGAAATTTTACAGATATATTTAAACAACAATGTTTCACAGACTTAAAAGCACCCTTGACCATTTTGAAATGCTGTACTTCATGTAAATTTCCTTCTTTACCCAAGGAAAATGGCACATTAATCTGATTCATTGTTCCATTGGCTTCAGCAGAGCTGATCCAGCTTTCTGCTGTGGTGTTATAATTTGGATGGTTTCTGAGTGATATGCTCATAGTTCTCCTCAGTAACTATACACAAATATTTTATATATGTATGTAACTATATACACATATAAATACAAAGTATAGCACATATAATTGTGAACATATATAACATTTAAAATAGCACATACCCACCTACCACTTTTAGTCTGTTAGCTAACCCTGCTTGGGACCCTGAGTGCAGATCAAGGAGCACAGTTAGTCAAGACTTCCTGCCAGTCCCCAGCTTAATTTTGGAGCAGATAAGCCCTTCAAAGCTTAGCTAGACCAGGAAGCTACCAGAGGGAAGGTGCCAGCAGTAAGTGTGAGTGCTCAGGTGAGCAGCAAGTGTGCAGTTGTAGCCCATGGGGTGACCTCAGCTTCACCATCAGCCCTCAGAAAAGATCAGCAGTGCTGTTCCAGAGGTGACAGAAAAACATCCTCCTAGCCACCCTCATCTGAACTCACAGGGGATGAAGTGGAGGAAGAGGACTCTGCAGTAGGCTGTTTGCTGCTGATGGAGATGCTCAGCAAAGCAGAGGTGATCCTGGAGCTGAGGGTAAGAGCCTTTTGTATGGGCATAGTGAGGTTGCACTGTAGCTGAGAAGGGAAAGAGGCAGCCCTAAGCTGCCCCCTTCAAAACTCAGACTGAAGAAGTACTTGTCTTGTGAGTTTTGAAGATAAGTGACATCTTGTTCCCTATGAGCAGGTGGGCAGACTTCCAGGTAAATCTGTGCCCCCTCAAGTGTTGTGTGAACGTTCTTCACTTCATGGCAAGTAATAGAAACTGAGCAAATAGAGAAGTCTCCCGTCAAGTTTACAGGCTGGAAAAAGGACTGAACAGGATCCATAAGCTGGTTTCTCTTGGTGACTCTGCTTCTGTTGGTGATCCTGACATACCGAGGCAGAGAATCTGACGGGGACAGCTGCAGGGGAAGAGATGAGCGTGCTGTTGAGAGAGGCAAGGGTGCATCAGTGGTGCAGGTGTTGAGGCTGCTGGAGACCCAGATGGTGAGAGATTTCCTGAGCAATATTTCCAAATGTCACAACTGAAACACATGAAGGGGAAAGGGATCCCAATACCCATTAAAAGCAAGTTTTGTTCATGACAACATGAAGTCTGTCAGCAAGGCAAGGAAAAGCTGCCACCCCAACTCCAGGTGGAAATACATCTTGTCCACATAAAATACAGCTCAAGAGCTTGTTAGATTTTTCTTAACTATCCTGCTAGTTTTTCTGTGAAAATTTCAGCCCCAGCCACAGACACAGCAGGAAAGAAGGATTTAGGAGAAACAAGTTTGCCAAGGGCATCTGGAGCTTTCTCTGGAAAGTCTCATGCTTCTGCATGTCCCAAGCTTCAAAGACCACCTGGCCAAGATGACAAGCACCCAAAGGAGGAAAAAAGCAAAGCACTCACTGCTATCTTTGAGCCAAAAAATTCACATTTGCTATCTATGGCAAAGGACACCAATAAGAATCCTGTCTCCTCTTCAGCTGGCACATTTTCATGAAGGGTGGGATTTCATTTGGATGATGCATTGACTCCCATCTGTTTGCCATATTTTCCTGGTGCTGCTAAGTGCTGGGGAGGAGAGAGTGTGTTCATTTCTGAGTTTCCTACTCCCTGAATCAGCCAGATAGAGTGAGAGCAGAAGGGAAATAGATGGTGCTTCTCAGCCAGTAGAACGTGGTTCAGACAGGACTGTGCTTGAGCACTAAGTGGTCACACAAATTTTCCTGGATTATCTGTTATCATGTTTGCCTCAGCAGCTGAATGTTCTCTGTCCATCAGCAGGTAAAACACACAGCTAATTTTGCTCAAAATTGAAACAAGGATAAAACACTTATTTCTTATCGCTGATGAGTTGGATCCCTTTTCCTTGCAATTCCACTGAGCTACTAAGATACAAGATACCTAATCCTTTTCTTTCATGCACCAGATTCTTGTTTCATTTCTCACTAATTAACTTAATGCAAGAAAGAATTCATAGGCTTTTGAACAGGCTCAGCTACTTGTTTCCTTGCTGTAGCACTTACACGGTCTAATTCAGAAGGAGCTCCTGATGTAATTCCAGGCAGCAACATTGCTCTTTTACTGCTGCTCAGCACAGACTTTGATTTTCTCTCATTTGGCAGGAATGAGCAGAGATCTCCTTCCAATAGACAGGTAGTGTGATGAGAAAGGTCTAAATTCTGGGGCTTAGAGGGAGGAAGGAAAACTAAATGAGCAAGAGGAAGTGGCTTCACAGGAGCACAAGCCATCAGATCAATTCATTAAATGAAATAGAACAAGCATGTTGCTCTAAAAGATTTGTACCACAGCAACCACAAATTTTTAGGGCTTGGAGTATGATGTGTGCCATTTCTCCTAGCCTCATTTTCACTTCTAGGAGCTGTAGGAAAGAGGTAAAAAAAAAAGCTGAAGACTGACTGTCTTCTCATCCTGTGAGACAGAGCCCTGCATTTGTGGTAATCGTCAATGTTTTTGAGAACTTGGCCATGCTGGCTTTAAAGGAGGAGGCATGGGGTAATACATCAGAGACCCCCACAAACACTTAGGCTACGTGCAACAGAGAGGGCAGAGATAAACTCCTGGGCTACTCACCTGTGCTGAGTGTACAAGCTGCCTTCATTTTCAGAGCAGTCAAACCCTGCAGTGTCTCAAAGGAAAGTCAGAACAGAAGCCCAGGTATGTCAGACAAGAGAATGCAATGCTGAAAAACTGGAATAGACTCTTTGATTAAGTTTCTATAATGACAGAAGCAAGATAACCATACTTGTCCTTCGCCCTGGTCTACTGACATAATGGGACATGGCCAGGGCCTTTTTCTAGCAGAAAAAACATCTGGGCTGACAGAGAAAGTCTCAGGGACTCTTGTGCTCTAGACATGCAAATATAAACCAAATCTCCTCATTTCTTCTTTGGATAAGGCTCAAGAAAACGATACCAAACCTGCTAAATCCAGGGGGCAAATGGAATTTGCCTGTCTGAACAGAAATAAGGGAGTGTGAGTAGGGGGTGTCAGACGCAATTTTGCTATAGAGTTGGCAAAGTTTTGAATTCAGATTGAGTGTCCTTCAGGGTTTCACTTCAGCACTCTCCTGCTAGTTTAACCCAAAAATTGCAGGTACTCTTCTTCTGCAGCCTTTTCAGCACAGTTCTGCACATTAGTGTTGTGGGTACCTCAACGAATGGCAGAGAAGTCAGGGTGAATAAATGATGATGTTTTAGAACTCACAGTGACACACTTTCAGTCTCATCAAACAGCCTGCATTAGGTATTTGTGTCTGTTTTCACAAGTACTAGGGCTGGAGACATGCCTTTTTTTCTCCTTTTTAAATGAAAAAGAAGACAGAGTTATCCCTCAGGATGTCTGTCTGCAATCAATAGAGATACAGCAGTAGGCACTGTGGTTGCAATAAGCCAGAACTAGAAATAACAAACCAACTCAAATCAAATATCTGTCAAGTCTTCCCTAAACTAGGAATGTAAATGTCTCCAGTTTCTATAAGCACACATTGGAAGCAATCACCATATGTGGTAAAAAAAAATAGTCTGAAGCCAGTCAAAGAAAGTTCAATGTATGCACATAAAAGGAAAGATCTCAGATCTCTCCTTGAAAAGCTTTCAGGTGTGAAAACATACAGCATGCTTTCACATCCAAAGCACTAAGCTCCCATTCCAAAAATCAGCATTGTCCATTATGTGCTCTAAACATCCCAGCTGAAGGGGAAAATGGAGCAGAGGCCAAAGACACATGGTGCTTGCCTGCCCAAAGGATGCCTCGTCTGGCCTCCCACACTGCCATGCTGTCTGTATCCACGGAGCACTTGTCTCCCAGCAGCTGTTAAATGGGCTGACACCTTTTGTCAGCAGAGACTTCAACATGAAAAAATCAAAACACATTGAAAAAGAAAAATAGAGGAAACTGCAAAGCACATTAAACTCCAACTGGGACAGAAAAACATAAACTGGGGTGGGGGAGGAAGAAATAGAAGCTGTTGCTTATGTAGGAAACAACAAATGCTTCCAGGGCCACATGATTTACCTCTGCTGCTGCAAGCTTGCTTAAGTTCAGGGAACAAACCTTATAAATAAGAGTTATACACAGAGATGTGCATAGTTTGCTATGCCTCTCCTTTGTTTACACTTTCCTATTTTTAGGAGTTGTTGTGTTCTTCCAAACACAAACAGGCAGAACTGGGTTCATTACAGGCAGATAAGGCAGAAACCCCTGGACTCAGGGGGCTGGGACCCAGTCCTCCAGCTACTCTGCATCTTTAGAACCCTTGGACATAGCTTTATGCAATGAGCCACCTCTCCTAGCCTCCTACCTCATTCTCAGAGTTAGGAAAAAGGAGGAAGAGAAGCACTTCCAAAGGTTGACTGAAGTTTGGCAAGGATAATCAAACCAGGGTTTTCTATAGTTACAAGGGAGAGACAGAAATCCTCTAAAGTAGGATTTTGGAACAGGAGCCCAGCTTGGCTGTTTTAAGTCAATTCTCCATGTTTCAAGCCTGATTCCCCATCCTGCCATGTGGCCTGTGGGAGAAAGTTGAATTTTGAATGAGACCCCAACCAGGAGGGAAAGGCAGAGAGCCAGGAGGGAAAGCTACAGAGCAATCATCACTTGGAGCCTCCAGCTGCTCCTGGAGCCTTTTATACAGTTTTGACTGGGTTGTCAATTTGTGCCAGTGGGCTGCTTCCTCCAGCCTGCATCACAGTTTTCTTGGAGCATACATCTTTCCCAGCTTCTCTTTCTCACTTTACTTTCCCTCCTTTCCCTTTTCAGCTTCTCTTCTCGGGAAACCTCCCATGTTCAGCCTTCCACCAGCCTCAGTGCCAACACACTGGCTGTTGTGACCGTGCTGTTGTCTCCCACTGTGGGCTCCACGCCTCCCTTCTGCTGCATGGCCAGGCCAACAGCACAGCTCAGGCTGCTGTGCAGAGAGCAGGACCTGTCTGCTGGCTTGGCTCTGCAGCACCTGGGGCAGTAGAGTCTGTTCTTGGCCGCTGGTAAGGCATGACTGCAGCAAACTGGATGTCCCAAGAGAGACATATGCAGAAACCCACGCAGTCTTCCACTCAAATATATGATTGTGCCAGGCCTTAGAGTCCCAGGTGGATGCCTGGAGAGTCTGGGGAAGGAGACGTGAGCACTGAACCTTTCCAACTTCACTTTGTACGTGTTTGCTTTACGAAAGACATGCACACACCCCCCCAATCAATTGTTTTTTTCATGAGACTCAGATAAACAGGAGGTGAAGCTGCTTTAAGTCAGCAGGAGTGAATAAGAGAGATAACAAAGGCAACAGGATAAGGAAGCCCACATCAATAAGATGAGAGCATAATTTTTCTATCTTCTGGAGCTTTCTCACTTTAAATGTCTTGCTTTCATTTTTTCGTGTGTGTTAATAATTATAAGCCAAGAAACTAACACACCCAGTCTCTGTGCCAAGTTAACTCCTTAGGTGTGCATTAAAAAAAACCAAAACATTGAAGTTATTATACTAATACAGATAGGGAGAGACTGTGGTCTGATCTGCATTTGTGGGATCAAACAAGATCAGCATAAATTCCTGATTATAGCACAATTGCATTGTACTAGGGTTTATATACTGCTTTCAATATACTAGATTCAAGCCTATATTTAAAGTAGTACAAACACTGCATGTAGGCAAACACTTGGGAGTATGTTTTTGCTCTTCAAACAATTGTAATCAAAGGAGCAGTACTGACCCCACTGCAGTCAGTGGGAGTTTCACTAGACATTGTTTTCAGAGTTCTTTCAGCTCCTGGAAAAATTTCTGTTAAGTCAGAAAGCTTTCATAGTGCAAACAGCTTTTCGAGGTTAGGGGGAAAAAAAAAAGGAAGAAAAAAAGGAAATAACACAGGCTGATCAAAGGCAAATCTATGTCTTCGACGCCTACATACACATTAACACCTCATTAACACTACTTGTACCTACAGAAGAAGTCAAGGATGGAAATGGCTCTGGCACAAAGTAAACAAGTCCTAGGAAGAAATACTGCTTTTTTCTTCTGATAGTACCAGAAATAGTGGGTCCTTGACTTCAGTAGCTTTATTCTTACCATTTATGAGAACAGAAATGAAAGATTCCAACATTCAGTGATAAAGAGTTTCTATATAAGAACTCATAACAATCATGATAAAAACAACAGCAGCAAATTGAAGAGAACAAGATAGGGTTGGTTTTTTTTTAAAGCATAGTATCTATTTACAGTATGGTAAAATATCAGAATAGTCATTTGGAGAAATAACCTTCAAAAGTGTCATAAAACCTTGCAATGTTTCATAGCCCTGAAGGCAAGACATCATTAGAAACTGTGATAGCTTAAATTCTCTATTGATAATTCTCAGTTCTTCTAGGATTTCTATTTTCACAATATAGTGCCACACTTTTGCCAAGAAGCAGAACTGCTGCTTCCCCTTCCTACCTCCACCACTTCCTGCTCCCAGCCACTTTCCTGGAGGTATACCTCCAGCTCAGCCATCTTTGCAAACCTCTTCAAAACACTAAACTGGCTGAAAAAAGCACATAGTGGACGACCAAGGTGGTTTGCTGCCTCAGTGGCCTGGAGGGCTGCAGCCTGGAGGGGCAGGCAGATTTAGCAAGTTCTTAACTTGCATGTCACTTGCTGCTCCCAAAGCTCCTCCACTGATCAGTGCAGTCAGGACGAGGATGTGCTTGTGCATATGTGTGCAAGTTTCTGAGGAGAGAGTCCTTTATTGAGGCAACCATCATTATCTGCCTTTCTGTACGTTTTATTTTGCCAGGGCTTAAGACTGGGATAGGATCTGCTGAAGCTGCACAGGATCTGGGGTTTTAGTGGGATATCTTGTACCTGATCATTAGCAGGCAAAAGAGAAAGCAAGCCTTCTTTGGGCTCATGCTGAATCTGCACCCATTTCACTTCTCTAAAACCAATTTTGTTAAACCAGATCAGATGTTCTTATACTGACTTAGCTAAAATCAATTCCTAATTGATTAAAGCTAACTTGAAATAAAATTGCCTAGGCTATAATAAAGGGTGACCGTAGCAATTTAACTGACTGGATTTAAAATAACCCCATCAATTAAGCAGCTACAACTGTCGAGCTTTTCATGGCAGAATTTGCTTCCTCCTCTGTGCTCAGGAAGCATTAAGTGCAATGGGGACCTAATCCCAATTAGTACAGCAGAGCACTGCTGTGGGAAAACAGTAACCAATCCAGAGTGAAGCTTATCATGCAAGGCACTGGGCTGGAGAACTGGGTTCTGCTTTCAGCTTTCCAGTTAGCTGCTTGCAATGCCTCAGGCAGGATATCCTCCCTCCTTGCAGGTTATGAGCAGAGAAGGCAAATTCTTGGAGACAGGAGCTGTCTCATACCTTGGATTTGCAGGGCACTTTGCACCAAAGGGCTAAGTCTTGTCCAGGTCCTTGGAATGCTGATATTAACCAAATATTTGTCTTAGCACACTGAGGAACACCAGCCTTGCACTTTCTCAACAGTTCAGTCTTTTTTTTTTTTAATATATGTTCATAGGTGAGACAAACTTAAGCCAAAGTTTGATTTTCTCCCTTTTAATGTCTTGTGTCCTGTTCCTAAAGTCATATCCATATGTAAAATATTACACACGTAAAAAACTGCTTCAGCCACAAACCTGCTGATGAAATTTGGCTGCTGTGATTTGGTTTGCTAACAACACATTTGGATACTCTCATAGGAAGAAACTGCAGTACAGTTGAGGTTGAGCACCAGCTCATAAATAAGGGTTTGGGGAGGGATATAACACTTGACTGCTTTCTCTGTTTTTCCTGTGCCCATTGGAGCCATTCCTGCCAAGCTGGAACCAGCACCAGGTTCAGAGCACCCCGAGTTTTCAGCAGACAGCTCCATTATGCTCCTAAATTATATAAACCTCTGTAAACAGGTGTTTCAAGCACTGAGCACCACACATTTTCTGTCTGTGAGAGCAGCACCTTCTACCTGGTACACCAGTTAGTACTGGGAATGAGGGTGGCTGAATGCTGCTGCCTTCAGGGAGGTGCATCCATGCAGGCCAGCAAAAGTTACACAAATCCTCTCCTTCAGTCCTCTGTGCTGCATATCTTTTCTCTGCCAGCCCACAGGGAACTGAAAAATACCCAAACTGCTTAACTGCTTATTCAGAACAGACATGAGCCAAAGCTGGAATGGGTTATGCAAACTATCCTGAAGACTGGATTTGCTGGTAAAAAAGGATTCAAATCCAGGCCACCCTGTCTTTGTTTCTGCAGAACCAGGAGCCAGACAGTGATTTTCTCCAAAACAACCAGAATGGTTCTACGTCTATTTCATTTCCACATTTTGATTCCCTGGTTTGCCATCCATCCCACACAACATCCTTTGCCTCTGCCTGCCAATCACTACATCATACTTTCAAAATTTATTTACTTTGTATTAGCCATATAAAGAGGGGTTTCTTCTTTTCACGGTCCTACTCAAACTGAAATCTATATTGACCTCCATATAGAACAATGATAAGGAACTAATAAACATTTAAAATACCCTACTTACACTTATGCCTAAAATCTAGTTCATGGCCAATGAGAGAAATTTTCCAAAAAGCTGATTACTTTCCTTTGATTCCTTTGGTTTGGTTTAGTTTGGTTTGGTTTTTCTCCCATCAGTAATTATTTAGCTACTCAAGAAATTATTTAAAAACTTTTAAAATTTGAATTCTCTTTAAGGAAGTAGAGTAAACACTGATGGGATTCTGGTGAAAGATATATAAATCACTTATTATTTCCAAGTGTAAGACTAAACCAAGACATGTACATTTGTGTGGTTATGGATCAATATACATATGTTGTGCCTCTGTATGTACACACACACATGTACATGTGGATTTACACTCTTTGCACACTGAATTATTTATGTACTTGAAATAGATTTAAGTTGTACAATTCAGCCTAAGTCAAGTTTGAATCTTCTCAAGTTTCTGAGGTATTTGTATCTAAGCCTGGTTTCCATTAAAAAATGGATCCTATTCAAATTTAAGAATCCATTTAAGGCTCAAACATTTCTCACCAGTAACCTTTACCAGAATGGCAATGAAATTTGAGCTTTGCAGATGAGACAAGGTCACATGAAAAATACAGGAACATTATGTCTCTACCAAGATGACATAGGAAGGTGGCAATGCAAATAAGCAACTAGGACTTCTGCTAGTGTAAATCAGCATATCTGTATGGAAATCAAGACACCACACAAAGGAACACAACGATTGCAAACTCGCATTTTTATCCTTTGTTATGAAAGGGAATAATGCTAAGTCAATAAAGTAAAATTACAACTCTTTTAATTTGATTTCTTTAAGCATTGACAGGAATTTCACTTTTTCCTCTGTGTAATCAATGTACTGCCTTTGTGTAGGTTTTTCACACAGTAACAAAGGACTGTGTACATGGATGTGAATAAATTATGAGAAATGGTCATGAAAAATCAGTAATAAGAAGGAAGCCAAGAAACAAGGGCTGCATTATAGACATCTTTTATTTTTGCAATTGACCACATTCCAAGTCAAAGTTGCCCCTTTTTTATCAGCCTTAATATAGATCTCTCCTAGCTGCAGTTCCAACACTTAAATACAATAAACTACTATGCTCACTTGTTAAAATATAGTTGTATTAAATGTTGTCCTGAAGACAATTAAATCCTGGTGAAGGCACACTGTTTTTTTCCAGCTCTAACCAAGTGCTGAGCAGACCTGAGCACCAAGGAGGCTGAATTGTCCTCACACCTTATCATTTAGGGGCAGTAGCAGCCACAGCATCAGCACTTGGTGTGACAGCCAGCCCTCTGCCTCTATCAGTTTGATTTGCAGTTTACCACAAGGAACTGCAATAGTTTGCACTTGAATAATAAATACATAAATAAACTGGCATGAATAACACTCCTGGGAAATCAGCAATGAATTTCCAGGTCTATTTCTTACTAAGAAAAAAAAACAGGGAGAGAGAGAAAGGGAGAAGATAGATTACTGGGAGAGAATTATGCTCCAAACCTTTCCTGGTCACGGAGTATTGACAGAAAAAGAAGTGCTGAACTGTGGGCTATTTGGAGATGCATTTGTCAGTCAGTGCACAACTTCCCCAAAATCTGTACTTTGTATTTGCTTAATGCTATTAGACATGAGAAAGACTTTTAGAAAACTGAGAGACAAAAATTATATCTGAAATTAGTATTTCTGACTGTTTTTCCTTCCTCCAGGTTATTTCTACAAATCAGATATTGTGAATTCTTATCTTGTTCCCAAATCAAATAATTCAAGTGAGTGGCAAAGGCAGGGTTTGAAAGAGGAATCTCCAATGGTCTGTGCCTCAGAGCTGCAGTTTATTCTCTTCCTCCTCAACTTTGAGGCTGCTTCATTAAGCTGGACTTACACTCCAGCCTCAGCTCCTGTTGTAGAGAGAAAAAAAAAGGATGAAAGAAAATTTCATCACGATCCAGCCAGACCTTGAAAAATTAGACCCAGTGAAGAAAAGAATACATTCGGAACTCGCAAAGACATTTTTTTATTGGCCTTGTAATTTCCTCACTAAACACGCTTTTAGCAGCCTGGCCCTCTCAGAATCTTAATTATCTGTCGGCCCCTCATAATGGCCCCATTCATGGTCCTTCAGAGCAAAAGCCCTGTGATATCACAAACACAGGAACTCAGAAGATACAGCATGTTCCTGAGGAAGGGCTGCACACCCACAGATAGCTGGCAGAGGGAATTTGCTACTTGGAGAACATAATATAATACAAATATGTAGATTTTTTCCCTTCTTTCATTTTTTCCTTTTTTTCCTGAAGCAAGAAAGAAGAGATATTGTGCCTGAGTTGTATATAAAGGCAAAAAAACCCCAAACAAACAAGCCCTCTGATATACAGTTCTGAAAGAAAGTAAATATTATAGGCTCTCCATCTCTCTCCTCCACCATTTCTGACTGTTCATTGACTGCCATAAATTAATATGACTTGATATATTGTAAGGGCTGGAGACATTTTATGAGCTTCTGGAATCTTTTCCAACAGGAAACGGGAAGCATCAGTTACGGTTCAGGATTTTTTTTTTTTTTTATTTATTTGGAAATGAACCACATGCTGAAAATATTTCATTTAAATCAAAACTAAGAATACCAAGTTGGTCAGCACCCTTGAGAACTGGACATTTTTAGTGATTCGAGTACATACTTCTACAGACCCTTTCTATGATAAAAGAAAGAAGAAAAATACTACTCTATCACTAGCTCTGAGAGTCTGCTGCTTCTCAAGTTCCCACTGATTAATTCTCTCCAGGTACTTTTTGTATTCAGTTTTGCTTCTTAAATTTGCAGTCTGACTTTGTCTCAAAAAAAAATTTAAAAAGAAAATAAGAAAAAATAACAGAACACCCTCCCAAAAAAAAAAAACCCAAAAAAAACCCCCAAACTTTGAAAGAAACAACATTGTATGCAAAATACTGTCCAGAAAATTATATTGAATCACATTAAATAAAAATCTTGCCAAAAAGCTATAACTTTAAACAATGTAAGAATTCTACCAAAATATTCACTGTTCAGGGGAAATATTGACTTTGTATGTCCATACTTGTCTTGGGATGACAGTTAAATTTGATATTCCAATAAAAATGGTCCCTCTAACTTCAGGATCTTCTGTCTCAGGTCTACTCATTAAAGACTGACCAAGGTCCTAGAGGTAACTTTAGGAATACCTACCAATTTTTATTTCAGCAAATGTGCTCTTTCCAGAACTGGAGGGCTAGCAAAACATCATGAGCCATATTCCTAGCTGGAATAGCAAAATAAAAGTGATCCCAGAATAATGATAAGAATGATGGGTGGCAGAAAAAAAGAGGGGAAAAATGTTCCTGCAGAAGCTTTGCAAACTAAATTTTAATTTGGATCCAGTTTATCACACCTAAAATTTGTATTTTAATATTAAACCTGTTGTGTCTAGTATGTGCAGATATGATCCAGGTCAATTTGCATATCAGAAATATCCAAATTAAAAACAAAGCAAACAAACAAAAATAAAAAGCCCACCCACAAACAAGGATACAGCAAGGCGTTTGGACCTCTGAGGGTGAGTATGTGTAGATAAACCACCCAGAAGACCTTCAAACAGTAAGGCAAGGAAAATCATTGCAAAATTGGGTCTGGGGGCAGGACTCTTTGCCAGACTCCTGTTTTTAACCTCCTGGGAGGCCACCTCAGAGAGAACCAAAAGCCAGAGGCTCCTCACACGTATCCAGCAGCCTGTGCATGAGCTGCTTCAGGGATCAGCTTCAGGCTGGTTGTGCTCCTGGAGCCTCATGGCCATCAATGTGTGCCAACCCACTACCGCCACACTGGCACCTTGCAAGCAAGACAAAGGAACGTAAGAGAAAGAAACAGATGTTCTCAGTCGTCTGGAAAATGTGTCCTCCAGAAGAGGGTGAAGAGCAGAGTGTGTGCATGCCAGGCTACCCAGCTGCACCTGCTCTAGGCTGGTACAGTAGCATGTCTCCACATTTCACGAATAATAAATTCCTATGTTAAAGGGGGGATCACTAGAGAGAGTAGATTGAAGGAAAGCTCAAGTCAAACAGTGAGAAATTCACCTAATACTTGCATTTACGAACTGAAGCCCAGAGTTTTGCATCTCTAGGCAGAAAGAAATTGACCTCTTCACAGAAGAGGTGCACTGAAGATGTTTAATAAATTGCTTCAGAAGCAGAATCAGTACTGAACTTAACACAGGTGTCTCAGGGAGGAAAAACGCACATAAAAGCACTGTGCAAAGTGCTGACAGCACTAGCTATGTGAGAGACAATCAAGGTACTTAACGTTTTAAAACACATGCCCTGCATAATAACCAACACTTCCAGAAGCCTCTGTCACTCTTCTAAGCACTGAATTAAGAGAAGTGTCGCTGTATCAGGATCATAAAAGATATCCTTTAAGCCTGTTGCATAAATGCATGTGTTCTGAGATGGAGAAATATGAACTCATATTCTTCATGTATCCAGGGGCTATTTTCCCCCTGAGAAGTTGAGGGGAAAGGGAGAGCGGGGCACCACACTATTGATTTTCTACAAACACATCTAACCTTTAGCAGCTGCTGTCAGCATTTCCAGTGCTAATACCTACAGTGAACAAAGTAGCTGGAGGAGTGCAGAGAGCTTTCTTCAGAGGTGAGGCTTAGGAAATCAGAGATTCCTCTCTCAGCCCAGGATAAATTGCTTTAGTGGCCATACCTGGAGAGGGTATGGATGAAGGAGAGAATGGGGGAGGAGAGAGGGGAGGTGTTCCCACAAGTTCAGGCAATATTTCCTGCAAAAGAAGCAAGAACCTGCTCAATAATTTCCCGGAGCCATTGCATCTGAGTCAGTTAATAATACTCACATCTAAAATGTGCTTGAATCTTCTCATGAACATTTCCCTCAAGGAGTGCTGTGCAACACCAAAGAAACAGTTCTTAGGCCACAGGTGATGGGGGCTTCCACTGCCCAGCTTCCAGGCCCAGTGAAGGCTGATGGAAGCAGGGGGACAGGAGTTCTGCAAGAGGCAGTAGTTTAAAAGGCTGGTAATAGCTTCTGTAGCCCTTCATTTCTAGGTCACTAGGTTGAATGCAGAAGCACACAGAAGTCAGTTTCATCTCCCTCACAGTCACACGGAGCCCACATGAAGGGAGGCAGTGCTTTCAGCCTAGCTCCTCCCAAGCCACTCTTGCCCCCTGTTGTGAGCCCAGGCTGACTCCCTCTGGGACAGTCTCCCAAGGAACATATAACATCAAATCAGCACATAGCTGGTGCTGCTTCCTGACACCTAAAATCCTGATTTGTGTTAGGCAGGTGATGTGTCCTCATCACAGTAAATTACACTTGTCTTTAATCCTTGACCAGCTTACCAGCACACAGGCCATTAATGTACCACCACCGGGCATACCTCACACACCCCGCTGCTGCAGCTGCTCTCTGCAAAAGCAAACCCAGGGAGCAGCAGCACAAAGTCTCCCTGTGTCCCACACAAACACACACTCCTCAGCAAAGCAGGTCCATGTTCAGTCCTGAGGCAAACACAGCACCCCAGTGTCACAGCCCAGAGATGGGCAAGGGCTGAGCCCCTCAGCAGAGCACCCACCCACAGCACTTGCTCCCCTCTCACTTGGCAGCAGGGGCTGAGCCCTGCTATCGTAGAGTTACAACTGAGTTTTCTAAAATGTACTGGTTGCTATTTTTTTGCTGCTATTACCTCCTCCAACACAGTTTGGGCTTGCAATATTAAGACAGCTTGGGTTTACATACAGAGGGACTACAAATAGCTTTCCTGCTAAATAAGTGGTGCAAACACATCACTCGACGGTGCTGCGTGGCTCACAGGATTTATGGTCTCGCGTTTGGGATGAAGAGCGCAGTTCTCCTGTGCTGTTTCCATTATGAATAATGTGGCCACGCTAAACTCACACTAATAAAACCTGAATGTATCAGTGCGTTGTTTGGCACTCTCTATAGGAGAAACCCATCCATTACTGAGGCGGGCACTGAAAACTCTTTGTGACAGGAGCAGCACAGGGACAGCTTCACAGCAGCTATTCAGAGCCACTTTACAGCTTCCTGAGCAGAGCCCAGACTGGGCTGCATGCCAGCAGTGTGGAAAATGGCTGGCAGAGGCTCTGGCCACTGATTTGTAGGTCACGTGGATCCCCAGGGGATGAGGGAGCAGGTACTGAGAGCACCTGTCAGAGGCTGCTTGCTGCCTGCCACTGCCCATCTCTAACATTTGCTTCAGCCCACCTGTTGAAGATTCCTCTGACAAAGCAAAATGACTAAGACTCTGAGAACTGGACAATCCCCCCACTGCTACACAACTACTGGTGGCCACCAGAGTCTGCATGAGCACCAGGAATGTGCCAAAGAAAGCAAAGCAGGCAGCCACACCGGTGAGAGGGACAGTGCAGGCTGCTGACAGTGTGCCCAGAGGGGTGTTCCCCACTCAGGGAAGGAGTGAAGGCACCACAGACTTTCTGCTGTCTCCAGCCCAGTTGCAGGGGCAGAGCCAATGACCACAGAAGGTATGACTGCATACCCAGGCTAGAGTTGAAACCAAAAGCAGTAAGAGCACATACTAGCAACAGTGTCTGCTTCAGAGCCAACACTGCTCCAGCCTTCCTTGATGATAGGCTGACATACACTGCTTCTTGCATGTTCCATCACAAGGCTGGCCAGCCTCCTGTGTCCTGCTCCAAACCACTTTCATGTTATGAATCCTTTAACCCTGGGGAGTTACCCAAGAATGTACTAACACCATCCCTTACATTTCTTCTTCACAAAGCTGCTAACAAATGTCTCCCTAAGTTGAACTGCCTTCCTTTAAAGAAACTCATGACTTTGCTGCTGGATTTGCCTTTCCTCCAAGCAGTGGTATTTAGCCACGCAAAGCAGCCCTGTGACTTCACCCTACTGCTGTGGCACAAAGAGAGCCCTGATGGGAAAGTCAAAATTGAACATCTTTCAGCAGATGACAAACCTTGGCCTGCCTGAAGCCTTTGAAAGGCCAAAATGCAATGCAAATTAAAGTTCAAGGAGCTTAGAAGAAAACTATTTTAGCTTTAGGCTTTCAAGCAAGCAAAGAAGAGTTAAAATTATATTTCAAACAGCAGTTCAATCATTCACTTTCCCAGTATTAATGAACGCCTCCTGCATGTTTACCCAGATAAGGCTGCGATTCACGTAGCAGGCATACCCCAGAAACTTAAAAGGTCAAAAAGATGGCAACAAAGCATTCTGTTAATATTACCTAGAATCCACTCTGTTCCTTTGGCTATTTTAGTATCAGTAAATAACTCTCTACATTTTCTGACCTAAGCATTTCCATTTGAGAAACTTCCCAGGCTAGATGCTTCTAAAATGTTACCAAATGATTAAACACAAATCCTCAAGTGAAGAGAGCAGGTTTTATTAAATATCCCAGAGCAGTGCTGTCTGCCCACACTTATGCCCATGTCTGGCTGCTGGCTGATAAACGCCTTGGCTTTAAGATATTACTTATTAGCATGCCTGTATATTTCCACCTCACACAGTCACCCAAGGGTGATTGCTATCTGTTAATTGAATTCCGTGCCAGCAACTGTGTCTTTGTGTGCCTGCCATTATAATTTCGAGGATTGTGACTTCATTTCCTATTTACAGGTTGCAGTGATGAAAAAGTTTTTTTTATTTATACATAAATAAGCTCAACATTTTTGTAGCTATATGGCAGGAGGTGGGTGGAAATCGCATGTGAAATGCATAGGTGTGTCCTGGTTTTTGCCTTCTTTTTTCTCTTTTTTTAAAGGCAATCTGCTTTCCACCTGAAAAAGAGCTGGTGTGATGGAATATATCTCCAGTGATAGAAGAGGAGGTCAGGGGAACAGAATGAGAGTCTTAAGTTTAGAGCAGAGCAAGCTGAGACTGTAGAATTGCTTGGGTTGGTGCCTTTCAAGCAGTGGTCTCTGTGGTGCAGCCTTACCGCAGTACTGATTGGCACACCTACCATATTTTAATCAAGCATCATTGCCTGAGTCAGAGTGGTTTATGCAATATTTCACCCATTGTTTTAGATGTGAAAATGTCATGTGTCCATTGCTTGGCTCTCCCAAGACTACTCTGTGAGACTGAGGTAGGAGTAGGAGGAGGAGGAAGCCAGCAGAAGAGACAGGACCCCAGAGGCTGGTCTGAGTTCTGGCCCTGTATTTCAGCAGCAGGAACCTGTGCCTCAGGTAGCTTTTGCTGGCCTCCAGAAAGGAGCTGAAACTTTTGAGAAGACATTGGTCCTTTTGAGTTTGGACAAGTCTGCTTCAGCAAACAAAAGAAACTCCCCAGCCACCAACCACATTTGGCTGCTGCTGCAGAAAAACATGTCTATAATCATTTTCATAAACACACTGAGATATACTTCATAATCCCTCTTGGCTTTCTTGCCCCTCAATATGTCTGTAGGAAAAAGTTGTTCAAAAATCCCAGTCCCTGGAAGATCAGAAGCAGATTTCTCTATTAAGATCCCCAACAAGTGGCTAGTAGAAAATTAAATGTAAAAAAGCTTGGATGGTGTTGTAGCCACCTCAGGCTAAGGGTCTGTGGAAAACCAGGATGATCTCTTTTTGCCCGACCAGTTAATGTTTGACATAAAAAGCAGTCAAGCCTACAGCCAAACAAGGGCTTGTTACAGTGCACTGTATGGAGGTGGATTTCTTACTACCCACACTACAGTTGTGAGCACGCCTGCTGTGAGCACTCCTATTTCCAAATGTCTCCAAAGTGAGTGAGTTAGGAATTGAAGAATCCTGATCTGTTATTCAGACACTAGCCAAACACTGTTTATTTAGCTTGAAATGCTATGAAAGCGTTCCTTTTTAATAAAACTCTTAACATTTCCTGATACTTGTCTACATGAGTCTCCTTCATCACTGTTTTGCTTTACCTTTTTCCATAATCAGAATGTAGTGATATTAATGTCACTTAATATAAATATAATTAATGTCACATATTAATGCCAATTAATATAAATACCCAGGAAGTTACAAAATGTTTTGTGAACTGGAAATAAAAGATTTGCAATCAGATTAATTTAATTATCCTGAGAAATCTTTATTCAAATGATATTACTGTAGTCCAACCTGTCTTCAGTTTAAGATAACTTCTATTTAGTCTGGTTTTATTAGGACATTATCAATATGCAGGATGCATATTGCTATAAATTAACTTTAGGAAATTTTAACTACAGGCAAGTGTATATATCATATTCATCACTGATTCAGCTAACACTTAAAAAACCTGGCTTCAAGTATCTTCTCTTTGTCTATAAATTGTACTACTTAAAATATGAAATACTGTTTTCAGAGTAACTTCCAAGGACAAATTGTTTGCAGTGTAGTAGATGGAACAAAAGTAGCTATCTATTATTGAGATCACTCAATAATTTTTAGATTTATTTTGGCTGCTTTTAACTTGTGAAAACTTTATCCATTTAAAAAGATTTTTTTTTAGGTTGGATGTCATCCTCATGGCAGTTATAAATTCTGTTGAAATTAAGTTTCTGATTTTTTCTTGTTTTCTTAAAATACAGGAAAGCCCTGTGCATGCAGGAGGGCCAATAAACACATAAATGTTAAAACCCAAACTTATTGAAGCCTTCTAATAATCAAATTGGTCAATGTCAGAATTAACATGATTGAAATGTTCCAAGGGCATTGTGCAGGTGATTTAATAATATTTAACTCATGAATAGTAAATATAAATAATATATGCTCTGAAACCAAAAAAAAAATTACATCAGGCCTACATTGAAACAATCAGCAGTGAAAAGAACTTTCTTCAGAGTTTGAAGTGCACACATTTTTTTCTGTCAAAAAATATCACAAACAAAATGTTCCTATGAAGTATTTCAATTCCGACAAAGCAGCATTTCCTGGTGGAAGATATTCTGGTCAGGAAAACCCTTCAACACAATTACTTCAGTCTGTCTTTGATTATACGAGAACACAGTGCTCTTTCAAATGTCTCAAATGCAAAATTAGTCCTGCTTGGTGTATGGCTCCAGCCGGAGAGGTGAATTAGTACAGGGCGTTCTCTTTCTGCAAGCTCTTGCTCTTGGAGTGGGAAAATCAGAAACATGCACACTGAGCCAGGTCAGTTGCTTAGGTGACCAAATCCAGGAAAAAGTCCTTGCCTGGGAAACATTATAAATTTGCCTCAGTCTGATCCCAAGGCTTGGCTGGAGCCTTGGTCAGAGCCTTGGCCTGTGGCACAACGTGGGACACATGCACCCACTGCAGCTGAAGGCAGCTGGGGGACAACTGGAGCATGGCTAGTGAAGACCATGGTATAAGGCACATGTGCATAATTGGGGGTTGAAATAGGATTGCACCTTACCTCTGATGCTCCATAAATTTGAGTGCTTGCCTTTGAAAGGCTAATATTTTTTTAATCTGTTTTTTTTTGTTGTATAAATGTATATAGTACATAATTACTCATAATACATTACTGCACATGCGACTCTGCAGACAATGTTTAGACCTTAAATCTTAGCTCAGTGATTGAATAGAAGGTACAGTAAAAATAAATATCCATGTATTTTGTAAATATTTGCATAATGAGCTATTTAAATGCAAGAGATTCTAACATATGTAAACAATTGGAAATACTCTCTGGGTAAGTCTAAAGTGGATGTAAAAATGTACACAACCTTCTTTAAAATCATATGATTTAGTAGTCAGACATTGCATATTTTTTAAGGCTTTATGTATAACTACTGCATGTTGTAAATACCCGTTGTATTAAAAACACATTGCTTGGTATAATTAGTCAGTAAACTGTGTGACTGAAAGCTTCGGATGACAAGGACAGTGCAGTAAATGGACATTAGTGACTGTCCAGTTACAGTGAAAGCTCTTTGTGGTTTGCAGACTTAAAATATCCAGAGGGTTGCAGGACTCAGTGTAATCAATCCCAGTCCAACAAGTAACAGAGGCCATAATTTCCCTCTTGTTAAAAAGCTGTCATGTAATGTGCTGTGGAAGGTCTCCCACAAAACTTTCTCCCAGCTCACTGTACAGCCGTCTGTGCCATGGGAACTGGAAGGCTACCTCCAACTCACTGCTTGCTTTTCTGCTCTTGGTCCAGTCTGAGACTTCTGAACCAGCGTGCCAAAGTGGCACCTTATAGAGGCCCCACAGCCTTTGCACAGTGTGATGTGACTCAGCATGGTTTTTTCAAGGAAATGTAGCGGTGGAGGATGGAGAGAACAAAATTACTCTCAAAGTGAAAGCTTTTTTTTTTGTGTTAATAACCAGCCTGAGCTGGCTGTCAAGGAGAGAAACAATGAGCATTGTACCTGGTAGCTAGGCTGCCTTCTGACTAATTACTGTTCCTGCAGAAAGGCCCAGTGCTCTCTGCCTCTGCACTAGGGACCAAGACAGCTAGATCACACCCACAGTCACCCCTCTGCGCTCACACCTGATTAAAGAGGGTGAGTAGTGGGTTGTTGCTGCCATCTCCCTCAGGCTCCATGACTCAAAGGGACACTGCTACAAGATGCATCCCACCACCTGTAGGGCACACCATGTCTCTCTGGTGTAGGGGATGAGTAGAACTTCTGCTTTGGGAGAAACAGCACTGTTGCCAGTTGGTGCCCCGGCTGCCTCTGCCAATGATTCATGGCCACCATCAGTGTCCTAAACGGCTTCTATTGCCTGGGAGCTCCTTTACATGATGAACTCCTGGTTCCTGAGCAGTTAATAAATGCTTGAGTCACTAAGGAGCTAATTTAAGATAGTCCACCATAACGGGGTGTGACAAATAATTGGCAGAGTGAAGAAATGGAAGATAATATGAGATGCCTGGGTGTGGGTGTTTATGTGAGGCATAGGGAGAGTTTTTGACTCAGAGGCTAAGTTATCTGGGCCAGATTTAAGGCTTTGGAAACTTCTGTATGAGTTTTGGGGAGGGAAGAAGCTAATTTCATTCTGTTCTATGGGACATTTAGTTTCAACATTAAACTCAAACATATTTTCATTAGTAATGCTCACAGTCCTCAGGCAGCTCTGAATTTTTAAAACCTCCCTTTCAAACTCCTACATTGCATTCCAAAGAGGTTGTGTCCAACTCATGACAAGCCCTGCACAAAAAAGAAAAAAAAATATTTTCTGCACAGGCATTCCACATGCCTGGAGGCAGAAAAAAAGGGGTTTCTGAAATGCCACACACAAGAAAGCCATTTGGGTTGTGGGGGAGAGTCTCTCAGTGGGCAAACCACAATCATAGTCATATTTCTTACACCTTCCAACAATCAACCCACAAAGATGACACTCCTCAGAAATGCTTTTCAGAGATTTTCTCCTCACCTGGAATAAAGATAACATTTACACTGCTCTTTCTCATTGAGCAGCTATTCTTAAAACCAAGATGTATTCTTGACTAACCTATTTCCAAAGGAAACTTGAACAGCTAAAACCCATACCTTCTGCAGACCAAGGAAAAAGGACAGACAGTATTCCACTCCTTTCTCGGTCTCCATAATATGATATGTTATTATTTTAAAAATTTATTATTAAAATAAAATTTAATTAATATAGGTTAATGTTATGGAGAATAAAATCTCCCTTTTCTCCAACCCCCAAAAAGGCTCTGAAATAAGATTGCTCTGTTAGAGGAAAGTATCCCAGGTCTTCATCACAAATATGTGAGGATGAAATCCATTTGACAAAGCCTGCATAACAAAAAAATTCCCATTCCATATATCAGGCTCTGTTCCAGTTTTCTCTCTCACTGTCCTTACTTGTATGACTAGTATCTGCCTCAAACCAATTCTCTTTTGAGTGCAAAAAGCTTATGTCTGAATATGTGGAAGATGTGTGTATCCTAACAAAGGGTGGTTGAAACTCAGGGCTCTCAGACATCTCCTCCCATCCATGCTCTTCTCATGTACTCCACCACAGCATTACATTTACAAGAATTTGCAGGTGTGTAGCTGAACATGTGCACTCATGTTACACTGCACAAGTTAAAAATTCTGTGCAAACCAAGTCCCTCTCATCCCACAGGCTTCTTCCAAAGTACAGCTCCCCAGAAATATACACAAGGGATTAAGCTATTGCTGTTTGCACCTTCACCCACACCACTGGGACTTGAAATCATTCAGCAAAATTTGTCTCTGGGTGGAGCAGCGCTCATCTCCATAGGATGTACACAGAAAATGGACACTGACATGCCTGAATCTTGGGGACCTGGCTTCAAGCAAGCATGTGGTCCCCATATTTGTGAAGACAAGTTTGAGAGACGCTAAAAGCAATCTGTCATAACTTCTCATTCAGCAGGTAGGGACAGGCACCTTGCTTGTGGAGTCTGAAGAAGGAAAAGTAGTGGATTTTAGAGGCAAATGATCTGGGTCTGCACTAGCAGCCCTTTATACTCCAGCAATGAAAGGTCTAATTGAGGCTGTATAATTATCTCCTCACGATGTAAAATGAAATGTGCACTCCCTTGGTGGATATCATTGATGAAAAGCCAGTTCAGGAAAAGGCTGAGATATATGGCAGGATCAATTTTATTTCTAATGGTTTTTAACATTTCATCTATACATTTAACAGGCTGAAGCAGGGGGAAATAAATATTATGTTAGTGACTGTGTCATGGAATGAGGCTTTTCTTTTCATTAAAAATATAAAGGGAAAACAACCATCACCATTTTATGGCTATCATAATTTGTTTCACATACTTTTCTTCAATACTAGGGTGTACTAAAATATTTAACTGGTAAATAAAAATACCTATAGACTTGTAAAGAAATCCTCAAATCTCCTGGACAAAGACTTGAAGAATGTGGGTTTATTTTATGTTAATTGTCTTCTAATACTTACATGAGTCAATATTAAAAAGATAGATACATATATATAGTAACACATAAAATTATCTCTTTATCCATGCATCAATTCCATATAGCAAAAATGTACTAAAAATATTGATCTCAAACATTATTTTGCATTGCTCTGTTTTTTGTTTTATTGATATTAACAATATTTCCCTCCACATAAAGTCTATTTTGCAGATTTTATTACCACATGATGCAAACTGAAATCACAAACCAAGACACAAATTTGGGTTCAGGCATCCGTCCTAAATTCCCCCCCTACAGAGCAGTTTAAACTTCATGCTTAAAGAACTAGAAAGATAAAAGCTTAGTTAATGCATTTTTTTTTCCTGTGATATATGGAATACATGCAACAATCTGGAGGCAAGAGTACAACATCTTTTATATAATAGCATATAGTTTGATCTCTTAAGCATGAGACATCAATACCATTAATGTGTAAATAAACAAATAAACCAAGAGAAAGTAAAAATCTGACATGCATTGTGACAAGGGGTCTTGGTTTTATTTTGAACCTATCAACCTCGGGTAAGGATCAAGACTTTCCTCCTGAGGATTTTACCCTGTGGATGTTTCTTTTTCTGCTATGTAATTTGATGCTGCTCTTGGTTTTGGCATCAATACTCTAAAAGTTAAATTTATGTCAGCTCAAACAGATCAACTATCAGATGTTGCTATTAACTTTGACATCAAAATCATTAAGAAATTGCCATCATGTAAATTAATTATCAGAATTGTATTGGCATGAATGCATAATGATATTACTCATGGAAATAATTAAAGAAAATGCACAGTGAAAAATGCATTAGAATAATGGCACAAAATGTCATTACTCTGGCTTCTTGACAACTAAATGCTATTAGTTTTCAGCACAGTGAACTTTAAGGTTAACTGAAAGAGTCAGGGAAGTCCACTGCAGAGTTCAAGCTGCTCTTATTGTGCCTTTATTTATTCAGTATATGAGACTGAATAGATACAAGGGAAAACCAACTTTTTTAAACTTGTCAAATAAAGCTTTTTATCACGCTAGGAGAGATTATAACAAACAAACAAACAAACAAACAAACCCTAAATCAAACCAAACACAAATCAGCAGAATTACTTATAACACCGGTGTCCAAATATATATGTTCTTTTGTTGTTGCCAATGTCAGGTCTCAAAGAGACCTGAGGCACAGCAAAGTTGTTAAAATTTTAGGATTTTCCAGAGCACAGAGGAGTAAAAATTAACAGAAAACTATTTAGGCTGTCATCTTCCACCCCTCACCCAAAATGTCACTATTACGGATCAGTGCTTAGGGAGAGTTGTGATTATGGAGCATGTGTATATTCTCTTAATTTAATGTGTAATGGACTGAGTTATTTTGGTTTTTTTAATCTACAGTGAAACACAGTCCAGCCTAATAGAATAAACTAATGACTCAGTGATGCATGCCAGCTTACTCATCACCTGGACACATTTCTTTTCAATGTCTCTCTCCATTCCCTCTCAAGTCAATGGAAAAGTTCTCTTTCTCTCTCAGTCATGGTTTTGTACTTGATCCAGAAATTATATTATAGAAATAATGAAAAAAAGGCAGTAATTTCTGGGCTTCTTGCCTTCCATCTTTATTAGACTAAGAACACTCCACTATCCCCCCAACACAGAAGTTCACATTCTAAAAATAAAATTCAATGTTTTAAACAATAAAGTATGGTGGGAAGAAGACTTATTTACTGTGCTATAGACAGTTAATCTTAATGACACTCAAAAATAAAAGGAATATTTTCAGGATATATGTGGAGGGCTAGGAAACAGGACATCTCTGAGCTGTTTATGGCCCTATCCTTGTTTTCCTACATAACTTCAGACAAGTCATTTAAATGACTTGCCTTAATTTTTTCCCTGTTGCCAAAGTGCTAACACAAAGAGAACACAAAAAGATGTGGAAAAGAATTGACGGTTAAATGCCAAAACCTACTCCATAAATAAAAATTAGTCAAGCTACCTAACCATACACAAATAAACAAACCCTACAAAATGTCTCTGAAAATTTGCAGAAGAGTCATTTGTGACCTAATGTCCAAAGTCTTCAGCTGGATCTGCCAGCATAGACTCCTGCATGTCTGAGGAGTCTCTTGTAAATCTCTGTTTGCAGCCTCATTGTCACTGCACTCTCCAGCCTTGACATAATGAATCTCAACTCAGAAACGGGACACAACAGGCAGGCAATCTACATGTCACTGATACCAAAGGTTTGGGTGCTGTCTGGACCTCCCGGCAGTTCATTTTATCTGGTTTGCTTTGGGGGACTGGGAGAGACACACATCAAAAATTTTTAAGGCGACCAAAGTTTCTGGGAGAAATTTGGATGATAATTAATATAACAGCAATGGCAAAAATAATTTTTTAAAAATACTTGAGAGCTATTCATGGATATCTTTAAACTTTATAAGTTGCCTTGGGGACAGCCAGCTTTTCAGGTATGCTTTGACTTTTTATGGCAAAATACAGACATTTTACTTGAAACAGTTTGTTTAATGATGCCCTGAGCCTTTTAATTCTGTTTAACAGTCTAAGCTTTGCTTCTAATCCATCAATAGATAGGTCAAACTTGTACCCATAATTTAAAGTTATGTTAAGAAGATCTATGACATGTCTTGCAACATTTTATTGATAATATGCAATGTATTATAAGTATCATGAGATTGCAGAGCTGCTGTCACTCAGGGGTTTTGCGTATAAGGTATTACATCTCCAAAGCACACTGCTGCAGTGAAAAAAGGACTTTAAATAAATAGGCTGGCACAATTCTGCCTTCAAAGGGACAGTCTATAAATTCACAAAGATTTACTGTGTAATTCAAGCCTGAATCAACACAGGATTTATACTGAGTAACTAAGAAGGGACACACCATGTGGTGGGGTGTTGATAGTGGGGGCAATATTGTAATGCAGAGGTTGTTTTCCAGGCACATCTTTTCTAATTACATTGATTGACACCTCCCACTTACAGTCACATACATGCACTGAGATTTACTGCAATAATTGCTACACGATAAATTTATTTAAGGAAAATATTGAGTGTTTATTTAGTGCTTTTTAATGTAATTTAGCAGCTGGGGGAAAAAGAAAAGATGGCAACAACACCATCATATGACTTTGTTAATTCTCCATGCAATATGGCAAAGCAGCTTCTGCACTATGTCTGTGAGGCCTTGGAGATAAAGTAACTGCATCTGGATTAGAATGAACATCTGTAAATTTGCTAGCTTACTTATAGTTTATAGCCATATTTACTTGTGTGAGTTTACTATGTTGTACAGATGATATTTTTCACTCCCCTGCTGTTTGTTGATGGTATAAAACCTTTCTGGGAAAGGGCAGACAGTACATTACTTAGGGAGCAATAAAATCCTGCAGAGACAGTCTTTGTGACATAATCTGAACATGTAATTCACTCAAGGAGTTGCTTTTTCTCCACCCAAATTTTTGCAACGCGCAATCTGCTAAGAATCAGCTTGTTTTGCTCATATATATATATATATAGTAAAAATAGTAAAAATTACAAACAATACAGGATATGTTCATCCAATTAATTCCAGTTTTACAGGGGTTAGGACCTGAAAAATACAGTTCCCTGAAAAGAATTAATCCATGTCTGTGTTATGGCACCAGTATTTGTTGTTGTTATATGATCAACAGAAGTGCTGGCTCATGTCACCCACTCTCAGAGCTGTACCTGACTTTCAGAGGTCAAGATCATGTTTCCTCTCATCTTCTCCTATATGAGTGAAGGAAACGTGCTCTTGCCAGCTCCTTTGATCTCTGCCTACAGAGCTGTTGTTTGACAAGTAAGGGTGTATTAAGAATGTGATCTGCTAACCACAGATACAGCAAAATCAAATGTTATACCCTGCAAGCTGGAGTTGCAATTCATCATTTCTCTTTAAGACCAGAACAGAAACACACAGCCCAGTGTTTAGGCAGGTGGAAGAATAAGATGCGTAGTGTGTCTGTCCTTCAGAAATACTTCCTGCAGTTTTAGCTAGTGTAACTGGAAAATTTCAGACCTGGGTTGGTTTGGAGAACAACACTGCAGTTGCTTTCCTAAGAGGCAATGTTATAAATTATCATTTGCTACTAACTGAAAAGAAGGGATTATGGGAAAATGTTAGGAATGGTCCCTTAAGGATTGCAACTGCTTGGTCCTGCTGACTGCTCTACTCTTCATCTTAAGTCTTTGAGCAAATAATTTTAGCCCTTCTGCACCTGAGTTTACAAACCTGCAAAGCAGTCACTCCCACAGGAGTGCTGAGTCTAAATACATATTTTTAAAGAGCTTTTTGATTTGCAGGCACACTTACTCTAAAACAGATGATATCTTCTGGCCAGGCTCATGGGCTGTGAGACAGGAAGGAAAAGAGCTAATGCTGAAGAGCCAGCAAAGCCACTAATGTCTGTAGTGCTGGGGACTCCTACAATTACAGTTTGCTCTTTCAATTAACCTCTCCAAACACACAGAAGGTGTCACACATCCTCATTGCTCTTTCTGTGCTCATGTTGTCCCAATATGACCAGTGATCTCAAGGGAGAGCCTGGGTGCCTCAAGGTGAGCCAGGCAGGCTCACAGTGGGGGCCAAAGCCCTTTTGATGCTTTGTGTGAAACAGGGATGGAAGCAGCCTGTGGGCGGTTAGAAAAGATTACTGGGATCTCGAGCTGCTTTCTTTACTATGATATTTTTCTACCCGCACCCACTTTATCTCCCAGTTCATATTGCATGAACACTACCCTATTCAAGCAGGTTTTGAAAAAGAGTACTTGAACTTGAAGTGATGAGTTTGGCTGTACTGCAGAGCAAGTGGGCCAAAGCCCTCTAGCTCCTCTCATGTCCCCCTTGCACCACAGCATGAAAGTGGGCTAACAGGCCCCCTAAAACAGTGACTTCATCCATCTCACAGCTCCTCTCACCAAAGCTATGATGCTTGCTTAGTCCTTCACCTCAGTCCTCCTTCGGCCTGTTTTCAACACCACAGCAACATATGCCACGTGAATCCAGGAATGCCTGGCTGCCTGGCCGTGCTGAAGTAATGGCATGGCATGGGATGGAAAGCAGTGTACCCAGGCAGCAAAGGCCCCCTCATTTTAGACAGAAGGATCCTGATTTACACAATCAGAGGCAAAAGCATAATCAACCCTGTTCTGATTAATTGCAGTGGAAGTGGTAAGAAACTATCAGTGCAGCCAGGAGAGCTTAAAACTAAATATAACCTGTGGGAGAGGAGGAGAGGGAGGGAGGATGAGCCTTTAAAAACATTTTTCTGAAGTGAAACAGTAATCTAGGGAAGGTTTTACTCTCTTTTCCCCACTCTCTCAGTCTGTGCAGTGAAATGGGAGTTCCTGCCTTCCTTCTCAGATGGAAGTGCCACTCGCGTCCTTGGGATGAACAGCTGGGACCATCCTGCTATCACCTCCCTGTGCTTCCTCACCACTTTAAAATTAGCACTGTGATCAGGCAGCAGCGGAAGAAATGCTCACCCACTGCTTGCCAGGGCGTTCAGAGCTGATCCCTAAAGCAGCACCTGCCTCCAGGAGCGGGGAGTTTGCAACACCCCGTATCTCCAGCAGCTCGGGGCCGGGACGTGCTGTGTGAGCAGAAGGTTTCACCCACCAGAGAGCTCCTGCTGCTGCTGCTGGCACCTCTCACGTCTGCCAGGGCTGGCTCCGCGCTCCGTGTGAAGCAGCCGGGGAGGCAGAAGTGACTCCGCAGTCATAAATAGCAGAGCCGGTCGGAGCTGGGGAAGATGATTCAATGAGATATTTTGGTTGCATTTTTACGAAGGCAGCAAGACTATCCAGAGAAGTTATTTTTAGTGGGTTGAGCCCCATGACACTCATCAGTAGGCACACACACTGCCAGTGCAGGAAACACGTAGAGTAAAACCACCCTGAAGGGTGCATCCAGACTAGGTGGTAAGTGCAAGTCAGAGAACAGCTTCCTGTAAACTCTGAGCTCCAGAAACTTCGTGGGAGATTTCACAAAGAGACCTCAGCAACACAAAAAGTCCATTCAGCCCTTCCTGGTTCATCCTGATAAATGCTTCGTTTCTGGTTTAACAGCAAATTGAAATTGATTAAGCCAGTATCGATATTGTCCTACAAGGTACAGGGAAGCTAAACTCATTTGGGATAAATCCCAAGAAAGAGCAACATTCATGCACGCAGACAGACACACACTATTTAAAATAGATTCATCTGGGATGCATAAAACCTGAAAAACATTCATTAGGACTGGAAAAGGAAACACTATTAATCAGCTCTAGGCTTCTTTTTACTCAGTGGAAGAAAACTTCAGTCAGATAATTTTTTAAACACACATAAACTCTTCAAATTCTCATTGGAAGAATTAGCCAGCTAACTTGCTGTAAATATGAGGAGGTGGGAAAAGAAGCAAATGAAAGGGGTTGGGGGACAGATTATTTTTATTTTTTAATTTGCATTCAACAGGAGAAAGATTTATGCATGAGATGCAAATTGCTATGCGTTATTTACACATCTGAAGAAAAACAAATCTTGAATGTAAATGCTTAGAGGGCATATTTTTAAATATGAAAGTGGTAACATTATTATAATGTTTATAACTTCCACACTGTTTAAAGGAGATTAAATTGGGGAAAAATTAGCCCTTTTATTTAAATTATAGAGTCCTCACTAAATATTAGGGCAAAAATCAAATAGGAACCTCTGTGTGTTTCCATTCTTGAGAGTCTTTTAGAGTAATTTGTTCACCTTGCAGTTGGTCCTATCCAGAATATCCCAGTGGGTTTGCAACTGGAGAGGGCAACAACCAATTACAGCATTTCTGGTTCCATTGTGAAATACTATGCATGTCTTCAGACAATTAAGAAACAGAAGCACCATTTAAAAACAAGTCCACTCCATAAACAGTCCAGATTGGGTAGTAGGATATATATGACCTGTAGCTGAACACGCACCTTAGAATGAGGTGAATAGCAATGAAGTCTGCAATGATTGAGCAAACAAAGCCAAAAACCAGGGAGAAAAGAACAAGAATGTGAAAAAGATGAGATAAGAGCAAGTGATGGCACCTAGAAGACAGAGCACTGCTTAGCTGATCCATATCACTGAACTGTGCATTTTCCAGTTCTCTTTGGAAAATTTAAAGGACTTCTACTGTACTAGAACTGCTCAGTATTTCCTGTATTCATTTCTGGAGCCAGAAAGCTATTATGTATGTTTTTACTGAGAGAAAACCAAGGTAATAAGACCTGAGTTATCAAATCCATATGTGCTTGACTCCTGTCAGCTTCTAAAATCTTTGATTATCTGCACTACAGACTCATTAAAAAGCAAAGAGGTTTGTGTGCCTTCATGTTACCACTTTTGAAAAAGTGACTTACAACACTGCCAATCAGAGGGGCTCAAATGTTGTGAGACCAGACTGCATAAGCCAAAAAATAACTATGGAATTGTCACTTTAGCTTGCTTTTTCACTTTGTGAGAGTTGGATGGAGGTTGTTCTTTTCCTTCAGCTGCCCTATGTGAGCCAGACCTTAGAGTCATTCCTTCATTAGAGCACATCTCACCAGTGAGCATGCTAGTGTAAGATCTGAGTCCACTAAAACAAGAGTTCTGGTAACACAGAGCAGTGACTGCCCACAGCAACTACTCTCAGGTAGCTCTGCCCACCACAGAAAGAAATCAGTGCAGGTCTAGACTGTGTCCTGCAGGACAAGGAGCCCTGCAAGCACACGTTTCACAAACTGAACCAAAACATCCATATAGAACACCAAAAGTTTAGAAGAGGGCTTGGAAAAGGAATGAGGGACATTCCCTATCCTACTTCCTATTAAATCAGGCAAGGGAATTTCTAGTGTGACAAAGAATGATCAAAATAAAAGGAAACCAAATCATTAGTCATGACCACTCACTTTTTGCATGTCAGCTCATAAACACATTAAAAGCGAGTGAGAAAGCACCCACGTTTGCAGCCAAAGATGTGGAGGAGGGTTTTGTGGTTGTGGTTTTTATGGGTATCCACATGGCTAATTCACATCATGTTTTTGTTGATCTTTTAATATTTATGTCCAGATGCTCCTGTAAGCTTCCAGATGTTTTTGCACAGACCTCAAATATGTTTGCATAGCAATTACCAAAAGAAAGTTTGAGGCATTTCAAAGGCTTGAGAATAAAAAAAGACAAACTGGCTTTTTTCACTTAAAGATTTAATTATCTTTTTCTTTTCTAATTTTTATTTTATTATTACTATTCTTTCCTATTGTTATTATTTCTTTATAAACCGTTTGTTGGCCTACTAAGCAAAAGTGGAACCCAATCCATCTACTCTGAGTGTCCTGTTTAAGTGTTGCCTCTGAAAATTTTAAGTTTCTGTTGTCAGATGACTGCTACATTTTCTAGCAATAAAATTAATTTTTTAATGAATAATTAAATACCTTTATGGGTGATCTATCCATATAACTTAATCACCGATTCAGTCTTCACTCTGTTCCTGAGGTTTAAGCCAGAAATACTCCCCTGCAAAAGAGAAGAGACTGAAGGAGCAGGAGCTACTGGGTGCCTGCTGGCCTTTTGGGTTCACTCCTGAAGCAGTGGGCTCTGCCTGGTGGCACAGCAGGGTCCTTCAGGAAGCTTCACAGACCCCCCTGGGGAAGGAGGTGGAAGTGAGCAGCCTGTCCATCGCTGCTGTCACTGCACCACAGCTCTGGCTCACAGGAAGACCTTGTTGCCCCAGAGCATCTGCTTCCAAGAATAGATATGCAACTAAAACAGAGCCATCATGGTGCATTCAGGCTAATTAGGAAATTATCCAACGCTCGTAAGAGTCTGCAGGGAAAGGACTCCTAGGAAGTCAAGTGCTGGACAGCAGACAGGGATTCTAGATGAGATGCAGACTATATGGGTTGGAGTTAGGTGGGCTTAAACTCTAAAAGTTAGGTGTTCTAGCAACTATAAAGCAACCTCGTGCTTTCCTGTGTTCCTGTATTGTGTTGGGAAAAAAGCCCCAAACACCTAAAACCAAATGTAATCCAAGTGCCAAGTGTGTAGGAAAAGAAACAAAGCCTGTCTTAAAGCTGGTAATTATACCATATGCTAGAACAACACCATGAAAAAAGACCTGTGCTCCTCTAGAGTGAGAAGATATCACAGGAGGTGATTTGTTTAGCACCAATGCTCAAAGTGACAGTCCAGCTGCCAAGTTCAGTGACTTCTGTGAGAGAAAAGAGGCAGTCTTGGTCTTTATGTGCTGAGTGTTCACTGTAGTACATATTTTTATCCCAAAAATAGTCAAAAAGAGTTTTGCCAGTGAGTTCAATGGGTCAAAGACTTTTCCTTTGGGCAGCAGCAGCAGCAGCTTCACTGCTCTTGTGAACTGGTGCATCCCTGGATTTGCCCACAGAGCTTCACAGAGACAGGTGGGTGGCAAACACATCTGCATGAGTTATAATTGTATTCAGTCAGCTACAAGTGAAATTACACCATAATGTACTTAGGGAAGGATTATTCACTGAGAGACAAATATTAAAGTGTGTGAGTGTTTGTCAATATTTTCTGTTAATTGACTAAGGATTGAAAGCAAATATCTACATCCCAGACAGCAGTGTAAGGTGGAGATAGCCAACCACTCTAAACTGGCTTAGATGCCAGAAGAAATATGAAATGCAGCAGCATTATTTCAAACTCCCACTCAGTTAGAGCTAGCTCAGGCATCTCCCTCAGTTACCTTGTAACCTGCAGTATATTCTGATGCTATGACATGGAGAGAAATTTGAGAGCAAACAGCTGGGAAACCATAAGATATATTTTAAGTTATTTTTCATAAAAATATATCAGAACTTGCTAGAGCAATTATTTCCTATGCACATCTTTCCTAGTCTCAGTTCACCTCTTTAGCTCAAAAATTATGTTAAAAAGAAAAATAAAAAGAAAAAGGATTAATCTGATTAGCATCAGGAAATCCATGCAGACATTATTCCACACTGCTACTATCAATGTCTTTTTAAGTCCATAAAACCAAACACAAAAACCTCTAAATGCAATCTGTGACTTTTAAAAGGTGAAACAAAACTAAACCACATCTGGAAGCTGTGTGTCAGGTGTTCAGCTGTTGAGAAACACTGTGGTTTCCTTGAGTCCACTGAAGCAAAGTTCCCACACATCAACCACAAAAAAGCTGTAATGAGTTGCACCAGTTACAGTATTCACTGAAACAAAGGGAACTCCTCACAAGCCTTCCTGGAGCTGGTGATTCTTAGGCAATTCAGGTGTCTGATCTAAATGATCTACCCCCAAAATTTATGACTTCATCTTACAAACATAGCCAGCTCTGGAGGCTGCACTTACTGTAGCTATTGCAAACACTGACCATGAAGCTCCATTTTATGATTCTTAGATACATGATTCAGCAGAATAACCACATATTCGCCTTTTGTTGCTTGGCATTTGCTAATGATTTGTCCAGAGTCAAGAGAACATTTTTTTTCCCATAGCATTGGCTTGAAGCATTTTTGTCTCTGTTTATTACAATTATTTTTTTATCTTCCCTTGTAACATCAGGCTTTGATCACTGTCAGGGACTGATTAATGAGCAAGATGGACATGAAATGTCCTCTGGGAAGGCAATTCTTATGATTCATTTACAGTGGTAACATCTGTTTGCGTCCTACTTTAAGGGCCCATTTCATCATACAGTAGTGGCCAAGAGGCATGTCCCTGGAAACCTATATTTGTCATATGGGAAGCAAGACAAAACTTTACCTAGTCAGACTGCTGAGGGAAGTGATGGAGCTTAATCGTGAGCAGAGTGGTACAGCTGGGTTGACAGTTGGACTAGATGATCTTAAAGGTCTTTTCAAACTTTGACAAATCTATGATTCTATTTATGACTGCTCTGTTCGTTTTGGTCTTGCCCAGTGCTCCCAATTTGTCATGGCAAGCAGTTTGACCAAGGCTCAAAATGAAGGGCAAATGCACATACTGAAAGCCTACACACTCATGTGGGTGGCTCATGTAGTAATTTTTCCTTCCTTTTTTTTCAGTGTTTAGCAGTGAAAAGTAAGCTTCACTATAACATCAGTAACCACAGCATGAAAACGACTGAAACTCTCTTAAATAAAGGACACCAAGGAGGTGTGGCTTATCTGTAGCTGTGCACCAAAATTACCCCAGTTCTCCCCCCACTTTGCCACTTCTAGCCAGGCAGGAGGCCATAGAAGAGGCCAAGGCCTACATGATAGGTGGATAAAGCTGCCTGGAGAGTCACATGAAAGAAGGGATCCACATCTCTGGGCTGCAACTGATAATCATGTCTCTTTTAATCAGGAGTCTGTCCTGGCTGTATCACAGTATCAGAGACTTTCTTCTGTGCCATGACCCTCCAGAGTCTTTCACCCATGTCAAGCCCTGCCCGTACAGCTCAGGAGAGGGACCACAGCAGGGTTCTGTGTTAACACCAGAGGCATAGCCCAGGGTACAGCAGGTCAGGGGGAAGGGCTGTGCAGCCCTGTTACAGCCCTGAATGGTTTATCTCGTATTTTCTTAGAGGTCTAAAAAGGTATTTTAAGACTTTCAAACAGGGAGGGAAAAAAAAAAGGATAAAAAATAACTCTAATTGCAAATAGTGGCATAAAACCTGTGCTGTTCAGTCAGCCTTTTTCTACCAGGTAGTAGCTTAACTGTCTGTTTTTAAAAACTATTGCCTTGCCCTGTTAGATTCAATATCTGTCACATGATTAATGTGCTGGTGTCTTATTAACTGCTGTGTTAGAGGAGCTTCTGTACTCACCACCACCCCCCTTCTCTCACCCCTTTTGTAAAAACCTCAGTGCAATCCAGCTGCTCTGACTGGAGGGTACTGCACCTTCCAACAAAACATCATAAAGAGCAAAGAATTACCATTTCCAAGTGATCCATCCCATAAATCAACCCTCACATTTTGTTCTGAGGATGGTGAGGGACTCTGTGAGCTCTTCCTGTATTCACATTCACATGACTGTCTGTCTTCAGAAGAAAGAATAAGAAAAAAAACGGTATGGGGGAGAAATCAGAAATGGCTAAATCATTCCAGCATCTGATTGATCTTATCTGGACCTCCCTGGCTGCAACAATAATTTGAGACTGTTGAAAATTGCCACCTTATCTGATTGGTGGTCTTACCAGCTGCTATTTTATCGGGGCCCAGCTGGATGAGAAAAGCAGGACGTGGCACGACCTTGGTCTCTCAGTGCCTGACCTCAATATCTAATCAGTCGGATGTCTCGCTGAGGCTGCCTCGGGATGCTGTGCATGTCCCTTCTGGCACCAACTCGTTCAAAGGATGTTTGCTTCACACTGGTGTTAGCCCCCAGCACACACACACACACAGAGCACATCCCAGCACATCACTGCCCTGCCTGATGATGCTGCAGCACCTGAGGTGTAAGATGCTTTTCTGCAAAGCTTTGGCAGCCTTGCTCCCAAAAAAGCTTAGTTTGCAGGACTGCACACAGTCAGCAACATGTCAGCATCCTGCTGGCATGGCAGCCAAGGCAAAGCAAGTCCTCCACACTCATTTCCTTGGCTTTGTGTGAGCTGTACAGTAATGCCCATCAGTGCAGGGAACCTTACTAGCAGACTGGAACACCACAAACACAGCCATGTGCACTGCAATAGGGAGAAACTGAGTCTTGTTTCAGACTGGAAATTGAAGGAAAAGGTTTTTAGCCTAGCTCTAATAGCCATTAGCTCCATATCTGGGGAAAGCATTCCACATCTCTCTGCTCAGAACAAGACAGAATTTCACTTGAAAGGATCCCCCAAAGCAAGGTTATAGTGTCTGTTAGCTCCAGCACTTTCCCACAGTGCTGAAGAGGAGAAATTCCCCTTCCGTTCCATTGGTGGAGCAGGGTGTCTTCACAGCACAGCATCCACCCATGGGAACGGTAAGTAGAACTGTATCTTAACCTTCACCAGACCTTGTCTTCCTTTTCTCCTTGCTGTGTCTGCAGGAGAACCTCCAACCTGACAAGATCCTGCAGGTAGATATATTCTCTGGGGCAGGACCCTGGGACATGGTCACCTCCTGTCCTAGCTTCTTGATCATCCACAGTGGTGGATGCTGCTTGAGGAATTACCTCTCAAAACAGCAGTCATTGCTCTGTGCTGCCCTGTTTAACAGGTGCAGTATGAACTGCATGTTGGGGGAAAAATCTGGGCTTGACCCACCTGAGGTATCATAGACCAACAAGGGAAAAGGTTCCAAAAGTGAAACCTGGAGCACGGAAAAATTAACCATCCAAGGAAGATCACAGTGCTCTAGCAGGTAATTTCTAAAAAAGAAGATTAATAGTTTCTCCTTCAATTTATGGCTTTCAATTCTTTTATATGTGTACATTTGTTATATAGATTTTTTTAAAAGGTTGAAACTAGAATCAAAGATTTTGATATTCTTAAGCCTTTGGTATGATCCTTTTTTTTTCCTGGAAATTATTATGGGTTTCTTTGTCCCTGTTCCACTTAACAAAATTTAATGTAACATTTCTCATAAAACAGCGACTTCCTTCCCAATTATCTCCATCCATCACCTCTACTGCATGTGGTGACTGCTGACAGGAGTCTTGGATATGCTCTTTTCACATCAATATCATACACAAACCGTGGTGTTTCTGCACACAAGAAGTGTGAGAAAAAGGTGTCCGTTTTATACCAAAAGAAGTCTCTCACAAGCTCTTGCTTTGGGGGTCAATTTCCTTGTGCAGTAAGTAGGGATTATAGCAGGGCAGTCCATCAGGCAAAATAAAGGAGCAGTGCATTCTTTGGCCAAGTCTTGATTACCTGTTGCTGTCCCAAAGTGCCAGAACATTGAAATCCATAATGTCCATGGCAGTCTTGGAATTTAAAATTCAGAGATCCATGTAAGTCTTTGCAGGAGGTGCAAAGTTTATTTTTAATCCTGCTATAATTTTCTCCCTTGCCTGAAGAAGAAGAAGGTGATGGTGATGATAAGAATTTCCTATATATTTTTCTGTTCCATTTGGGCTTTACTTCCACTGTGGCTGAGCAGAGCCATAGGGTTTGCTGTTTCCTAAAGCCAGATTTAAATCTTTAAGACAGAGCAGTTGCAAAATAATCTTTACTTTATATTGACAAATAAAGAATATTTAGTGTGTTTGGAGTCTGGTTGTTTACTAAAAGAAGCAGGGTGTGACAATACTTATGGCTTTCAATAGCAATCTTATCAAGCAGGGCTGCCCTGACTGCACACAGACCATAACCCTGGACAACATTCCTGCACTTGTGAGGACATTGCAGCAAATTCCAGTCCAAATAAAGCTACAGAGCAGATAAGCAATTCCACCTCAACACACACAGATGCATATGCACAAAAATGTCCCCATATCAGGACCTAGATAATAAACCCCAAGATGCAGCCAAGTGCACCTTACTTGATTGACAATACGTAACAGATTGCCTTAGTGTGTTCTTTAGGAGAAGCAAAACATACAATTAAATAAAACTTGTTATTGAAAGCAACCCCCTCCCCCCCCGAAAATAGATGTCAAGCTCTGACTAGATAAATGTGGTATTTCAGGTGGAAAATTGAATGGACTTAACAGGAGTAATATGAACAGTTGGTTCTGGAAGAGCTTATAGACTGTAAATATTGCTCACTGCTGATGCTAACACAATGATGAATGTATCAAAATATTAGTATCAAAAGACTGCTGGAATAGATTTGCAATGTTGTGGGAAGCGTGAAGGGAGGTAGCTGTCCTTCCCGTGGCTTTATATTAATCTGGGTACTGGCTGATAGCAGGGGCCATGAGCACTATAATTAGATTTTGGAAATGTATATAGGGAGGAGGAAATGGAATAATTAAGGTAAGCTATCAGATGCCTGTCCTCATCCTTTTTAAACAAGCCAGAAATATACCCTGCACTCGTTCAGCATGCAACCTTCAAGGGGAAAGGTGTCAGACACTGTAATTGGTAGAACTTGAATGCTGCTGTACTGGTGTCCCTTTTTTAAGGAAACCTATTTTCCACACCAAAATTGATCCGGCAAGGTTGTTATCTCATAATGCACACCTAGACAGGTACTATGAAGCCTGAGGGTAGGAAATAGCAGGACACTTCACAGCCTCTGTGCTGCACTCTCTCTGGGGTAACTCACTGCTGAGGCAACAGGCTATGTGGTGAAATTATAGGTATAGGTACGTGGAGAGTTTGGGATTTCCTTAAAAACGCATGGGTGAGGTATAAAAAGTGCTAATGGATCTGGCTGGGTCTGACAGCTGAACCAGGTGAGCATTTCCATCCCCTTCTGGGGTGCTGCTAGGTGAGAAAGCACCTGAAGGGCACACTGGTTTTTATTTCATTATCCTATCCTCCTTAAACAACAGAGAACAGCTAAGGAACCTCAAAGAACATAGAAAAAAAAAAGAATAATTTTGGTGTGGAAAATTATTTGACATTATTCTTAAATATTTAAAGGACACTGCCTGCTGGTTTGGAAATCCAGTGAATAATTTAATACTGTTTGACAGAATCTCTTTGGGTCAATTATTCAGTAAGTGGATTAATATATTCTGACTAAAACAAAGCACATTGCATTTTGGTGGGCATATCTCATTACATCACATATTCCATGTCACATTGCATTGCAGAGGATGCCAGCTTAATAAAACGGGGCAGCTTGCATTAGACAATGCAATCAGAATAATTTCCAAATATTTTTCTAAACCTTTCTGTTCCTGACTGTTTCTCTACCTTATCTGTCTATATTTCTCTTTTGAAAAAGGGAAATAACCACAGCAAGAGATCTGATCAACTTATTTTTAAAAAAATCTTGTTGGAAACTGCCAGCAACTCTTGACCTCATTATAACCCTAAGAATCTTATCTATACCAAACACTTTAATTTTAGAATAGCATCTTTAAAGCCTCAGGGGGAGAGACAAAGAGCATCTCTTGATGCTTGACAGCAATTCTCTAACACTGACATGGTCCAAAACAGATATTCTTATCAAATCATTGTGAGGAAAGTAGCTGTAATATAGGATCTCAAGGGCAGTGGGGATACAGTATAGGTTAAAAAAAGAAGCACCCTTGGGATTTTGAGAGATATGTAGAAAGCTTCAGAGGCAACAGCTGTCTCACACCAGGGAGGGTTTTATAGATAAAATTGGAATGGAGGGTCCTGCTTATGTTTCAAATCACCAACAGGCATACCTCCCTCTCCTGTGCTTCCACTTCTCATTCTTCTACAAAAATGCTCTGAAGAAACAGGTGGGACTTTATTTCCAAAATCCCATAGTGCTAGGTGTGGATGGCATTTATTTTAGTAAAGCTAATTAAAAGTTGGAATTTTTATTTTGTGGGGAATTCTCAGATTTTTCAATATTCCTTCAAGTAGAATGAGGATAAAAAATCAAAAATTTCACACCTTTACTGTGAAATAGAATATTCCAAAAGCAATTCTATGGCTATGCATTTTTTATAATTGTAGTATGAATATTGCAACAGAGTGTAAAACCCAAAACTGTGCTGTAGAGGACAAATACTCAGCTTTGTGGGAGTGATCTGAGTATAACATATTTACTTCATTAAAGTGAGATATTTCTGAAAAAAGGCTTCTATTTCCTGCAGTCAGCATGTTCTGACCAAATCCCTTTACTAGCTCAAAATTGTAAAGACAGTTATGCAAATATGCATATCTAAAGGTCTGAGTGAAGTCAGAATAAAAACCATTACAAAAATAAAAGGTACCTGTTCCTCTACTCTCACAGGTGCATTCAGCAAAATCTACTACTTAGGAAGGCTAGGATGGCACTTAGCCTTACCCAGCAGCTGCCTTAGCAGAGCAAAGGGCACATCTAGGAAAAAAAAGATGAGTTTTCTTCTAAACATATCCTTAGAATGACTCAACAGGAATTTTTCTTACTATAATTATGAATGGGAGCAGGGATGAGGTCAGGATAAAGCCCCAGAGAATCTTGTAAGATTAATTGTGAGGAGTCCCTGGTCCCCACTAAATGTCTCCACGCACATGTGCATCTTTGCCAGACAATCTGAACAATCCCTTCTCCAGAGCTGGATGGGAACCTGTCTTCTTCATGTCTCCAGCATGAGGCCAGAAGTTCTTCTTGCAGTCCCATTGCCCAAAACTGCTAAGGCCACAAGCAAATTGGCCTTCTCACATTCTTCAGGATCATATTAGGAGAGGGTCACAGACAATTCAAGAGAAAAACAAAAAACTCAAACCAACCTTCAATGTGCAAAGCTGGGATGGGAAAATGGTCAGGCTTTTAGTCTAGTCCAATTTTCTCACCCAATTCTTTGTGGTTTTTGTTAGGGATCACAGTACTGCACAGCGATACTTCATGCTGGTCATTTTGAACATCCAAACATTTTTCCCATTCTACTAATTGGGAAATGGAGGCAAAGTCATCATTCTGAGAACTTAGAGGTTAGTGTCACAAGCCTACACAGAGCTTGCAGCTTTAGCTGTTGGCAAGGTTTGAGGTTGGAGTGGCTGACATGAAGCCCTCAGATCTGCACTGACAGATGGCAGTGCATCCACAAACAAACTTCCATATTCCAGACACTCCCCCAAGGAGCTCCTTTGCAGCAAGGTAACTAGCACTGATGAAAAGGTACAGCCTGAGTTCTCCTTCAGACTATTCAGTAATAAACATTAATATTGAAAACCCCATAACCATCTAAAAATGCATAACATCAAGGCCTCCTATCCTTGACTTTTATGCACATAACTTCACTCCGAGTCAGCCTCATTAAGCCTAGCTGAATAATTCGAATTCTCAAGTGTTTGGAGGGTTGAGAATTGAATAAACATAGCAGAAAGCTCATGCATCCTCCTTACATTTTTAAAACATGTACTTCCAAAGAGATCTTGCAAGAAATATATTAAAGATAATAGTTCAATAGGCTGAGATGAAAAAACATGAACTACCAGGAACTGTGCCTGATGTATGAGGGGTATTAAAGTATAGGGAAATACAGCTGAACTAATTTCTAACTTTTCCAAATTCTCCCATGTCACACTGAAAGGAGACAGAGATTTATTACACAGAGGGTTAAAATAGACATGCATCCACGTACACACACACATACACGTACTTAACTTGAATGGCTCCTGTAGGCAGAGGCAGGAAGTGCTGTGTGGTCCCCCTGACTTGTGGAAGGGCAGAAGCTGGGGTGGGGTGGGCAAGGGATGTGCGACTGGGGGATGGGGGTGCCTAGGGGGCTTGTTCTGGATCTGCAGTACTGTTCAGGGGTATTTTAGGCAGGGCAGAAAGTACAAGGATCACTGGTTGCAGCACAAGACTCCCTGAAACAGGATGGTCTGGGCTCTGCCTCGCCATGAATGCTCTGACATAGAAAGGAAAGCACTACCAAGAAATTAAAAAAAAAATATATATATATACAGAAATGTATTCAGAGTTTTTGGAAACCTCACAGGTACTGCATTATTTTAAAAACACAGACACTCTCCAACCATTTCACACAGGCAGCAGAGTCTTTTTTGTGAAGACAGGAGAACCAGAGGGAGAAGGAAGGGTCAGAATCAAAAATGAAAGTGGTCAGGTTAGATATCCAGATAGAGCTGTTTAAAATGCCAGCTATGGCTTGATGGTGTTAGTTTTTAAAATGCTCTTTTTAGGATTTATTACTATTAAAATCTCTGAAAGAAGACACAGAGATGAGGCCAATTTCAGTTTTAATTTCAGTGGTGCAGAGAAAGCCAGTAGTGACTACATCTGGCCTCTTGGAGAGCACAAGGAAATGGTCTCCCCCGTAATGTGTGCTTTAGACTCTCATCTACCATTTCAGTTGCAGAACATCAGTTAGAATGGATTGCTGTCCTGACAAAGGGTATATCAGTTCCACAGAAAATTATCAAGTATCTGTTTTTGCCTGATTTTCCAGATAAGATGCAATTATTTTCTATACAAGTGAATATTCACTAAATTCCTGATTTGGGAAACTATCTGGGTGTTTTTGCAAAGAAGGGGTGGATTTGAAGCACTCATTGAAGGATTATTGATAAGCAGGGATCTTGTTACTGAAAAAGAAATGAAAGATGAAAGGGAGACCAAAACTATTTTGTGGATAAAGTTTAATGCAGAGTGATCTGCCAAAATGAGGGGAATCACTTCCGTTTTTCACTGATGCACCAGCACAATTTGGGCTTCAGGCTTAATGAAAACTAAACAAATGCTTCTCTACCTGAAAGTAGAGTGACACAGGGAAAACCCTTAGGAAGAAGAATTCCAATTAAAAAATATCTAGGAAAGATCAAAGAAATACTGACAGCTTAACTGACACCTGTAGCTCTCTCTCTAGTTACAAGGAAAAAAGGGTGACGTGAGCAGGAGCTTGCTCCCAGAGGGAGAAAATGTGGCATTTGACAGGTGCAAGATGCCAATAAATGATGGGATATGTGGAACAGAAGGGGTCATCTATTTCATTGAAAACTGTCAAGGTTCAGTCTGCAAAAGATCAGAAAGAGACACTTAAGATAAAAGTTAAAGATGAAAATGCTTCTTTTTTTTTTTCTTTTTTCTCAGGAGGAGGATAAGAAGGAGGAGGAATCAGTCAGAAAAGTAACTGGGTTGCAATGTAAATCAAAATTTGCATTTCAGTGCTATAAAAGTATGGTGGGACATTCTGTCTTCATGTTAATCATGTAAATTAGTTCAAGGCTGAATTCTGCTCTTACAACCAGAAATGTCTATAATACAATATCACACATGTTCTGAACACCGTTGGTTGTATAGTATGCTGGAATTGTCTGAAAAGACCAACTTTCTTGTGCTTAAATTTTACCATCTCTTACACAGAGGAGGAAGAAATAACCATCAGCCAGTGAATGTATAAAAAGTGATAGCAACAGCAGCACAACACTTGAACCTGACACACAGGTGCCCAAACAATCAGTGCTGCTGAGCACAGTGTTCAGAGCCCTGGCCAGGAGGGAAGTTGCCCTCTCTTCACCCTTGCTCTTGGTTTGAATCTGGTTTCTCCTTGTGCTTCTGCTGTTCAAGTGAAGCCTTGTGATGGTATAAGCAGGAATACTTTATTGTCTCTTTTGCCGTAGGCAAGTGTGGCTGAGTGCAAGTGTATTCCCATTAAGTCATGGGCATTAACTGTGTATTACAAGTAGGGAACTAGGAAACTGCTACACAGTCTCCAAATTGTTTTATTTCTTTCCTCCCATCCTCCCCTCAGTAGGAATGGATTAAAAGTGCAAACTCTTTGCTTTTTCCCTTCTAAAAAGGGGAGGAAATGGCAGCTTGAAGCTGAGAGCAAGACTTCCCCACAATATAAAACAGTGCACTGCCCTGATGTGAAAGGAGCTACACTAATTTACATCCACAAAGACTGTGGCTCTCTAGCATACTGAGTGCTAGAGAGCCTGCTAGTGCTGCACCAGGTATTCAGCTAAGGTAGACAACTGCCCAGTGCTGACAGTACTGTGGGGAATTGGCTCTCAAAAATAAAATAGAAAGGCCTTGTCTTTCATTACGTGGCTCTCACAGTGAAGACAAAACCAACATTCCTGTCAATATCAACAGGATCAGAATATGATCCTCAGAGAATATTTCATATTGTTATATGCTTTCATGACTCAAACAAAATTTCCTTCCTGGGTAACAGCCCTGGTTTATGATAGGAAATAAGTGCTCTGTCACACCCTGATAATTAGTACATCACAGACAGAATGTAAAAAAACAGGCAGTAAAATGGCATTAAGTTTCTGGCAGAACTTTGAGCCACATATAAACCATAAACAAGAAGACACAGACAAGACGTGGTTGTACTCCTTTTCAGAGAGGCTGGTAATAGAAAGGTCATCGCCTCAGGATAAAAGGGAATACTGAAAATGAGCTCACGCTGCAAAGCAGCTACAATGCCATTGCCCTGCTTCTTATTCACACAGAAAAAAATCTCAGCACAAGCAGCTTTGGCTGTGTGCCCTTCTTAGCATATAAGGAACTTCTTAAACACACTGGGAGCTGAAGGGGTCACAGTGAGGTAACTATCACTGACCATATGTGATGGAGATGGAGAAGGAAGAATTTGCTGTGAAATGCTGTGAAATGTGATGGGGTTTTAAGGATCTTTTAACAGAGATTATAATTTCAGTGTTCTGAAAAGATAAATGCAATTTATTAAGCACTGTTCTGAGAAAGAGAAGGGAGGGAACAGAGGATATACAGCACGAACAACAACATGCAGGTAAACATGAAGGCCCTAGACAGCAATGAAGAAATGGAGACCCAGGTTTCTACCCATTGCAGCAAAAAACACATTTCTCACACTCCATATCCATGAATCTATATCTAGCAAGAAATAACAAAACTTTAAAAGAATAACTTAAAAAACAATTCAAGGACTCCAGATACATTCATTAAACCAAACTGAGGCTCATATATTCAGAAGGAGAAGAACATGCAGGTCTTTTTGAAGACTTTTTTTAAAAAAATGCCATGGAAATTAATTATTCAGTTACAGGAGTTGAAACCCACTGCAAACTGCTAATTTGAGTGCAGATCCAAAATGTGCAGAAGGACAGGGAAAACCCAGATTAAATGGATGTGTGGTCTCTATCCCTTTCTGGTGAGCAGGTGTCACACCCCAAAAAAGCAGTGGGTAAACAGAGAAGCAATGAGGCTCTTGGCCCTGCCAAGGACTCTGCTGTGACCATTCACCCACACAGCAGCTGGGGGAAAGTTTGTTTGCCAATAGGGCCCAGGAGAAAGTTTACAGTAAAAGTGAAATGGGAGCAATGCACCAGACTGCAATTGGCCATACACAGCTTCAGTGCCACGCTGCATTCCCCCAGTGGTGGCTCCAATCCACAAGTTATTGCTAATATTAACTTTTTAGCTGAGTTTCCTAAGGAAATGAGGCTTAGGCAATAATTTTTTTCTGGCTGGTTTCCCCAATAATTTTGAGCCTACTGGCTGATGTCAGCCAAGTGGAATAGACGGACAGACATTATGCTGTTATAAATTTTACAGAAACAGATGTCTGGAGAGGAGAAATTTATTCCCTACTGAAGGAAAGGCTGCAGCATGAGATCATCATTTAGGTATCAGAGGATCCACACAGAAGAAGTCCTCCTTTTGACAGAAAAGCTCTTCTGTAGTTGCTTATGATACCAAAAATTCAGTGGACACTGACTTTTAGAGATATCAGACTCCTTTGACCCAGGTGGAAGCCTGCAGGAGACCTGGCTTCATTGGTTCCAAAGCCTGCAGAAGCACTTGTGCCCCATCTAAGCCCTGATTCATGCTGACTCACACTGGACATTTCCCATATGACGCTGTATCCTACGGCATTTCCTGTTCTCAGAAACCTTCCTCGCAAGAAGCCAAACGCAAAGGATTTCCTTCAGATTTCTGAGACTACCTTCCTTACTTATTAAAAGTTGGTTGGTCATTCTTGTGCTTTTCAGCCCACCTTTTGTCTTTTTTGATGCCAGTCAATAGTTGCAACACATTAGAACACTGATACCATCAGCAACATCTCTGTAACATTCCCTTTGAATTCGTCATCTTCTTAATATGGGCATGAAAACGATCCACATCTGCTACATTAAAAGGATAGTGCACACCTCTGTGTATTTCCTGTGTATGTAATCCATTGCTACACCTACATCACCATCCAAACCTCAATACTAAAAAAAGCAAACCTGAGTATTGTACTGGGTGGTGCCACAATACATCTGGTGGATTTCTTTGAGCTCACTTACACTTTCTCTCCTGAAGAGTTAAAATCCAACACGTGAGGGCAGACTTACAACACCACTTTAGCAGCCCCCTTTTTCAAGAAAGTTTATGTTCCATTTAAACAAAACAAAACAAAAAAAGAGAGAGAAACAAAACCTCATCAACATCTTGACTAGCTCCTATTGAAAAATACATCTCTTTGAGAAATCCAGGACATTCCTCTTTGCATTAATTGACACCTTATTAGTGGAATGAATGTTGCCAGTCTTTTCTCAAGCTGCTTGGAGGTGAAGAGACTCTTTCTTTCCCTTTACCAAAAACAACAACAAAACATCCCAAGAGAGAAGAAAAGAGAAAAAAGGAAAGGGAGCTGCTGAGAGCCAGGCTACTTATTCATCTTTGAACATTGGTTTCCATGGGAATAAGTTTGGCTCTTTGTGGAGGCTGAACAGCCCCATGCAGTCTAATGCTTCCAACATTACATTTGTGTGGTCAACTTTCCTTTGGCCTCCGCTCGTCCCCTTCCTCCTCATTCCTGCTCAGCAACAAGACTGGTGTGACAAAAATGAAGAAATCATTCAATAAATTGGCTGAATTGGGTTTGAATGAAAGCCTGCTGAAGCCATTCTACTGCCACCAGTAAAACTTGGATGAAGCCCTCACAGTTTAAAGCACAGTGGCTTCCAGTCAGCCTGTCAAAACTATTACTCAGCCTTTGTCTGCTTCAACTTTTCTATTTTGATGGTCTCTGTCTCCGTTTTTATCATTATATTTGGGTGTTTGGTTATGGAGTTTTTTTTTTTGTTTCTGCAGCTCTTCATTGTTCCTTAGTTTTGACAGATTATGTAGAACATACAACTCTGGTCATATTAATGTTTAAAAGTGAATGGTTACCTGTAGACCAGGAAGGGCACAGTTCACCAACAACAGCAAAAAGGACTAAATAAACTGAAAATTGATTGGGATGAAACATCACTTAAATCATGAAGCATTTTTCATACATTAAACTCTAGAGATAGTCACTCACTTTACTCTGTTTTAAACCAAGGAGGTGAACAAAAGCAACACGACATTCCTGTGAGAGAGGGAAGCAGATGAAGACTGGGTGATCTCAGTCAGGATGCAGCAGACATTACAGAAAAAACTCACAGACTGTGTATTCTGTTTGATCTGACTACAATAATTTCCTACTCTTCTTGTAATCTATTTTGACATACTTTCTTTTTAAAAGAAACTGTTTATAAATACATTACTCAGAGGCTGCCATGCAATACATTTTCATACATTAATCCTCATCATTTTGCTAACTGTCATGATTTTTTTCTATTAAAGGAATAAAGGAAAAGCATGTTATTGCAAATCACTAATAAAATATTTAGCACTTCCTGTTGCTCCACTTTAAAAATTTCTCCTTCTTAAAAGCTTCTAGAGTACAAAGTTTTTTTGAAAAAATGAACAAAAGAAAAATATATTAGAAATTCATGAAAGCCATTCACACATAGAATGCCAGGACTACAGGAGTTTTCTATTGTGAGGATATTTCTTCCTTACAAAAGATTTCGTATTTTTGGATTTTGAAATGTATTTTTTTTGCAAGACAGAGATGCTGATGGGTTTTCAATTTTTAAATCTAAGATTATGTCTAATTGCCTAATTTACTTTACCTTTCCCTTAGAAAACTTAGCTGAAACTGCTGCATTTTATACAGCAAATCAGGATGAAAGTAGCTATTGAAGCACAGAGAAATTGATCAATCATTTGATTGTCAATTCACACATCAGTGAACGACAGGTAGAACCATTTTAGTCTTATCGTTTCTGTAAGGATGTTAGCAATTCAGGCCAATGGAGATCTACTGTGATAATGGAAGTAATAAAGAAAGCTGGAGCTTAGACCATGCACCAGCATTCATGGCAGTACATCTTCTCCCCTTATTCACAATCAGATTAAATACGACAGTTGTTAGAAACCCACAAAAATAAAGCTGCCAAAAAACTACCTTCTGTGGATCCAGATTTTAATGGTACATGTGCATTTTTTTTTTTTTCTCTAGTTTCAACTCAGCTGAGGCCTTCTCCCACCTTCCTACTGCACTTCAGTCTAGGGCAGAAGAGAAGCAACTGTGTGAGATGTGTATTCTTAACATGTAGATTTATGTTTCAGGAAATCAAATACACCAAGTTATTTCTCCAAACAAAAGGAAAATGCAAAACTAACATTCAGAATTTGTCAAGTCTTCCCTAAACCATTGCACACGCCCACTAAAAAAGTGGGAGTGCACAGCATCACTGAAGCAACTATCAAATGTCAGGACAGCCAGTTTACCCAAACTGAGTAAGTTTAAGCAAAACATAAAAAAAATAGTCCAACTTTAAAGAGAAGTCCAACTTTTCACTCTGAAGTACATCTGGCATGGAAATGTTTGTTGATATGTATCCTTTAAAGCAGGGAGAAGACCCAGTTTTCATCAAATTATACTTCTAAGACAAAGTGAATTGACACCTTTGAGACATTTTAGCATAAATTACTAAAATGCAGAGGATAACCACAAATTTAAAAGGCAATACACACTTCTGTTATTCCTTGTCCTTCAACATATAACAATACAAACCTGAGAAACAGGACCATTTTGCAAAGAGAGAGGCATCAACACATGAGTCTCAATTCAGCATAGACTGGTAGATTATAACAGGAGTTAATATGGTCTGGTATGGGAAAGCTATAAAAGCTAAGTCAAACCCACGACCTTCAGAACATGAATTTTGATGAGAATCCATCATTGGAGACTGAAACAAAGTTAGAAGTCTAATAGAGAACATTTATTGATTTTTTTTTTGTGTGGCTATTTAGTTATCGGGAAAATATGTGTATAGCAAACATCAGATCTCTAGCAAAGCAAAACTGTTTTAATCAGAGTTTCAGTACCTTCCAGAAACTTTCAATTGAGAAACAATTTTAAAACAGTTGCTCAGCACAACTGGAGCCAGAAGACAACGTGTGCCTCTGCCCTGCTTCAAACACTGCCTTCTCAACAGAGAAGTTCCTTTAGAAGATCATGTGGGGATGGGAACCTCTTATGAGGGAGGTTACAAGGAGATAGAACCATGACTTCCTAAAACAACCTGGATGGAAGGAGGAGCAGGGGAGGGTTCCTGGATTTAGACAGAGGCTACCTTTCCAAAAAGATCAAAGAGGAGTTGGATATGGTGATACTTGTTTTTGGACTGCTACTTAGCAATGTGGGGGTTGGGGTGATGCCCCAGGACAGGAGACTTCCATGTGGCTCCTTACTCTGTTGCATTGGACACAATGCATTAGAATCAATGGAGAGAAAAAAAATACATTGTTATGCCTATACTTCTACAGTCTTGTTATCAGGGCATTTACCTGAAAGACTGAAAACCTAGGGTCTAGTCCATGGCTAATGACAACTCAGGGTACATCCTGTCACTGTTTCACCATGGCAAAAGTGTCCTTTTGCAGTGAATAAGTAGGACTATCCATCAATGAGCTTATTAACCTTTTTTTTTTTTCTGTTTTTATAAATAATTCCAGTTCCTAATGTGTCATGTAGAAGTCATAAATTGGGAAGGACAGAATCTCACACTCATTTTACAAAAGGACAAACACTATCTCCAAGGATGTAAAATACTGGAGAAACTCTGTAATTGGAAGCTTCTACTGCCTGTGCAAATTTTGTTTCAGGAAATCAAATACACCAAGTTATTTCTCCAAACAAAAGGAAAATGCAAAACTAACATTCAGAATTTGTCAAGTCTTCCCTAAACCATTGCACACGCCCACTAAAAAAGTGGGAGTGCACAGCATCACTGAAGCAACTATCAAATGTCAGGACAGCCAGTTTACCCAAACTGAGTAAGTTTAAGCAAAACATATAAAAAATAGTCCAACTTTAAAGAGAAGTCCAACTTTTCACTCTGAAGTACATCTGGCACGGAAACGTTTGTTGATATGTATCCTTTAAAGCAGGGAGAAGACCCAGTTTTCATCAAATTATACTTTTAAGACAAAGTGAATTGACACCTTTGAGACATTTTAGCATAAATGACTAAAATGCAGAGGATAACCACAAATTTTAAAGGCAATTCACACTTCTGTTATTCCTTGTCCTTCAACATATAACAATACAAACCTGAGAAACAGGACCATTTTGCAAAGAGAGAGGCATCAACACATGAGTCTCAATTCAGCATAGACTGGTAGATTATAACAGGAGTTAATATGGTCTGGTATGGGAAAGCTATAAAAGCTAAGTCAAACCCACGACCTTCAGAACATGAATTTTGATGAGAATCCATCATTGGTGACTGAAACAAAGTTAGAAGTCTAATAGAGAACATTTATTGATTTTTTTGTGTGTGGCTATTTAGTTATCGGGAAAATATGTGTATAGCAAACATCAGATCTCTAGCAAAGCAAAACTGTTTTAATCAGAGTTTCAGTACCTTCCAGAAACTTTCAATTGAGAAACAATTTTAAAATAGTTGCTCAGCACAACTGGAGCCAGAAGACAACGTGTGCCTCTGCCCTGCTTCAAACACTGCCTTCCCAACAGAGGAGTTCCTTTAGAAGATCATGTGGGGATGGGAACCTCTTATGAGGGAGGTTACAAGGAGATAGAACCATGACTTCCTAAAACAACCTGGATGGAAGGAGGAGCAGGGGAGTGTTCCTGGATTTAGACAGAGGCTACCTTTCCAAAAAGATCAAAGAGGAGTTGGATATGGTGATACTTGTTTTTGGACTGCTACTTAGCAATGTGGGGGTTGGGGTGATGCCCCAGGACAGGAGACTTCCATGTGGCTCCTTACTCTGTTGCATTGGACACAATGCATTAGAATCAATGGAGAGAAAAAAATACATTGTTATGCCTATACTTCTACAGTCTTGTTATCAGGGCATTTACCTGAAAGACTGAAAACCTAGGGTCTAGTCCATGGCTAATGACAACTCAGGGTACATCCTGTCACTGTTTCACCATGGCAAAAGTGTCCTTTTGCAGTGAATAAGTAGGACTATCCATCAATGAGCTTATTAACCTTTTTTTTTTCTGTTTTTATAAATAATTCCAGTTCCTAATGTGTCATGTAGAAGTCATAAATTGGGAAGGACAGAATCTCACACTCATTTTACAAAAGGACAAACACTATCTCCAAGGATGTAAAATACTGGAGAAACTCTGTAATTGGAAGCTTCTACTGCCTGTGCAAATTTATGTCACAGAGGAAAAAGATTTGGACTCTCTGCAAGTTGGAGTTAAAATTTTAATACTTAGGGGTTTTACTTTGATGATAGTGTCTTGATTCATCATATTTTCTCTCTGCAAATACCTTATAAGCTAGAAATTTCTGCAAGCCTGTCAACTTTCTCAAATAATATTTTTTTTAATCTTATTGATTTGTTTTCCGGAAGTATTTTCCCTTCTTCCTAATGTTTTATTTATCTAACAGTGTTCACAGTTTTATCCCTGGAAACCTTTTCATTTGCTTTTTGTTGATGTTTATTTAGGTGTTTTTTTTTTTTCCTTTTGTGTTTTTCTGCAGAAAAACAGCTTGCATTTCAATGGCAATACTTTATACAGCTGAACATCCCAAAGTGCTTTACATTTAGTTACACCCATAGCAAAGAGACTGTAAGACAAAGGTGGCCTTTGGGATCTCCAAAACAAGGAAGGAAGGCAAGTCTTTCACAATCAGACCATCGTGCACTCACATGTGGCACAAATGAGCCCCACTGCAGATTTGAGGTGTGAGGTACAGGAGACAGCTGTAAAGAAATGGAAAAAAGAATGGAAAACTCCTCATTTCTTGTTTTTCCAAATTAAGCAAAGGTACCAAGTAGCATCTGGAATTCAGTGTCTTATCCTAATTCCCATTAAGAAATGTAGCGTATTTCTTTCTACCCAAAGTAGTAGAGAAAAAGGCATGTAATAAAAAGCATGCATAGATACCTTGTATTTATTTTGTTCAATTTATAGCATGTACTGTTCCATTTCCTTCTTCATCCTTTTGTATGTGTTATTTTCTTGTGTGGAAGTTTGCAGAATATTTTGCTGCTCATTAAATGATGAACAAGAAAACGATCCATAAAATTTTTGCTGCATAAAAAATATATTTGGAAATCAAACTCTAGTTTTACTACTACAATTGTGTCATTTTAGTCTCATATCTCTTACTCACTGAAAAAAAAATTAATGAGGAATGTAACTAAGATGCATAATTTTTTATGACTGCTTCAGAAATTTTCAGTGATCAAGAAGTCATTAAGAGATGTCTTTGGTCATATGATAGTTTGGGCAACCAGTTGTTCAATAATTTAAACAAATTATTTTAATTTCTCATCCAGGAACATTCAACAGTCTAGAATGTGTCAGTCAATTTATATTAGTCATGTAATGTAATAGCTTTCATATCCTTAGTCAGGTTTTTTAAAGTTATTTTTTGAAATAATTGAAGAAGAGAAAAAATTAATCTGAAACTGTTCAGTAAATACAAGTAACTTTAATGGATTTGTCACAGGCTGGTAATGTGGGATTATCATATTTGTTTCACAGATAGCAAAGTCCTGGCTAAATGTTCTGGTTAATTTTCTTGGACAAATTGATATAGAAATTCCACAACAATGCTTCAGAATGCCACAACAAAACCCCAGTCCAGTGCTTTATCTATTACATTACTGTTTCTCAATGGTGGATTGCAAATGTTCTTGATTGTTACATCTGACTAAATGAAATAAAATCTAGTTTCCCCATCCCATTATGTTTAAAGGTCACATATTGCTAGTAACTATTCAAAACACACATTCACACCAAAAACCTGTAGCTACTACTAACATCCTTAGGCATGACTTTTGGTTCGATTTGGGGTTTTTTTCTGACTTAAATAAAACCAAGGAGGCAGGATCACAAAATTGCTTTTCCTGAGACTGAATGTTGCTATATGGAACCGAACAACAAAACACTTCATTGCGACCTAGTGTGTTCCCTCCCAAATATTTTGTCTTGTTGGAGAGGCTGAGAAACACAAGTTCCTTTCACGGAAGCTCTATACCAAAAATGAACCCCAAATATCCAACCCACAGTATCCCGCAGCTGCACTACCACTGCACATAACTCCACTACCACTCTGTGCACAGTCCTGAACAGCTGGACTGTATGTTGACCATGACCAATTTCTATGTATTTCTCCATGCCTCAATACTTCTCACAAACGTGTCTTGAGCCTCTGAAAGCTGACCAAACAAAAGAGAGCAGGCAAATTGTTACAAAAACAGTAAAGGCTATTTTCAAGCTAAAAAGAAACAGTAAAATAGGTTTTCAAATTCACAGCTGAGCTCAAGTCTGTTCACTATTTTTAGTATCATTCTCTATTGTTAATGTTTTGTTTATTTGTAATATGACAGTCTTTTCACCCACAATTCATCCTCAGGCCAAATCTGTGTTGCCCTATGCAACAGCTTTGCAAATGGTCTTCACTATAGTTGATGTCTTCCACTCTTACAGCAACTTGCTAACATTGTACTAAGACAGTAAGAAGAAAAGCGTCTATAAGCACAGGAGCATACAGTTGCTTCATATCCCTCCCACCTTTAAAAAGTTACCATTTTGACACAAAATATTGTCCAAGAAATCAAACATTGCTTCATGGGATTACATGGTTTTAATCATAGCCCACAGTGCAACACCAAGGCAGGTGTATGTAAGCCAACATCTTCACAAGTGGTGGGTCCTTTGAAAGTCCCTGACTTCTCTCAGTGAGTAGATACACTGAAAAAATTTATACTGAACAAAATGTAGAAGTGGTTATGGGACTCAGGAAAATAACATGCTCTCAATTTTAAAGCTGAACTTGGGAATAGTTTTACATTCGGTGTGAATGGTATCCCACCATCAAGGACCATTTCTCAAGGCTGTTTTTCATTTTAGGACACTTGTAAACCTAAACTAAACCAATCCTCCACTCAAGTCTTGTAACTACAAACTTCCAGGGCAATGAGAGCCCTGTAGTCAATGCCCTGGAGCTGGGAGCAAGGATCTTGGCACAGCGGGAAAGGCCAACTTCAAACCTCTAACTCGCAACAGTGGGCAGTGAGTGCCCAGCTGGACATTTACCAGGTACTTTGGTCTCACCATCCCAATGAAGAGAGATTCTTCCTTTCCCACTTCCACCCTTCTCCGTGGCACCTCTCTGCCAATTTCATGCAAGTACATTCTCTCTCTCTGACTTGTGGTCCATAGACACAAATTCAACATTTGCAGTTTTTGATTAGTTTGACCCCACTGTTTCCTCTTCTGGCAACTGTAATTTCCTCCTTTCTTTCAACTTAAACTATAATTTCTGCTTCAGTTCAAGCTCAGTTTATAGCTGCTCTTTTCTTCTAGTTATTTTTCCTGCCAACTCTCCAGTGATGAGTCACACATTTATATTTGTCCCCCTCATGCACAAACACTATTCCAAAAGAGTTATCCAATTTCTTTTATCTTTATTTTTTTTTCTGATCAAGGTGCAGAGCCAAAATATTACATTTAACAGACAAAACAATATTTTACTGAGCTTTTACTTATACACTGGAAGTTACTGCAAAAAAATTGCTTGCTAAATGAATGCAAGACTGAGTTTTTCTGGCTTACTCTAGTATAAGAAAGCCGCAATGAAGAGAAGAAAGATTATATATTCCAAATCATCTTAGCTACCCTCTTTATCATTATTATTGCCTCCATTTTCTACTTTTTGCATTTTAGAGTATATTCTAAATGGAATATTAATATTAATTTCTTTCTTCTTCATGAGAGTTCAGATAATTTGGGATAATTAAGGGAGAGAGGATAGGAGAATCTATTGTGGGGTTATAAATCTCCAAGGAATGTGTTAGTTTTGCATTTTAGTTCTGCTTAAAAATGTAAATGCTTCAATTAGTGTAAAAATCAGAGGCTGCCTCACTCATTAACAATGAGGCCTCTAACCTCTCACCTTGCCCATATGTGAATCAGAGGATTCTGAAATGGAAAAGTTGGCCCATTTTCCTAGATACAAAAATTGCCCTTTAAAAAAGTAACCAGAAAATATCCCCCTCAGTGTCCCGGCCTTAAAGAGCTAATTCATTTGCAGGAAAGGCCTATCTGGAGAAGTCATTGTCCTGTTGCATATGAGGGGGAAGCTGGTGTGCTTGTGGACAGCATTAGAACAGACTTGAAATGAAGATAACAGGGCTGGGCATCTGCAGTACTGGGATGAATCTCCTCAATCTAAATATTCCATGTTTCATAACAAACCTGTCAATAAGGGATGTGAGGGCAGTTTTGCTGCTGTGCTGTGCTATCCTACAGCTAACACAGCCTGAAACCTCCTAAAGGCTGATTGAAATCGATTCATACGCAGGTGGAATGCTACAGATCTCTCTTCTCAGCCTTTATAAAGGGAGATTTAGTGGGAGACTTTTTATTTATTGAGAGATTCGTATTATACCAAGTTCAATATTCCTCCAGTCCACAGTTACCCAGAAAGATACACTTAAACAAATGCCTGATGTATTCAGAGTGTATGGAACCAAATAAATCAGAGGGAAAGAATATAGCTACTACCACACACATCCATTCTGCACACATTTATTTCTAAGCTAGCGTCTGGAAGGCAAGGAAAAAAGCACTGCCTGGACTGATGATTACATTTCCTTAGTGAATAAAGCTTACATGTGCAAAACAGTAATGCAAAATTACCTGCTCCCTTTGCATAAAAAAACTTCATCTGCAATGATTTGATTAATTGAAGGATTAGCCTTTTGCTACAATTTTGACCTGAGGTTTGTGTGCTAATTCTCCAAGAGGATCTTCTAAGCAGTATGGCACAAGTAATATAGCATTGCAGGACTCTGGTATATTTTCAAGATCATCAGCACTACTCACATCTTCTAATCCTTAATTTCTCTCATGCATTAGTCCATTAACATTTTCTGAAGTTTGAATCATTTTTTAATATATGAACAGGGCCTGGTTTTCCAAATGCCTTCAAGATGTTGACCCAGTTTGCATAGAGGCAGCTTTGTTTGTATGAACAAATTAGTATGGAGAGAGGTCATATTATCTCCTCTTGCCACACCATCTGACCAAAATATTCCTTGATTACTCTTCAAATCCATTCCAAGTGCTGCTACCAAAAATTACCTTTCTGGTCCATTATTTCCTCTCCTCTGCTTGTTCTCAATATTGCCCAAAGTCAATCTATGGTATCTCACTGAGCCCAGCTCTGTTTCTCCAGTGATACTAGCCTAAGTCATTCCATCTCCACACCACTACCCCCTTTCCTGATCTCTGATAATTTCCATAACAGTTGAATACTTCAAAATATATTCCTAAAACTCTCCTACATTTTTGCCTATAAATCAATCCCCTTGACCCTGGTACATGTACTTGAGCTGTCTCCTTATCACCTTAAAATATTTTCATCTCAGGATTTCAAAATACTTTGTGTCATGACAGTAAACACTATGTAGGTTCTGATCCAAATGTTCATAGAAAAACCACCACTGAAAAGCAATGATCACAACGTACTTAGACCAAATACATTCTTTGGAGCATCAAAGATCAAAAAGCCACCACAACTGGGCTAAACCTCAAGAAATTGAAGTATAGGAAAAGGAGGAAAATTGTTTAAAATGAAACTAAAAGAGTTATCTGAGAGAGCAAAATCCTCACGGATAGCACAAGGACTACCAAAGAGCATCCTACTAAAAGCAGAGCTCCAGTGCACACTGTCTGTTAGGAAAAACTTGAGAAACAATTTTTAAAAAGCAGGTGTGATGGAGCAGTGAGCTAAAGATTTGGGAAGTAAAAGAGTTTATTAGAATTGAGAAGGCATCATTCAAAAGCAGAAGCTGTATCCAAATGAAGAAAATAAAAAGGATCATAAAACCTGGCAGATTAAATGCAAAAAATATAATTAGGCAGGCCAGGGGGGGAAAAAAGTTTGAAGAACATTTGGCTGGAGCAATGAAACATAGTACTAAATTCCTCTTCCACAGGAATCATCAACATCAGAGCAAAAAGCCTGCCAGGCAGTGGGTGGAGCCCACTGACAGGCTGAATGCTCAGGGTATAATGCTGCTGCAGAAGAGCAGAGTGAATACCTGCATCACTGTGACCTTCCCACACCTGAAGGGAGCCTACAAGGAAGATGGTGAGAGACTTTTTGCAAGAGCATGTGAGGACAGGACAAGGGGGAATAGCTTCAAACTGAAAGATGTCAGGTTAAGATTAGACATTGGAAAAATATTCTTTGCTGTGAGGGTGGTGAGGCACTGAAGCAGGTTACCCAGAGAAGCTGTGGATGTCCCATTCCTGGAAATGTTTAAGGTCAGGTTGGATGGGACTTTGGACATTCTGCTCTAGTGACACATGTTCCTGCCCATGGCATGTGGGGCTAGATCTAGGTGATCTCTAATGTCTAAATCCAAATCATTCTTTGATTCTATATTTCTAGGATCACTGTAGAAGAAACAGCTGATACTTCCTCACTAGAAGCCTTTTATGCAGGCAGTACTGCAGGGGATCCATCTGAAACATAACTCACTGTGGAGAGGCTGTTGTAATGTTAACACAAGCATTAATGAGTTGTCTGGATGGGAAGGTATTTATCAAGAGTTTTGGGAAAGCTCAAGGTAGTAAGAGCTGGGTCACTGATATGGGTTCCTAACCTCCCATGTTGATTTTTAGGCACTGAACACCGAGGGTTAGCAAATGTGACCCCAGTGAGGATCTGGAGAGCTACAGACCTGCAAGCTTGTAACTCTAGTGAACAAATTTGTAAAAGTTACAAAAAAGGACAAATATATGTCTGAATGCAACGTATATGGAAAAGCCAATGTCAGTTCTGTAGTGGAGCATTATGCCTTGTAAAATCCATTTGAGCTTTTTGAAGTTAATTAACATATGGGTCACAGGAGACAGTCAAATAAAATACAACTGGATGTTCCAACTCTTTGGGTAAAGTCTCCCATCAATGGTTTTAAAGAAACTAAACAGCCATAGCATAAGTGGAAAGGACCTGCAGGGACAAATAAAGGGCTGAAACATGTGAAACAGAAGGTCTGCACTTAGAATAGAACAAATACCCTTCACAGTGAAATAAAATTATGGACTCTGAGGTGACAATTACCATTCAATAGTGGATGCTCAAGGTTACAACAGACAGCTCTGCAGAAGCATCAGCTCTGTTCAGCAGCAGTTAAAAAAACAACTCAAATGTCAGTAACAAAATACAAGACAAAAACATAATTTTGACTCAGTTTATCTACATCTTGAATATTTTTCCAGTTAGGGTCACCTCATCTCAACGAAAGGACACAAAGGACATATCTGTGGTGGCTAAAGCTCAGAGAAAGACCAGCTATGATAAACTATGGTATGGTTTATACATGAGTTCTGAAAACTCATGATGGTGTGAAGTCAGTGGATCGGAAATGATTGTTCTCTGTCCATCCACTGCAAGGAGCAGAAAGTGTCAAATAAAGCTTGTAAGAGCTAAACTTGAATAAAAATATATGACCTTAGAACAGGGATCTGTACCTCTTAGCATATCTTGTTTGATTTCTAAAGAGTTTGCTTTGTAGAGCAAGGACTTCATGTTGTTCTGTATCTATCTATATCACAGTCCTTGAGTTGGACTTCCTGGGTACACTGGTAGAAATAATTAATTGTACACATTCAGCATGATTCCACTCTTAGGAGACAATTTGTAATCGGGAAATTCACTTGAGCAATGCACTAGACCAGTCATAGCTTCCTGTTCCCTCTTTGCACAAATTCAAAGTCATCATAACATATTGCCCTCATTTTAGAACAGGAATGGCAAAGGTAGAAACAAATGATAAAAAGATGAGCCCTAAATCATTGTAGATTCTTATATCACAAGAAATGCATGCACATCAGTGATGGACCTGTGAACATGAAGAAAAGGAACATGAAGAAAGAGTATTTGAACATTGCTGAAGGTAGCTATTTCCAGGGTGCCTGCTTGGAGAGAAGTAACTTTCATCCTGGACAAAGACTACTTTCATAATGTTTGGTTTTGCATTATCCTCTGCACTCCAGTTTCTTGTATCATCTTTCTGTTATAGAAGATGTCATGGGAAGTCTCTTCCTCTACTGGTTATGATACAAAACAACTGGAAGAAGGAATCCACTCCAGATAAAATCCCCATCTAAAGGAAATAATTTTCCTCCCTCAGAGCTAGCAAAAGAAGTTAAACAAGTGCCCCATGGGACTGCACTTCTGTTGAAGACTGGGAGAATTTTCCAAAGAAGAAGGAAATGCCCTCTAGCTTCCACTGAAGAAGATCCAGGGTCACTGTAAACTGAGTGATGCCTGGGACTGTCAGGCAGTTTTCACCACATTTATAGGAGCAAATGAGACCAAAATGGTGACAATTTCATGCAGAAATGTAGTATGGTACATAAGCTGAGGCTGTTTTATCTGCAACAGAAAAAATGTCAGGTCTGTTAAAGAAAACTTAATTTTTGTTCTGGTATGATGGTGAGAGCTAGTACAGCTAGGCCTCACAAATCTGAGACAGTATAAGGAGATTTCCCAGCAAAACTGCTTTCCTAGTGAGTGAAGAACAGGCCACTGTCTACTGGGTCATGTAGTTGTATTATGTAAATACAGTAAAAAAAAATTAAATACATTTTATATTAATTACATTTAAAATTGTATATAATGAATTCTTTCTTTTCTTCCTTAATAATTCAGATATATAAGAAAGGTCAAAAGCTGTAGTCTGACTGAAATGACCATAACATTTTTACTGTTAATTTTCCTATACAATATTACCAAAGATGAATGATTTTTCATTGCTTTAATAGAAAAGTGTTTCACACATCTTTCATATTTCCTCAGTATCTGAGCTCCATATGAGCACAGGATTTTATTAGGATATGTCAGTTCACCATAACCACTTTACTGAAGAGAGACTTGCCATAAGAGTTTCCAGTTTACAAAGAAGAATAAAATAGCTGGTGTTAACACTGGAAAAGAAAATTGTGACAGAAAATTAAGGTTATTAGGGAAGCTGAGAATTATAAAAGGCCCAACAGGGAGTGATTTCAGAAATCACAGTTTAGCAGCAGAGCAAATAAACAAGGCAGCCTGTGACTGAAGTCATCGAACTAGAGGATATTTTAGCAAAATAATAAAATGAGAATCTCCAAATGGAACCTGGTTACCTAACCATTGTATTCTTTCACTTTTGGCTCATGAAATACAGCCAGCCTGGCCACCTTGCAGGGTTGAGCCCTTGTCGGGAAATCATCCAGATGTTCTCAGTTTTTGGGACTGGATTGAGGTTTTGACACAAAACCAGTCTGTCTGGCAGCACCTCACTGTGTGAACTGTGAAGTGTTACTGGGACCTATTCATGAGTTTTTCCCTTACCTGAGGATGCAGTGGCTGACATGGAATTGTGAGCCAGATTTTGCATTTATCCCTGTGCAACTCCAGGGCAGTCATGCCTGTCTGCAGCTGGGAAAGCAGACACACCTGCCTTCACCTTCCTTGCTGCTGACTGACACATTTGCAGGCAGGAAACATAAAGACCTCAGAAAGATTGCTTTTCCCACTGCCCTGCTATTGGCTGCAGGGGTGAGCAGTGCAGGGACACTGGGATAGGGCAGGGACACTCTCAGGACAGACTACTCAGAAGAGCTGTACAGGGCAAGGGGTCTATTGAGAGGATGAGGGACTTGTCCCACACACATGAAGTGCAAAGACCCATGTCCCAGATGTTCTGTGCCCACAGAGGCTGTGGCCACAAAAGTATTGTCATCACAAATATTTTTTAAAATATTTAAATAAAGCAGATCATATTAACCCAGTGCATAAGAGAGACTCTTCTGAGCAGCATAAAGTCACAGGCAGCAGGATGACCAAAACATCAGCATTTCACAAAAACCCTTTGAAACAGCCCCTAGGCTGTAAGCCAGCCCTGCTGAAGCAGACAATGACGTGGATCTTAAGGGCAGCAAGAACTGCTACAACAATCACGTAGCCTGACCCCCTGTGAAATGCAAGCCATAGAATTTTATCCAGCAGTAACACCTACTCTTCCCTGCTGCAACGAGGCTCCTCACAACCCACTTTCAAATGGAGTCTCGGCAGGACTGCAGAGGAAACGGACAGATATCAGACAAAAGCTTGTTTGTTTGCTTTCCCACAAGGAGCAGCCAAGAGAGCAGTTGCTGATCGCTGATGTAGGAGCACATCCCTGGTACCCAGTGGGCAGGAGGCAGCCGGGCTCCGGCTGAGCTTGGAAACCGGGGTGGCAGTCACTCCACGCTGCAGCAGCATTAGAGCTCTTCACTGACATTCACGTTGCCTTCCTCTCACCCACTGAGTATTATCATCACAGAGGCTGGAGTCTGAATGTGTTTAATGCTTTCTTAGCCACAGATCATTAGTAACCAATTCCACTTTCCACTGTCTCAATTGTTTTTATACAATACAAGACTCCTTTTTTTCTTCTCCCCTCCCTCTTCTTTCTTCCTCCTTTTTCCAATTTTCTTGTGGTAAAACAGTCCTGCCTGAAAGCAATAAGCTCCTTTCAGAACTTAAAACCCTAATGGCAGGCATTTGGAAAAGAAGCTCTAAAGGCACCATTATTCCTCACTTTGGCTTCACTGCTGACTCGCTGTCTACATGCATAATGCCGAGCTTTTTCCCATAAAAATAGCAGCCCTCAGATAGCCACAAATCCATGTTAGCTGCTTGGGTTATTTATTCCTGGAGGAAGCTAGCAAAGTGACAACTTTTAGGACATTTGGGAGGCCACCATGAAGTGGTGAACACTCAGCTAGGTATGGGAGGAATATAAATGAAGCAACGACTTAGGTAATTGTACCCACCAGGAACAGCTATTCATGCTTTTGGGGTATTCCCACTCTGCTCATGATGTTCTCTCCTCTTTCTCCACCAAAGCTTTTCTGGTTCACAACCCCTCTTTCCACATCTTAGTTCTTCATCTCATTCACATAAGGCCTGAAACAAGATTGCAACTTGCCATTGCTCACCCTGTTTCTGTGGGGCTGCAGTGTCCAGAGCAGGAAAAGTCAGAGGTCCACTCCCGGTGGTGTTACTTGCTCTTTGTGCAAATTCCAGTGCAAATCTCCATCAAATTCATTAGCTACTGACTGGCAGCAGTGACAAAGTGCTCTGCAGCCCGGGCTGCTGGCTGGAATAGGCAGCACCTCTCAATAAAATCCTAGAGAACAGTAGGGCTTTAACACCAAGGGGGAACCTGCTACTGCCCAGGGTGTGCCAAGCCAACAGGAGCCATTGCCAGCAGGACACACATTTAGAAGTCTCCAAACAGAAATGCATATTGGTCTTGGGACTCAACTTTGGCTGCAAGGGATAGCAGAGACTAAGAAACCTGGGGGATTAGTCAGATGGTGAATCCCTCTTCCACTGCTGTCCTAGGGAGAATAAAGAGCAAATGACAGGACTCACCCGTGCCTGGAGGAACAGTGTCAAGTACTTCACCAAAAGTAAAGTGCTCAGGTTATTAGTCCCAGGCAAAGACAGGATCCCACCATGCCTCATCACTGCCAGTCCAACAGGCATTTTAGGATATTTGCAGCACCTGTAGTTCACAGCAACACTCTTCCACTGGGATTGTGTATGATGGGTAAGGGGATGTTGCCTCTCTTGCAGCCATTGTGCCAGCCAGTGCTAGCATAGGCTCCTGTGGCTGGTCCATTCTCTGTCACTAGGGTGGAACCACCACATATTTGCTGCTATTAGCTCGGAGTAGGGACAACCCTTCTAAGAGGATAGAGGGAGAAAACCCGAAGGCACTAAACATCCATGCCCATCCTCACATTTTGTGAAGGAAAAGCCTCCTGCAAAGCTGTGCGTCCCAACTGCAGAGTCCTCAAGCTCACAAGTCAGAGCTGCTCTTGTCTCAAGCCCAGCATAATCCAGCAGAAAACAAGTGGTGGACCACTGCAGTAGGGACATTTCTAGCTGTTTGACTTTCAATCCGTCCCTGAGTGAAAGAAACTATGCAAAAAGCCACCCTGGCACTCAGCAAGGCACACCTGGAGATGGCTCTGTGCCGGATCGGCTGTTCGTCTCTGCCGGACACATGCGTAGGATGGTTCGTGGGCAGCTCGCAGTTAAATGATGAAACTGGACTCTTCTGTAGTTTGGTCTACAGATAGTTTATTGTTTGTTATCTTGAATTATCTCTGCCCAGCCAGGATCTGACCAGCACGGCAGCCACAAGCACTCTGACCGCCCACGGGGTGGCCGTACATTCTTATATTGATAATTACATACAAGATATTTACAATTTTCTTCCAATGCCCCACACCTATGTTGGATAGTGAACCACCACCTTGAACCAATCTAAAAGTGCCTACGTCACCCGAAAGATGGATGCCAAGAAGAAGGAGAAAGGCCACGAGGCCAGGCCTGAATCCTCCATCTTGCCTCCATTAGACCCTGCTGTACCAAAACCAAAAAGTTATATTTCTATCCTAAAAAGTGTCATCCCTCCACCATTCACACCCTGGTGACTTGCAAACCCTCACACTCAGGTGGTATGTCCTTTGAGGGATCAAAATCGAGCCACTAAGAATTCCTGGCTACATTCCAGGACTTTCGAGCCCCCCAAGGGTGCTCCTGGGGACTCAGAGCATCCGATGTGGTGAGCTGAGTTCCCACAGCTCTGTACACTGTTTGGCTGGACAGACAGGGGCATTCGCAAGCCCCAGCCCAGAGCATTTGGCACATGGATACTGTCCATGCCCAGCAGCCAGGCTCTGCCTCTGCCATAAAGAGCAATCCTTGTGTGCAGGGGGAGTGGGGCTCCTTGCAGCCCTTGCACAGCTGCCAGGTGCCAGGGGGAGAAGCAGGGCAGCCCCCTCCAGCTGCCAGAAGGATGGGCAAAAGGCAGGCAGGAGCACGGGGATCTGACAGAGGCACGTGGCCCAAATCCTGCACACCTGCTGGGGTGTGATGCCAGCTGCAGCCCAACAAGGGGCCCCATTGACCCTTCCTGTGTGGTGGGTTTCTCTGTCTCTGCACATGCAGCTGAGGAGATCTCATGGAGGAATTTTCATCTGTGGTCTGCTAAGGGTATCTCCCCAAAAAATCATGATTTAATTGCTGTTATTATCTTCATAAAGCTGTCCAGAGTGTTTTTCCAGTGGTTATTTAAAGCTTATCTAAAAGATATTGATAGCAGTGGAACGTTAAAACTGCATTCCTGGTATGTCAGTAGCAGAGTGTGATAAAAACAGTAGGTCTCTTAAATCAATCATCATCTTTCTCTAATTTATTGTATTGTTGTATTTTTGGATTCATGCATAGCATATACAGCATATCATTATGAAAGTAATGCAGTTAGAAACTACATAAACAGATAACTGGAGTCTGAGTTACTGTCAGTCTTCTATGAAAAAAAAGACACTTTGTCAAAGAATAAAAATCACACATTATCATTTTTATAAACATCCACTGATGATGAACCTTGCCATAGAAAGCAAACTCTCCAAAACAAGTCCCTAAAACATGTTGTGGATGAAAAAAGTTATTTTAAAATCTCTTGAATAGTAACAGCTTCACAAATAACAGTATGAATAATATGGATGTCTGGTGGGAACAAACAACCTCACAGGATATCATTAGGTATATAGTCTATACGTATTTTTTTTCTATTCTGATTTGCTGTAGAGAGAAAAGATAGAAGCAAAGAAGCGATGAAATGTGTCTTAAAAGATGGAGGAAATTTTTATTTAATGCAAATCCCTTGTTTCATCATATTGCTAGTGACTCATGCATAAAGGCTTAGAAATCTATGGAAGGAGATGAGAAACCTCAGAAACAGATATGAGCAAATAATTCCCTACAGGAGATTTGTTTTCTCTTCAAATCAACTCAATTTTTTAATTTAAAGAAATTATTTGCAAATAGGTCATTCTAACTATGAATTTATTCCCGTGTTTCTAATCGCCTCAGGGATTGTCTCTGAAAACAAATTTAGACAATGAATTTACAGACTAACCATTCAAACAGCTTAGCTACTGTGAGTTGCCAATCAATTGGCATTAAAAATCATATGTATTATTATCTCTACTTTGTAATTCACTCCCTGAATTGCAAAGTCAAAAAATGTATCCACCAGAGTTTTGAATCTCTCAGGTTCACTTTGGATAATGAAAAGGGCTAAGAAAAGTTAAGGAATTAAATGTTACTTCGTGTATTTTTACATCCTTCCACACAAAGCCCGTGTCTCCCAGTCTGTTACCTGCAGTCCAATGCCCAAGTAGTGCATCTCTTTATAACACATCATGGGAGAAGAAGCACATCACATTTATGAACTAGTGGCTTTCACCTGTCTTTTCCCCTCACATTCTTCGCAAGTCATTTGTGTTGGTGAGCACCTGTCTGCCAATGATGCAACCTAACTCTACTCTGGCATGTTTAATTACCCAAGTTCCTGTACCAGAGTTTTGGAAGAACATTAGGAGACCTCCCTCTGCCTGTCCTACATCACCAATTCACGTACCCATCTGTGAATGGCATAAACTATCCTGGATGATCTTCCTCCTCCACCATCTACCATCTCCAGAAATCCTCTTTAGTAAATGGTTTGAGTTAATTGGCTTGAATTCCCTTAAGTTCTTAAATAAGTTTGGAAAAGGAGCTGTTGAATGTGAGACAATACTACACAGACCTCCTCTAAAGATGGGCAACTCTCTGGGCTGCAAGACGGTCAGGAGTAGGCTGAAGCCCCTTTCCCTTATTTTCTGTGAATAAGCCAAGGAAAAATCAGACTTTCTGCTATAGCTATTACCAAGAATGAGGCAGCAGTGTAGGAAGGAGCAGCCACAATTGGTGACTATTTTTAAGATTCATTGCACAATATTTGGGGTTCACCATTGCACCTCCTAAATGGCTTCCATAGTCCAGGCTTTTTAAGGCATTTTCCTCTGGTTTCCTGATCCAGCTGTACCCAGCTTGGCTTGGGATTATTTCTTTAATTCTTGTCTTTTGCTGATTTTAGAGTGACTTTTGTCCATGTCTTCCTCTCTAGCAATGCAATATTGCCTGTAGTTCTGTGCACCCTGCAAAAGAACTGGTGAAGGGTAACAAATGCCTGAGATGAAATATTTGAATAGAGTTACTCCAGTGAGAGATGTTGCTGTAATATCTGGTATACACAAGCAAGTATCACAAAAACATTTTTCCCCATGGAGCAGTTTCATTAGCCTGCCAAATCCTTTGTAGCCAGGAAAATGCCTATGCTGCAAAACTGAGACTGGTATTATGAGAGCATCAAATCTGAGCTCACTACAGTCTATATCTTACCCCAAAATCATTCTCCACACAGGGTTCCAATGCTTGGTTCTTGCAATGGAGTATGCTAAGGAGGTGAAATTGGGAAGCAAATAGGACATGAGATTAATGCTGCAAGAACCCACACATCAACATCCTTTTTGAAAGATGGCATATGTACCCCACAATAACATTGGGAACTGAGCAGAAAGTTCACTGATCCCAGACAGATCCATGGCATCCCTCCTTGAAGAGAGATTTGGGACTTAACAACACAATTACAAGAAGAAAAGAGTTCTCTCTACCAAGAAATAGATTCCTCTTCTAGTACATTGAAACAATTAGGTAATTTCCATCTCCTTCCTTGCAAATTGAATCTCTCAATAGCTCAATTTCTTCAAGTGACATTGTTTTCTCAGGCACAACAAAAGTAATTTTGCTGAGCTTCCACACTCTCCGAGTACCCAAGCATCTCTAGCACCTGAGTGTTCAGTGCTGCAGCTATTTCTTGAGCACTGCTTGGACATGTTTCAAGTTGACATTTTAGATTGCATAACTCCTGGCACAGCACTGCAAAGATGTCTCCTCCCATTGCATCAGAGAGTGACCTGCTGTGGCAAAGGCTATTACTTCTTTTGAGATTATCGAGTCTGTGGTGCCTCATCAAATTATACAGATTCCAAGGGGAGGAAAAGTAACTGCTGAGTGCTCCAGGCCCTGAACTTTTCAGTGCAACACATCTGGAGAGCCTTCATCTGCATATGCATCTCTAATGCCACAGCTCCTTGGTGAACACTGCGTGCATTGAATTCTGCTAACATAGGGTGACAGACAAGTAACAATGGGAGCAACGTTGACTTGGTGCTTGTCTCATCCTAAAATAAAATTCTGTGTGATGGACTAGCCACAGCTGCACACTTACAAAGAGCAGTCTGTGGCTTCCAAGCAAAGCAGCTGAGAAGTTTAAAAAAAAATACATCTCAGCTTCCCCCTCCCCACTCATCTCCACACACATGTTAGATTTGAGGCCAAAATCCGATGACTAAACTAGGCATACAACCAAAAGTGACCTGATTTTGGGGAGTTACTGAGCACTGGTGTTGCCCAGGGACTTCACTGCTTCAGAACTGTGTTTCTTGGGAAACACAGAGGCTCAGTTCCTCTGAAAATTGGATACATTCAAGCAGGTGCCTTAACATTAGGGTTTTAATGGCTCAGTTTAATTTGTTCTCCTGGAAACTGTTTCATTTGAGAGTAAGGGCAAATGAATACTGAATAAAAATCATTAGAAAAATCAAACACTGAAGTCTAGTTTCTGTAGCATTAACCACACTGAGTACCACTGAGGGGGTGGGAGCAGCAGGCTGTGCAATGGCAGGACCACTTTCCCATCAATGTGGCACAGACCAAGTGGCACAACAGATAGTACCAGCAGGGAGGGCAAAGCATGACTGATCACACCTGATAATGAAACCCCCTGTGAGCAGTATCCTCACTTCTCCAGGCAGCTCACTGACACTAAAGACTGCCGTTTTTCTAGTCAGGTTTGGTCATCCAGGAGCCCAGGGACACAAATGAGCAAACGTGGATCCATCTGAGGCAGAGACAGTGATGCTGAACCAAAGGGTGAATTTTCCATCTCTTCCCCCACCTCACTCCACATGGTGCTTGCAGCAAAGGTGGCAGGAAAAGACTAATCCTTGCCTTCAAAGGATTTGAAGAGAGTTCTTAACTGTATGAGGAAAGCTTAAAAAATTGTAATTCTTAAGCAACTTTCCAAGGCTGGTTGCTGAAGGTTACAGGGCTAGGTGTGAAGATGTGTAATCCTGTTTTTCAAATGTCAGCAGGAAAAAAAGTCAAATTTTCCTTTCGGCTTTCTCCAACCCCTGAGTAATCTGATGCAATATAAATCAATACATTCTTGAGACAGCATTCCATGGAAAATGTAAATTGTAATGTTATCTGATATTTGGGTTGTACAAACTCAAGCAAATTGCAGAAACTATAATCCTGGGCTGTGAATCACTGCTGCAGATCTAATCACTACCAGTCTTTTCTGTCCATCAGCTCTGCTGTCTGCAAAACGGTGGAAGTATGGATTACACAACTTGTACTTTTCATCACTAACATGCCCTGGTGGTAAGAAATTGTAGTGTGACCAAATAGTTAATCAGAAGCAAAGCCTTGTAGCTGGTTTCAATCTCCTGTGTGCAGATATCCCCACCACTCCAACCAGAGCAGGTTCAGGTGTTTACTGCCAACACACACCTACTTTTACTTTTTAGAACAGAAGCTGTTCAGGGGAACAGACTGTTTAGGATCTGTGATTAGAAGGAAGCTCGCTAGTGCAACAAATGGTCGAGCAGACAACACAAACCAACAGATGCCAAACTATTTGAAGCCCGATACAGAACAAACATTTGAGGAGGGCCCTCCCTCCTCAAATGAGGGCCAGGGCTGTCAGACCCCAGACAGAAACACATACCAGCTGGCCAGCCATGCAGAATGAAATCTCCCAAAGACTAGTTTCATCATAAGCAGCAGCTGACCGATCACAATTGACAGGACGGCTGACAGGAGGGCTCATTCCTGGGCTTCCTCCCTCCCTCACTCTCAGTCAACACGAGCCACCACTTTTGTCATGAGAGCCCGTGGTATGTGTTTGCCTGGCACAAACTCATGTTCATGGGGAATCAGACTTATTGTTTGCTACAGTCTGCCACAGGGCAAGTAAAAACTCCTGTCTCAAGCTGGCAGAAACCAAGTGAAGTCAAGATCTCATAACGAAGAGGACACTGAGCAAGCCTGAGGCTGCTTAGGGAATGCAAGTAGGTCTGCCCTGCTGGGATTGAGTGGTGCTTTGACACACAGCCCTTACCCCACAGTGATAGACACATCTGACATCACACCTTTGCTTTACTGCTCATTTTTCCATCATTGCTGCCACAATTTAGGCTGTACATTCATCAGCAGAGACTAAGACCTGAATAGTTATACCTGCACTTTATTAGTGTCCTCACAAGCCTTTCTAAGAAGACCACTATAGACATTTTGGTGGTTCAAAGAAGGAAGTCTCACAGTCTGTGTGAAATATGAAACAGGGAAGCAGCAGATCTTGGAAAGAAAGGAGAGGCACAGAGTCGGAGAGAACTTTCTTGTAAGGTGGGGACTTTGAAGAGAGAAATGGAATGGAAGTGTCTGATGTGAGCTCTTCTTCAGAAGGCTGGCAGTCTTCTCCAAACCCACCCAAGCTGCTGATCTAAACAGAGCACCTTGAAAATTCCTTGTGAAGCAAATGACAGAATGAAGGAGGATACAGGAGGAGGATGTCTGAAAGAGGCACACAAGCAATGGAGGGACTGTCAGCGGAAAGTCCTATTCTATATATCAGGTTTAACAAAATTAGGAGAGTCACCCAAAAACATCCCAGAAAACAGAAATTTCAGCATCCACAAGCTTTTTGGGTTTGCCTAAGTGCTGTTTATACCTCCATGTTTACATACAACCCCATCCACTTTCCTCCTCGGAAGACACACACTTTTAAATGGTTCTGTAATTATACTTCTTCATAGTAGCAGAGAGTTTTAAAAAGAATATCAGACAAGCCAAGGGAACAAACTCTTCTTGGACAGTTTCCCATCCCTGTTATTTTCATTAAAAAACAGGGTGCACTGAGACTAAGGCTGTTTGCACTATGTGCCTGACTCAGGAAACAAGCAGTTTGTTATTATGGTTATTTCTGGCAATTTAGACCATTTCTTCTCTGAAACATAAATTCCTATTTAAGCTTAAGTACTAGTCTACAGGTTCAAAATGCATGTGCTAAGTCTTAATCTACAGGGTGTCCCACCTGACTGACTAGGAAATAAATCCAAACAGAGCACAGCAAAAAATTACAATAAGTTGCCTGCATCACTTCAGGCCATATTCATCAAGTGATGGTTTATGAGTGCTGCATACTGAAAATACCCAGGAGCTGAGTATTATGAATTCTAAGCCACTGACCATCATTTCCCTTTACTCCACAAGTCCTATTAAAAAAAAAATCAAGGAGCTGTCAATTAGTAGAGTCTCATTCAAGCTGATGCTGAATTAAACAGGCTAAAGATGTGTGCCCTGACTCAAGCAGAACAATCTTTCCCCCACAACTGCAGCAGAGAAGCTCTTCTTTGTTTAAATATTCAGTTCTACAAAGGCTTTAAAATCCTCATGCTCACAAAGGTTAGGAACTCTGTGGGCAGCGGTGTGGGCTGTGTGCACCAGATTTGGGAACATTTATGTAAGTGGCTTCTAAGAAGACTGTACAACAAACTGGGGAGAGCGGGGAGCCAGTTTCTGTGGCTACACACTGCAGCTATAGCTCTTGTCTCTCCCTCCACATTTGGGTCTTAATCACTCTAGACATTCACAAGATGCTCTGCTGCATCCATTAAGTTTTGAGAAATAAAACAGGTATCAGTATTCTTAAAATCGGCACTTTAAAAATATGGGATGTTCCCACTGCACTGCCACAGCGCTTCTCTGTGCTGTTCCCCATTTATCTTTCATGTACACACACTTCCCTCTTGCCACCTTATAACCACTTCTTCTCGCAGGGCAAGGTAGCAGCTTTCAGACAACCAAGGAAACTGTGAGAAAAAGGGTAAGGTGGGACTATTTTCCATATTTCAGGCTAAAAATTGACATGATTTATATTTAAAAAAAAAGACCAGGGAAGTTATTGTGCCTGTCCTTTATCATAGGATGCAGGATTTCAAGTTAAATAGGGGAAACCCCGTATTAAATGAGAAGTCTGCCAACCCTGGGAGCTCAATCATAAAGTGGGTTATTCTGTGCAGTCACAGAGGTTTCCTAGACTACTCGTTTTCACATGAGCTGATAGCTTGAGGGGATGTTCAGACAGTGCTTGATGCTTTTGAACCTGACCTACAACCAGCCAATGTCAGCTCAAACCTGACCGCCGGCAGAAAGCATGGAAAAAACGGGGAGTGAAGCATGTTGTCATGGTCTGCCTCTGTCAAAGGAGTCTGCAGTGTGATAGACATCAAACCAACAGAGCAGAAAGCTCAGATTGTACTGAAGCTAAATAAACAGCACATATGGCAGGGGTGGGGCAGAAGTTTGGATCTGTGCAGGAAGGCAGGGGAAGTCTGGGAAAGGGGTAAAGAGGTGGTAGAGGAGGAGAAAAGGGACAAGACTTGGAGTTACAGACATGCTCCCAGTCCTAACAAGGTCCAAGGCAAGTAAACAAACTCCTCTTTTTCCTCCCTGCCTCCTCTTTGTCCGCAATGAGATCTGGGCAACCTTGCCCCTTCACCAGAGGATGGTGACTGCCATTCCTTATGGGAGCCAGCAATAGGGCAGCTCTTTCCACCTTCCTGGTACCTTCTGGAAAACACAAAGTGCAAGACTGGAAACGTACTGGGTCAGTGCTTAGCACAGTATCATAGGCATTGACAAGAGGTTGGGAAGGGAGGCATCACTGACTCAGATGAATGGCAGTTCCCACCCCTCACATCTCCTGTGTCTCTATAGAGGACATTTTCATTCAACAGAGCTTACAGCTCATGGAGATGAACAGGTAATTTCACACCCCTTCAAAAAAAATGCATTCTGCTTAGAGGTCAGGAGTCTAAAATCTACACACTCAATTGGATTTCCTTGATACTAATAGCACAACATAAATTTACCATACAAATACATAAACTTGCCATCACCTGAGTGATTTACAAAATGCATTCCTTAAAAACAAAAATAAACAGCCTCACTGGAGGTTGAAAGATTGTTTTGGGGGGCTTTTCTCTGGAGTCAAAGCAGGTCCAATCAAAACATATAGCACTCAGTTCCACTACGTCCATCACAGCTGGTGCGTGGTACCTGTCACCTCCTTGGCAGACAAAGCAGATCAGGGAGCTTGGCAAAGGCTTCAGATCTACAAGAAAGATCAAATCTCCCAATGGGATGGAGCAGCCCTAGCAGAGTACCCACTAGGATTCTCTGGTTGCTTCCCCATATCATGTGGGGAATAGAATCTTGTTCTCCTAAGCAGACCTGGCTGATTATCGGTCTCAGGATTTGGGGGTGGTTACACATAGAAGTCATTCTTCACTCAACCTTGCGCACATGCTGAGGCCTGGAAGAGTCCCAGTCTCACTTTCTGCTATGCTCAGTAATGGTCTGAGAGTCAGCAAGAGAAATGGAGCTGAAAACCATAAGAAGTCAGGCAACTTACATTAAAGACACAGTCCCCTCATCCCCGTTGGGCCAGGAAACAGACTAGAGCAGGTTGCTAGGCTGGCAAGGAGGGAATGTAATAAAGCAAGCCTGGTTGAAATTGGTGCAGGGAATTTCACAGATGGGTGACATACAGGGAATGCAAGATCTACTCATATGTGTAGTTAAATAACCCCAGAAGCATGCAGAACTCTAGCAGGCAGCTGCCTTTGATGCATATATAGCAATAGGTACCAGCTGACAAGGAGTTATTGGCTCCTAAAATATCATGGATTAAGAAGACAGGAAAGGAGGTAAACTAGAAGTACTAGCCAATAAATATGCATAACAGAGCTTGGAAAAAAAGGAAGATTCACATTTTTAATGTGGAGGTTTTTGTTAAATGGCTGTCACATCACAATTTATGGAGCTAGACCTGCTAGATGGTTTCCCCTCTCTCTACACAGTAGAGAAGAGCTCAGCACTTATCAGTGTGACCAAGTCTCAAAGAGTAGGAAAGAAGCACATTGCAGCCAGACAGCCTCTCCATTCCAGCCATACCCATGTTTCAGCAGCCCCTGTAGCTAAGTCACAAATTTCACTTCCAATTGAAATAGTTCTCTTGCATTAAAAGGCAGAGAAACTGGATGAAGACTACTCACCCACCAGAAAGTTGTGTACATCCAAGATGACCTTCCTACCTTGAATAGTTTGGGGTCAACTTGAACTACCAATCTAAAAGGGGATCTTTCCATAACCTATTGCCAACTACTTGAATCAGTGATTTCCAAAATGTGGGCCATAGACAGCTGGTTGGTCATGTGTGACTGGCACTCCTCCATTCTCATTGCTATTTCAGCCTGAGCCCTGCTAAAAATATACCAAATCATTTCCTAATATTGCACTCTCATGTGACCACTAGCTGGTGTTGAAATGGGGATGTAAGAAACCCAAAGATGTGAGAGGTGCAAGAGTGTTGCTCCATGCATCAGGAGATGGTAAAGGCAGGTATGGATGACTTCAGGAGAATGTGAGATACAAAACCAGGCTCCCACTTAAGAAAAAGCAAAACAATGGGATGTACTGGGAAAGTGTATTCTTTTCATTAAGGCTGCTGAGAAGCATGTAAATTGTTTTTATGATTTGGTGGGGTGTTTATGTTTTCTGCTGTCTATATCTGTAGCCTCCTCTTATTCCGGGAGGTACAGGGATACTCTGTACCAAGGAGGGTGACTCTGCTCAGCTGTCAGGGTGTCTGGGCCCCAGGAAGCATGGTCAGACACCCAGTGGTACAGAGGTACCTCCAGAATATGCAACCTAGCACCTGTGCCATCCAAGCAATACACCACTGCCCTTTGGGCACCCCAGCTTGTGCCAGAGCAAGGTGCACTTTGCTTGCAGTTAAAACTGCTAACCAGCCTGCCAGCGCCCCAGAACACGCAGGCCATTGCATGACCCAAACCTTTCTGACTCCTCCTTGTCTGCATGCCTACCATACCACAGGTAGGGGTGCAACGTGGTCCTCAAGAAACAGATAGATCAATACAGATCTGTAGGTCTTTCCTATCCACCAAAAATGGGAAAATGGAAAAGCAGGCCTGAGTAGTTTTCAAAACAGCATAAGGGATTCCAAGAGGTGGTGGGGGAGTATGGGAGTGTGTAAATCTGTTAAATAATTTTATAAAAAAGGATATGAACCAGTCAAGCCTCAGTTTATGTTCCCCACTTACATTTGCTGTCCTTGACAAAAATAGGTGGCAGGCTATTACAGGCTTTAATGCCCTTGCAGATCCTTGATGGGGTATTCCAGAGGACAGACAGGATCCTTTGGAAGGCTGCACAGTGATATCACGCACCTCCAGATTGAGAAGGATTTGAAAGCCTGTTCCAAGAAGATCTGGGGCTGCAGACAGGACAAAAAAAGCTCTCACATGCTTTTCAGCCAGGCAGCTGCATGTAGTTCAGCAGGAAACTCTTTGTACTATGTGACCAGGTCACAGGCACAAACAAAAGGGCACTGAGAGACTGAGTCAACAGCCGGTTCTCATGTCCCTCTGTGTCATATTCATGTCTCTAAAAATCAAGTGCTCTTAAGAGGAATTTGACATCATATATGCATGCTGTAACACTTGCTATAAAAGAAACAGTAAAACATTCAAAAAACAGCACGCAGTTCCCAAAGTTTTACTGCTACTAAAACAATAGCTGAAGACTACATTTCCAGCAAGCAGCAGCTAGGATTTTAACCATGCTGCTTACACTAATCCCCCTGAAATTTCTCTTAAAGATAATCCAGGAGGAGATCTGAACTAGCCAATTCTTTTTAACGGAAAGAAACTGAAGAAAAAAGCTAAAGTTGAACAGTCACCTGAAAGAAGTGAGGAAATGCCACTTCTGGAAGGGACTTCACTGACCATACTGGATTCAGCTACTCATCCATTGTTGAAAAACACAGGTTATTGAATCCTCATAAAGGTCCGAGAACATTGGAAAGCAGGAAGAGTCACTGTAAAATGACAGCCATGTGCTGTGCAGAGTAGTGGGAGCAGGGTCTCAGAACCCACAATGTCCAACATTACTACTCATTTGCCTTCACAGCACAACAATGAAGGGAAGGAAACAGACTGGAAGAACGTAGTTTGGAAGAGTCTGTTAAATTCATTATAGAATGCATTGCTGTAAGACTGCAGTTCAATTTACCCAGGTTTGTATTTTTCTTGCAGGAATATTTTCTTTACCAATGAGTGCACCACCATGAAAAAATTTGTGGATTCTGGTAACAGGACCCTTTAAATAAATGATGGGATTTTTCTTCCTTAACTAAGAAATGGAAATGATTTTGGGTCCCTGTTCTTCTAATTTCAATGAAGACAGAGTAATAAGGCAACAGCTTCTCTAGTATGACACACAAGTTTTTCTCTAGTAAAACATACAATTTTCCTCTGTTGCAGTAAGAAGAATAGAGTCCTCTTCCTCCTCCTTCCTGTTGAAGACCTGCACAACTTAGGAAATCTTCCCAAGAAAATAAGGGGAAGAATATAACAGCAAATTTGGCTGGCTGAGTCAGCAACGTCTGTTCGAGCAAGCGTATGCAGTGCTCCAGCACAGAGGTAGGGAGGATTTCTTTCTACCACATCCCTCTGGGGAGTAAGCTGCAGAGATCATCCATATAAAAACACTCTCTTGCAGGTGGAATTGCAACTCATCTTTGTGGTCAAAGCATAGGTTTAAAATCTGACAGAAATTCTGGTTTTGTGGAAAAGGACCTGTCTGTCATCTGATTGTCTTCTTGCTGTTGAAATCAGCTTCTATTTCCTAGCCTCAGAAATAGAGAAAACAAGGTACTCCCTAGGGCAGGGGGTGGCTGGGGAAAGGAAGCAGTCCAGGCATCATGATGAGCCATGACACCATTGCTTTTGCCTTGTGGGGAAGAAAGAAGAGGACCAGCTGCTCAAGTGGCTGTCCTCCACAGCCTGTGGTCAGACTCCAACCACGGTGGTTTCCCTCTGCAGGGAAGAAGCCAGCAGCATATTTTCACTTCTATGGGAAGACTGTTCTCCGAGTCGAGCAGCCTGTAAATTATCTTGTGCCCGTCCTGAATGGGCGGAAAGTTTTTCTGGGCACCCATGCCCTGGTTGTGTATGAAATTGCCTGCTGGATCATGTTATGACAACTGTCAATCCCAAGACAGTTACAGACCGGTCCTTTCATCAACAGAGGGTCTGAAATTCAGGAAGAACTTCAAGCAAACCGCCTAAGGTTACTGGCTGCCTTCATGTCAGCACCAAGATTGGAATACCAGACTAGCTGGCCTCAAGTCAAGGGTTCAGCTCCACCTATCCTATATATAGATTATTAACACTCTCTTGCAGGTGGAATTGCAACTCATCTTTGTGGTCAAAGCATAGGTTTAAAATCTGACAGAAATTCTGGTTTTGTGGAAAAGGACCTGTCTGTCATCTGATTGTCTTCTTGCTGTTGAAATCAGCTTCTATTTCCTAGCCTCAGAAATAGAGAAAACAAGGTACTCCCTAGGGCAGGGGGTGGCTGGGGAAAGGAAGCAGTCCAGGCATCATGATGAGCCATGACACCATTGCTTTTGCCTTGTGGGGAAGAAAGAAGAGGACCAGCTGCTCAAGTGGCTGTCCTCCACAGCCTGTGGTCAGACTCCAACCAGGGTGGTTTCCCTCTGCAGGGAAGAAGCCAGCAGCATATTTTCACTTCTATGGGAAGACTGTTCTCTGAGTCGAGCAGCCTGTAAATTATCTTGTGCCCGTCCTGAATGGGCGGAAAGTTTTTCTGGGCACCCATGCCCTGGTTGTGTATGAAATTGCCTGCTGGATCATGTTATGACAACTGTCAATCCCAAGACAGTTACAGACCGGTCCTTTCATCAACAGAGGGTCTGAAATTCAGGAAGAACTTCAAGCAAACCGCCTAAGGTTACTGGCTGCCTTCATGTCAGCACCAAGATTGGAATACCAGACTAGCTGGCCTCAAGTCAAGGGTTCAGCTCCACCTATCCTATATATAGATTATTGTATCATATGCTCCCCCTTATTGCTATGCAACTGGGTGTCAGAGCAAAAACACAATTAAACACTGGTCTTGGGCCTCATTGAACCAGATGTTGGGAGTGTTTTTCTCCATTGTGCTTGTCTAAAACGCAGCCATACTCAGTAATCAACACTCAAGCTAATTTTTCTAAATAGGCTTTTGACCTTGACTTCTTATGACAGGAATTTGCTGCAATTCTCTCTTTGAAAAATCTTGAATAATTTGATTACAGTAGGAGCTGATTAAGCCTTCTGGTTTCAAGGCCAAGTATTGCATCATGCTGAGAAAGAGACCAATAAACATGGTTGTTTCATAGCCACTTGTAACTGCTTATGAAAAGCTAGTTACAAGTGGCTACTGCCATCATCTAGATGTCAGCAATCCCTAAGGATTGCTCAAAAGCTTTTCTCAAGGCTTGGGATGATAGCACCTCTTTTATACCTGGTCTAATCCTTCCTTATAGTTCTTAAAATTGGTAGTCAAGATTCCAGCCACTGAAACATTACCTTTATACACATGAAATTGCTCTGCACAACAGCATCTTGAACCACTGATAGTCATTTATTTCTGATGTGCCCTAAGGCAACGTCCTGACAATAGCAAATCCACAAAAATTTACCAATGACTTTGCTCAGGCCAATTTTTTCACCTTGGGGGCCTTGTTAATCCTGATGACAAATAAGAGAACAATTTGCTCCAGGTTGAAGACTTGGTTTCCAAAGTCTTTTTTGCTTGCCTTATTAACACTGGTGAGTAAAGAAGAGAGATAAAATTCACTCACTGAAGGGTTCTTCTTTCTCATGTTTTATGCTTTTGATCCATATGAGTACCCAAAAGAAATTGGTTTCCAGCTATTGATTTAGCTCAGAAACATAGCAGGGACTGCCACCACAACCACCTGTGAGGAAGCACGGCCTGATGGTGCCATCCTGCTTTTCTGTTGATATATTTCCCCTCTCTAATTTTCAGACATATGCCTATTTTAACCGCATGTACACAAATGCAGAATTTGTCTGTTTGGGACTTTACATTACTTTTATTACAAAACTGTGTAAAAAAGACAGCAAATCAATTTCATAGTCAGTGCTCACGCAGCAGGAGACAATTCATACTGACATCTGATACCTGCTGGCTGCTGCTTCCAATTATGCCAGATGCTTGAGAGTGGGACTGTCGAAATAACAGTGTCGATGGTGCAATCAAACTAGTTAAGATTCTGGAAGTGTGTTGTGCTTGGTTCAGTGCATCGTCAAATTCCCACCATAAGCAAAATAGTGACACCTACTCCTTTTTTGTTAACTTCTTAACCAGCAGAGAGATACCCATTAATTCAATGTAAAGTTGCATCCTTGGATACATCTACCCCAAGGCTAAATATCAAATGATTGGAAAGAATGTGAATCAAAAGTGAAATAAACATGCTAAGGACTTATAATAATACATCCTTACTAGATCCTGCTACAAGGCTGCATTACAGCCCTCAAGGCAACACCACGTGTACTGCCTGCCCAGTTCCTTGCAGCACGCTAGGGAATTCTCTTGTCATCAGAAAAAAATTGGTGAGCCTGCAATTGGCAGGAATAGTAGGAGAATAATAGGACAGGGTGTCACTGAGGCATTAACTGACCAGCAGAGACAAAGAGCGTTTCTCTTCATTTGAGGCAGAAAGCAGAGGACAAGTTTGGCTGGATACACAGAGCAGAATAACCATGAAGTCTCTTCTCTTATCTCCCTAAAATACTAAAAGAGAAACAGAACACTACGGTGCTGGCAAAGCAGATCCTTCTTCATACTGACTGTCATCTCTCGAAAAAGCCAATCAACTGAAAACAGTTGCACATACGCAAAGAGAAGAAAATAATTGGGCCCACCCCTTCCATTTCCCATTCTTCCATGAAAAGATCTTTTGGAAGACATGTCGTCAGTCATCTTTCTTTTCTTTTATTTTTATTCCTTCCAGCAGCCTTCAAGCCAAGGCATCCTTCACTGATTAGCCTCAGAGATCAAAATTCTTAGCATCTCCTGAGCAAGTTGCATCATAAATCACATTGTGCAAAGAAATAAGAACAGGAGCACAGGGGATTAGTTTAGCACAGTCCAAAATGGAACACCACCAACAGTTCCACTTGGCCTTACCTTGTCAAATAGCACAGGCTGTCCCCAGCAGATACTTAATAGAAAATTATGAACTACACACCACAGATAGCTCCCCCAACATTTAATTGTGCTCCCTGCAGAGGACAGAGAATGTCACTGAGGCTGGGAAGTGGGACTCTCCAGACTGAGCAAGGAAGTTGTAGCAACTTTCTGCATATGACCGCTTCAGCTGAGCAATGCAGTCCCACTAAGCATGTGCAAATATACAAACAGCTTCTCACTGGAGGCTTCCAGAAGAGACTGAAATGGCTGTTTTGAGATACTTTTGTTTTGCAGGGAGGCATCACTTGATATACCTGATCTCCAAGTCAGTGCACAGTTAGCTATTCCATTTGCAAACCAGGTAAGTGACAGTATGTCTGCAGAAACAGCACCTACAAACAGTTGTGAAATGGCCATAATTTAAACACTGTATAAAAAAGCTCAATTGATTTGGCTGGCCATAGCCCCAGAAACATACTGTTCTGAATTGAACAAAATCTGCTGGATTTATAAGTAGATGGTCACATTAATGACATGAGTATATTTGCAGTTATCACAAATGACAAATGATGCTTTGCAATGTTTTCATCAAACATTTCTAAATTTAGTACATCTGTGCTAATCCTCAATTAATGTTTTTCATAGGCCATGGGACCTTTGTTAGCAGAAAAAATAACTGTCATATTAAATGTAATCTAAATACATTGTTAGTATTCCAATTTAAAACGTTACTCTTAAATCTTTCAGACAATAAGACCTATGGCAAAATGAGTCTCAAATAACATGTCTTTGGTAATAATTTTAAAATCCTTAAAATGAACAAATGCCTCACTCTTAATTACAAGTCAGGGTACTTTCACACAAAAAATGGAGGAAGTTCAACAAAACGTCAGCCTCTTAACCCAGATATCTCTGCCTACTCTAGAGGAAAATTCAAACACAGAGGACAAACCACTGAATCTTCAAATTATATGCAGTTCTACTCATTGACTTAGAGGGGATAGTATACCAAAAGTATTTAATTAATTGTGGATATTAACCACTTTATTAATGGCGTGAGGTAGAAGCCATATGTCAGTGCAGAATGTAGCATATACATTCTGTGAACAATTCGTTGTGATGGGATGAAGAGCAGCTTATTTAGTTTAAATACCTTGACTGAAAAAAACCCTTAAGCATGGTCCAATTAATTACTCACCTAATTACTCTTGTTCCAATAAGTCATTGACTTGCTCCACATTACTATATATTTGAATTTTAGACTTCCTGCTGCTAATATAATTAGTACTAAGCTTAGATCCAATATAAACAGAATTATTGCAAATCCAGGAGATACTCAGCATTTAGCTATATCTTATTTTTAGAGCATTAATCAGTTGTCTGACTTTTTTCTTTCTAAATTATCTATCACACTGCCTGCAAAATCACAAATTGTTTCTTCATAATATTTCCAATCCAAGCATAACTTAGTCAAAAAGTAGTTGGGAATGGGGAGAATAGCAGGTGATTTATTTAATGAAAAATGTACATTACAAAGTCTTGCAAGAGACAATCTAAAATATAAGGGTGGACTTATTTTCCTAATTCAAAAACCAATTTACACTTGAAAAAATTTGATTTCTAAAACACACAAATACCTAAGGAAACAAAATCTAGATATCTACTGTGTTCAGGAGATACACATAGAAAACAATTAAAACCAAAAAAAGTGGAAATTATTTCTGACTAGATTCCAGCTGTATTAAAGGCTTGTTTTTCCATTCAAAAATTCTCACCATTTTTAACACACGTTAAAAATATAAAAGGATTTACAACAAATTTAAATCTGGTCCTCGTACTACAACTTTCTTGCCTACCATCTAGACAGTATGCCTCATGTTTTATTTAAAAAAATTAAAAACCCAAACACACACACACACAAAGAGACACAAGCTTTTAGTCCAACAAGATTATTTTATGCCTAAAATTAAATTACAAAGAACAAGTGTAACTACCAATATGTGGATGCGTGGAAAAAAGCACAAGGGCTTCAGTAATAAGATCAACACCTAATTTCAGGCTCCAGTGCTTTACAGCTTCTGGGAGGCAGGACTTTGCTAGCAGGTGTGACCAGAGAAGAAAGATCTAAGACTGGGCAGAAAATTTTTTAAGAACTGTTTGTCTCAGTGTGTTTTATTACTTATGCTCAATGTGTCCCAGAGTCACACTGTATAGAGATGTGATGATGGGGGAGAGGAAGCAAAATATTTCTTTAAAAAGTTTCTGCAAGTTTTCAAACCTCCACAAGAGATGAAACTCCATGCAGTTCCTGGGACAAGGTTCATGTCGTGCTTCCTTCTGCATACTCAGGAATCCCAAGCTCTTATGTACATATTTTCAGAACTGTAAAACACCACTGAACCCTGATTAATTCTGATTAATTGTCCAAAGGCTTAATCAATATTAAATGGGCTAATTACAACTAGTTGTCCCTGTGGGACTGTCAGAAGGCTGATAAAGATCAGTCAGTTGCAGGTACAAGCCAGCACAGATCCTTACTCTTCCCTAAAGAACAATTTACTTTGACACTAAACCTCAAATTGCCACTGATGGATAGCATGCTACATGTACCTCCCTTAATCTCTACAAGAATCATAAAATATTTACCTCCACAATATTGGCCAAAAGAGCATAGAACTGCAACAGAGCAGTGCTTTCTTGTGCTGCTTTCAGCTGCGGTAATTTTCTTCACAGTGGCTAGTACAGGGCTAGGTTTTGGATTCATGCTGAACACAGGATTGATAATATACAGATGTTTTTATTATTGCTGAGCACAGCTATGCAGACCCAAGGCCTTCTATGCTTTTCTGCCACACTGATGAGGAAGTTGGGGGTGTATGGGAGGTTGGGAGGAGACACAGCCAGGGCAGGTGACCCAGACTGACCAAAGGGATATTCCAGACTATATGGCATCATGCTCAGTATATATAGTGGGGAAAGAAGGAGGAAGGGGGGGAACATTTAGAGTGATGGCATTTGTTTTCCCAACTCACTCTTACACATGATGGGGCCCTGCTCTCCTGTAAGTGGCTGAACATCTGGCTGCCCATGGGAAGCAATGAATTAATTCCTTATTTTACTTTCCTTGTGTGCATGGCATTTGTTTCCCATATTAAACTGTATTCCTCTTGACCCTGATCCTACTGGTGGGGGAGGCAGCCAGTGGCTGCATGCAGCTTGGCTTCTGGTTGGGGTTAAACCACAACACTGCTCCTATTTCTACCCCATTAACCACATGGAGTACATGAAATAGGATAGCAGAGATGTTGGGCCATCTTCAGTCTGTTTCAATTCACAGTGTCTCCTTTTGAAAAAAAATGTATGATAAATGTATATGGAAAAAAAAATTTTGAAATGTCATATCCCAGCATTCAGACAGGAGTATGATAGATATATAGATTTTCATGTCTTGCACATTGTATTGCTAGTATAAATCATGACAGCAGTGAATTAAGACATAAATAGGAAAGAGACTGGAAAAGAGTCTCATGAGCTAGGGACACTGGAACAAATTCATGCTGCAAAAAAAAATCAATGAAGAGAGTGAGTGCTTCTTTCACAGAAGCTTTACCCACCCACAGCACGATGCAGCTTGGTCCATTGACTCTTTCCAACTTAAAGCAATTCGTAAAAGCTAAACTGCCAGTATGTTCTCTGCCTCTGGGAAAAATGAGAAGCATTTGTATGAATGGCTTTCTGAGGTTTCTGATACCTGTCAAGGGCACACACATATATATGAATGTTTGTGTGAGGTATTGTTACTAACCGGCATCTTTTCTTTTGCAGAAATGTTCAAGTGCTCCAGAGTTTTTAATGATGTCCTTTGAGTGTGCCTCTCCATAGATGAAAAAGGGGAGAAGTAACATAAAAATTCTTCAGCAGTGAGAGTTGGAGGATCAGCTCAGCGGTAGAGCAGGAGTGTTGCCTGGAGAATGCCTGCAGAGCCCCTAACACATCACTAGCCCTGGATGTGCACAGAAACATTTGGAAACCTTTCCTTGCATGCATTTCCTTTCCTTACATTTTTTACATACATCTGTTCTCATTCAAGCTCTACATCTGTTCTCATTCAAGCTCTACCAGATGAGGAACTATCATGTAATGACAAGAGTTTGAAGACAGTTCCAGCTCTCTGTCACAAAGATGCTGCGTTGTATTAAAAGATATATGGAAACACAAAGGAGTACCATGACTGGGCCTCAGGTTTTTTAACACGGGTCTTGTAACTATTGTTATGCAAACACCCCCAAAATGTGCACATTTTCTGCATTCCCTTTTCATGATGTATCCTAAATTTTCAGGTAAATTTTTGGCACATATTCACAGAATCATAGTATGGGTAAATTGGAAGGGATCTTGTAGGTCATCTAGTTTCAATTTCTGCACCATGGACAGGGATGCCACCCACTAGATCAGGTTTCTCAGGGTCCCATCCAACCTGGCCCTCAACAATTCCAGGGATGGGGCATCCACAACTTCTCTGGGAAACTTGTTCCAGGGTCTTACCATGCACTGAGTAAAGATGATCAGTATTCAAGACCAAGATTGATATAAAATAAAAAATTGCCCAGCAGTAATTCTTTAGATAAGACCCACCT